>OY804583.1:13121199-14321199 GCA_963680875.1 Bathymodiolus brooksi | reverse complement strand
ATTCCAATACTCAATAGATGTTGCAGTTAATTATGCTGTTTTTGCAATTAGAATCTAATTAATTATTACCTGTGATGTACCTGTATTTTATGTCAAATATTGCCGAAAAAGGGAAAATATTTGAGTGAAGTAAGTGTTATTAATAACAATTAGAAATTGGAATGAAACATTGTTTTCATATGGAGTGAAATCAAGTATGACATAAATAGTAAAATATTTTTTAAAAAATATTTGTACCTTTGAAAAAAAAACACGAATCATAAGAATTTCATTACAAAATGAATAGTAAAAAACATAAGCTAAGACATGCTTGTTTATCATTCACTTATTCATGTATGTATCTGCATGTTTTTGCTTTATTAGAATAAACATGATAAATTAATATATATTAGTTTACTAGTAATCAATGAGTTTTTGTTTATACACCCTAAGCCCCAATGTTTGCACATTGTTTATACAATAATTACAGCTATTCCCACTCGAAATTTGAGATTTCGTTATTGATATAAAAAAAAAGTGGATTAGGTGGAGTCAACCCTTCCGGTCACCGACACTAAGTACTGATACACCATGCCCAGAAGCTGAACGCCTTGTTACCACTGCGAATGTCACTCCAAAAACAACCATTTCAAATTCTTTATTACCTAACACAGCTTCAAATGACATCCAACAACATGTAAATAGTGCAAATAGTGATGATGCTGATATTCGCAATCTAACAATCACTCTGATACAGACAGTTGTGCTCCAGAGGTCATGGTACCAGATGACAGGGTGTTCAGTTCAAAGAAAAATGAACAAAATCACAAGAATGTGTTACTGTTGGCATAACCTTGGTACAGTATGATTGCTATTCTATTACTGGACCTCCAAGCTAATAAATGTATTGCTCTCCCCATCGTTTCCCAATTCACATCATTTACGCGCTAATTTTCCCAATTATAAGGGACCGGACCCCAGATACAAATGAGTAGAAAAATCACTGACTTGTAATAAGCATGTCGGATTTAAAGCACTTTCTACTAAGCAAGTCGGATTTAAGGCACTTGTAATAAGCAAGTCATTAAGTAGTTTGCTGATTGGTGGCGTCCGTCGTCCTACGCCCCGCACAGGACAAAGGGAGTTCGAGTATAACTGATAATATGATTACGTTTAATGGTATATCTGTATACAATATATTAAACTTTAAATTTAAGCGATATTCTCTTTAACCAAAGAATTATATGTCGTACAGTTTTATTTTCAATGTAATATATAATCTTCAGGTGAGGGACTGGGGGTATTAAATTCTCAGAAAGTGCCATTTCATCTATTACATATTAAGAAGTTATTGTTGAAGCCATGAATTTTTTTTAGATTTTACCACGAATAAAAAATAATATTCACCCTCTTTTTAGGGTCAGGTGAGCCTTTGTCATCACTTTGCGTCGGTCGTCCGTCCGTACACAATTACTAAAAATATTCTCTTCTGAGACCACTTGGCCACTTGAGACCAAACTTTGGTGGAATGGTTCGAGGGTGATCCCCTTCCAAAATTGTGTCCGACAGTCCAGACCTCCAACCAACATGGTCGCTGTTACTAAAAATAAAAAAGGGGATGAAATTCAAAAAAATCTTCATCTCTGTAACTACTGGGCCAATTGGAACTAAACTTTGCTTAGTCCTTTGATGACCCCCTTTCAAAATTGAGTCCGGCAATCCAGACATCCAACCAACATGGCCACTGTTGGTAAAAACAGAAAAGGTGGATGAAATTTTAATTGTTTTCCTCTTAAACTACAGAGCCAATCATGGATTCACGCTTTGCTAAAATAATCCTTTGGTGATCCCCTTTCAAAATGTTGTCTGGCAGTCCCGTCCTCAGGCCAAGATCAGTGTACGCTGTTACTATTTATTAACGATTCCTTGCGCATTAAGTAGGATGCAAGGTTTCACATGTCTTATAAAATCCTATAAAACCAATATGCTTAGGTTATTTCAGTGAAATATTGTTCGTAGAAGAATATAATATTTGTGCTTCGTCATACATCTTTTTTTTTAAGATAGTTCTTGCTTTAATTATCTTTGAGAGAGAATACCTTTTGGAAGTAACCGTGAGTTTTTCCACAATAACTGCAATATTGTTGAAAGTGGCGTTAAACACCATAACCCCCTCTCAATCACTGAAAAAAATATCGTCTAACACATTCCTGCAGCACAAAAAAAATGATGTGTGCGCAATATCAGACGATGCTAACAACCGGTCGCTTCAGGTGACCCTTTTATACCGTGGGGGTCGTTTTACTTAATGTATAATAGCGGTCTATGCAAACTCGCACAAGAACAGAATCTCGCTGACGATCATGAGTTTTTCATGCATGTATTCCTGGGAATTTCAAGACTTTAAAAAAAAACCATTTACTATCAACAACCTCTAATTGACTACTTCCCTGTATTAGTTTTAGTCTGCAATTATACGACTTGCATACATGTACACACCATCAAGGGCCTACGTTTTGCTTTAATTTTTTTCATTTATTTATGTTTTTGCATATTCTTAGTTTATTTAGAAAAATAATTATGTAAAATTCACTTAGACTTCTGAATTGGTTGTTGATCATCACTAATAATAACTTTATTCTCTAAACCAATGATACAAAGGTTACAGAGTGAGAGAGTTCAAATTAATACAAAGTACATGTAAATACATATTATTACATCAATTATCAAGATTATGGGTCTACATTGAATACAAATTATGAAAAGAATGTTTAAGCATTAAAAACAAATGATACTAATACTAACAGAGATGTGATGTGATTTTTTTTCAAAGAGATCTAATTTTCTTATTTATTATATCAATAAGTTTACATTATTTACGAACTGTTTCAGGTTTCTTTTTGTTAAATAATGATGACAGTTTTAATGTGTTTGGCCTGTTGAAAAACAATTTAGATTTTTTCTTTCACTTGCAAAGTTTGGACATTGTAATACATAACGAAATTCGTCACCAATCTCTCCGAACAGGAAATGGGAGGAACATTGGTATTTGCCGAAAGTGGGTGTGGAGGGGGTTTCAAACTTTCAAAACTGACGAGCAAGAAAAGTCATTTGGGTTCCAATATACCTTTTTACCTCTTAATTTATTGATATTTGTTGGCGTCCATGCTGAAACTTCAGCTTCTTCTAAATTTCTTTCACAATAGTGTATGTGTGCGTTTGTGGTTGTGTGGGGGGGGGGGGGGGTTCCTCCTACGCCTCTGTGTAAAACATTCAATGTCACATAATTTGTCCATATGTACTAGTATTGGCAGTATGTCAAATGGACTCGAGCTTGTGTTTTCACCCCAAGATTGATTGCATATTGTTTAACATCCAGCGAGCAGTATTGCGGCTATATTCATGACAACAACGAGTTCAATAATATATATAAACGTCTGAAATGGTTTGTAAAACAACTCCAAGTACACAAAACAAAGGGATGAAGAAATACGCACTTTGTTGAATGACATGGAAATGAGGGAAGGATTATGTCAACCGGGTCAACGATATTTGACTGACAAATTATGGAGAGTTTGGTCAAACCGAAAAAAATAAGTGGGTTTGAGTCCTGTGAGTCTTCACTAATAAGCATAATATGTTTTTATTTGTAAATTGTTCGGATGTGTTAAGATTTGTTTTAATATGAATCTATACGTAATTAATTTATAAAATACACAAATGAAAAGGTACTATTTCTTAACTTTAAGTTAATTATACCAAGGATTTGTATAGAATATATACTACTGTATAAATCCTTGATTATACATAAGGCCATAACAATGTAAGAACCCCGATGTGACCATTTCCTGTGTTATTGTACAGGTAGATACTGTCAATCCACCTTTTTTTAATGAAAAATTCGACCATTAAAAATAAAACTTTCTTAATATAATGCATATGCGTGCAATTAATTTTAACAAATAAAATATGGTTTTATATTAGAATATTCATAATAAGACTTGCTTTTCCACGCACAATATAAAATGAATTTCTACACACTTTACATGTGTTAAAATATCGGTACTCTATAACAGGAGCGTGTTTGGATATGTCTCGCTTGGTGGTTGCCAAGCAAAAAGTTCACAGACAGACAGACACAAAATGATTGAATTAGTTGACGATGGATACAAAATGAGATTTAGACATATCCAGGTTCATTTCACTGGGATTCGAGCTTGTGGCAATAAGAATTAAGGCTAATAAGTTTTCAAAACTTTACAGTCAACAAAAGACATGATATAACGGAACATAAAAATCAACAATTGTAAAGGCTTCAAATAAATACTGCACAAAAATAGATGCAAAAACGGCTGTAAAAAAAACAATATAAAAAATAACCTAGGTAGCAATGAGGTTCGCATGTAAAAAATCAACCCCGAAAAACATGCTGGGGTGAGCAGCTAACAAAAAGTTTATATTTTAAAGCATTCTGGGGTTAAAGCTAATCAAAATTTAAAGCCGAAAATTAACAAAATTTAGTCTCCCATTTTAAGCCATCCAAAAAAAAAATTAGATTGGGTACTACTCATATAGAAGGAGGATCAAAAGTTATACCTAGTAGGCCATACTGTTATTATCCAATGGTGCCTTGAACGAGTTGAAAATGTAAACATTAAGCATTATATAAAGCATTCGTCACCTTGAGAATGGTATGATTATTATTTTAATTTTGCAAATTTCTTAGCAAATTTTATTTGAAGAAGGTTTGTCAATGTTTAAATACGATAAATATATTGCAAATAGCCTTATCATTACAAAATATATTAATAAAACATATCAACATAAAAATAAATGTCTACCTTTGAAAGCCAGGTTTCAAAAAGGGAGATAATTTAAGCACAAATCGAACACACCCGTTACACTCCTCCGCCCTCAGAACAGTTATTAAAAAAACCTTTGTTCTAAATTAAGAAAACATATACAATTAACGATCTTTAAGATTAAAACAAAATACAGGTTTTCAATTAATAAATTTAAGAAAATGTGAACAATGTCCACAATATCCGAAATATTGAAAATTACCATTTTGTTCCAACTCTGAAAGAATTATTAAAGTCAATATCCAAATATTGGCCACGACAAATAGAATGTTCAGGTGTCTCATCTAAATGATTAAACACAATGTGTCCTTCTTCTGTCGTCTTCTTCCTCTTAGCAGCTGCCTTGTCCCTAGCGGTAGTGTCTACTTTTGAGAATATACGCGACCTCACCATGCCAGGATCTTTAAATCTTTTATTACGAATTATCTCCAAGGACGTTGAGCTAGCTACATGTTCCTCATCGAACTGTCGGTGGTGGTGAACCATGTGTTTTTTTAGTTGGCAACGTTGGTCGAAATGTTTCGTACATCCGGTACACTTTAAGCACCTTACACCTGGGATGTGTCTTTTCCTCCAGTGTGAAATATATTGGAGAAAACTCTTGAAATGAGGGGTTGTACACCTCTCTTCTTCACAAGACATTCATCCAGAGGGCCAAACATCCCTCAACTCGACAGTGGGTTCCTTCGCAGCTGACTCCCTGACATGTCGAGCTACTGATATGTCAAAATTACCACAACTGGTATATGCCATTTTCTGAAAAGACAGATTAAATTACATTAAGCTTATTTTTTTTTCTTGGGAGAATTCTACCAGAACTGATAAAATTTCTATTTTACAATTCTTATGAAGCAGAATTTAGCAAGATTATCACGGCTTCAGAATTTGTCATTTTATGACTTTCGACATAATGCCTTTTTAAGTCACATCGCTCTGACTTTGCTGTCTTGCATTTACTGCACAATACATTTTCACAGTGTCACTGTGCACTTTTTCCCAGTGCTTGATGTATTTTCGGTAATGTTTGCTAAAGACGGATAAGCCAGCAACATCGCAATTCATTCCCTCTTCAAGCCAAGGTTCTCTCATATCATCATCTAATGACCGTATCTCTCTACTGTCAACTTTAAAATCTATATCTGCCATCTAACTTTTACTGAAATTTATGAAATATTATTAATTTAAAATGTAAGACTCTCTTAAATATATCAGGGAACATCTCAACACAATAAATCCAGAACAACTACCTGGAAAATTTCTTTTTTCTTATTTTGACTGTCTTAAGATCCTCCACAATTCTCCCATTATTTCTACACATTTTTGGGCTAGTTACCCCTACTTATTCGGAAGCACTATATTAGATTTCTTTATCACCCAGTGTGTATTAAAGTTATTATCTCCATTAGCTTAAGTTAGTCTGGATACCCCTACTTATTTCAGAAGTTCCATAAATTTTATTTAAAATCTAACTTCGCTTAAAATATCGCATCCACCTATGCATAGGACATTTGATGAATCTCGCAGAGAAGTTTTACTATTAATTTATTGCAATCTAACATCCTTATTTCGGAAAACTCCTAATTTATTTTATTAGACTATCCTACTAAAGGTTATGCAATTTTCCTTAATATAGTTCTCAGTTCATATGAAATAGGATCAGAAACCCATACTTTTAAATTCTGAAATTCTGAATCGTTAATCAAACATTCTACTTCATAAATCAAATACTTCGTAAATTATATAAAAATTCAACTTTATCCATCGATCTTACTTGCACAATTATGAAAATCCTAAACCACAAGAACTTATCTACGACTTAAACATAACTCTATCAAAGTGTAACGTCCAACATTCGTTAATTAACCGTTATCTAAGTTGTATGGATATAAGTACTGCATTACTTATTCCTATATCCAATTACTTAATTTGCCTTTACTTGCCAGGACCATATATAAATTCAGCATGAAAACCGTTATTGTTCATACGTAAAAAAAAATAACTTATTTACATATTTACAGGTGGATCTAGGTACTTCTTTTTAAGGAGTATATTTTAGGGACTTTTTGACTTGTCTACCACAGCGTGTTAATCTGGGTGGAGTAACAGGTTCACTAGTAGGTATATTTTCTTCCCTAGACCTGTTGGGAGTTTCTATATGTGGTTCCCCTTCAAAATATTCCTGAGAGTCAGTTTCATCATTTGATATTTCATTTTCAATGAAATCTTGTTCATTCTCAACCTCAGACTCATTTTGCCATATTTCATGGACATTTGCTCCAAGATAGGGTTTTAAATGGTCTACATGTATTACAAGGGTTCCTTGATTTGGGCTTTTCTGAATTAGATACAATACATCTGTAGGTTTTTGTTCTTACCACTAATGGTCCTGTCCACCCTAAACCTAATTTTAAACCTGCTTTTGGGGATACCATCTCCATACAAAGGCACCAGCTTCAAATGTACGAGGTTTTACACCTCGATGGTAATTTTTCGTTTGACGCATGGCAGCCCTTTGTAGGTTCTGGTTTACAAATTCATAAGTTAATTTGATAGTTTGTTTAACCCATTCTACGTACTGCACAGGACATCTAGGAGCCCAATTTTTTAATGAAAACCCTGCAATAATATCACAGGAGCAAATAAGATCCCTTCCAAATATAATGTTATGAGATGTATATCCCGTACTGTCGTGAATAGTTGCCCTATATGCCATTAGAAGGTAGGGTAAATGGTCGTCCCAATCATTTCTATTTTCATTAACAAAAATAGAGAACATCTGAATAAATTTGACTTCGTACCACAACTGAACTTCGATATTGACCATCTTGTACTGGATCGTGTGTGTCGAACTGAAAAATCCGTACTGGGGCCAAGCACAGTGAGTTGATCTTAGTTTTATTAACTACACTGGTTTTCGCAGACACAAGATTCTCATTTGTACAATCTGGACAATCATTTCGAATGCATTTTTTTTTAGGAATCCTAAGCAATTTCCATAGGGACATTGTCATAATTGTCAAATGCAGAGCGGAACTTTGTCATAATTTTTGTTTAAAAATAAATTTATATTTTATTTTCTGCTTACTTAATTCCTAAGCCACAATTTTCAACTCGAATACCCACACTGGCCACCAAGAATGTAACAGGAGCGTGTTTGGATATGTCTCGCTTGGTGGTTTCCAAGCAAAAAGGTCACAGATAGACAGACAGACACAACATGATTGAATTAGTTGACGATGGATACAAATGAGATTTAGACATATCCAGGTTCATTCTACAGGGATTCGAGCTTGTGGCAATAAGAATTAAGGCTAATAAGTTTTCAATACTTTACATAGTCAACAAAAGGCATGATATAACGGAACATAAAAATCAACAATTGTAAAGGCATCAAATAAATACTGCACAAAAAATAGATGCAAAAACGGCTGTAAAATACCAATATCAAAAATAACCTAGGTAGCACTGAGGTTCGAATGTAAAAAATCAACCCAGAAAAACATGATGTGGTGAGCAGCTAACAAAAAAATTATATTTTAAAGCATTCTGGGGTTAAAGCTAATCAAAATTTAAAGCCGAAAATTAACAAAATTTAGTCTCCCATTTTAAGCTATCCCAAAAACAAATAGATTGGGTACTACTCATATAGAAGGAGGATCAAAAGTTATACTAAGTAGGCCATACTGTTAATAGCCAATGGTTCCTTGAACGAGTTAAATATGTAAACATTAAGCATTATATAAAACATTCGTCATCTTGACAATGGTATGGTTATTATTTTAGTTCTGCAAATTTCTTAACAAATTTTATTTGAAGAAGGTTGTCAATGATTAAATACGATAAATATATTACAACTAGCCTTATCATTACAAAATATAGTAATAAAACATATCAACATAAAAATAAATGTCTACCTTTCAAAGCAAGGTTTCAAACAGGGAGATAATATAAACACAAATCGAACACACCCGTTACACGTCTAAGCACCACTAAGACCGTCTTAGTGCATTAAGACTCTAAAAACTGCCACTAAGGACATGACGGAATGCTTTCTTTTTGTGCATAATGATCCCTTTAGATGACAACTATATTATTCAAAACCTTAATTATGAATTTTGATGGGGAAAAGTTATGTTATAAGGGAGTTATAACAAATTAAATCAGCACGTGTCGTCTATCATCGTTTTAGTTTATTACCTGTTGATTAACCATTGTCTCTCCACTTGGACACATTATCCTGATTCTGAGTCAGTCAATCTTTTCTCTTTCTCCTTAATGCTGCGTGCTTACCGGAGAAGCAACAAATACCAATTTTATAGTGTTTGGTTTTTCCCGATCGAGACTAGAACCCATTATCAACCGCACTCGATGCGAGCACGCCAACCATTGCTTCACCTATGCGGTTGAAAATTTACATGGGTATTGAAATAAAAAATAATATTTGTAATAAAAGAAAAAATTATGTATACAAGGAAAGTGTAGGATAATAAGTCTTTAACAATTAACATAAAATATAAATGAATTAATTTTAAATCTATATTCCAATATCTGTCGACAATCATAACAGCAAATACCCCGTGATTGTTTTGTACTGCACTCCTTTTGATTCAGTTTTCTTATTTTATATTACTGTCCTACATGTGCACTTTTATAGAAAAGCTGCCGGTGAACGAAACGTATTCAAATACACACACACACATAAATTCCATTCGCCATACACTGCCTTGAGCGGAGTTCATGGGAAGGGTACTATCAAACCGACTCTCCAGGGTACAATTTATAAAGTACTTAATGAAGGACGAGTTTGATAATATCTCGGCATGTAAGCATGGCATGACGGGGCTTTTAGCTTGACAGTATTGTGCTGATGGCTTTCCTACTGCAAAGGATCTTAGCGCTCATACAGTAGTATTACAAGAATGGAGTGTCCTAGCCATCTTGGAAAAATTTCGTTGCTTTAAGTAAATTATCATGAACTCGTCTTCAGCTTTTCTTTTTAACATAAGTTTGTCGATATCATCAAAATTGTATTCATTTCACACAAAAAATGTTACGTCTGTTTTTTGGTTGATTATCAATAATAATAGTTCGACAGTTTGATATGATATCGACAATTAAAAAAAGCAAAACTACTTTTACACTAGCAATAATCATATGGTTTGACCGTCCCGTTCTGTCATATAGTAAAAGACAATCAAGAACTGGACAAGTGTGTAGCCATATGATTTGTATTTTCATATTCCTTATTATGCCGGTTCAAGCTCCATTTCATGTGTTATATATAGGCTTGATAAATGTATTTATATTTCGGTTATATGGGATTTCCCTTCATACGCAGTCATGTTAAGGTTGTCCATCAATTGAAAATCCATAGAAAAAAACGGATTTTTACTTTTTGGTTCAATACATGCGAAAATGCATTAATTTTATTCATTTAAGCCATAAACCAATAAAATTATGCGTGATCTACTCAAAATGAAAAAAATAATAATATTAGGAATCAATCACAGAGGTCACGTGATCACATTAAAGAGAAAGTAGCATCGCGACCACTAAAACAGAGCAGAACAACGGCATATCGATGTTCAATACAAGTAATGAAGGAACCGGCGGATTGGGGATATCCTATTCTTCAAGAAAAATGTGTGGCAAAGTCTTGAATTTCATTTAATTAAATGTGCGAATAGATTGAAAGGCCAAATATGCAAGAAACCCCCCTTTTTCCGAGTTCTATGGGATTGTTCTTGTTACGTTCATTCCCTGTATTCTTTGCTATATGAAAATATCGTATTTAATGATAAAGTCTGTTGACTGAACATTTTTCCAAGATCAATCTTCGGGATGCCGTTGTTCTAAAAAACGATAATTTTAAAACACTTAAAGGACGTATGGTTTTTGTAATATCGATTGCGGACGTGTAAATATTCCGGATAAGTTACGTCCCAGTAAACGTTATGTAATACAATCGTCGTTTTCATTTTCATTTAATAATCAGCGTAGTAACAATTTTACTTAAATACATGTTTTATAGATGTGCTTCAGTGCTCCAGATATAATTTGAAAGGGGAAGGGTGCCAGCAAAGGGCAGGACATTTTTTTACTGATAAAAAGGGCACTTAGAGAACTTCATCAATGTCATCACAGTCACTTGAAATCCAAATTATAAAAATTAAAATAATTTGCTTAGTAGTTTGGTGTCGACGTAAACAATGCATGGCCCTCACCTTTAAAGCGTCATCTGTCTAAGAAATAGAGTTACGACCCTTGATTTCGGGATTTTACTTTGCATTGTTGGAGGTACGGAATCTGTGCATGGCTTCCCGACTGATAGAAACGACCACTGCGTATTCACAAGAGATAG
The DNA here is from genome assembly GCA_963680875.1 of Bathymodiolus brooksi. NCBI lineage: Eukaryota > Metazoa > Mollusca > Bivalvia > Mytilida > Modiolidae > Bathymodiolus > Bathymodiolus brooksi. The sequence continues at coordinate 14,309,997 of OY804583.1, read as the reverse complement.
TCGAAGGGAGGTCATGATATTTTTTGAAAAGAATAAGGTCTTCGGTGTTGAAGCAAAAAGGGTTTTGAATATATTAGAAGAAATTTAAAAAACCAAACACGACTTGAAGCGAGCGGGGGTAAAACTAGAGGCTCAGTGGGCTGCGCCTGTGTCGCTCACCTTTCATTCTGCTTTGAGGAAACTTATTACAGAAACCTCCAAAGGTACTTCCCACCAAGTTTCGGTTCATTTGGCTAAGCAGTTTCAGAGAAGATTTTTAGAAATCAACCAACCAGAAAAAAGAATTTCCTATGGCAGCCATGTTTGTCAACAGATCGGGATGAAATTAGCAATCTTTATAGAGAACCTTCCATAGATGCTTCCTACCAAGTTTCGGCTCAATTGGCTAAGCAGGGAAGAATAATTTTAGAAATCGATTAATCTGAAACAAGAATGACCTGTAGCAGCCATGTTTGCTAGCGAATCGGTATGAAATGAGCAATCTTTATAGAGGACCTTCCATACATGCTTTCTACTAAATTTCAGTTCATTCGGGAAAGCAGTTTCAGAGGAGACGATTTTTTTTAGAAATCAACCAATCAGAAACAAGAATGGCTTGTGGCGGCCATGTTTGTTAATGGATCGGGACGAAATTGGCAATCTGTATAGAGGAGTTTCCATAGATGCTTCCTACCAAGTGTGGTTTCATTTGGCCAAGCGGTTTCAGAGAAGATTTTAAAAAATCGGCCAATCAGAAACAAAAATTACCTGTGGCGGCCATGTTTGTCAATGGATCTGGACAAAATGAGCAATCGTTATAGAGGACCTTCCATAGATGCTTCCTACCAAATTTCAGTTCATTTGGGAAAGCGGTTTCAGAGGAGAATATTTTTTAGAAAGCAACCAATCAAAAACAAGAATGGCCTGTGGCGGCCATGTTTGTTAACGGATCGGAACTAAATGAGCAATCCTTATAGAGGACCTTCCAAGGATTCTTCCTACCAAGTTTGATACATTTGGCCAGATTAACAGACAATATTCATCATAATGTGTTCTAGCTTCTGAACTGTCGATCGAGAAAAAAAAATTCTATTCAGGCAGCATATAGCCAGTCAATGGGGTTTGCAATTAATATTTCGCATGCACAATAACGATCCCACACCACAAGGTGTGGAAAATAGAAATATTCTGCTGTCGTTTAAATGCGTATTAACTGCATTACATGTAAACTGTATGATTCTGTTTGATAAAGTCCTTTAACTAGAACAGGAAGAACATGTACAATTGAGTGAAATATATTAATAGTGTTGTAATAACAGATAGTGAACGTGATGTAGAAGTAGAAAGAATGTCAAGGTATATTTTAAATGAGGTTGAAACAAGTCGCCATTTAATATCAATTCGGTTGTATTTCATTTTGACGATTTTAATTACGGAAGACGATCACAACCATATTTTTTTTTAACAATTGCAGCTCATCTGTTTTTTTTCATAACCTATAATAAAATGAAAAGTATATATCACACTGTCGGAACAGTTCCAGCATTCAATAGAACAATCGTAGAAATATGTAAATTCGCTATCCCTATTAACTTTTTCCTCATAATTTTCATATAAATTTGTGATTTAAAATAAGACAATGATATGAAGATTATAACAACAAACTTCAACACATTTAGCAATTCAATCAATTCAATTCAATATTTTATTTAAGTCTCATCTCTCAATTGCAGGTCATAATACACACATAAAACAATCATACAACAATAAATTAGAGAGCAATTCTCTGCAGAATTATAAGAGACTATAATTAAAACAGTATCTATTGTAGCACAAATATATAAAACAATCTTATATCAATATATTATATATATATATATATATATATATATACATGTATATACGTCTGAAAATTAAACCAAACAGTGTTAGAATTAGATTTTAGAGCTGTCAAATTTTTGTTCTTCCCTCGACGGGATTTGAACCCATACCATTGATACACTGCAGCACCATTCGCTTAGCCTTACGTCCAGCGCCCTAGACCACTTGACCACATCCACTCCCTACAAAAGGAGCTTCAATAATCGTAGTGTTACCTTTTCTCGTAAGGCAAATCTAGGGATAGACATAAGACATTTGTATAAGCGTGTGTAGATGGTACATATATACTTAATATTATAATTTGACAGCAATCTAACTCAGCAATTTTTAATATATTGTATAGGATAATGAAGAATTCATTATACAGTCACAGGAAATAAAGTATATTATACAAACGTGTAGAAGCAAGTGACAACCATACACTATATCTGTCCCACTGGATCTCAAAGTTACTAAGGATACTAGGTTAATACTAAATATTATATACGTCTGAAAATTAAACCAAACAGTATTAGAATTAGATTTTAGAGCTGTCAAATTTGTGTTCTTCCCTCGCCGGGATTTGAACCCACACCATTGATGCACTGCAGCACCATTCGCTTACAATTGCGTCCAGCACCCTAGACCACTCGACCACATCCACTCCCTAAAAAACCTAATACAGAACATTCCATAGGTGCTTCCCACCAAATTTCGGTTCATTTGGTTAATCAGTTTCAGAGAAGATTTTTAGAAATCAACCAACCAGAAACAAGAATTTCCTATGGCAGCCATGTTTGTTAACAGATTGGGATGAAATTAGCAATCCTTATAGAGAACCTTCCATAGATGCTTCCTACCTAGTTTCGGTTCAATTGGCTAAGCAGGGAAGAAGAATTTTAGAAATCGACCAATCTGAAACAAGAATTGTCTGTAGCAGCCATGTTTGCTAACGAATAGGGATGAAATGAGCAATCTTTATAGAGAACCTTCCATACATGCTTTCTACCAAATTTCAGTTCATTCGGGAAAGCAGTTTCAGTGGAGAAATCAACCAATCATAAACAAGAATGGCTTGTGGCGGCCATGTTTGTTAATGGATCGGGACGAAATTGGCAATCTTTATAGAGGACCTTCCATAGATGATTCATATCAAGTGTGGGTTCATTTGGCCAAGCGGTTTCAGAGAAGATTTAAAAAATCGGCCAATCAGAAACAAGAATTACCTGTGGCGGCCATGTTTGTCAATGGATCGGGACAAAATGTGCAATCTTTATAGAGAACCTTCCATAGATTATTCCTGCCAAATTTCAGTTCATTTGGGAAAGCGGTTTCAGAGGAGAAGATTTTTTAGAAATCAACCAATCAAAAACAAGAATGGCCTGTGGCGGCCATGTTTGTTAACGGATCGGAACTAAATGAGCAATCTTTATAAAGGACCTTCCAAGGATGCTTCCTACCAAGTTTTGATCCATTCGACCAGATTAACAGACAATATTCATCATAACGTTTTCTAGCTTCTGAAATGTCGATCGAGAAAAAAATAAAATATTCTAATCAGGCGGCATATAGCTCACTAGGAAATAGAAAATGCAAATATCCCCGGTAAAATGCAAATAATTAAAGATTACCAGTTATATTAGCGTTTACCAGTTCAATTAGCGAATTGTCTTGTTATATTTGCGTTTTACCCTTTAAATTTGCATTGTCGTGGCATTTTAGCGTTTTTCCTTTTAAATTTGCATTGTCGTGGCATTTTAGCGTTTTTCCTTTTAAATTTGCATTGTCGTGGCATTTTAGCGTTTTCCCTTTTAAATTTGCATTGTCGTGGCATTTTAGCGTTTTTCCTTTTAAATTTGCATTGTCGTGGCATTTTAGCGTCTTTCCTTTTAAATTTGCATTGTCATGGCAGTGGCGTAGCCAGAAAAAAAGAACCTGTAAGCAGGGGGTCTGGAGGGCAACAGTTTGAAGCTGGAGATGTTTTCTTGCAGAGGATGGCAAAAATTCATGTCTGGTAACTGCACCTTCGTGTTTTCGATGCACAATAACTGGTGAATGAAAACGATTAAAAGCATCACAGCCAGCTTTGATTATTATTATTATTTATTTTTTTTTTTTTTTTTTTAAATACACTTCATTTGAAAAATGTGCAACATATTCGCAATTCCTATATACATTGATAAAGCGATCCAGTTGAGTTGAGATTACATGGAACACAACAAGACTATAAAACGCAGAGAATATTCAGGAAATGTAAATCAAGCAACCTAGACAAGATTCGGATTAACAACAAAATAATGAAACAAACAAGGGATTGAAACAAATATGGGTAGCACGGCCCCAACAACAAACGAGGTATATCCAGGCCATTGCATGTTAATATGTGTTTAGTACGGATATATCAGCTGGCTTCTCCTGTTTCCATCTGCTGCAAAAGTGTTAATAGCCTGGTCAAAGTTCAGGGGAATCTCTGGATGGACATGCATTAAGGACAAACCATTAAGTCTATCTTCAACTATCATAGATCGCAGATAGGTTTTGATTCTTTTGAGAGCGCTAAAAGACATTTCTGCGGTAGCTGAGGTTACAGGCATAGTCAAAAGAACCTTTACAGCGCTGTGGATGTTAGGATACAACTCGGGTTTAGCATGCATGAGTGTGTCAATAAGTGTGCTCGGCTTCTCAGTAACATTTTGCCATTACATTTCCACCTTACCATTTCTGTTTTATAGGCTGCAAAATTGTTATCGGGCAGGTCGCCTGCAAATGGCATAAACACCTGAAGTTCTCTTTCGGGTGTAAGGGAGGCAAGTTTTGAAGGGATGAGGTATTGAGCCAGAAACCGGTCTTTGGGAACTACAAGTATTGTCTCAAGTTCATTGGCAATGTGGTCGAGCAACGGATAGTATACTGATCGTCGCCAGTATTCTTCTGGTGTATCAGCAGGCACATTGTCTCTGTGCTGTTGCCTACCAGCTGTCTTCGGTTTGCTCGGTAATGCATTCTGCTTTTCGGCATGTTTTGTTATTTCCTGGTACAACTCTTGCCAGACATTGTCATCCTGTCTAATTTTTCGAAGGCTTGAAATAACAGTTTCAGCCTCAGATGCAGCCTCTACCAAGTCAATCCAAGGTCTTTGTAAAAGGTTGGATAATGCCAAACTGTATTGAAGCACACATTCAGTAACAACAAGAGCAACCATAAAGCCGAAATCTGAAGGGCAAGTTTCAATTGCTTAGCATTTCGATCACCACCAGTCCCTAGGTCATCTAGAGTATCAATTATTAATGCATGCGCAGATTTTAATATGTTAAGTGCGTCTGCCCTACTTGACCATCGGGTCTCGCACAAACCTTTTATTTTTCTTCGTCCATCAAGAGCATCTAATTGCTCTTCATCTGCCTGTTGTAACATGGTTTTAAACCTACCTGTTCTTTTCGAAGAATAATGAAAGGCATATGAAACATCTTTTACAGTATCAATTGTATTGCAGACAATTGGGAGCTGACAAGATTTGACAACAGCCAAATTCAGGCAATGTGCATAGCAGTGGACATAATAGGCTTCAGGAATTTCGGTTTGAATACGTGTGCGAACGCCAGAACATTTACCGGCCATATTTGCAGCCCCATCATAACCTTGGCCTCTCATTGCTTGTGTTACAATTCCGTATTCTCTTAATTTGGTCATTATAGTAGTTGCCAGTTCTTCACCAGTTGTTGAGCTTGCCTCTGCAAACCCAAGAAATGACTCATTGACGCACATCTCCTCATCGCTATCTGCACCCACGTAACGAACACACAAAGAAATTTGCTCTGTGGTAGAAACATCAGTGGTCTCATTTGCAATTACACTGAAGCAATTAGCTGAATTACACTCTGAAACAATAACTTGTTGTAACTGTCTACCACAAATATCAATCAGTTCATTTTGTATGGTGGGTGATAAATACCTTGCATTTGGGGGACTGTTTTGCAAATGAGTAGCCAAAATTTGATCAGTTTCAGCCCTGTAGTTAATAAGAGCTATGAAATTGCTTTTCTCTTCGGTTTGACCGCGTAAGGGAATATTTTGATTTCCACATAGATAAATGGTCTTAAGGATACTGTGAAGAATTGACCTGTTTTTTGTGATTTATCCTGAAAAGCACTGCTTAACATTGACATTGCATCGTCCTTTTGGCCCTCATTTCAAGACACCTGCTGTGTCCAGGTTGACCCAAGTGGCGTTTTATTAGGGTACCCAAATTTGTCCAGTCATTTACAGAATTCTTAACAAATGCATGCTCAGAACTATTGAACAAAACACAACATAAACAAAAAACTCCATTTTCTGACTCTGAATATCTCAGCCACTGATACTTTTCAAGCCAGGACCGATTAAAGCGCCTTTTGGTCCCACGAATATCTGTCAGAGGAAAAACAAACGACGATGGAATATCCCATTTATTTTTCAGCAAAAACAACTTTTGTTGGTCGTCAACGTTTGACTTGTCAAAGGCTAGATCTAAATTATTTGGCTGAATTGATTTAGATCTAGAAGTACTGGCTGCGTCATCATTTGTCTCTGCTTTGGAGCCGCTGAGTGTACCACTACCTTTGCTTTCTTGTGGCAAACATATACCAGAACCATGTGAAAGCTCCACACTTGGGTCTTCTATTGACTCTTTTTGCCGTTTAGAGAAAAACTGTGACAATTTTCTTTGTCCGGGACCCCTACTTTGTTCCCCCGATGAACTACTTCTCTTCATATTATAAATCGTAGTTTACTAATTAATCCAGTTCTATGAACTTTCAGGAAAGTGATGTGTATAAAGACTGTATGATCTTCAAGTAGCACGTGCGTTACTGAGATTTGAATTAATTTAGATGTAAATATAAAGTTCAAGGATTAGTATTTCAATGCAAATGAACGCTGGACTAATATGCAATCGTTATAAATTAAGTAACTGTCTGAATTGACCAGATATACTTTCGGGGAAAATTAGCGGGGTTGATATAAACTAAAACACAATCAAATGAGGGAGTTCAGTCTGGATTTGGACAAAATAACAACAACACAAATTATTTTGTAAGAAAGTATTTGTAAGCACTTGCTTACACTGCTTTAATGCAGCTACGCCACTGCATGGCATTTTAGCGTTTTTCCTTTTATATTTGCATTGTCGCGGCATTTTAGCGTTTTTTCTTTTATATTTGCATTGTCGTGGCATTTTAGCGTTTTTCCTTTTAAATTTGCACTGTCGTGGCATTTTAGGGTTTTTCCTTTTATATTTGCATTGTCGTGGCATTTTAGCGTTTTTCCTTTTATATTTACGTTTTTCCTTTTAAATTTGCATTGTCGTGGCATTTTAGCGTATTTCCTTTTATATTTGCGTTTTTCCTTTTAAATTTGCATTTTACCAGTTAAATCGCACGGTCATCTAAATCACCCGCTGAGTAGACAGATTACGTAATACTGTAGTCGTCACTAGCTCATTGAATATGACGATCTATAGTATTATATTATCGTGTATCTATACGTATTTATTTATTTATTTATTTATTTATTATTATTATTTATGTCATACTAGTCTGGCCCTTAATAAATTTAGTGTATTCAATACACAATAATCCATCAATTGTTGCGTATTTGATTTTCATGTCGTATTTTAACTTAATGCGATGTTTATTAAGAAATGTGACTTTAAATGTATTAAAATATTAGCAAAGTGTGATACACGTACAGAATACGTATACTGTTGTCACTTCACTATTACCTGTTAATCATGCGAAAAATACATTAACCTTGTAATACCTATGCTGAGACTATTTACTAAAAAATGAATTAAGTATATATTAAACTATCGGTCTCTATTAAGCTATTTATGTCTTGTTTTATAGCACAGGATTGTGTATGTACAGCGTCAAAGTTATTGTGCTTTAAAAGTTCTGATTATTGTAATGAGGCACTTTAATGAACAATAAATATTTTTGTTTATGATATAAAACAAATAATCATAACCCTATGTAAACGCCGTTTACATAACGTACGCGCCCTTTTCCGATCCAACAGAAATATGCAATTTACATGTAAACACTATTTTGTCAGTTAATTAGATTGAACAATAAATACAGGATTTTTTTTTCTTCAAATGTTTATATACTTCCCTGATAAATATAAGAACAATCTATAATAGTATTATATTATTGTTTATTTATTTGTACCATTCTGGATGATAATAACTTTAGCTATTCAATACACAATAATCCATCAATCGTTGTGTATTTTACAGTTGTTATGTATATTTTATTTCTTGATTTTGTTTTTCAGGATCTAGAACTATGCACTCATATTTATTTCAATTTGATGTTGATTTAAATGTAAACGTTTAATATTTTCACGGAGATTCAACATTATAATTTATGTTTATTTATTTTACAGGCGATTGATGCATTTTAGTGGCCTTACCGTTCATCATTACGAACATATTGTTATATGGTAAATTACTTCAAGCCTTACAAATCGGGTAGCCTATTGTGCGACATTATATCCAACTTAATCATGATTCGCTTCGATAACTCTGTAATTTATTACGGGCTTGTTTTCGATAAAAAAAAATAGGTATATGGATATTTTTTTTAAATAATCGCTAATACAGTGTTAAACATAGATTTGTATGCATCTGAAAGCAAAGCTCCGAGCTAAGAAATTATTCATATGAATATTTTACGTTAAGTTTAACGTTTAAAAAAATGAAATTCACTTCTGTAAACATCTGTTTTATAGGCCTTGTATTAAAATATGTGTTGAAATAGTGTAAAACAATTGAATTTTCTATAATTCAGAGAGAAAACACATTTGTTGTCCCCACAAGAGTTACATGCCTAGAGGCCTTTTCCTCGGGTTGTGTTTACTGCTAAAGTGTATATTGTATTGGAGTGAGCTGTAAGTAATGAATTTATACCAAAGTAATAAAATTTTATGATTTCGTGTATCCCTCAAGGCCAAGTTATAGTTAGAGTATATTAAGTGAAATTTTAATGGTTAAGAAGGGGCGGAGCGAGCGAAGCGATGCGACCCCCTTCTTAACCAATAAAATTTCACTTAATATACTCTAACTGACTTAGAATGTAACCTACTTTTTCATTGGTTCAATGTTCCAGACATTTCATACGTCACACCCTAGACGTTTGCTGGAAAGTGCGCGGCACGGATTTTACCACGGCATGATGGAGGACGTGTTGAACGATGACGAAAGCGAAAATATATCTTAGTCTCAACTACTTGACATCCCCACACAACAGCTGCATTAAAAATGAAACGCGTGTGCGCGAAGCCGAAGAATTTTTTTTAATTGAAGTGCCCGACAACGTAAGGAAACTTGTGATCGTAAAAGCACAGGTACATTACCCCCCCCCCCCCCCTTTTTTTCATTTTTTTATACATCATAACTTGAGTTTTAATAAAGGAAGCAATAGGGAGTCGCCCCAACTCTGATAATGTCGAAATGTTACATGCAGTTTTTTTAAGGCCTAAAACTGTTTTACAATATTTTGTATGTATTTTTTCATATGATGATTTTTCCTGTAGGGCTAAAGTATCACAATCAATAATCGCTCTCTGTGATCTTTGTCCAAAGATACACGTATAAAAACTCCCAACACATTCTGGCTTTCATGACTTATTTCTTAATTATTCAACATGGATTATATCCTCTCCTGCCGTTGTAGCGATGCTTTACCATGTTATGCGGTTGACTTGGTTCCTTTGACATTCTAATTACTGAGAATAATTTCCTCTCGTGATTTAAAAAATAAAAAGATCAACATTCGGTAATTTTGTTATTACCCTTATTTATAAAAAGATTTAAAAAAAGCAATTTACAGAGCTCAACATTGACGAGTTTCTGCGATTGCTATGGATAATATTTGGTTACTAGGGACATTGTAAGGTTTAAGGAATTCTTATAATATATACTAGTTAGTAAATGATAAGATGTATCTAGATCTGCTAAGGTGCTGTTGTAGAATTTTTATCTAGATTAAATAAAAGGTCCATGAGATCTACAGGAAAATACTGTGTATATGGAAACCTGTTGCAATGGATGCGGCATAACTATGAATAAAAGTATCAAAATGTATTTTTGAAATATGAAATGACATTTGTAGTGTGTATAGCTTGACAAAAATGTATCGCTTAATCAAATATCAAGTCAAAAGATCGTAGATGTAAAAATTCAACCATTAATTTCAATAATACAGGCTAATTTAATGTTTACAAAATCGTTGCTAGGGCGACAAAACTACACAAAAATACTATATGCTACCATAGAGAATTGGAATATTATTTTTAGAGTGTACATACACAGACTATAACATTTTGTCGAAAAGACTATGCAAGATATGTAAAATAAAACCATCATATTTGAATTTCCAATGATTAATTGGACCCTCCTCCATTTGCGTTGCTAAGCAAAATCTACACTTATCATACCCAGTCCTATGTTAAATTAAGTTCGACTGTGGCGGCTATCTTGGTCAGAGATCTGAAATGATGGACACAATTTTGGAAGGGGACCACCCAAGGATCATTTCAGCAAAGTTTGGTTGAGATTGGCCCAGTAGTTTCAGAGGAGAAGATTTTTTTTTAAATTGCATCCCCCTTTTTCTATTTTACGTCACCGAATATGGTACTGCTTTGACAACTATTTTACCTATTTTGTTCCTGTATTTAAATACTGTTACAGTGACAGCTGGAACCTTTGAACCGTAATGAGAGCGGGAGGTTTGGCGCCTTAAAATCTGATTCAACCCACCATTTCTTTAGAAATGCCTGTACCAAGTCAGGGTCATTACGGTTTTCACAGTTTTCCGGTTGATGACTGATTTTGTCTGTTTATATAATTATGAGTTTTGACTTTCCCTTTGTAAGATTGTTCGGAGTTCGGTAATTTTGTTATTACCTTTATTAGCTTGGCGGCCATCTTGATTGGAAGTCGGGATGACCGGACACAATTTTGGAAGGGCCATCCAAGGACCATTCCACCAAAATTTGGTTGCAATTGGCCCAGTGGTTTCTGAGGAGAAGATTTTTATGTGAATTTCCCATAGGGTTCTATCTTAAGCTAAGTTCGGCTGTGGGGCCATCTTGGTCGAAGGGCCGAACCGCCGGACACATTTTTGGAAGAGAACCATCCAATGACTATTTCATCAAAATTTAGTTCTTATTGAGCAAATGCTTTCAGACAAGATTTTTATGTGAATTTCCCATAGGGCCCTATGTTAAATTAAGTTCGACTGTGGTGGTCATCTTGGTCGGAGGTCTGAAATGTCGGACACAAATTTGGAAGGGGACCACCCAAGAATCATTTCAGCAGAGTTTGGTTGAAATTGGTTCAGTAGTTTCAGAGGAGAAGATTTTTTTTAAATTTCATCCCCCCTTTTTCTAATTTGCATAATCGGTCAAAATCGGTAAAGGTTCAAATTTCATAAAAAATCCGTAATACATATTAAAAAGCTTATCATTATGCTTATACAGTTCAAATTTGGGCACATTCTAGCTTAAAATAGAGCAGTTTTGGCCATTTGAAGAAATTTCTATTTTTAGTAACGGCGGTCATCTTAGATACAGGACGGCACTGACGGACACAATTTTGAAAGGGGACCACCTAAGGATCATTCAGACAAAGTTTGGTTGAAATTGGTGAAGTGGTTTCTAACAAGTAGATTTTTAAATGATTTTGTGCTTATTTATGCTTAATTTGCATATTCGGTCAAAATCGGCAAAGTTCAAAGTTCATAAAAAATCCCGTAACATATGTTAAAAAGCTCATCATTATGCTGATACAGTTCAAATGTGGGCACATTCTGGATTGAAATAAAGCAGTTTTGGCCATTTGAAGAAAAAAAAATATTTTTAGTAACAGTGGCCATCTTGGATGGAGGGCGTGGCTATCGGACATAACTTTAAAGGGAACCCCCTACGGATGATTCAGGCCAAGTTTGGTTTAAATTGGCCCAGTGGTTTGAGAGGAGAAGATTTTTGAAAAAATTTACAGACGGACGACGGACGCCAAGTGATGGCATAGCTCTCACACAGGTGAGCTAAAAATGAGCATAAATGCTCTCTGTGTTCACTAAAACTTCTGTGTTTCAGTATATACAGTTTTATCTATAAATCTAGTAAATAATGAGTAGATTAAAATCTAAGAATCACAGTAGACAGTTTTAATCTAAGAGTCACAGTAGACGATTTTAGTGCGTCTATAAATTAATTTATAAATATATATATTTATAATATGATACGATATGATTAGACCGTACCCCTCCCCCCTTCATAACCCCAAACACTATTGTAATGCCTTCACCAATTTCTGCTGTTTTTTTTACTATAAACCTGTACCGCGCTCCATGTATTAAGAAGAGCAAACGTCTTGCTTGGTACTCAATTAGGTTCACAGTCATTCTTGATGTTTAGTCTTCTATATTTTTGCTATGTCCATGATAATTTGCATTTTGAGCTCTGGTGACAAGTCATCCCATCTGAATGTACTGTCTTCGTGTAGTACAGTTTTAATCTCTTCCAGCGTGGGGTTTCTAATATAGTCAGGTTTAACTGTGTATAAATACCTATAAACTAAAGATAATCTTCATCAACTTATAGCTGAAATATTGTTGAAAGTGGCGTTAACAACAATAACCCTATAATTAAGTGCTTAACTCTGCCACAGTTTTGTGTTTTTCTCAAGTGCATGATCTTTTTGAGTGGAAGCGAAGCTGTGGAGGTTTTTTTATCATGATTTTATATCTGTATTGCCGTTAGAGATTCAATTATTAATGGGGAAGTGTTAGGATCCCATTAAAAGGTTTAATCCCACCACATATTTGTGTCTGTCCCAAGGCATGACCTGCATCTTCAATGCCATATCATGGTCTTGTTTTTATTGGAAATGGGACGTGGGTTAATTTGTTCCTGGTTGATATTAATGGAATTTCTTACCTTCATTGTTGAAACCTTTTTTCACAACATAATGTAATTATCATGGTCAAACCTGTATCAAGAGGTCACCTTTGAGACAAATAAAAATGCCCTTATAACACAGGTGACCTCTTAAAAGAGGTTCAACTTATATGAATTTCTCTATGGCTGAACAAGAAAAAAGTGACCTTTTAATATAGTTGACTGCTTAATAGAGGTGACTGCATGGGCAGGTTTAACTGTACAATGTATATACCTATAAACTGAAGATAATCTTCATAAACTTATATTATACATTCACCATACATATTTCTGTAATGGCCATGGTATATACAATATTCTAAACATCTGTAAAACAAGAGCACCGCCCACGGGTGCTGGACGCTCGACTTTTTCGTATCCGATATTAAACTGCAAGCAATTTGCAAAGTTATACATACTTCTAACTTGTCAACAGATTTGGGTCAATACTCTCTACAAGTGTATTGAGTTTCAAGTTAATAAGTTTGATAGTTATTGAGACATTTTAATTATACTAAAAAAATATCCCAAATTTCTATGTACTATGTCAAAGCAAGGGCAGATAACTCTGGATATACAAATCACAGGGTCACCTGCCTTGTTGTAATGGGTTCCCCATTTGATAGTGAACAGGTATGTTGAGTTTCATTTCAATGCCTATCATAATTATTGAGAAATTGTATTTTTTTAAGAAATTCTAAGTCAAAAACGGGGAATAACTCAAATAAAATGCTGGATGGAGTTGTCTTCCCTTGTCAACAGATTGGGGTCAACACTTTCTACAAGTGTATTGAGTTTCAAGTTAATAGCTTCGATAGTTATTGAGAAATTTTAATTATACTAAAAAAATATCCCTAATTTCTATGTAATGTCGAAACAAGGGCAGATAACTCTGGATATACAAATCATGCCTTGTTGTAATTGGTTCCTCTTTTGATAGTTAACAAGTATTCCAAGTTTCAAATGGATACCTTTGATAGTTTTTGAGAAATGGACTCTTTGACAAAAAACCTAACCTAAAACTTAACTGATCCCGACGCTGACGCCGGAGTGACGACAATAGTTCGACTTTTTTTCTTCGAGAAGTCAAGCTAAAAATGTAAAATTCAAGTTATTTTTTCAAATACAAAATTAATGTGTTGTAAGTTGTTGCCATTGAATGCCATACAGTGACTATAACACGAAGAATAACAATCAAAGTGATAGTTAATTAAATTACAGAGCTGCCTGGTGTGTTGCTATGGACTTGTTCTGATCTACACTGAAATTATTTATGAAAATAAAATAAGGGGCTACGCAGAGCGGAGCATGATATGATCACAGAATGTCTACAAGAGAAAGTTGAACAAGTGTATATTACAAACAAATGTGGACACAATATTTTGCTTAATACACTGTAATTGAAACCTTATATATAATATTTTTTATTAAAAGGATTAACTATAAGAAAAAAAATTATATGTAGTTTTTTGTTCATCATAGAAATATTTAATAAAAAAATGTTTAATTGTCGATAAAAAATAATATCATTATCTATATATAAATTATCCAATATGATGGAAGGTTAGGAGGTTTTGGTGTATAACGCCACTGTCAACAATATTTCAGTTATATCCAGGAGGACAGCTTTATGGGTGGAGAAAACCAGAGTACACTGAGAAAACCATCGATCCATCATGCTAAATCGAGTACACCTTGCCATGAATGGGATTTGAATTCGCAACATTAGTTGTGATAGACACTGATTCCAGAGGTAGTTATAAATCCAACTACCATACGACCACTCCCTCTCCCTTTATGGGAATGAAAGGTTTTTGTTTCTAAACTATATTCACCTGTAATCTATTTGAAAATATAATAAAATAAAATCGCATGTAAAGATAAAATCTAAAGAGGAAATTACAGAAAATACAGTGCTGCCTAAGTTCCCTTCCCACTGGTCTCAGGTCATTGTACACACCAGGAGTTGTTGAACAAAATATAGCTCTGTAAAAATCAACAGTCAAACCTGTATTAAGAGGTCACCTTTGGGACAACGACAAAGTGACCTTATATGGCAGGTGACTTCTTAAAAGAGGTTCAATTCATATGAAGTTTTATGTGATAGGACAAGAAAAAGGTGATCTTTTAATAGAGGTGACCACATGTGTAGGTTTTACTGTATTTAATTTATTTTCAGATATAGACATTAAAAAAAGATTTAATGCCCAAAATTGGATTTTGACTTCAGCCGAACTCAAATTTCAATGTTTTTTAAATTTTTTACCTCTTTATTTACAATGCTATATGAATACCTTTAAAACCAATTATAGTCTTGTAAATACTATTAGGTAATCTTTGAATAGATCTGTCATAATTTTTTGAATGTGTTCATCAAATTATACCAACAAATCATTATTTTATGAACAACATACTCCCTCTTAAGTGAGTGACAATAAAATATGTATAAATTATTCACCAGTGACTGAGTGAGTGATTGTTGTTTAACACCAACTCAGCAATTTTTCAGCTAAATCATAGCAAGAACAAGCTAACGTAATTTTCAATGAGATGAGGACAGCTTTGTACTAGACCAACACGCTCGAACGCACAATCTACCGCACAACCATTACATCACATAATACAAGTTTTTACATAATAGAGGTGGTCACTAATGCAGGTTTGACCCGATCTGTGCTTGAACCCACAATCTACCACCGATGTGGTAACTCCCCTTTAATGTAGATATATTTAAAATACCACTACTTTGCATATAGTCAAACCTCTATTAAGCAATAACTTATATTGTGTGACCTTAATTTAAATTTCACTTCACAGTGCATTCTATATTGATTAAACCTGTATTAAGTGACCACCTGGCTTATGTGACCATATTTCACCATTGTCTTGAAAAACCAAGAAAATTATTAACAGGTGCCATGAAATTTTTTCAGCTACAATATTTTATGCTCTCTCCACCAACTGCTATAGGCCAGTAGAAGAGACATTTCCAGCCCCAAAATCTCAAAAGAATAAGTAGAGAGGCAGACTTCGTTAATATAAATTTTAAAACTGAAAATGTCTGCAACAATTGAAAAGAAAAATGTTGAAGTTGTGGTGGTTTCAATCTTACAGAAATTCTATAAGTCACACGAGATATTTAAATTGTCTGCTTAATAGAAGATATATGCAGTGGTATACTAGGTCTAGTTTAGCAAATGGCATACTTTTTTTTAGGTTTTCAAGATACAAGATTCTGAAGAAAAAAACTGGCTAGCATTTCCTGACAATTCAATTAAAATCACAAGACATAACGGATTGTAATTTGTATATCTCTAACTGGGTAAACACAATGATATGATTTGAGGATGCTCTCATCTGCTCTAGAGGATGAGCAGTTCCTGCATTTTGACTAAATTTGGTTTCAATCCATCCCGTGGTTCTGAAGAAGATTTTCAAAGATTTCCAATTTTTCAACCAATTAGAAGCCATGGCAGCCACCTTTAATATCAAGCAAAGTCAGCGAACACAATTTTAGAAGAGGAGCATTCAAAGAATATCACATCAGAGTTTGGTTCAATTTGACCTAGTGGTTCTTGAGCAGATCAAATGCAAAAAGTTAACGGATGACAGACACAAAGTGATGGGAAAAGCTCATTTGAGCCCTCATCCCTGGTGAACTAAAAACTTTTTTGAGAACTATGAAATGGACACTCCTACCATGCTTAAACACAATTGGTCCTGTGGTTTTAGAGAAGAGATCAAAATGTAGAAGTTTACCGACGACGAGTAGAGATGGACATCAAGTAATGATAATACCTCTCATAACCCTTAAGGTCTCATCTTCATTCAAGCACACCCTTATCAATACATGAAAAACACAACACAAACTAAAGTTTGTCAACCAGCTCGATGCATGAGTGAACGTTTTTCTCAGCTGTCGATTTAATACAACATAAATATTTAGATATATTATACAATTATATTTACAATAAAGTTAAATATGACAAATCGGCAATATACACACCTTGATATACTTAAACCCAGCATTAAAACCAATGGCGTCCATTGGGAAAAGCTTTGGTTTAAAATTGTATATCCATTCAATGACTGACAATATTATAACCACCTCTAATTATACACAACTACAACTAATTGAACCGCCAGGATATAACTGAAATATTGTTGAAAGTGGTGTTAAACACAAATTTCCAAAATAGAGTACTTTTGCAAATTATACACAACTTATATATACAATATTTTTATGTCATGTCAGAATTTGTATAATGATTATTGGCGTTCCCAATTTCTTGTATTGTTGTATACTACTTATCATGGTCTTGTGTCATGGCAGATCTCCGAATAAAAAAAAAAAAAAAAAAAAAAAACAATAAAAAATGTCAAAACAGATTGCAAAAAAACAGAAAATAATTTTTTAAAAAGAAAGAAAATATTTACATTAGTAATGAATTAATGCATATAATTGCACTTATCTTAATTTTAGAAATTTAGAGAATTATTGAATCATTTAACTAAAAATCACCAAAAGTAGGACTTCTAAAGTGTTTAAAGTGGGACTAAAATGATACATTTTGAAAGATTAAAACAAATATTTAAATTATGCCAACCAGCTTGCTCATTTTGTTCAGGTTAATAGTCGGCTTAAAAATATAAATATCTATTGAAAGTCGACTATTAAAGTGCAGGGGGAATGCAATGCACAGTTAGATAGGGAAATGTAATGCTTTGTTAGATGGGGAAATGCAGTGCTCGGTTAGCTGAGGTTTACAACAAAACAAGCAAGACAATAAATAAATTGAACAAACAATTATTACTTATCTCTCTAAATTGTATCGGTTTATAATTTATTTTTAAAATATTTAAAAAAATTTCAAGATTAAAGTTTACTGAAATTTTTCAAATGGAATTATTTTTGAAAATGATTTAAAAAAATCAAATGTTAAAGATAAAACATCTGAATCTCCACTTTTTGAATCAATGTAAATACTATGACAACAATTAGAAAGTGTTCTGCACCTATGATAATTATTGGACTATTACAGGAATAATTGGGACTATTAGAGGACTAAAAGTCAGGACCAAACCATATTTTATAGGTTTTACCACAAAATATGCTGAACCTTGCTTCCATATTCCTGTAATAGTACAACATTCATATTTATACAATTTAATAAGCAAACATTCAAATTCAAAATATTCAAAGAGCAATAACTCTTGATAATTTTTATACACATTTTATCACAGCAAAAAAAAGTTAATTCATTACTTATCTGGTTTAAAGCTAAAATAATATACAATTTAATTTTTTTTTAGAATGACTCATTAATTTTTGACAATGTTTTTTTTATGTAAATGTAAATTAAATTAAAAAAAAATATACTTAGACTTGGAATTTTGGAAAGTATAAAACTTTAAAGTGCTTTAAACCAAGTAGACTGACATGACATAAACTAATACAAGAGAACAAAAATAGCTAATTGATGGTCTGGCTAAAATTTTACTTTTTGTTTATTAAATTCCCTCCAAAATTTACAAGAACAGGTTCTGCTTACATTTTTACTTTTTTATTTGTGGGTGGTTGTTTTTGTTTTTGTTTTTGTACAATTCTGTTATCCCATCTTTTACAGAGCCAGTTTTTGCTTCTAGCAAGACAATAGGTTACAAATAAACGCACCACTTCTACCAAAACAAAATTTTAAAAATAAAGAAAAG
Organism: Bathymodiolus brooksi; assembly: GCA_963680875.1. Taxonomy (NCBI): domain Eukaryota; kingdom Metazoa; phylum Mollusca; class Bivalvia; order Mytilida; family Modiolidae; genus Bathymodiolus; species Bathymodiolus brooksi. Next base: position 14,291,466 of record OY804583.1, on the reverse strand, counting down.
AACAATTAATTTAACCTTAAGCATAGAAATGTGACGTTTCTTATTCAATCCCCCCTTTTTTAGGGGATTATATTTACAATTTTATTAAAATTTTGAAATCTTTATATCTCATATAGCATACCTAATATACATAACTACAAAAATATACAATAATACAAAAAGAAAATTAGTTCTGATATTCCTTTTTAATATATTTATTGTGAAATGAGTGTTTTTTTTATTTTCACTTAATTGTCAGTGTCAAATATCTTGAAATCATGATTTTTGACTGTCTTTCATCCAATCGTTATCTGTGATCTTTGCACATGTCTTCCATTCTTCATCTGTGACCTCTTCATCTGTGACTCTTCATCTGTGACCTCTTCATCTGTGACTCTTCATCTGTGACCTCTTCATCTGTGACTCTTCATCTGTGACTCTTCATCTGTGACCTCTTCATCTGTGACTCTTCATCTGTGACCTCTTCATCTGTGACCTCTTCATCTGTGACTTTATCTTTCATATATGGCTCGGTTTATTTCCAAAAACTCGGGTCAGGTGCAACTAATATCTGGGCCCTCTAATCACAAGTCCTCCCCAGACAACAGTGTTCACTTCATATGTTATTCATGCCCTGTCAACTGGAACCTATAATTACAAGTTTTACCTTACTACTGGTCATTTTACAAAATACAAGTCCTCTCCTGACATGTACAATGACATTATCTTTATTTCAATAAAATGTGGGTTTTTTTTGGTTTTTTTTTATAAAACCTCACTTATATTGTACTTATGTTATGCACATTTCTGGAAGTTTTCATTATTTATATCAGTTTAGCTTTGTTTGTGCCTGTCACAAGCTAGAACCTTCATTTCCAAAGCAATCTCAATTTTTTATTAAAATAATAATGGTATATACGATTACTCACCTAATAAACTCCATGGTTACACAACGTCTACTTCCCATTGGATATTCTTATGGAAATAGACTACATTCCAGTACTGAAATTAAAAAAATATCAATATTTTATCACCAACAAAACTGATAAAAGCCTATTTTTTTAGGTCTTGTTGCAATGATTTTGTATTGGCATAGCAGTAACCAAAATATTGAGTGAGTGATTGTTGTGTAACTCCACGTGACCAAAAGGAAGAACATGTTTCTTGTTGACCAGATGATAATGATGTCTTCTTTGAACTAAACCGTTACACACGAAGTTAGATTTTGGTGCTATTTCACAGAAACAACAGTCCACAGAATCCGTGTCTGAAGTTGGACACATTATACTGACTCCAAGTCAACCAGTCTATGTTCTTTTTCTTTACCTGATCCTTCGTGCTAAGCAGACATTTTTTGTTTGTTTTTATCTGTATTGTCATTGTAGATCCAATTATCAAGAAGGCAGAGGGTGGTGATCCCATTCTTCTGCCGATACATTTTTGTGCCAGTCCCAAGCCAGGAACTGGATTTCCATCGACATATGTTGTGGTCTTTTTTTCCAATCATTTGAAGTTGTTTGTTTTGTTGTTATTAGTGGATTCTATTTTCATCACTGTCTAATTTTTCTTTCAATAAATAACAATTTTACAGTGTTTGGTTTGTGCCAACAGGGAATCAAACTCATGATCACCCTAACCTTATACACACCATTGAGTCAGTTTTTATATGCAGTAGTCACCCTCTAATAAGGCTACCACTTGTGCAATAAAAATAAATTGTCTGATAAGAAGAACTAACTCTTGAGGGGGTCAATTTAGAAGTATTTTACTATCTCAGTACATCTGATATATGGCTTGATAAGAAGTGTGGCCTTTTAGTTGGAGTGCCCTTATATCAGGCGAACTATTGTATCACATTGAAAAAACAGTCAGGTTAGTGTTATGGGTGATAAACACCACTATCAACAACATTAGTTACGTAATATCACGGCAAGTCAGTTTAAACGATGGAGAAAACGGGAGTACTCGAACCATCTGCAAACTGACACACTTTATCACATGATGTATACAGTACACTTCTATACTTCGGGAATCGAACATTAGCAAGATAACATACATTTGGTTATGCTGGCTTCATCTGGTACTGCCAAGCACCTGTCATAGTATGTTGTGTTGTGAACTAGAATTTGCCAAGCTTATTTATAAAGGGTAAAAGAAAAACAAATTATGATATTTTGGTTTTTTTCAATGACAGTAAATAGCATATGTACTTGTGGAAATTTAAGTTGGCAAATATTAATATTACAAGGATCTGTATCATGACTTCATCAATACTTACTGAATGAATACCATGGTTAGACATCATCCACTTCCTATGGGACAGAGTATGGGATTGGATTTCGTTTCAGTGCTTAAATACAATTATAAAATCATTATTATAAATGGTAATTTGAATTGTAAAATCATGAAGCATTCATTAATTTAAAAAAAATGATTTGAAAAGATTTCACAATCTTAGAAAAGTGTATTCCCGATATCTCTTCTGTGATTACCTTTGACATGTACGAAATAAGCCTCTTGTTGTCTCTTGTTAAGATCAACTTTTAATTTGCTGAGGTTTTTTTTCAAAGTACATATGACAAAGAATGTTCTGTCCAGTAAAATATTGTACATTTTCAGTGAGACTTACACATTAAGTTAATGACACTGCATTATATAACTGTATTTTGTATTGTGGTTTCATTCATTTTCGTAGACTTTTATTGACTTTCATTGACTTTTAAATTCAGAGTCGTGATAGCTACTGTGTAGTCACACATTTTGATTAACTGTCTGGTTTCCTAATGATTCTGCATCTGTGGCACAGGTAAGTTGAATGGTCAAGTGTCTACACATTCCAACTTTTAAATTTGATTCTCATATGACTTAATTTCTTTCACTGTTCTCACAATACAATTATTCTGAAACTGTCAGATGGATATAGGAAACCAACCGATGTTGAAATGTCTGACAAAAAGCATGTTGAAAAGAAAAACCAAACAGAAAATTGTATCATGTGACTGCACCTTTACTCCAAACTTCTCTTGTTCAAGTTGTTGCATATGCTTTTTTCATGGTTCACTAAATTTCATGGTTTTATGATACTAACAGGAACCACGAAAACTGATATTCAACAAATAAAATTATCAATTCACACTATCAGAGAAATTTTACAAAACTTCATTTATTGCATATTACACAGTTATAAATTTGTAAATTGTATTTTTGATCATTTCATCATTATGTTATTTTTTCCACAATACTAATTTCTTATTGTCTACTATAATAAAATATATACCTCATGTATGCCATGGATGAAGATTTGGTATACGTCTTTGTACTTCTTTCTTCTAACTGTCTGGTAGTTACAGTAAATCTTACAAACAAGCAGTGTTTAAGGAAATTAAGTTCTATATAAATGTTTACCCTTATTGGAGTGTGTTAAATTCTCCACAGATGAATTACCGTTTTAGAGCACCTTCAAATCTCTGTTAAACTATTTGTGCACGTCGGAGTTACCTCAACTTTTTAAAGCCGGTTTTTAGTGAAGTTCGAGTTGCTCCATATTTAGTTTATGTGTAAGTTTTGTAGATCGTTTTGTACTTTTTGTTGTGTCCATTGTATTGTCTGTCCTTTGATTTACAGATTCTGATAACTCCGTTGGTATCTTCAAACTCTTCTTACCTCTTCAAGAGCATCTGAGCTCAACCCCAGTTTTTGTGGGGTTCATGGTGCTTGATCATTAGTTTTCTGTGTAGTGTTTTGTAGATCATTGTTTTTGGGTTTTTTTTTGTCCATTTTATTGTGTCCTTCGATTTACGGATTCTGATTACCACTTTGGTATCTTCAAACTCTTCTTGTCCATATTAAACCCCCTTAAATATTAAACCTACCAAAAGTATTGTTGACTGTACTTTCAGCAGCTTTGATGCCATCTTCAATTGGCTGTGGTGTCTGCGCATGTGCATCTTAAAACATTTTTTTTTAATAGATATTAATTTTTTTTTAAACTTAAAAAAAAATATATATTTTAGAATTGCCATTAATACCAAGTCTTCATAAAAAAAAAACTATTACTTTAAAAAAAACTAGAAAAGAAGTATTTTTGATGAAAATAAAAATCCTGTGGACATGCACACCTCCATAATATGTGTATAAACATCCTACAAAATATTAAAGCTGTAGCTCCAAAACTGTAGGAGGAGATAGCCAGACAAACCATGTATCAATATCCGGACGGACGAACGGACAGACAGGGATACATTAATATGCCCCCCGAATCTTCGTCGCGGGGGCATAAAAATTAAGTGTATCTGTAAGACACAAATGATGCCCCCGCCTGACCATCAACATACTGTGGACATTATGTGTATAAACATAAAAAAATGCAAAATATTAAAGCTGTAGGAGGAGTTAGCCGGGCAAACCATGTTTCCTTTATGCAGCTAGTACGAAAACAATGACGGATAATATGAAGCAGCCGGCCGCGATACTGGTATTACCAGTATTGTAATATTTACAATACTGGTATTACCAGTATTATAATATTCACAATACTGGAAATACCAGTATTGTAAATATTACAATACTGGTAATACCAGTATTGTAACACTGTACAATACTAGAAATACCAGTATTGTAATGTTACAATACTGGTAATACCAGTATCGTACATATACAATACTGGATGTACCAGTATCGTGCATTTACAATACTGGAATACCAGAATCGTTGATCCATGCACAATACCGGAAGCTCCAGTATTCTTCATCCAGCAATACTGGTAATACTAGTATTGTAAAACACACAATACTGGAAGCTCCAGTATTCTTCATCCAGCAATACTGGTCACAGTAATACTAGTATTGCAAAACACACAATACTGGAAACTCTAGTATCTGGCAATTTGACACGAGTGGGCAGAGCCTAATTCTAACTGTAAATCACAGCTCATTGTATTTACCGTTAGTATTAGGCTCCGCCCAGTCATGTCAAATTACCTTTCCAATATATATCAAACTCTAAGGGACCATACAAAATATTTTGACATTACAGGGCTTTTGCCTCTTATGTTATGTACAGCAGAAATGACGTATGAGTATGAATTATATTCAATTCTTTTAGTATAATGTAGACATAAAAACTCGGGTTAACCGGAATTCTACCTAATCTTCCAATACCTGCAATACTGGTATAACCAGTATTTTCCAGAATCTTCCAGTATCTGCAATACTGGTATTACCAGTATTTTCCAGAATCTTCCAGTATCTGCAATACTGGTAATACCAGTATTTTCCAGAATCTTCCAGTATCTGCAATACTCATATTTGGCAATGACCAATATCTTCTAGTATTGCAGATACGGGAAAATTCTGGAAGATACTGGGATACTAGTATTTACCAGTATCTGTACCAGTATTGCAGATACTGGAAGATACTGGTAAAATACTGGTATTACCAGTATTGTGTACCAGTATTGTAGTACTAGTATCGCGGCCGGCTGCTTCATATTATCCAAAATGACTACAAAATATTAAAGCTGTAGCTCCCAAACTGTAGGAGGAGATAGCCAGGAAAAACCATGTATCTATATCCGGATGGATGAACGGACGGACGGACAGGGGGCATAAAAAGTCACCAGAAATGAGATTTGTTTTCAAAATTATATTAAATTTACAAAAGATCCAAAACAAACAAAAATATTAATTTGCCAACAGTATTGATGTAGGCCACTCTTACTTCTGAAAAAACAAAAATAGATTAGTATACCTGAAAAATAAAAGCTGATTAGTACATGCAGTTGGTTTTTTTCATGCATTTTTTTTTTGTTTTTTTGTTTGCTTTTTTTTTAATTTTTTTGTAAAAGCACTTCATATGTTTTACATCACACTAACATTACAAACCAACACTTGCTATACATGTATCTTTACAGATGTAGTTTAAAAAATGATAGAGTACACATTTTTGATGGGAAATAGCCTGCATACAGGTAGTGCATGATATAGCTGATAACATTTTAAACCATACATACATTTATATAGTTGAAATTTACAGCACACAAGTTTCAAATTTAGGGAAGAGGTCTTCTCGCATGCATGTTGAGGTGCGAGTTGTTTTTCATTGTATATAAACAGCAAACTCTAAGGATACGTAAACCACAATGATACCACACATGATCTTGATAGAATTAGCTGAAAAATATCAAACAGCACATATTGTTCTGTTGACAAAAAAAAGAACTCCTACATGTACAGTTGTCCATTGTACATAAACTTTATAATCCTTTTTATTCTCCTTGATCATGCATTTTCAATTAGAACTAGTTTCTCAAGAATTAACACATTTGAGATCCATTCCATTAGTACTTCAAAATCCTTAATCCATTTAATTATTGACGATATAACATATTATTATATTTTTGGCACTATTGTGCCTTTATTAAATGTGAAACCTAACTGGAAAAAAGTTATTTACCTATCATTCATCCTTGCATACCCCCCATTTCTAGCATGCAACATTCACCTATAAACCTTATTTAATTATCCAATTTTATTTTTATTGAAGTACATAAATGATCTCTGGAACATATATAATTCTATGATAAAGTTAAACCTAATTTTAATTCAAAATGCGGATTTTTTTGGTACGAATTCTGCTGTCCAGATCTTTAAGAAGATGTTATCGATCGGCTTCACACTGACACCGATCTGTTTTGAGCTATTTCATATTGGGGCAGTATGGGTATATCCATAAAGATTCTCGGAAAATCAGTATTTTCACGAGACGGGATGTGGAAGCTAATAAACACAAGAAAGAAAAATCACATTTTACATTTAGAACTAAACAAAAGTCTAGGAATAATAGCTTTTATTACTTTTATTAAAAAATTTATTTTAAACTCTGACGTTATTCACTTTTCCAAATGAAGGTTTGCAATATCTTAATGATGCTTACAGAAATGTAACAATATCACATACTAAATACATGATATTAATGATTAAAAACATATTTACATATTTACAGTATATACAAAAATATATTTACACTATACATATATACATAGACCTATTTACAAGTAGAGTAGAAGGCCTTGGACACTGGGACACCATGATCAGATATTTAAACACAACATTAACCAAGAACAGACAGATGGGGAGGGGGCTTTAACACAACTTTAACCAAAAACAGACAGGTGGGGAGGGGGGGTTAACACAACTTTAACCAAGGACAGACAGGTAGGGAGGGGGGCTTTAACCAAGAACAGACAGGTGGGGAGGGGGGCATTAACACAACTTTAACTAAGAACAGACAGGTGGAGAGGGGGCTTTAAAACTACTTTAACCAAGAACAGACAGGTGGGGAGGGGGCTTTAACACAACTCTAACCAAGAACAGACAGGTGGAGAGGGGGCTTTAACACAACTTTAACCAAGAACAGACAGGTGGGGAGGGGGGTTTTAACACAATTTTAACCAAGAACAGACAGATGGGGAGGGGAGCTTTAACACAACATTAACCAAAAACAGACAGGTGGGGAGGGGGGCTTTAACCAAGAACAGACAGCTGGGGAGGGGGGCTTTAACCAAGAACAGACAGCTGGGGAGGGGGGCTTTAACATAACTTTAACTAAAAACAGACATGTGGAGAGGGGGATTTAACACAACTTTAACCAAGAACAGACGGTGGAGAGGGGGCTTTAACACTACTTTAACCAAGAACAGACAGGTGGGGAGGGGGGCTTTTACCAAGAACAAACAGCTGGGGATGGGGTCTTTAACATAACTTTAACTAAAAACAGACAAGTGGAGAAGGGGGTTTAACACAACTTTAACCAAGAACAGACAGGTGGGGAGGGGGCTTTAACACAACTTTAACCAAGAACAGACAGGTGGGGAGGGATTAGAAGGGGGAATAAATTGACACTTAACCTATTGGTGTTCTACATTGATCTCTTTGTGCCCAATATTAGGACAACCGACATAATTGATTTATGTGATAAAGTGTCAGTGGTTTTCTTCGGCAACATCGGTTTCCTCCACCAATATACAAAATGTAACTGACCGCCATTACTGAAATATTGTTGAAAGTGACATTAAACAACAGAACTCTAACCTAATTGATCTAATGGAATTCCCCAGTGTGACATTTCACCTGATTTTATTCTGCACCAAAAATCTGACTACACAACACCATGATCAGATGTTTAACACAACTTTAACCACCAACAGACAATATGATTTTTAAAAATAAAACAAATTTTGACAATTTAAATAAATATCAGATCCAATCAGTTCTCCCCTTTTTTGTTTTTTTAACCTTCATTATAAAACATAAAAATGATTAGAAATTCCAAATCTTTGCTACAACTGAACCATGATCTTTCAGAAATGTTTTCAAAATTGCAACCCCTTTTTGAATTTATAATTGTTCCCCTTAAAAGAAAACCGGCCCGTCATTGACAATCATATTGCCAACAGCAAGAGCAGCACTAACACACCACCGAGCCCAACCCCCCTGAGGAGCATGGGCGACAGGAACAGGAACAACTGGGACATTTGTTGTGGCCTCCAACACCTGCTCTGCTGCCACCACCTCCAAAACAACACAGGGTGCTTCAACTACCACCCCCTGGCCTATAGCAGCCATTGCTTCATTGTCTACATCTGCTGAATTAACAGCTGGTGTAGGCAATAGAACAAATGGTCTGGCTACAGGTGTAACCACCACAGCCTTCTACAAAGCCCATGGTAGTTCAGGGGCTGTAGTCTCCACTGGTGCAGACTGTACCTGAACCCTGGGGTGCCTGGTTCGAACAAGAAGGTCCGCGGCCTTAAATTCTGGGGCTAGCCCCAACTTACGCCTGGAGCGTCTCTCCCCCTCACGGACAGGTTTCAAGCAAACTGTCAAACTGTGAAGATTAAATGGATATTGCATTTAAAAGCTTGTATATCAAATTTACAAATAAGAATCACATACAATTGATTACTTCTGAGACTTCTAACTGATTTTTCAACATGAGACAATGGCAGCTGTCACATCCAATATGAGCAAAGCATTGACTGCATGTTTTTGTAAATTTTGTGTGTGTGTGTGTTTTAATGAAAACAAAATGCTTTATATATGGGTAATGAAAGAATTGTTTCTTTGTCCTTTTTAAACTCTAGGGAGGGGGCATTGAGATAAAAACTTCAGGAAATTTTGTCAAAATGCTGGTCTAACTACTACACATTTTAAGCCATTTCTAAAAGTAAAATTCTAAAAGTTTTAATCACCTTCAATGTACTCTAACATTCTCAGAGAAGTGTTTATGTTCTAACATGGTCACATAATAAAACAAGAATTTATTGTCTTCGATATATATCTGTTCACTAAAAATTGATGTAGTATATGGCTAACAGAGTTCATTCTAGGATTTGGGAAACATTGTCTAGTGGCTGCTCCTCTTAAAAAAGTATGCCATTAAAATTAGATTTGAGCCAATGCCAATAAACCCAATATTCTAATCAATATATATTTGAAAAAAACATTTTCCTACTAAATGAGCCTGGGTGAGTGAGTGATTGTTGTTGCATTTCCTCATTCAGATCATTCAATCTGCTAAATATGGGGACTATGTCAAGGGATACAATATCAAACATTACAATTTACATGATTTACAATGAATAGTTTGAATAGACTCATCATCCATTTACTATGGAAGCCTGAAACACACCCTACAACGGCTATCTGGACAGCAGATGCTATCCGGAACTCAGATCATATCTACGTCACACGGAATGACAGGTAGGAATTTATTTGACGTTTTTCTTCCATTTTATCTACTTTTTGGATTTTAAATTTATGTGTGATTTGTTGTACTACAAATGAGAAATTTGCATACCAAATATGACAGTATAGGTTTTAATATTTAGTAAGTTTTCAATCAATGAAGATAGAATTTGACATTTTCAACAGAGAATTCTTCAGAACATTAACGTTTTCTCTAAAATTGCAAAAGAAAGCACAAGTTTCTATCATATACATGAAAAATATAGTGTTTCTTCTACCTTCCTGTACAACGGGAACTCGAAGTGTTATGTAGTAAGAATATTATACGCAATTTCATTCCAGTGGTCAAAATGTTTTGGCTATCGGGGACAGCAGATTGGGTTATCACGAACATCAGATCAGTAGAGTTAAATGGCAATCGGGGACATGAAAAAAATTAAAAGAAATTCTATTATTAATTAACTTTGTTTCTCTCATTATTGTGCATTATTCATACCGCTCCTCCCTGACACTTGTAGACAAATCTTTTTTTTCTCCCGATTTGACACTAAAAAGTATCGTGAAATTTCTCACGATATTTTAACCCTTCATTAAAACTTACTTTTTGGTGCATATAAGGTCGTTATTTACTGTTAAACTGTGACAGGTTTAAATTAATTTACCACCTCGAGTCCATCCAAACAAAATTAGAATCTATATTTATATTTTACTATATGTGTTACATGTTCAATATATAAAATGTAAAGGTTGTTTGTTTTTTTGTTTTTTTTTTCTAATATTTGGCGTATTTGTTTCAGATGTAAATGGAACGGTTTCGATGCTAATAACAAAACAAACAAAAAAAGGAACTGAGAAACAAAACATGCATATTTCGCCCGGTCGATCACGACACTTCAAGAGTCAGGGTCCGTATTCATAAAGCAACTTAAGTAAACAGTTCCATTTGGAGTCCTTATTTATCATTACAAATAGTGTAAAATCTTTCTGTTCGAAAAGAATCTTAACTTATATTGTTCTATGAATACGGACCCTGGTCTCGAGTTATCATATCATGTTGACCTGATCATGAATAATTAATTATATAATATTGAAAATTAAATTCTAGCCTATAACAAGTGGAGAAAAGCAATATTAAAATTTAAAACAACAATTTTAGAGATCATCAATCTTTTATTTGATAACTTGGAAACAACAATTAACAAATAAACTTTAAAAACACTTCCAGTGTAAAGCATTTAAAGTAATAAGTTATTCTTGAGGTATCTAACAAATCACAAATAAAATAAAATAAATATAAAAATACTGCTCTAGCAATCATAAGAACATTTTACAATTACAAGAATGCTTACATGGGAGCCCCTTTCCACTTAAAATGACAACTTTCAAACACTTCCAGTGTAAAGCATTTAAAACAATAAGTTATTCTTGAGGTATTTTACAAATCGCAAATAAAATCAAATAAATATAAAAGTACTGCTCCTGCTATCATGAGAATAATTTACAACTACTTTCCACTTAAAATGAAAACATCTACTAATACTTGAATTACCACTTGCTGTTGAAACTCAGATTTATTTACTGATGCAAAGCAAGCCCTGAACAAATTAAGCCCTTTTCTACTTGTTTTGCAGATATGAACCTCGGTTTGTTATTTACACGAGGAAAAGGGACGCTAAAAATTCATATTAAAACATCCTTGTATCCATTATAAGGTACAAAAATAAACATTATTTTCTCTTTTAAGTGAATGTTGAATAGAAAGTGTACATTTCTTGAGAATTCTCTATGCTTAAACGAACACTGTGTAAAACCGGAAGTGTCCGACAATTTGTTTGTACCATAATACCGAGCAATTATTTGGAACTAATACAATATGAAAATCCGAACAGTACTCTGAAACAGAGTAAAGACACGAACCTTTACAGTTGCTCATATAAAACTCTATGTGAAAAGTTTATTTGGAGCACAATCAGCAGATACCTTAACGGCTTTTACTATATTTCTAAGGTCAAATAACAAAATGCTTTGCCTGAAAGATGGTGGTTAGATATTTTATTATTCCACGCTGGAGTATGTATACTACTTAATATTGTAAAGACACCATGATAGATTAGCTAAATCCTCGGCTTTAATGCTCGAAATTAGGGTACAAGCAAATTGTAGAAAACCTCCGTTTATACACTGTGAAAAGTATAATTTTAATGGTTGAACAAATTAGTGTTTCAACTTCTTTTTGTGCTTAAAGAGAGAGCTGTAATACTTGTATACCTTTCCACAAGGACATATAATTTTTTTCTTCAAGTGTTGTGCTTCTGTGTGTCTTTGAAGTGCTTGTCTGTCAGTAAATGTTGTTTGACATTGGCAGCATATTAGTTTAACGCTTCCGTTACATACTTTTTCGTGTTCGTTTCTTCTATATCGGCCTGTAAACTTTTTGTGGCAGTGCTGACATTCATAAGGCTCTATTCTTTTATGTGTATTTAAATGATCTTGGTACTTTGACAAGCGAAAGAATTTTTTCCTGCATTGTTCAAAGGGGCATACATTAACTTGACTTCCGGCTGCATCTTTACCATTGTTATTATTTATTTCGTGTGCCTTTATGTGCTCGTTCATGTTTTGACGCTTGTTGAAGGTTTTGCCGTAAAATGAACATAAAAGATTATAACTATGTTTGTCAATCTTGTGTTTATTAAGTTTTTCTTCAGAATCAAAATATTGGGTACAGCTTGGACAGAATAATTTAGTGCCATCATGGATTTTTAAATGTCTCTTTAAGTTTTGTTGAGACTTGAAAACTTTTTCTGGCAAAAGTCACATTGGTAGGAATCATATTTAGTTGTATGAACGGTTTCTTCCAAAGAAATATTTAGAAAAGATCCATCCAGTGGATTCTCAGTAGATAGATCAATAGACTCCATATTATCTGAAATTTATCAAAAATGAAATATTACAAAACTTCTAAATATCCTAATTCAATCAAATCTTTTTAAAAAAAAGTAATTTTCAAGGTATTTCTCAGTTTATCCACCTCAAAGACATTTCCAAAGCCAATGACAATGGAAATTAATACAAGCAACAGCTAATACTATCAGGGATTCACATTCAGCCAGGATTTTGAGACCATTAGTCACTTTTGCGGATCTGATTTTTTTTTAAATTATGAATAAACAAGAATATAATGAGCTTAATCTTATAATCAGTTACTTTGCCTTATTGGTTAGTAATGGAGAATGAAAAGCTATGAAAAACCTCCTAGGTTGGGAACATACTCTGCAAATTAGCAACCAATTGATAAAGCATGACATTGCCATGATTTTGATCTAATACCACACAAATTGTAATACCCCCCCCCCCTCCTTTTGAAATATTACTGTGCTTGGGTCTAATACAAACACGCAGTTGCAATTGAAATATATGTTATTTTGAAATTTGTTGACTTGGGAATGAAAATACAAGATTTTATTTAAGAAAAACAAAACAAAGTAGCTATTATTTAAATTTTTTCATGAAAGTAATTTACTTTCGTATCTATGCTGGCTAACACATCCGGGTTTAAATATTAGCGCCCCAACATTTAAGTCTCGCGATCAGTATATTCGCGAAACCGACGCGAGAAATAGAACATCAGTATGTGGTTTACCGTGGTGGTCTACCGTGATGAGGACTAACTTCCTCTATTACAGGATAAACCAGAAATAAGAATTCATGTCACTATTGTTCCCGATTGTCAAAATCTGCTGTCAGTGATAGTCAGTTTCAAAATAATCTGCTGTCCCCGATAGCCAAAACATTTTGACCACTGGAATGAAATTGCGTATAATATTCTTACTACATAACACTTCGAGTTCCCGTTGTACAGGAAGGTAGAAAAACACTATATATTTCATGTATATGATAGAAACTTGTGCTTTCTTTTGAAATTTTAAAGAAAACGTTAATGTTCTGAAGAATTCTCTGTTGAAAATGTCAAATTATATCTTCATTGATTGAAAACTTACTAAATATTAAAACCTATACTGTCATATTTGGTATGCAAATTTCTCATTTGTAGTACAACAAATCACACATAAATTTTAAATCCAAAAAGTAGATAACAATAGAAGAAAAACGTCAAAGAAATTCCTACCTGTCATTCCGTGTGACGTAGATATGATCTGAGTTCCGTATAGCATCTGCTGTCCAGATAGCCGGTTGTAGGGTGTGATAACCCTGCCAGCAACCTTTTTTGGTCGACAAGATGTCTTCAGCAGCAAAGACACCAGCTGCAAAGAAGGCTGTAAAATCACAAAAAAAACATTAATAGGCACCACCAAAACCAAAGAAGAAGTAAAGATGTCTAGCTTCATTTATCAAAAAACAGCCCTTTTAAGGTCTACCAAATTTTCTCAAAAAGAATCTTAAAATGTTGTGCATCAGTTAAAAAAGCTTAATCCACCCAAACTCTGTAAACTTTCTTTCCGTTATCTTCTGATTCATATTATTTCAGTTCTTAAAATGTTTCCGTTTAGATCAATATGAACATGAGACTTCTAAACTGACAAACTTTATAGGTACAACTTTATATAGATAAATAATATGATGAGATACATGAACATGAGACATTGATATCAGGAAGACTGCAACAAAAATATGGAATTTATGAACATGAGACACCAAAATCTGAAAATCATTGAAAAAAACATATACTCCAAAATGTTGCGAAAAAACACAATCATTAAAATGTCGTCACACATAAAATCCCTTGGACTTTCAAAAGTTGGCAGATATGACAACCACAAGAAGCAGTACAATTCATTATAGATAATGAATTAACAAGAAAAACAAGTGATGTGATTGGTTGATTACATTTATTGGAATATTAAATAAATTATATATTAAATTATAATCATGATAATACACAAAATTAATAATAAACAATACATGTATGCATTAAGCACAGTGACCTAATGGGCCAATTGGCCTAAGTCACTATTAATGAAATGCAATTTCAGAGTCTGTACTAGAAATGTAAAATAAAATAGTAAAATACATACATTCTTGTCACAGGAGACTTTCCAACATGTCCAACTTTAATATTAAATAATTTAAATTCCTTGTCTTAAAATTTTGGTTTATTTCAAATGAAAATTTTTTTTTCTGCTATTTGACTATTTCTTAATTTTTCATATATTTTAAAGTGTAAATGCAGTTAGTACGTCTTGCATAGCCAGAACTGTGGAGGAATGCAAAAAGAAATGGCAAGACGTGCAGAGGACGACAAAGAAAAAGGAAGCAGCTAGGAGGGCAAATGCTCGTGCCACTGGCGGAGGTCCACCTTCTGTTTGTAATCTAAGGACTTGAGAGTCGGCAGTAAGTATACAACGTTAATTATTTCAAATGTTTGACAAACAGATATGGTTTTAAAACAAGCCTAACAAATTGTCTACTTATAATTAGAAAATATATACATACAGTGTCGGCAAATATCAAGTTTATTTCTATAATGTTTAGAAACTGGTAGAATTGCAAGCTTCATCGAGCATTATTTTGTGGTTGCAGTATAAATATAGAGAACAAAACTCTGGTCAAAAGAGTTACAATAGGCCTAACTGAAAATGAATTGTATTTCTTCACAAAACTTAACATGATACAAAACATTAACTAACATAACAGAGAACACACAATGAAAATATGACAACACTTGGCTTTCATCTTAATCATTTAATATACCAACAACAGTAATGAAAAAAACCTGATATATGGTAAAAATTGAAAAGACCACAAACAATTTATATCTATCAGGGGCGAATCGAGGATATGAAGTTAGGGGGAGGCATGTGACACTTTTGGGCATCAAAAAAGGATTTTTAGGGGGGGCGCACGCCCGCCACGCCTCCGCTTGAATCCGCCTCTGTCGATAGCCATATACTGATGAGACATATATATAGAATTTGGGTCCAGAATTAAAAAAAAAATTAAAATAAGTAATATAGTGTATGTTTAATTTTAGAGCCCCCTAGCATGGTGTATTACTATATTAGGCCATATTGACATTTTCCAAAAGTTAAATAGATGGTACATTTTGTATATATATAGAAAATTTGTGGAAAATGTTAATATGGCCTAAAATAGTAATAAAACATGCCCAGGGGGTTCTAAAATTAAGCATACACTCTAGTCTAGATAACTTATTTTAATAAAAAAAACAAATCCTGGACCCAGGTGCCTGTGAGAAAACCGAAGTGCAAATCAAGAATGGACCACAGTCACTTGATGTTTCAAAAATTAAGGGAAAAAATAAGAAAAACTTCGAAAAATGTTGGTCATCTATATAATAATTTTTTTTTCCCTAATAGGCTAGTTGAAACTTCTGTGACTGAATGGACTGATAACATTGAGTACACAAGACACAGGATGAAGACAAACAATACAGACACATAAAACACACACACACACTATCCGGCCCACTCCCACATGTTGTCTCCAACTTTCCGCCCCACTCTCAAAGCAGCCCCCCCCCCTCGTTTCCGATATCCTGACCACGGGCTACATCTCTGTTCATGCCCACGCCCCCTAATTTTTATGTTGCTACATTTATAAGTTTAATATTGGCACGAGTGATATTTTAACATCTTTAAATATATTGATAGAGATATTGATAATGATTATGCAATATTAATTTTTTTCATTTTCGATAAATCACAATCATCCGACTAAGGGAATTCCCCGTATAGACCCAGTAAGTTTTGCTTGGATTAGTCTATTTAAAACCGGGTCAACAAAATTAATACGAATCAGAAGAAAACATCGCAATATAAAAAATATAAATTATTTTTAAAATATTTCACCACTTTATACAAGATGTACCCCCATTCTAAGTCAGAGATTGTAACATTATTAGGTCAGAATTTACAATTAATATCAAGTTTTCAAAAACTACCACCCGTGAAAGTAAATAAACTCTTCCATTGTATAAAAAGTTGTTGCCCGACACGATGTGAGGACTTTAGTATACACAATTAAACTGTGTATTATTATGGCGTTTTCAAGCTCAATTAAAAGAGCACAAAATCCAAAACTTTGTGAACTCTGTAAAACTGATATAAAAATAAAATGGAAGTGTGTCGAGTGCAATAAGTTCATCTGCAACAGATGTAAGGAAATTCACCTGAATGTACAAACGAACATTCAGCACCAGATTATTGATATTAAATCGCCATTTCAAGATGTACAACCGAAAATAATAACGGACAATATCCCGTGTACAGAACATAGGACAAAAATGACCTGTCTGTTCTGTAGAACCTGTGATCATCTTGTGTGTGCAGATTGTATTTTATCTAAACACAACAAACACAACTTTGAACCCTTAGAACAAATTCTCTCTGAAAAAGTGGATGAACTTGAAGGAGCGGAGGCAAGATATAATAAAGATTTAACTCTCTGTCAGGCAAAAGTTGAAGAATTCCAAATCAGTGAAACTAAATATGAGTATTTGTGTGATGAAAGAATAACAACAATTAAAAAAAGAGAAAAAACATTAATAGATGGAATCACTAAACATTCTCAAAAACTACAAAATGAAATAGAATTGGAAAGAAAAACTGTTAAACAGACATTCTGTGACTTGAAGAGACAGGCCGACCAAGCCGAAAAAACAATTATACTCCACCAAGATGAAATCATGGCAGCTTTGAAATCTATCCAAGGAAGTACAATATTTACAGCAGCTACAAAATCTAAGAAAATGATGTCGGACTTGAATTTTAATCCAATTCCTTCTGAAATTAAATATTTTATTCCTGGGAAAGAAACAGTCAATGATATACCAAACGTATTTGGATCACTTCAGAAAATGAAAATACCACAAGTACAATCAGACATTGATTTTGAGGTTGTTAATTCATACACTACAGATGTATCAGGTATCTACCACATAATTACTGTTGATGACAAATCAACATGGGTTAATGATTATAAAAAACAAGTCATAAGACAAATAAACATTGACAATGACAACATTACAACCACAAAGCAGATTTCTTGTGATATCGTAGACATGACATTGACATCAAACAATGACCTACTTCTGTCTGATGGTTCAGATATAAAACTCGTGACAAAGTCAGGAGAAATAAAACCATTCTTCTCAGTGTCATCACCCTTGGCACCCCTGGGAATCCATGTGACTAGAGACAATTATATTATAGTAGGTGTCATAGAATCTGATGGTACCTACACACCTACAGACAAAAGTACAAGGGCACTACTTATCTTTGGTATGGATGGTAAACAACAACATACTTATCAATATGACAGTAACAAACACAGACTGTTTACTTTACCACACAGAATCACAACAAATAATAACAAAGATATAGTTGTTGTTGACAATACATCACGTGATACTGGGAGGGTGGTGGTTGTAGGGAGGGAGGGGGGTTTAAGGTGGACATATACAGGATATTCTAAGATAAATGTTACTACACAATTTAATCCTATTGATGTAGTAACAACAACAGCAGGACACATTATTGTGTGTGACTTTAGATCACATGCCCACCATGTTTTATCTGAACAAGGAGATATATTAACATGTAAAGTAATGGAGGACACAGGGATTGGATATCCTTTATCACTTGACATTGACATAAGGGGACAATTATGGGTGGGTTGTGTTACAGGTGGTAAACAGTCAGGAGCAACAATACACAAAATAAAACTTCTTTTATGAATCAAGTTTTATTATTTATATTTGACAGCTGACATTTGTCTTTTTGACATCTGCCATTTTTTTTTTAATTCAAATGGAGTTTTATAATAATTTAGAAACTGACATTTTATTTCAATGAAATTGTATGATAATTTGACAGCTGACATTTCTCATTTTAAAATGTGATTTTATAATAATTTACTTTAGACACCTGACATTTTTATGTTTTAATGGAGTTGTATAATAATTTGGACAGCTGACATTTTTATTTTTTTTACTGTGACCATATAATAATTTAAACAGATGACAAAATAAGATTGTTTGATGATCTTTGATATCCTGGTGGTATCATATTTTGTATGTATGGACAAATGACATTTGCAGATAATTGTATGATTTATTTGGAGACCTGACATTTTTATCTTTTTAAATGATGATCGATGTGTGATAAATCTGAACATTAAAAGTGTATGAATTGATATGCCTCCAAAAGATGTCTGTTGTCATTATATATATTATTTATATTTATATTTATTTGTGTTTTATTTTTTATAAGAAACAAAATTGGTTTGATGTTTTGATCCCCAAATTCAGAAGTGGGGAGATGTGCATTTTTTTACTTCAAAAGATTCCAAAAGTATTGTAAAAAACATCATAAGAATATAATAAA
The DNA here is from genome assembly GCA_963680875.1 of Bathymodiolus brooksi. Taxonomy (NCBI): domain Eukaryota; kingdom Metazoa; phylum Mollusca; class Bivalvia; order Mytilida; family Modiolidae; genus Bathymodiolus; species Bathymodiolus brooksi. The sequence continues at coordinate 14,272,376 of OY804583.1, read as the reverse complement.
CAGAGATATAACAATTAAATACTATTTATAATTTATTATATTTTACACTTGTATCTTTTAAGTTTAGATTTTTATTACACATCAATTATGAACAGAAAGTTTAAACAGTGATGATGGTGAAAATCCAGGTCTTGAGATGGGCACAAAAAATGTGACAGTGTTTAAGCCAGTGAATGGGGTGGTTGGTTTATGGTGTTTAGTGCCACTTTCAACAATATTTCAGTTATATAGTGACGGTCAGTTTTATTGGTGGAGGAAACCGGAGAAAACCACCGGCCTGTCGCAAGTAACTGACAAACTTTATCACATAATCATTATGATAATGTTGAATCGAGTACACGTATCCACGAACAGGGTTCAAACTCGCAACTTTAGTGGTGTTAGACACTGATTGCACATGTTGTAAATCCAACTACCATACGATGACGCCCCTACCAGTGAATGGGATCCCCCTTGATAAATAGAAGTTCAATGCGATGCAGATATAAACAATACAAAAACACAGATTCGCTTCTACCCAGATATACAAAATGTACATCTGATTATGTCATAATTTATGAATCATTATTTCAAACTTACAGAGCGACTTTTTAAGTGGGTTTTTTTCCGAGAACAATGAAAATGTAATCTTATAGTTCATCATCTTAAAGAAAGTTTCCATTTTTATGATGAAACGTCTCAATTTTATTTGGTATGGCCTTAAAATGTTATAAGATTGAACAAAAACAAATTGGAGGAACCAGTAAAAAAATGACATTACATTTTGTGAGTTTGATTCCAGTTAGACAGAAGGTGAACTTGATAAAACAGTTACTATTTGTCATATGTATACTCTAGTTTCCTCCACAAATAAAACAGTTACTAGTTGTCAGATGTATACTCTAGTTTCCTCCACAAATAAAACTGTTAGACAGAAGGTGAACTTGATAAAACAGTTACTAGTTGTCAGATGTATACTCTAGTTTCCTCCACAAATAAAACTTTTAGACAGAAGGTGAACTTGATAAAACAGTTACTAGTTGTCAGATGTATACTCTAGTTTCCTCCACAAATAAAACTGTTAGACAGAAGGTGAAGTTGATAAAACAGTTACTAGTTGTCAGATGTATACTCTAGTTTCCTCCACAAATAAAACTGTTAAACAGAAGGTGAACTTGATAAAACAGTTACTAGTTGTCAGATGTATACTCTAGTTTCCTCCACAAATAAAACTGTTAGACAGAAGGTGAACTTGATAAAACAGTTACTAGTTGTCAGATGTATACTCTAGTTTCCTCCACAAATAAAACTGTTAGACAGAAGGTGAAGTTGATAAAACAGTTACTAGTTGTCAGATGTATACTCTAGTTTCCTCCACAAATAAAACTGTTAGACAGAAGGTGAACTTGATAAAACAGTTACTAGTTGTCAGATGTATACTCTAGTTTCCTCCACAAATAAAACTGTTAGACAGAAGGTGAACTTGATAAAACAGTTACTAGTTGTCAGATGTATACTCTAGTTTCCTCCACAAATAAAACTGTTAGACAGAAGGTGAACTTGATAAAACAATTACTAGTTGTCATATGTATACTCTAGTTTCCTCCACAAATAAAACTGTTAGACAGAAGGTGAACTTGGTAAAACAGTTACTAGTTGTCAGATGTATACTCTAGTTTCCTCCACAAATAAAACTGTTAGACAGAAGGTGAACTTGGTAAAACAGTTACTAGTTGTCATATGTATACTCTAGTTTCCTCCACAAATAAAACTGTTAGACAGAAGGTGAACTTGGTAAAACAGTTACTAGTTGTCATATGTATACTCTAGTTTCCTCCACAAATAAAACTGTTAGACAGAAGGTGAACTTGGTAAAACAGTTACTAGTTGTCATATGTATACTCTAGTTTCCTCCACAAATAAAACTGTTAGACAGAAGGTGAACTTGGTAAAACAGTTACTAGTTGTCAGATGTATACTCTAGTTTCCTCCACAAATAAAACTGTTAGACAGAAGGTGAACTTGATAAAACAGTTACTAGTTGTCAGATGTATACTCTAGTTTCCTCCACAAATAAAACTGTTAGACAGAAGGTGAAGTTGATAAAACAGTTACTAGTTGTCAGATGTATTCTCTGGTTTCCTCCACAAATAAAACTGTTAGACAGAAGGTGAACTTGATAAAACAGTTACTAGTTGTCAGATGTATACTCTAGTTTCCTCCACAAATAAAACTGTTACTAGTTGTCAGATGTATACTCTAGTTTCCTCCACAAATAAAACTGTTAGACAGAAGGTGAACTTTGTAAAACAGTTACTAGTTGTCAGATGTATACTCTAGTTTCCTCCACAAATAAAACTGTTAGACAGAAGGTGAACTTGGTAAAACAGTTACTAGTTGTCATATGTATACTCTAGTTTCCTCCACAAAAAAAACTGTTAGACAGAAGGTGAACTTGGTAAAACAGTTATTAGTTGTCATATGTATACTCTAGTTTCCTCCACAAATAAAACTGTTAGACAGAAGGTGAACTTGGTAAAACAGTTACTAGTTGTCATATGTATACTCTAGTTTCCTCCACAAATAAAACTGTTAGACAGAAGGTGAACTTGGTAAAACAGTTACTAGTTGTCATATGTATACTCTAGTTTCCTCCACAAATAAAACTGTTAGACAGAAGGTGAACTTGATAAAACAGTTACTAGTTGTCAGATGTATACTCTAGTTTCCTCAACAAATAAAACTGTTAGACAGAAGGTGAAGTTGATAAAACAGTTACTAGTTGTCAGATGTATACTCTAGTTTCCTCCACAAATAAAACTGTTAGACAGAAGGTGAAGTTGATAAAACAGTTACTAGTTGTCAGATGTATTCTCTGGTTTCCTCCACAAATAAAACTGTTAGACAGAAGGTGAACTTGATAAAACAGTTACTAGTTGTCAGATGTATACTCTAGTTTCCTCCACAAATAAAACTTTTACTAGTTGTCAGATGTATACTCTACACTGTAGTTTCCTCCACAAATAAAACAGTTACTAGTTGTCAGATGTATACACTAGTTTCCTCCACAAATAAAACTGTTAGACAGAAGGTGAACTTGATAAAACAGTTACTAGTTGTCAGATGTATACTCTAGTTTCCTCCACAAATAAAACAGTTACTAGTTGTCAGATGTATACTCTAGTTTCCTCCACAAATAAAACTGTTAGACAGAAGGTGAACTTGGTAAAACAGTTACTAGTTGTCAGATGTATACTCTACACTGTAGTTTCCTCCACAAATAAAACAGTTACTAGTTGTCAGATGTATACTCTAGTTTCCTCCACAAATAAAACTGTTAGACAGAAGGTGAACTTGATAAAACAGTTACTAGTTGTCAGATGTATACTCTAGTTTCCTCCACAAATAAAACAGTTACTAGTTGTCAGATGTATACTCTAGTTTCCTCCACAAATAAAACTGTTAGACAGAAGGTGAACTTGATAAAACAGTTACTAGTTGTCATATGTATACTCTAGTTTCCTCAACAAATAAAACTGTTAGACAGAAGGTGAACTTGGTAAAACAGTTACTAGTTGTCAGATGTATACTCTAGTTTCCTCAACAAATAAAACTGTTAGCCAGAAGGTGAACTTGATAAAACAGTTACTAGTTGTCAGATTTATACTCTAGTTTCATCCACAAATAAAACTATTAGCCAGAAGGTGAACTTGATCAAACAGTTACTAGTTGTCAGATGTATACTCTAGTTTCCTCCACAAATAAAACTGTTAGACAGAAGGTGAACTTGATAAAACAGTTACTAGTTATCAGATGTATACTCTAGTTTCCTCCATGGGCACAAACATGTGACAGTGTTTAAGCCAGTGAATGGTTTGGTTGGTAAATGGTGTTTAATGCCACTTTCAACAATATTACAGTTGTATCGTCGAGTTCAGTTTTATTGGTGGAGGAAACTGGAGAAAACCATAGTCCTGTTGCAAGTAACTGACAATTAACTTTATCACATATTGTTGTATCAAGTACACCTCGCCATCAACAGGGTTTGACCCCTCACCTTTGGTGATGATAGGCATTGATTGCACTCGTAGTTGTAAATCCAGCTACCTTGCGATCACGACCACAATGCCCTTACCAGTGAATTGGATTCCCAACCCCCTCTTGATATTAAATGGAAGTTCAATGTTATGTAGATATAAACAATACAAAAACACAACCTGCACAGATTAACTTCCACCCAGATATCCATCTTCTGTGTATCATTATGTTAAGCTGTCGGAGTGACTTTTTTAGTTGATTTTTATTCTGAAAACAATGAAAATTTCATCCTAAGTTCATATTTTTGAAAGAAAGTTACCATATTTATGAAGAAAAATCTGAAATTTAAAATGTTGAATAAAAATAAATATAGGGAACAATAAAAAAAAATCCCACTACATATACATGTAGATTTGTCCGTTGGTCACAATGTTGAAAGTGTCGTTAAACACCAAAAAACTGAACACCATATTATACATCATAGCTGAAATATTGTTGACAGTGGCGTTAATACCAATGAACCTGGCCAGCATGTTCTACATTATACCTGACACATTTATTAAAGTATCATTAAACACCAATAAACTGGTCACCATGTTATATATTATACCTGACACATTGTTGAAAGTGTTGTTAAACACCAATAAAACTGGTCACCATGCAATACGCTATACCTGACACATTGTTGAAAGTGTTGTTAAACACCAATAAAACTGGTCACCATGTTATACGCTATACCTAACACATTATTGAAAGTGTCATTAAACACCAATAAAACTGGTCACCATGTTCTACGTTATACCTGACACATTGTTGAAAGTGTCGTTAAACACCAATAAAACTGGCCACAATGTTCTACGCTATACCTGACACATTGTTGAAAGTGTCGTTAAACACCAATAAAACTGGTCACCATCTTCTAAGTTATACCTGACACATTGTTGAAAGTGTCATTAAACACCAATAAATCTGGTCACCATGTTCTACACTATACCTGACATATTGTTGAAAGTGTCGTTAAACACCAATAAAACTGGTCACCATGTTATACCTGACACACTGTTGAAAGTGGTGTTAAACATCAATAAAACTGATCACCATGTTCTACGCTATACCTGACACATTGTTGAAAGTGTTGTTAAACACCAATAAAACTGGTCACCATGTCCTACGCTATACCTGACACATTGTTGAAAGTGTCGTTAAACACCAATAAAACTGGCCACAATGTTCTACGCTATTCCTGACACATTGTTGAAAGTGTCGTTAAACACCAATAAAACTGGTCACCATGTTCTAAGTTATACCTGACACATTGTTGAAAGTATCATTAAACACCAATAAAACTGGTCACCATGTTCTACACTATACCTGACACATTGTTGAAAGTGTCGTTAAACACGAATAAAACTGGTCACCATGTTATACCTGACACACTGTTGAAAGTGATGTTAAACACCAATAAAACTGGTCACCATGTTCTACTCTATACCTGACACATTGTTGAAAGTATCGTTAAACACCAATAAAACTGGTCACCATGTTATACGTTATACCTGACACATTGTTGAAAGTCTCGTTAAACACCAATAAAACTGGTCACCATGTTATAACTGACACATTGTTGAAAGTGGTGTTAAACACCAATAAACTGGCCACAGTGTTCTACGTTATACCTGACACATTGTTGAAAATGTCTTTATACACCAATAAAACTGGTCACCATGTTCTACGTTATACCTGACACATTGTTGAAAGTGTCGTTAAACACCAATAACAATGGTCACCATGTTCTAAGCTATACCTGACACATTGTTGAAAGTGTCGTTAAACACCAATAAAACTGGTCACCATGCTTTACGTTATACCTGACACATTGTTGAATGTCTCCTTAAACACCAATAAAACTAGTCACCATGTTTTACGTTATGCCTGACACATTGTTGAAAGTGTTGTTAAACACCAATAAAACTGGACACCATGTTATATGCTATAACTGACACATTGTTGAAAGTGTCATTAAACACCAATAAAACTGGTCACCATGTTATACCTGACACATTGTTGAAAGTGGTGTTAAGCACCAATAAAACTGGCCACAATGTTCTACGTTATACCTGACACATTGTTGAATGTGTCGTTAAACACCAATAAAACTGGTCACCATGTTATATGCTATTCCTGACACATTGTTGAAAGTGGTGTTAAACACCAATAAAACTGGCCACAATGTTCTACGCTATACCTGATACATTGTTGAAAGTGTCATTAAACACCAATAAAACTGGTCACCATGTTCTACACTATACCTGACACAATGTTAAAAGTGTCGCTAAACACCAATAAAACTAGTCACTATGTTATACCTGACACATTGTTGAAAGTGGTGTTAAACACCAATAAAACTGGCCACAATGTTCTACGTTATACCTGACACATTGTTGAAAGTGTCGTTAAACACCAATAAAACTGGTCACCATGTTCTACATTATACCTGACACAATGTTGAAAGTCGCTAAGAACCAATAAAACTGGTCACCATGTTCTACGCTATACCTGACACATTGTTGAAAGTGTCGTTAAACACCAATAAAACTGGTCACCATGTTCTACGTTATACGTGACACATTGCTGAAAGTGGTGTTAAGCACCAATAAAACTGGTCACCATGTTCTATGTTATACCTGACACATTGTTGAAAGTCGCTAAGAACCAATAAAACTGGTCACCATGTTCTACACTATACCTGACACATTGTTGAAAGTGTCGTTAAACACCAATAAAACTGGTCACCGTGTTATACCTGACATACTGTTGAAAGTGATGTTAAATACCAATAAAACTGGTCACCATGTTCTACGTTATACCTGACACATTGTTGAAAGTCTCGTTAAACACCAATAAAACTGGTCACCATGTTATAACTGACACATTGTTGAAAGTGGTGTTAAACACCAATAAAACTGGTCACCATGTTATATGCTATAACTGACACATTTTTGAAAGTGTCATTAAATACCAATAAAACTGGTCACCATGTTCTACACTATACCTGACACATTGTTGAAAGTGTCGTTAAACACCAATAAAAATTATCACCATGTTCTACGCTATACTGGACACATTGTTGAAAGTGTTGTTAAGTGCCAATAAAACTGGTCACCATGTTATACCTGACACATTGTTGAAAGTGATGTTAAGCACCAATTAAAATGGCCACAATGTTCTACGTTATACCTGACACATTGTTGAAAGTGGTGTTAAACACCAATAAAACTGGCCACAATGTTCTACACTATACCTGACACATTGTTGGAAGTGTCGTTAAACACCAATAAAACTGGTCACCGTGTTATACCTGACACACTGTTGAAAGTGATGTTAAATACCAATAAAACTGGTCACCATGTTCTACTCTATACCTGACACATTGTTGAAAGTATCGTTAAACACCAATAAAACTGGTCACCATGTTATACGTTATACCTGACACATTGTTGAACGTCTCGTTAAACACCAATAAAACTGGTCACCATGTTATAACTGACACATTGTTGAAAGTGGTGTTAAACACCAATAAAACTGGCCACCGTGTTCTACGTTATAACTGACACATTGTTGAAAGTGTTGTTAAACACCAATAAAATTGGTCACCATGTTCTACGTTATACCTGACACATTGTTGAAGGTGTCGTTAAACACCAATAAAACTGGTCACCATGTTCTACGCTATTCCTGACACATTGTTGAAAGTGTCGTTAAACACCAATAAAAATGGTGACCATGTTATACGCTATACCTGACACATTGTTGAAAGTGTCTTTAAACACCAATACAACTAGTCACCATGCTGTACGTTGTACCTGACACATTGTTGAAAGTCTCGTTAAACACCAATAAAACTGGTCACCACGTTTTACATTATACCTGACACATCGCTGAAAGTCTCGTCAAGTACCAATAAAACTGGTCACCATGTTATATGCTATAACTGACACATTTTTGAAAGTGTCATTAAGCACCAATAAAAATTATCACCATGTTCTACGCTATACTGGGCACATTGTTGAAAGTGTTGTTAAGTGCCAATAAAACAGGTCACCATGTTATACCCGACACATTGTTGAAAGTGGTGTTAAGCACCAATTAAAATGGCCACAATGTTCTACGTTATACCTGACACATTGTTGAAAGTGGTGTTAAACACCAATAAAACTGGCCACAATGTTCTACGTTATACCTGACACATTGTTGAAAGTGTCGTTAAACACCAATAAAACTGATCACCATGTTCTACGTTATATCTGACACATTGTTGAAATTGTTGTTAAACACCAATAAAACTGGTCACCATGTTCTACGCTATACCTGACACATTGTTGAAAGTGTCGATAAAAACCAAAAAAACTGGTCACCATGTTATACCTGACTCATTGTTGAAAGTGGTGTTAAACACCAATAAAACTGGCCACAATGTTCTACGTTATACCTGACACATTGTTGAAAGTGTCGTTAAGCACCAATAAAACTGGTCACCATGTTCTACACTATACCTCACACATTGTTGAAAGTGTTGTTAAACGCCAATAAAACTGGTGACCATGTTATACCTGACACATTGTTGAAAGTGTCGCAAAACACCAATAAAACTGTTCACCATGTTCTACGTTATACCTGACACATTGTTGAAAGTGTCGTTAAACACCAATAAAACTGACCACGATGTTCTACGCTATTCCTGACACATTGTTGAAAGTGTCGTTAAACACCAATAAAACTGGTCACCATGTTATACGCAATACCTGACACATTGTTGAAAGTGTCATTAAACACCAATAAAACTGGTCACCATGTTCTACGTTATACCTGACACATTGTTGAAAGTGTCGTTAAACACCAATAAAACTGGCTACCATGTTCTAAGTTATACCTGACACATTGTTGAAAGTGTCATTAAACACCAATAAATCTGGTCACCATGTTCTACACTATACCTGACACATTGTTGAAAGTGTCGTTAAACACCAATAAAACTGGTCACCATGTTATACCTGACACACTGTTGAAAGTGGTGTTAAACACCAATAAAACTGGTCACCATGTTCTACGCTATTCCAGACACATTGTTGAAAGTGTCGTTAAACACCAATAAAACTGGTCACCATGTTCTACGCTATACCTGACACATTGTTGAAAGTGTTGTTAAACACCAATAAAACTGGCAACAAAGTTCTACGCTATACCTGACACATTGTTGAAAGTGTCGTTAAACACCAATAAAACTGGTCACCATGTTCTTAGTTATACCTGACACATTGTTGAAAGTGTCGCAAAACACCAATAAAACTGTTCCCCATGTTCTACGTTATACCTGACACATTGTTGAAAGTGTCGTTAAACACCAATAAAACTGACCACGATGTTCTACGCTATTCCTGACACATTGTTGAAAGTGTCGTTAAACACCAATAAAACTGGTCACGATGTTATACGCTATACCTGACACATTGTTGAAAGTGTCATTAAACACCAATAAAACTGGTCACCATGTTCTACGTTATACCTGACACATTGTTGAAAGTGTCGTTGAACACCAATAAAACTGACCACGATGTTCTACGCTATTCCTGACACATTGTTGAAAGTGTCGTTAAACACCAATAAAACTGGTTACCATGTTCTAAGTTATACCTGACACATTGTTGAAAGTGTCATTAAACACCAATAAATCTGGTCACCATGTTCTACACTATACCTGACACATTGTTGAAAGTGTCGTTAAACACCAATAAAACTGCTCACCATGTTATACCTGGCAGACTGTTGAAAGTGGTGTTAAACATCAATAAAGCTGGTCACCATGTTCTACGCTATACCTGACACATTGTTGAAAGTGTCATTAAACACCAATAAAACTGGTCACCATGTTCTACGCTATACCTGACACATTGTTGAAATTGTTGTTAAACACCAATAAAACTGGTCACCAAGTTCTACGCTATACCTGACACATTGTTGAAAGTGTCGATAAAAACCAAAAAAACTGGTCACCATGTTATACCTGACTCATTGTTGAAAGTGTCGTTAAGCACCAATAAAACTGGTCATCATGTTCTACACTATACCTGACACATTGTTGAAAGTGTTGTTAAACGCCAATAAAACTGGTGACCATGTTATACCTGACACATTGTTGAAAGTGTCGCAAAACACCAATAAAACTGTTCACCATGTTCTACGTTATTCCTGACACATTGTTGAAAGTGTCGTTAAACACCAATAAATCTGACCACGATGTTCTACGCTATTCCTGACACATTGTTGAAAGTGTTGTTAAACACCAATAAAACTGGTCACCATGTTATACGCTATACCTGACACATTGTTGAAAGTGTCATTAAACACCAATAAAACTGGTCACCATGTTCTACGCTATACCTGACACATTGTTGAAAGTGTCGTTAAATACCAATAAAACTGGTCACCATGTTTTACGTTATACCTGACACATTGTTGAAAGTGGTGTTAAACACCAATAAAACTGGTCACTATGTTCTACGCTATACCTGACACATTGTTGAAAGTGGTGTTAAACACCAATAAAACTGGCCACAATGTTCTACGTTATACCTGACACATTGTTGAAAGTGTCGTTATACACCAATAAAACTGGTCACCATGTTCTACGTTATACCTGACACATTGTTGAAAGTGTCGATAAACACCAATAAAAATGGTCACCATGTTCTACACGATACCTGACACATTGTTGAAAGTGTCGTTAAACACCAATAAAACTGGTCACCATGCTTTACGTTATACCTGACACATTGTTGAATGTCTCCTTAAACACCAATAAAACTAGTCACCATGTTTTACGTTATGCCTGACACATTGTTGAAAGTGGTGTTAAACACCAATAAAACTGGCCACAATGTTCTACGTTATACCTGACACATTGTTGAAAGTGTCGTTAAACACCAATAAAACTGGTCACCTTGTTATACGTTATAACTGACACATTGTTGAAAGTCGCAAAACACCAATAAAACTGGTCACCATGTTCTACGCTATCCCTGACACATTGTTGAAAGTGTCGTTAAACACCAATAAAACTGGTCACCATGTTCTACCTGACACATTGTGGAAAGTGGTGTTAAACACCAATAAAACTGGCCACAATGTTCTACGTTATACCTGACACATGGTGACCAGTTTTATTGGTGCTTAATGACACTTTCAAAAATGTGTCAGTTATAGCATATAACATGGTGACCAGTTTTATTGGTACTTGACGAGACTTTCAGCAATGTGTCAGGTATAATGTAAAACGTGGTGACCAGTTTTATTGGTGTTTAACGAGACTTTCAACAATGTGTCAGGTACAACGTACAGCATGGTGACTAGTTGTATTGGTGTTTAACGACACTTTCAACAATGTGTCAGGTATAGCGTATAACATGGTCACCATTTTTATTGGTGTTTAACGACACTTTCAACAATGTGTCAGGAATAGCGTAGAACATGGTGACCATGTTATACCTGACACACTGTTGAAAGTGATGTTAAACACCAATAAAACTGGTCACCATGTCCTACGCTATACCTGCCACATTGTTGAAAGTGTCGTTTAAACACCAATAAAACTGACCACGATGTTCTACCTTATTCCTGACACATTGTTGAAAGTGTCGTTAAACACCAATAAAACTGGTTACCATGTTCTAAGTTATACCTGACACATTGTTGAAAGTGTCATTAAACACCAATAAATCTGGTCACCATGTTCTACACTATACCTGACACATTGTTGAAAGTGGCATTAAACACCAATAAAACTGGTCACCATGTTATACCTGACACACTGTTGAAAGTGGTGTTAAACACCAATAAAACTGGCAACAAAGTTCTACGCTATACCTGACACATTGTTGAAAGTGTCGTTAAACACCAATAAAACTGGTCACCATGTTCTAAGTTATACCTGACACATTGTTGAAAGTATTATTAAACACCAGTAAAACTGGTCACCATGTTCTACACTATACCTGACACATTGTTGAAAGTGTCGTTAAACACCAATAAAACTAGTCACCATGTTATACCTGACACACTGTTGAAAGTGGTGTTAAACATCAATAAAACTGGTCACCATGTTCTACGCTATACCTGACACATTGTTGAAAGTGTCGTTAAACACCAATAAAACTGGTCACCATGTTATACCTGACACACTGTTGAAAGTGGTGCTAAACACCAATAAAACTGGTCACCATGTTCTACGCTATACCTGACACATTGTTGAAGTTGTCGCTAAGCACCAATAAAACTGGCCACAATGTTCTACGTTATACCTGACACATTGTTGAAAGTGTCGTTAAACACCAATAAAACTGGTCACCATGTTATATGCTATTCCTGATACATTGTTGAAAGTGGTGTTAAACACCAATAAAACTGGCCACAATGTTCTATGTTATACCTGATACATTGTTGAAAGTGTCACTAAACACCAATAAAACTGGTCACCATGTTCTACACTATACCTGACACAATGCTAAAAGTGTCGCTAAACACCAATAAAACTAGTCACTATATTATACCTGACACATTGTTGAAAGTGGTGTTAAACACCAATAAAACGGTCCACAAAGTTCTACGTTATACCTGAAACATTGTTGAAAGTGTCGTTAAACACCAATAAAACTGGTCACCATGTTCTACGTTATACCTGACACATTGTTGAAAGTCGCTAAGAACCAATAAAACTGGTCACCATGTTCTCCGATATACCTGACACATTGTTGAAAGTGTCGTTAAACACCAATAAAACTGGTCACCATGTTCTACGTTATACGTGACACATTGCTGAAAGTGGTGTTAAGCACCAATAAAACTGGTCACCATGTTCTACGTTATACCTGACACATTGTTGAAAGTCGCTAAGAACCAATAAAACTGGTCACCATGTTCTACACTATACCTGACACAATGTTGAAAGTGTCGCTAGACACCAATAAAACTAGTCACTATGTTATACCTGACACATTGTTGAAAGTGGTGTTAAACACTAATAAAACTGGCCAAAATGTTCTACGCTATACCTGATACATTGTTGAAAGTCTCGTTAAACACCAATAAAACTGGTCAACATGTTGTACATTATACCTGACACATTGTTGAAAGTCTCGTTATACACCAATAAAACTGGTCACCATGTTATACCTGACACATTGTTGAAAGTGGTGTTAAGCACCAATAAAACTGGCCACAGTGTTCTACGTTATACCTGACACATTGTTGAAAGTGTTGTTAAACACCAATAAAATTGGTCACCATGTTCTACGTTATACCTGACACATTGTTGAAGTTGTCATTAAACACCAATAAAACTGGTCACCTTGTTCTACGCTATACCTGACACATTTTTAAAGTGTCGTTAAACACCAATAAAAATGGTCACCATGTTATACGCTATACCTGACACATTGTTGAAAGCGTCATTAAACACCAATAAAACTGGTCACCATGTTGTACGTTGTACCTGACACATTGTTGAAAGTGTCTTTAAACACCAATAAAACTGGTCACCATGTTATACCTGACACATTGTTGAAAGTGGTGTTAAGCACCAATAAAACTGGTCACAATGTTCTACGCTATACCTGACACATTGTTGAAAGTGTCGATAAACACCAATAAAAATGGTCACCATGTTCTACACGATACCTGACACATTGTTGAAAGTGTCGTTAAACACCAATAAAACTGGTCACCATGCTTTACGTTATACCTGACACATTGTTGAATGTCTCCTTAAACACCAATAAAACTAGTCACCATGTTTTACGTTATGCCTGACACATTGTTGAAAGTGTTGTTAAACACCAATAAAACTGGTCACCATGTTCTACGCTATACCTGACACATTGTTGAAAGTGTCGTTAAACACCAATAAAACTGGTCACCTTGTTATACGTTATAACTGACACATTGTTGAAAGTCGCAAAACACCAATAAAACTGGTCACCATGTTCTACGCTATCCCTGACACATTGTTGAAAGTGTCGTTAAACACCAATAAAACTGGTCACCATGTTCTACCTGACACATTGTGGAAAGTGGTGTTAAACACCAATAAAACTGGCCACAATGTTCTACGTTATACCTGACACATGGTGACCAGTTTTATTGGTGCTTAATGACACTTTCAAAAATGTGTCAGTTATAGCATATAACATGGTGACCAGTTTTATTGGTACTTGACGAGACTTTCAGCAATGTGTCAGGTATAATGTAAAACGTGGTGACCAGTTTTATTGGTGTTTAACGAGACTTTCAACAATGTGTCAGGTACAACGTACAGCATGGTGACTAGTTGTATTGGTGTTTAACGACACTTTCAACAATGTGTCAGGTATAGCGTATAACATGGTCACCATTTTTATTGGTGTTTAACGACACTTTCAACAATGTGTCAGGAATAGCGTAGAACATGGTGACCATGTTATACCTGACACACTGTTGAAAGTGATGTTAAACACCAATAAAACTGGTCACCATGTCCTACGCTATACCTGCCACATTGTTGAAAGTGTCGTTTAAACACCAATAAAACTGACCACGATGTTCTACCTTATTCCTGACACATTGTTGAAAGTGTCGTTAAACACCAATAAAACTGGTTACCATGTTCTAAGTTATACCTGACACATTGTTGAAAGTGTCATTAAACACCAATAAATCTGGTCACCATGTTCTACACTATACCTGACACATTGTTGAAAGTGGCATTAAACACCAATAAAACTGGTCACCATGTTATACCTGACACACTGTTGAAAGTGGTGTTAAACACCAATAAAACTGGCAACAAAGTTCTACGCTATACCTGACACATTGTTGAAAGTGTCGTTAAACACCAATAAAACTGGTCACCATGTTCTAAGTTATACCTGACACATTGTTGAAAGTATTATTAAACACCAGTAAAACTGGTCACCATGTTCTACACTATACCTGACACATTGTTGAAAGTGTCGTTAAACACCAATAAAACTAGTCACCATGTTATACCTGACACACTGTTGAAAGTGGTGTTAAACATCAATAAAACTGGTCACCATGTTCTACGCTATACCTGACACATTGTTGAAAGTGTCGTTAAACACCAATAAAACTGGTCACCATGTTATACCTGACACACTGTTGAAAGTGGTGCTAAACACCAATAAAACTGGTCACCATGTTCTACGCTATACCTGACACATTGTTGAAGTTGTCGCTAAGCACCAATAAAACTGGCCACAATGTTCTACGTTATACCTGACACATTGTTGAAAGTGTCGTTAAACACCAATAAAACTGGTCACCATGTTATATGCTATTCCTGATACATTGTTGAAAGTGGTGTTAAACACCAATAAAACTGGCCACAATGTTCTATGTTATACCTGATACATTGTTGAAAGTGTCACTAAACACCAATAAAACTGGTCACCATGTTCTACACTATACCTGACACAATGCTAAAAGTGTCGCTAAACACCAATAAAACTAGTCACTATATTATACCTGACACATTGTTGAAAGTGGTGTTAAACACCAATAAAACGGTCCACAAAGTTCTACGTTATACCTGAAACATTGTTGAAAGTGTCGTTAAACACCAATAAAACTGGTCACCATGTTCTACGTTATACCTGACACATTGTTGAAAGTCGCTAAGAACCAATAAAACTGGTCACCATGTTCTCCGATATACCTGACACATTGTTGAAAGTGTCGTTAAACACCAATAAAACTGGTCACCATGTTCTACGTTATACGTGACACATTGCTGAAAGTGGTGTTAAGCACCAATAAAACTGGTCACCATGTTCTACGTTATACCTGACACATTGTTGAAAGTCGCTAAGAACCAATAAAACTGGTCACCATGTTCTACACTATACCTGACACAATGTTGAAAGTGTCGCTAGACACCAATAAAACTAGTCACTATGTTATACCTGACACATTGTTGAAAGTGGTGTTAAACACTAATAAAACTGGCCAAAATGTTCTACGCTATACCTGATACATTGTTGAAAGTCTCGTTAAACACCAATAAAACTGGTCAACATGTTGTACATTATACCTGACACATTGTTGAAAGTCTCGTTATACACCAATAAAACTGGTCACCATGTTATACCTGACACATTGTTGAAAGTGGTGTTAAGCACCAATAAAACTGGCCACAGTGTTCTACGTTATACCTGACACATTGTTGAAAGTGTTGTTAAACACCAATAAAATTGGTCACCATGTTCTACGTTATACCTGACACATTGTTGAAGTTGTCATTAAACACCAATAAAACTGGTCACCTTGTTCTACGCTATACCTGACACATTTTTAAAGTGTCGTTAAACACCAATAAAAATGGTCACCATGTTATACGCTATACCTGACACATTGTTGAAAGCGTCATTAAACACCAATAAAACTGGTCACCATGTTGTACGTTGTACCTGACACATTGTTGAAAGTGTCTTTAAACACCAATAAAACTGGTCACCATGTTATACCTGACACATTGTTGAAAGTGGTGTTAAGCACCAATAAAACTGGTCACAATGTTCTACGCTATACCTGACACATTGTTGAAAGTGTCGTTAAACACCAATAAAACTGGCCACAATGTTCTACGTTATACCTGACACATTGTTGAAAGTGTCGTTAAACACCATTAAAACTGGTCACCATGTTTTACGCTATACCTGACACATTGTTGAATGTGTCGTTAAACACCAATAAAACTGGTCACCATGTTATATGCTATTCCTGACACATTGTTGAAAGTGGTGTAAAGCACCAATAAAACTGGTCACAATGTTCTACGCTATACCTGACACATTGTTGAAAGTGGTGTTAAACACCAATAAAACTGGCCACAATGTTCTACGTTATACCTGATACATTGTTGAAAGTGTCACTAAACACCAATAAAACTGGTCACCATGTTCTACACTATACCTGACACAATGTTAAAAGTGTCGCTAAACACCAATAAAACTAGTCACTATGTCATACCTGACACATTGTTGAAAGTGGTGTTAAACACCAATAAAACTGGCCACAATGTTCTACGTTATACCTGACACATTGTTGAAAGTGTCGTTAAACACCAATAAAACTGGTCACCATGTTCTACGTTATACCTGACACATTGTTGAAAGTCGCTAAGAACCAATAAAACTGGTCACCATGTTCTACGCTATACCTGACACATTGTTGAAAGTGTCGTTAAACACCAATAAAACTGGTCACCATGTTCTACGTTATACGTGACACATTGCTGAAAGTGGTGTTAAGCACCAATAAAACTGGTCACCATGTTCTACGTTATACCTGACACATTGTTGAAAGTCGTTAAGAACCAATAAAACTGGTCACCATGTTATACACTATACCTGACACAATGTTGAAAGTGTCGCTAAACACAAATAAAACTAGTCACTATGTCATACCTGACACATTGTTGAAAGTGGTGTTAAACACCAATAAAACTGGTCACCATGTTCTGCGTTATACCTGACACATTACGTTATACCTGACACATTGTTGAAAGTGTTGTTAAACACCAATAAAACTGGTCACCATGTTCTATGTTATACCTGACACATTGTTGAAAGTCGCTAAGAACCAATAAAACTGGTCACCATGTTCTACGCTATACCTGAAACATTGTTGAAAGTGTCGTTAAACACCAATAAAACTGGTCACCATGTTCTACGTTATACGTGACACATTGCTGAAAGTGGTGTTAAGCACCAATAAAACTGGTCACCATGTTCTACGTTATACCTGACACATTGTTGAAAGTCGTTAAGAACCAATAAAACTGGTCACCATGTTCTACACTATTCCTGACACAATGTTGAAAGTGTCGCTAAACACAAATAAAACTAGTCACTATGTCATACCTGACACATTGTTGAAAGTGGTGTTAAACACCAATAAAACTGGTCACCATGTTCTGCGTTATACCTGACACATTGTTGAAAGTGTTGTTAAACACCAATAAAACTGGTCACAATGTTCTACGCTATACCTGACACATTGCTATACGTTATACCTGACACATTGTTGAAAGTCGTTAAACACCAATAAAACTGGTCACCATGTTCTACACTATACCTAATATATTGTTGAAAGTGTCATTAAACACCAATAAAACTGGTCACCTTGTTATACGTTATAACTGACACATTGTTGAAAGTCGCAAAACACCAATAAAACTGGTCACCATGTTCTACGCTATGCCTGACACATTGTTGAAAGTGTCGTTAAACACCAATAAAACTGGTCACCATGTAATACCTGACACATTGTTGAAAGTGTCGTTAAATACCAATAAAACTGGTCACCATGTTCTACGTTATACCTGACACATTGTTGAAAGTGTCGTTAAACACCAATAAAACTGGTCACTATGTTCTACGCTATACCTGACACATTGTTGAAAGTGGTGTTAAGCACCAATAAAACTGGCCACAATGTTCTACGTTATTCCTGACACATTGTTGAAAGTGTCTTTATACACCAATAAAACTGGTCACAATGTTCTACGTTATACCTGACACATTGTTGAAAGTGTTGATAAACACCAATGAAAATGGTCACCATGTTCTACACGATACCTGACACATTGTTGAAAATGTCGTTAAACACCAATAAAAATGGTCACGATTTTCTACGCTATACCTGACACATTGTTGAAAGTGTCGCTAAACACCAATAAAAATGGTCACAATGTTATACGCTATACCTGACACATTGTTGAAAATGTCGTTAAACACCAATAAAACTGGTCACCATGCTTTACGTTATACCTGACACATTGTTGAATGTCTCCTTAAACACCAATAAAACTAGTCACCATGTTTTACGTTATGCCTGACACATTGTTGAAAGTGTCGTTAAACACCAATAAAACTGGCCACCATGTTCTACACTATAACTGACACATTGTTGAAAGTGTCGTTAAACACCAATAAAACTAGTCACCATGTTATACCTGACACACTGTTGAAAGTGGTGTTAAACATCAATAAAACTGGTCACCATGTTCTACGCTATACCTGACACATTGTTGAAAGTGTCGTTATACACCAATAAAACTGGTCACCATGTTCTACGTTATACCTGACACATTGTTGAAAGTGTCGATAAACACCAATAAAAATGGTCACCATGTTCTACACGATACCTGACACATTGTTGAAAGTGTCGTTAAACACCAATAAAACTGGTCACCATGCTTTACGTTATACCTGACACATTGTTGAATGTCTCCTTAAACACCAATAAAACTAGTCACCATGTTTTACGTTATGCCTGACACATTGTTGAAAGTGTTGTTAAACACCAATAAAACTGGTCACCATGTTATACATCATAACTAACACATTGTTGAAAGGGGGCCGTAGCTATAATCCGACAGTCCGATAGTCCGACAGTCCGATAGTTCGACGGTCCGATAGTCCGACAGTCCGATAGTCCGACAAATGCTTTAAACTGATGAAAGTTTTGAAAAATAATTTGGCCAAAAATGATATATTCGTAATTTCAGGATATGGGCCATTCATTTTTATACGCCCGTCAAAATACGGGCTTATTGTGGCATACCGCTGTTCGTCGGTCCGTCCACGCCTCGTACGATAACATTTCTCACTTGTTCCCCCTTTTACTGATAGGTCACGTCGTGACATAAATATTATTGATAAAAGGGGGAACAAGTGAGAGGTGTGATTTTAGTCAGTTTGGAAAACGCCAGTTTTCATATGGTACATGTATATACAATTAATTGGTTTAAAAAAGTGCAGAATATTAATAATTACTGTTCTCACGCTGAGCAACCTACCTTCAATTGTCATAAAAGAGGGGGGGGGGGGGCGTATCATGGCACAGTTGTTTATTTTGTCATATTCCGATGCCGTTTCTTTCCGTGATATAAGGGGTCACTTAGGGGCAATTCCTTCAATCGTAACTTTTTATATATGCGCTTGTCGTAGAAGGCGACTATAGCAGGGTCACCCGACGGAATCCCGGGGAATAAAAATAGAACCAATTTGTCGTCGGAAGAGAGAGAAAAACAAGTTCCCGTGTTAAGTCGTTGCCCATGTTGACCCATCCCAGAGTCCCCTCTTTCTGATTTTTTGTTTACAAACTTTTCTCATCCTGAATATGACTGAAATATTGCTTGCTGGACCTCAATCAATCAATCAATCAATCAATCAATCAATCAATCAATCAATCAATCAATCAATCAATCAATCAATCAATCAATCAATCAATCAATCAATTCGCACACTTTATTGTATCCAGCTCTATTGATGTGTCGACATTGCTTTTTAACATAAATATTCCATGATAAAGGGCGGGGGACACTGGTACGCTCTTCTTTTTGTCTTTTCCTTTTTTATTTTGCATTTCTTATTTTTTATTATTAATTTATTTCATCTTTCTTTTCAATAGTGACTTTTCTTGGCTGGACTCGGCTACACGCTACTTGAATAAAGCCTGAAGTAGTCGCTACTAAAAAATATACGGGATACTTACACTACCGGTTCATCACGACTGGATCCAGGTTTTTATGGAGTCCGTGTTGTTCATATATGTGTTTTTTGAGTTCTTGTGTGGCCCTGCCAATTGTTTGTCCGTCTATGATATCGTGTTTCCGATGTTCTGGACCTTTCTTTGGTGAGTAAACGGTTCGGTTTCTGGCCCCATATTACACATGTTATAGTGTTAACTTTCAAAGAAATATAGCATTTGTCGGACTATCGGACTGTCGGACTATCGGACTGTCGGACTATCGGACTGTCGGATTATCGGACTGTCGGACTATCGGACTGTCGGATTATAGGTCGGACCCCCATTATCACTATTGGTCTTCATTTAATATTTATACGTTGTATGGATTAATTTTAAAAATTGTCCATTGGAATTATAACATTTATATTATTATGGCTTTTTCAAGTTCTATTAGAAAGGCACAAAACGTAAAACTTTGTGAACTTTGCGAAAATGAAACAAACTTAAAATGGAGGTGCATTCAATGTGATACAATTTTGTGTGATAAATGTAAAAAAATCCATAATAAAGTACAGACCAACACACAGCATCAGATAGTGGATTTAAAAATACCATTTCAAGATGTAGAACAGAAAGTGATTCTAGACAACATTAGATGTACAGAACATCAGACAAATATGACATGTCTGTTCTGTAGAACCTGTGATCATCTTGTGTGTCCAGATTGTATTTCATCTAAACACAACAAACACAACTTTGAACCCATAGAAAAAATTCTCTCTGAAAAATTGGATGAACTGAAAGGAGCGGAGGCAAGATATAGTCAAGATTTAACTCTCTGTCAGGCAAAAGTTGAAGAATTCCAAATCAGTGAAACTAAATATGAGTCTTTGTTTGATGAATCAATTACAAAAATTAAAAAAAAGAGAGCAAACAATGATAGATTCTGTCAGGAAATATTCCATAGAATTGCAAAAACAAATTGAATTGGACCGAAAATCGGAGAAAAAAAAGTTTTTGAACATAAAGAGGCAGGCCGACCAAACTGAAAAGACAATTATACTCCACCAAGATGAAATCATGGCAGCTTTGAAATCTATCCAAGGAAGTACAATATTTGCAACAGCTACAAAATTTAAGAAAATGACGTCAGACTTGAATTTTAATCAAATTCCTTCTGAAATTAAATATTTTATTCCTGGGAAAGAAACAGTCAATGATATACCAAACTTATTTGGATCACTTCAGAAAATGAAAATACCACAAGTACAATCAGACATTGATTTTGAGGTTGTTAATTCATACACTACAGATTTATCAGGTATATACAACCTAATTACTGTTGATGACAAATCAACATGGGTTAATGATTGTAAAAAACAAGTCATAAGACAAATAAACATTGACAATGACAACATTACAACCACAAAGCAGATTTCTTGTGTTATCAATGACATGACATTGACATCAAACAATGACATACTTCTGTCTGTGTGTAACAGTTCAGATATAAAACTCTTGACAAAGTCAGGAGAAATAAAACCATTCTTCTCAGTGTCATCACCCTTGTTACCCCAGGCAATCCATGTGACTAGTGACAATTATATTATAGTAGGTGTCAAACAACATGGTAATCCCTACACACCTACAGACAAAAGTACAAGGGCACTACTTATCTTTGGTATGGATGGTAAACAACAACATACTTATCAATATGACAGTAACAAACACAGACTGTTTACTAGAACAGGACGTATCACAACAAATAATAACAAAGACATAGTTGTTGTTGACAGGACATCATTTGATACTGGGAGGGTGGTGGTTGTAGGGAGGGAGGGGGGTTTAAGGTGGACATATACAGGACATTCTAAGATAAATGTTACTACACAATTTAATCCTAGTGATGTAGTAACAACAACAGCAGGACACATTATTGTGTGTGACTGTGGAACACATGCCCTCCATGTTTTAGCTGGACAAGGAGATGTATTGGCATGTAGAGTAATGGAGGACACAGGGATTGAATATCCTTTCTCACTTGACATTGACAGGAGGGGACAATTATGGGTGGGTTGTTATACAGGTAAACAGTCGGGAGCAACAATACACAAAGTAAATATTCTTTAGTAAATTTTTATACAGTTTTATTATTTATATTTGACAGCTGACATTTTTTCTTTTTTTAATTAAACGGGGCTTTATAATAATTTAGAAACTGATATTTTTATTTTTTATGTTTGGATTCTTGACATTTTTAATATTTAAATGAAGTTGTATAACAATTTAGACAGCTGACATTTGTATTTTTAAATGGGGTTTCAAAAATAATTTGGACTCTTGAAATTTTTCTTTTTTTAAATGGGGTTGTATAATAATGTTGACAACTGACATTTTTCATTTTGATTAAAATGCGGTTTTATAATGATTTAGACGGAGCTGACATTTTTATTTTCTAAATGAAGTTGTATAAATAATCAAGACAGCTGACATTTTTATGTTTTAATGGGGTTTTGTAATATTATAATTTAAAAAACTGACTAAAAAAAAATAAGATTATTTGATATATTTGAAGACCTGACATTTTTATTTTTTAAATAAGTTTATACATGTATCCTGGTAGTATCATATTTTGTATGTATGGACAAATGACATTTTCAAATAATTGTATGATTTATTTGGAGATCTGACATTTTTATCTTTCTAAATGATGATGGATGATAAATCTGGACATTAAAAGTGTATGAATTGATATGCCTGCAAAAGATGTCATTCTATGTATATATATTATTTATAATTATTTGTGGTTTTTTTATATAAATTTATTGGGCCATACTTTAAACAAAAGTTAGATAGGTAGTCATCTTTTTTTTTTACTTTAAAGATTCTAAAAAGACACATTTCTCATTGTAAAAACATGAAGTAGAAAAAAATTCAGAACCTTAATAAATTTTGTGGGATAAATGAAATTTTAAGGTTTCAGTTGGGAAACAGGAATACCAATATATTTCTATGGGTGGCAAGCATTGACAATAACTAATAACATTAAAATCTTTACCAATAAACAGAGATATAACAACTAAATATTATTTATATTTATTATATTTTACACTTGTATCTTTATTCTTAAGTTTAGATTTTTATTACACATCAATTATGAACAGAAAGTTTAAACATTGATGGTGGTGAAAATCCAGGTCTTGAGATGGGCACAAAAATGTGACAGTGTTTAAGCCAGTGAATACGTTGGTTGGTCTATGGTGTTTAACGCCACTTTCAACAATATTTCAGTTACACAAATGTATGTCGTGGCGGCCAGTTTTATTGGTGGAGAAAACCACTGGCCTTGCCGCCTGTCGCAAGTAACTGACAAACTTTATCACATAATGTTGAATCGAGTACACTTAGCCATGAACAGGGTTTGAACTCACAACTTGAGTGGTGCTTACGATCACGACCATGACGACCCTGCCAGTGAATAAGGGTGATAACAAAATTAACGAACTCCGAATGTGATTCCCAACCCCTTCTTGATAAATGCGATGCAGATATAAACAATACAAAAACTCAGATTCGCTTCTACCCAAATATACATCTGATTATGTCATAGTTTATGCATCATTATTTCAGACTTTCAGAGTGACTTTTTAATTATTTTATTTTCTGAGAACAATGAACATTTCATCCTAAGTTCATATTCTTAAAGAAAGTTTCCATTTTTATGATGAAACGTCTCAATTTTATTTGGTGTGGCCTTAAAATGTTATAAGGTTGAATAATTTTTTTCAGAGGAACCAGTAAAAAAAACCAAATGTGTGTATTATTAATGTGCATGTCCTAACCATCTTACATGTAGTTTTCTTTTCTTTTCTTTTTTGGTATCTGGGAGAAGAATTTATATAAGTGCTGCGTCACTTGTTTTCTGATCCCTATGTATGTCCTATTGTTATAACTCATGCAATTTATTCAATAAATATTGATTACACTAACTTGTCGTCGGAAGAGAGAGAAAAACAAGTTCCCGTGTTAAGTCGTTGCCCATGTTGACCCATCCCAGAGTCCCCTCTTTCTGATTTTTTGTTTACAAACTTTTCTCATCCTGAATATGACTGAAATATTGCTTGCTGGACCTCAATCAATCAATCAATCAATCAATCAATCAATCAATCAATCAATCAATCAATCAATCAATCAATCAATCAATCAATCAATCAATCAATCAATCAATCAATCAATCAATTCGCACACTTTATTGTATCCAGCTCTATTGATGTGTCGACATTGCTTTTTAACATAAATATTCCATGATAAAGGGCGGGGGACACTGGTACGCTCTTCTTTTTGTCTTTTCCTTTTTTATTTTGCATTTCTTATTTTTTATTATTAATTTATTTCATCTTTCTTTTCAATAGTGACTTTTCTTTGCTGGACTCGGTTACACGCTACTTGAATAAAGCCTGAAGTAGTCGCTACTAAAAAATATACGGGATACTTACACTACCGGTTCATCACGACTGGATCCAGGTTTTTATGGAGTCCGTGTTGTTCATATATGTGTTTTTTGAGTTCTTGTGTGGCCCTGCCAATTGTTTGTCCGTCTATGATATCGTGTTTCCGATGTTCTGGACCTTTCTTTGGTGAGTAAACGGTTCGGTTTCTGGCCCCATATTACACATGTTATAGTGTTAACTTTCAAAGAAATATAGCATTTGTCGGACTATCGGACTGTCGGACTATCGGACTGTCGGACTATCGGACTGTCGGATTATCGGACTGTCGGACTATCGGACTGTCGGATTATAGGTCGGACCCCCATTATCACTATTGGTCTTCATTTAATATTTATACGTTGTATGGATTAATTTTAAAAATTGTCCATTGGAATTATAACATTTATATTATTATGGCTTTTTCAAGTTCTATTAGAAAGACACAAAACGTAAAACTTTGTGAACTTTGCGAAAATGAAACAAACTTAAAATGGAGGTGCATTCATTGTGATACAATTTTGTGTGATAAATGTAAAAAAATCCATAATAAAGTACAGACCAACACACAGCATCAGATAGTGGATTTAAAAATACCATTTCAAGATGTAGAACAGAAAGTGATTCTAGACAACATTAGATGTACAGAACATCAGACAAATATGACATGTCTGTTCTGTAGAACCTGTGATCATCTTGTGTGTCCAGATTGTATTTCATCTAAACACAACAAACACAACTTTGAACCCATAGAAAAAATTCTCTCTGAAAAATTGGATGAACTGAAAGGAGCGGAGGCAAGATATAGTCAAGATTTAACTCTCTGTCAGGCAAAAGTTGAAGAATTCCAAATCAGTGAAACTAAATATGAGTCTTTGTTTGATGAATCAATTACAAAAATAAAAAAAAAAGAGAGCAAACAATGATAGATTCTGTCAGGAAATATTCCATAGAATTGCAAAAACAAATTGAATTGGACCGAAAATCGGAGAAAAAAAAGTTTTTGAACATAAAGAGGCAGGCCGACCAAACTGAAAAGACAATTATACTCCACCAAGATGAAATCATGGCAGCTTTGAAATCTATCCAAGGAAGTACAATATTTGCAACAGCTACAAAATTTAAGAAAATGACGTCAGACTTGAATTTTAATCAAATTCCTTCTGAAATTAAATATTTTATTCCTGGGAAAGAAACAGTCAATGATATACCAAACTTATTTGGATCACTTCAGAAAATGAAAATACCACAAGTACAATCAGATATTGATTTTGAGGTTGTTAATTCATACACTACAGATTTATCAGGTATATACAACCTAATTACTGTTGATGACAAATCAACATGGGTTAATGATTGTAAAAAACAAGTCATAAGACA
Organism: Bathymodiolus brooksi; assembly: GCA_963680875.1. Classification (NCBI taxonomy): domain Eukaryota; kingdom Metazoa; phylum Mollusca; class Bivalvia; order Mytilida; family Modiolidae; genus Bathymodiolus; species Bathymodiolus brooksi. The sequence goes on along the minus strand of OY804583.1, from coordinate 14,245,908 downwards.
AATAAACATTGACAATGACAACATTACAACCACAAAGCAGATTTCTTGTGTTATCAATGACATGACATTGACATCAAACAATGACATACTTCTGTCTGTGTGTAACAGTTCAGATATAAAACTCTTGACAAAGTCAGGAGAAATAAAACCATTCTTCTCAGTGTCATCACCCTTGTTACCCCAGGCAATCCATGTGACTAGTGACAATTATATTATAGTAGGTGTCAAACAACATGGTAATCCCTACACACCTACAGACAAAAGTACAAGGGCACTACTTATCTTTGGTATGGATGGTAAACAACAACATACTTATCAATATGACAGTAACAAACACAGACTATTTACTAGAACAGGACGTATCACAACAAATAATAACAAAGACATAGTTGTTGTTGACAGGACATCATTTGATACTGGGAGGGTGGTGGTTGTAGGGAGGGAGGGGGGTTTAAGGTGGACATATACAGGACATTCTAAGATAAATGTTACTACACAATTTAATCCTAGTGGTGTAGTAACAACAACAGCAGGACACATTATTGTGTGTGACTGTGGAACACATGCCCTCCATGTTTTAGCTGGACAAGGAGATGTATTGGCATGTAGAGTAATGGAGGACACAGGGATTGAATATCCTTTCTCACTTGACATTGACAGGAGGGGACAATTATGGGTGGGTTGTTATACAGGTAAACAGTCGGGAGCAACAATACACAAAGTAAATATTCTTTAGTAAATTTTTATACAGTTTTATTATTTATATTTGACAGCTGACATTTTTTCTTTTTTTAATTAAACGGGGCTTTATAATAATTTAGAAACTGACATTTTTATTTTTTATGTTTGGATTCTTGACATTTTTAATATTTAAATGAAGTTGTATAACAATTTAGACAGCTGACATTTGTATTTTTAAATGGGGTTTCAAAAATAATTTGGACTCTTGAAATTTTTCTTTTTTTAAATGGGGTTGTATAATAATGTTGACAACTGACATTTTTCATTTTGATTAAAATGCGGTTTTATAATGATTTAGACGGAGCTGACATTTTTATTTTCTAAATGAAGTTGTATAAATAATCAAGACAGCTGACATTTTTATGTTTTAATGGGGTTTTGTAATATTATAATTTAAAAAACTGACTAAAAAAAAATAAGATTATTTGATATATTTGAAGACCTGACATTTTTATTTTTTAAATAAGTTTATACATGTATCCTGGTAGTATCATATTTTGTATGTATGGACAAATGACATTTTCAAATAATTGTATGATTTATTTGGAGATCTGACATTTTTATCTTTCTAAATGATGATGGATGATAAATCTGGACATTAAAAGTGTATGAATTGATATGCCTGCAAAAGATGTCATTCTATGTATATATATTATTTATAATTATTTGTGGTTTTTTTATATAAATTTATTGGGCCATACTTTAAACAAAAGTTAGATAGGTAGTCATCTTTTTTTTTTACTTTAAAGATTCTAAAAAGACACATTTCTCATTGTAAAAACATGAAGTAGAAAAAAATTCAGAACCTTAATAAATTTTGTGGGATAAATGAAATTTTAAGGTTTCAGTTGGGAAACAGGAATACCAATATATTTCTATGGGTGGCAAGCATTGACAATAACTAATAACATTAAAATCTTTACCAATAAACAGAGATATAACAACTAAATATTATTTATATTTATTATATTTTACACTTGTATCTTTATTCTTAAGTTTAGATTTTTATTACACATCAATTATGAACAGAAAGTTTAAACATTGATGGTGGTGAAAATCCAGGTCTTGAGATGGGCACAAAAATGTGACAGTGTTTAAGCCAGTGAATACGTTGGTTGGTCTATGGTGTTTAACGCCACTTTCAACAATATTTCAGTTACACAAATGTATGTCGTGGCGGCCAGTTTTATTGGTGGAGAAAACCACTGGCCTTGCCGCCTGTCGCAAGTAACTGACAAACTTTATCACATAATGTTGAATCGAGTACACTTAGCCATGAACAGGGTTTGAACTCACAACTTGAGTGGTGCTTACGATCACGACCATGACGACCCTACCAGTGAATAAGGGTAATAACAAAATTACCGAACTCCGAATGTGATTCCCAACCCCCTCTTGATAAATGCGATGCAGATATAAACAATACAAAAACTCAGATTCGCTTCTACCCAAATATACATCTGATTATGTCATAGTTTATGTATCATTATTTCAGACTTTCAGAGTGACTTTTTAATTATTTTATTTTCTGAGAACAATGAACATTTCATCCTAAGTTCATATTCTTAAAGAAAGTTTCCATTTTTATGATGAAACGTCTCAATTTTATTTGGTGTGGCCTTAAAATGTTATAAGGTTGAATAATTTGTTTTAGAGGAACCAGTAAAAAAAAAATGACCACATTTTGTGAGTTTGATTCCAGTTTGACAGAAGCTGATAAAACAGTTACTAGTTGTCAGATGTATACTCTAGGTTCCTCCACAAATAAAACAGTTACTAGTTGTTGTAAAGTATACTCTAGTTTCCTCCACAAATCAAACTGTTAGAAGGTGAAGTTGATAAAACAGTTACTAGTTGTCATAAAGTATACTCTAGTTTCCTCCACAAATAAAACAGTTACTAGTTGTCATAAAGTATACTCTAGTTTCCTCCACAAATAAAACAGTTACTAGTTGTCATAAAGTATACTCTAGTTTCCTCCACAAATCAAGCTGTTAGAAGGTGAAGATGATAAAACAGTTACTAGTTGTCATCAAGTATACTCTAGTTTCCTCCAAAAATAAAACAGTTACTAGTTGTCAGATGTATACTCTAGTTTCCTCCAAAATGAAACAGTTACTAGTTGTCAGATGTATACTCTAGTTTCCTCCACAAATAAAACAGTTACTAGTTGTCAGATGTATACTCTAGTTTCCTCCACAAATAAAACAGTTACTAGTTGTCATAAAGTATACTCTAGTTTCCTCCACAAATCAAGCTGTTAGAAGGTGAAGATGATAAAACAGTTACTAGTTGTCATCAAGTATACTCTAGTTTCCTCCACAAATAAAACAGTTACTAGTTGTCATAAAGTATACTCTAGTTTCCTCCACAAATCAAGCTGTTAGAAGGTGAAGATGATAAAACAGTTACTGGTTGTCTCAAGTATACTCTAGTTTCCTCCAAAAATAAAACAGTTACTAGTTGTCATAAAGTATACTCTAGTTTCCTCCACAAATAAAACAGTTACTAGTTGTCATAAAGTATACTCTAGTTTCCTCCACAAATCAAGCTGTTAGAAGGTGAAGATGATAAAACAGTTACTAGTTGTCATCAAGTATACTCTAGTTTCCTCCAAAAATAAAACAGTTACTAGTTGTCAGATGTATACTCTAGTTTCCTCCAAAATGAAACAGTTACTAGTTGTCAGATGTATACTCTAGTTTCCTCCACAAATAAAACAGTTACTAGTTGTCAGATGTATACTCTAGTTTCCTCCAAAAATAAAACAGTTACTAGTTGTCAGATGTATACTCTAGTTTCCTCCACAAATAAAACAGTTACTAGTTGTCATAAAGTATACTCTAGTTTCCTCCACAAATCAAGCTGTTAGAAGGTGAAGATGATAAAACAGTTACTAGTTGTCATCAAGTATACTCTAGTTTCCTCCACAAATAAAACAGTTACTAGTTGTCATAAAGTATACTCTAGTTTCCTCCACAAATCAAGCTGTTAGAAGGTGAAGATGATAAAACAGTTACTGGTTGTCTCAAGTATACTCTAGTTTCCTCCAAAAATAAAACAGTTACTAGTTGTCAGATGTATACTCTAGTTTCCTCCAAAATTAAAACAGTTACTAGTTGTCAGGTGTATACTCTAGTTTCCTCCACAAATCAAACTGTTAGAAGGTGAAGTTGATAAAACAAGTTACTAGTTGTCATAAAGTATACTCTAGTTTCCTGCACAAATCAAACGGTTAGAAGGTGGAGTTGATAAAACAGTTACTAGTTGTCATAAAGTATACTCTAGTTTCCTCCACAAATCAAACGGTTACTAGTTGTCAGATGTATACTCTAGTTTCCTCCACAAATCAAACTGTTAGAAGGTGAAGTTGATAAAACAAATTACTAGTTGTCATAAAGTATACTCTAGTTTCCTCCACAAATCAAACAATTACTAGTTGTCAGATGTATTCTCTAGTTTCCTCCACAAATAAAACAGTTACTAGTTGTTGTAAAGTATACTCTAGTTTCATCCACAAATAAAACTGTTAGAATAGACAGAAGGTGAAATAGATAAAACAGTTACTAGTTGTCAGATGTATACTCTAGTTTCCTCCACAAATCAAACTGTTAGAAGGTGAAGTTGATAAAACAGTTACTAGTTGTCATAAAGTATACTCTAGTTTCCTCCACAAATCAAACGGTTAGAAGGTGAAGTTGATAAAACAGTTACTAGTTGTCATCAAGTATACTCTAGTTTCCTCCACAAATAAAACAGTTACTAGTTGTCAGATGTATACTCTAGTTTCCTCCACAAATCAAACTGTTAGAAGGTGAAGTTGATAAAACAGTTACTAGTTGTCATAAAGTATACTCTAGATTCCTCCTTTAGTCACCATGCTATACGTAATAGCCAACACATTGTTGAAAGCGACGTTAAACACAAATAAAACTGATCACCATGTTATACGTTATGACTGACATTTTGTTGAAAGTGGCATTAAACATCAATAAAATTGGCCTCCATGTTAATGTAATTCTTTATTTGTTTAACGAGGATTGCCAACAGCCGATGGCTACGAGCAGTTTTCCTCAAAATACATACATGAATACATCATTTCAATCAATATAATGGTTATTACTTTGATTGAAATTATGTATTCATGTATGTATTTTGAGGAAAACCATTGGCTGTTGGCAATCCTCGTTAACAAATGTTATACATTAATACTGACATATTGCTGAAAATAGCGCTAAACACGAATAAAACTGGCCATCATGTTATACATTATAACTGACATATTGTTGAAAGTGGCATTAAACACCAATAAAACTGGTCACCAGGTTATACGTTATACCTGACATATTGTTGAAAGTGACGTTAAACACCAATAAAACTGGTCACCATGCCATATGTAATAGCCGACACCTTGTTGAAAGTGACGTTATACACCAATAAAACTGGTCATCATGTTATACGTTATAACTGACATCTTGTTGAAAGTGACGTTAAACACCAATAAAACTGGCCATCATGTCGTACGTTATAACTGACATATTGTTGAAAGTGGCATTAAGCACCAATAAAACTGGCCATCATGTCATACGTTATAACTGACATATTGTTGAAAGTGGCATTAAACAACAATAAAACTGGTCACCAGTTATGCGCTATTTCTGACATATTGTTGAAAGTGACATTAAACACAATTAAAATTGGTCACCATGTTATACATTATAACTGACATATTATTGAAAGTGGCGTTAAACACCAATAAAGATGGTGACAATGCTATAGGTAATAGCCGACACATTGTTGAAAGTGGCGCTAAGCACCAATAAAACTGGCCATCATGTTAAACGTTATAACTGCCATTGTTGAAAGTGGCGTTAAGCACCAATAAAACTGGCCATCATGTTATACGTAATAACTGACGTATTATTGAAAGTGGCCTTAAACACCAATAACACTGGTCACCATGTTATACATTATAACTGACATTGTTGAAAGTGGCATTCAACACCAATAAAATTGGCCACCAGGTTATACATTATAACTGACATTGTTGAAAGTGGCATTAAGCACCAATAAAACTGGTCATCATGTCTTACATTATAGCTGACATATTGTTGAAGTTTAACCCCGTCACTTTTTATTGAAGTACCTGAACTAAGCAAGAGGGGTCATTTATATGTGTGTTAGGGATATCGAATTTACATATTTCTACGATTTTTCTATTGAATGTTGGAACTGTTCCGACAGTGTGATATACATGTTTTCGTTTTATTATAGGTTATGAAAAAAAAAACCAGCTGAGTTGCAATTGGGAAAAAAAAATATGGTTGTGATCGTCTTCCGTAATTAAAATCGTCGAAATGAAATACAACCAAATCGATATCAAATGGTGACTTGTTTCAACCTCATTATGATTCAGAAAATACCTTAAAATTCTTTCCTACTTTTGCATCACGTTCACGATCTTATTTCACTTAAATGTACATTTTTTTCCTGTTCTAGTTAAAGGACTTTATCAAACAGAATCATACAGTTTACATGTAATGCAGTTAATATGCATCTAAACTACAGAAGAATATTTCTATTTTCCACACCTTGTGGTGTGGGGTCGCTATTGTGCATGCGAAATATTAATTGCAAACCCCATTGACTGGCTATATGCTGCCTGTCTAGAATATTTTATTTTTTTCTCGATCGACAGTTCAGAAGCTAGAAAACAATATGATGAATATTGTCTGTCAATCATGCAAACAATAACTTATGCACATGACAGAACGCATTTTCAAGGCATCGGATGAATAGTTCCCTTTGATTTAAGAGAATGGAACTGATAGAAGTTAAAAGTTTAATTTGGGCTCAAAAGGGGAAACTTTATATAATTTATGAAAAGGTGATGTGAATTTTAGGGATCCTCAGATTCAAATCCATTCATCTACTTTTCTATACTTTTATACATATTATAAATATGTATATTTCAAATGATAGTAATGTTATTTCAAAATATTTCCACTTTTTATTTATTTATTTATTTATTTATTTATTTATTTATTTATGCTTTGGTGTCAGTGTTTCAACTGTTGACAGAGTTTTAAATTCAACATGGGTAGACTTATAGAAAGTGTGTAATCGTAAAATTCAGTGGCCAACCACCCCAGTCTGGTGGCAAAAGAAAGGGTATTGTTCTGATATGCCTAACGTTGTGTCTGCAATTGACGGAACTTCACATGAGATACAAATTCCATCCAATGAACCCCAACAAAAAACATACTTTCAGCAAACCAATTATTTTCATTGATTGATATGAAAAGAAAGTTTATAAACAGTGATAATCAAAAATTCCATAAATATCAATAAAACAATTACCTTTCATCTTAACAGAACTTGAGCCGTCGTGGTCGTATGGTAGTTGAATTTACAACTCCTTGTGCAATCGTTGCCTATCACCACTTAAGTTGTGAGTTTGAACCCCATTCATGGCGAGGTGTACTCGATAAAACATTATGTGATCAAGTTTGTCAGTGACTTGCGACAGGTCTGTGGATTTCTCTGGGTACTCCAATTTCCGCTACAAAAGTAGTAACTGAAATATTTTTGAAAGTGGTGTTAAACACCTAACCTCCAATGAACAAATGATGGATCAAAAGTTTGTGTATATAGTGCATAACATAAAACACCTTTGGGTCATAATGTGGCATATCTTTACAAGTACCAATAATACTACAACATTATTGTTTCCCACACAATTATGGGAACTGTTATACACATACCATGTCATTAAACAATGTGCTGAAAAAGAAACAACTTCACTTTCAAATTTTTTATTAACAATTAAATTAAATTATCTCCATGATTTCAAAATTATGCTTCATTGTTTACTGCATCTTAATATGTACATGTAGGTATGGCTGAATCCTGATTTCTTGTCTGAACTGAAAACTACAATTATTCATGTGTTTCTGAATCATTAAATAAATATTCAATCATATCTTTCTGTCTTTGATCATTGGATATTGAATCCAAAATATCCATACCATTGTATTCTTTGGATTAATATATGGAAAATCGCAAGTAGATTATGAGGAATCAAGCACATTGTTTTACATCATATGCACATTTTTGTATATACACTCTTGTATAATGCGTCCTGTTCACTACTGGTAGTACCACATGTAATACACACAGACTCTACACAATACAAACAGCTCCAAATTTCTATTCTATCGATTACTTCTGATCATGCAAATGTATGAGTATATATCTGGGTTCTTTTTAAGTCAAATATTCCTGTTCCTATAAAATTTATGTTGATTCTTCTGTGGTATTTAAATCTTCTTTGAGTTTAAATCATTGACGCAATATCGTGCGTAACGTCACACGCATTGTCGTTTGAACTCAAAAGGATTGGAACGCATTCTGAAGTGGTCAATAAACCACAATATCCGAAAATAGCCGCAGATCCTTTGTAATTGAATGTATCAATATGAAAATAATAAAAACGAGAAAGGACTACAGAGAAAATTGGAAGTTCTCTTATCCTAAAAGAACACTTCTTTCACTCGTCATTAGACATCTTATTACTTACTATTTAATCAAAAAGGTTTTTACATTTTCGATCTATGCAGTTACGTTTGACTTCTATTAATCTCCAGAATAAAAATTCTTAAAGGTTTAAGTAGAAGTACTTTGTAAGTATTTTTAAAATATTCCGTCGTCTTCGGGAATTGAATATTTCTTCTTTTTCTTTTGATCAGCTAATTGTGTATATTAAATGATCATGTAGATAGATACGACATATTGGTGTGTAATATTAGCCAGAACACTAGAACTGAATGGTGTTTACTATACTAAATGATCATGTAGATAGATACGACATATTGGTGTGTAATATTAGCCAGAACACTAGAACTGAATGGTGTTTACAATACTAAATGATCATGTAGATAGATATGACATATTGGTGTGTAATATTAGCCAGAACACTAGAACTGAATGGTGTTTACTATATTAAATGATCATGTAGATATGACATATTGGTGTGTAATATTAGCCAGAACACTAGAACTGAATGGTGTTTACCATATTAAATGATCATGTAGATATGACATATTGGTGTGTAATATTAGCCAGAACACTAGAACTGAATGGTGTTTACTATACTAAATGATCATGTAGATATGACATATTGGTGTGTAATATTAGCCAGAACACTAGAACTGAGTGGTGTTTACTATATTAAATGGATATCTAAGTGGGTTTTTATGTCCAGTACTGTTTTGTTTCCTCTTAACCATGTTGATTTAAGATAATATATATTATACAAAGCTGACACAGTGCCGGATTTAGGACAAATTAGGCCCTCTGCTAGGTAAGTTATGAGGCCCCTTACTCGGGTCCTGAAAGAGGTAGATCCAGTAGACCTACACAGGCAGTCAACTCTATCATTATGACTGGAATCTTTCCGAAACGCCTTCAAATTCAAAATTGTACCACATAAGCCGAAATCCATCGTAAAAAAAATTGACAGGAAGACGCACCCCCAACCCCGGCCAAGGGGGCCCTGTGCTTAAGCACACCTAAGCACAATGGTAAATCCGGCACTGTAGAGTATCTTCATTATGTCATTTAAATTCATGGGTGCCACGTTTCGTGTTTGATGAAAAATTGTATTTCCTATGATGTTCTTCTATAGTCAGTGAATACATATTTATATATGTGATCACAAATATTCGATTAACTCTTAATTTCGTGAGTTGACGTTATTCACGATAATTGGTATACCAAGACTTATAATGAATTCACAGTATGTATTTCTGCATATATCGAAGCACATTCGACACGCTTTCAACGTTTGAAGGAATTGGAACCAAAGGTGTTGTTTCTACAGCTGTGAATAATTTTATTTTGTGATTTGACTACTCACAACCACGAAATTTGTATCAGTAAATTTCCCCCTTTTTTTGTTGTGTTCTCATTTTCTAGTTGTAGTCACCAAAATGCGAGCTTTGATTGGTTAATTAGTTCATATTATTTGTATTTGTTGCTGAAGATATACAAGGACATTAAAGAAAAGTTTATAGCCTATTCGAGAACTGCGATGGACAACTTAGCGCTTTGGTAGGACAATTTAACGCCGACAAAGTGGACAATTTAGGGGCGGATCATAGGATAATTTAGCGCAAGATTTCAACCCATTTTAGCGCAAATGGGAAAAGGCATAGCCCAATTTAGCGACAAAACGTTTCAATAAAAATTAGTATAATAACAAAAATATCAATAGTGATATATATAATAAAGGACGCAGTCCTTTTAAAGGTAGGCTGTCCGATTTTTCCTCCTTTCTATATTGATAGCCAAATATCTGTTCACCGAAAGTTTGAAAAAAATAGATAAATTGATATTTAGAAACGCAAAAGAAATATATTTCAATGAAAAATTCCCAATTCTTTAATTTTTTACTCTATGCGAAATCGAAATAAACTTGAAATAAAATTCTAATAAAAAAAAAAAAATTCTACGAAACTCTCGACGGAAGAGCGGCGTACAGTAGGTAAAATGAACGGAACAGCTATAGCAAATCGGCTACAAAATTCATTCAATATAAAAGATAATAACTTGCACGGATCATCGTATTATTGAAATTTTAGAACTTCGTCCTTCAAGCAGGTTGCCTGTCTCATATTATATTTTTTTATGAAGGTCGTTGCTCTGTGTGTGATAACCTATATATGTGTACTATCTTCTGTGTTCCTCTCCATTTCTCACTGTAGAAACTGTCTATAGATACAAATGTCAATCAAGACGACATCATGGCATGCTCAAAATTAAAATTTTATGAATGTATACTATTTCATGATAGAAAAAAATAATAATTTTTTGTTAAAAACTTATAATTTATTGCATAATTCATCATAACCGCCTAAAAATCGTGAAAATGAGACATTTTTGATAGCTGTGGTGATAAAGAATGTCATTGGCTGGAGGAGCAATTAATATTAAATGTTTAGAATTATAGATTACACCTTCATTATGGGAGGAAGATAGTTTTTATAACGAAATAAAACGTTTTTTGTTCTACATTAGTTGTGAAAGAATATGCTTGTTGAAAATGTTGATAATATATAATTAGCTGCGTCATGCTAAATATAATCACTATGGTTTCCTTTCATAATGAAATGATAAAATATTCTAAGCACTGTCGTAATTATAAAAGCATAGATAACTAATTTATTGCACACGACGCATTTCTGGAATAACCTCCATCATGTACCTTAGATCAGTCAAAAGGTACGAAAATTAAAGCCAAATAATTTTAAAATCTTCGGGAGCGTGAACAAAATGACATAAATAGGATAACAAACTCAGCATACATTCTTTTTACAAGTGATTTTATAAAGTGCTTAGATCATGTTACATGTAACTATGATAATTTTATGGTTCTGGGAGATCTTTATTCCCATCACAAAGGACAAAAAGATACCCATTCTAACAGCAATGGAAAGGACAATGAGCTTGAGTATAATGTTCTCATATTGTAACCACGTAAAACGATAATTAGTAAAAAAACTAGAATACAGATTAAAAGAATTAGTCCAACTGTGTTTCATAAAAAGGAGTGGTCAGCGTAGATACACATGCCTTGTGATAGGAAGGGACAAGCCTTTGTTGTACAAAACAAATCACTCTGATTCTACTAAAAAGTTCTCTGAAACTGATATCATCCACATTCTCGAGTTTTTGATTGACAGCATATTTGTTATGTTTGGTGGACTCGTTTTTCAACAGTCGACATTCCTATGGGTACCAACTGTGCTCCTATTCTTGCGGACTTATTCATTTATTCGTATGAGGTAGATCTAGACTTCATACAGGGGCTTCTCTAGAAAAATGAAAAGAAGCTTTAATTTCAGGTCCCGCTATATAGATGATGTCCTGTCACTAAATAATTCCAGTTTGGTGATTTCGTTGATAGCATCTATCCCATTGAGCTTGAAATAAAGGATACCACAGATACAGCTTTGTCTGCTTCATAACTTTACCTACTCCTTGAAAAATATTGAGGGCCGGTGTATCAGGCTGGATGGTCCGGCCGCCAGATGTTCCGGACGGCCAAAATTGCCTAGGCAATTTGTTCCGGTACGGAACTTTGAGCCTAGGCTATTTGTTCCGATGCCAGGCAATATGGGCCGACCTGCTTTTACATTTATAAACTTATATATATTTTGTAATTTACAACGTATTATCAATAAAAAATATTCATCTCGGCTATGTGTGTATATATTTTTTAATTCGTAATATTCGTTTGTTTGTTTGTTGGCAAGCTCACTAAAATCGAAAATGTTGGTAAACGGTTTGATAAAATAGCCGCGAGTGTCCCATGCGTAATACTATATATATGAACGTGAACACTTGTCATCTCAGTTCCACATTATTAAATTCATTTGTACAATATTTCACTGCACGTTAACATGGACGAGAGTGCGTACTCGATACAGACTATACTGAAAATTTAACAGAAAGTGAAAAAAGGAAGTTAAGGAAGCAAGCAAAACATTATGTCTCAAAGGATAACCTTTTATACTACGTTAGTGCAAAGGGAGAAACTAGACGAGTGGTTAGAGAAACAGAAAAGCATAGGATCCTTCGTGCTTGCCATTCCGATAGTACCGCTGGTAAGTATATATTCTATGTCTTTTTAATACCGAGTCAGACGGTACCGGTATTGCTAGAGTTATTGTATTTTAGTGCATGCAGTACAGTTACAAAATTTAACTGTAATATTCAATTGAAATATTGAAAATATGAAACATTTGAAATTCAATTCACAACAGACTTTTTTTAGAAGGTTCCTTTAAAAAAAGAACATTTATATAAGAAATAATACATACAGTTGTTTTACGAGTGTTCAAATAATAAACAAATATGCATTTTCCAGAGGTACTGCGAATGTCAAGTGTTATATGTAACAATATGTTTGCATACATAGGAACCATAGCTGTCAGTTCACTCCCTTTTTCATTTTTTGTTTTTCAATTTGACTTTTGAAAATATTGAAAAATATATTGAGTTCATTCAAAATTATGCCGAGCCTTTACACGTTCGTTTCTGTCTTTAGGTCACTTTGGTAGAGATAAAACGGAATCTAAAATCAGGGAAAGATACTATTGGGGTGATAAAAAGTTGACCTTGAAATTCAGATTAAAAAAAACCGAGAAGGTTTAAGTCCAAGGCGAGAAAAGACGTGTTAATCGGAATGGATAATCCAATAGACAGATGGCCCGAATGGGACAACATAAAAAGATAAAGACGCACAAAGGACAAAACGAACAATAAAAAATCTTACAACGTTATCTACATCAATTAACAAATCAATATACATGTATGTAATCACATAATATTGCTTTCTATTTAAAATAGATATATGAACACATATCCACAAATATATATGGATTTAAAAATGGCATAATTCCAACATATGTATTTTTCAGTTCAAATGAAATTAAATGACGTTGAAGGCGCATACCATTGTCCATTGTGCAACAAACCATCAGTTCAAGATGTCGTTGGATGTGATAACTGCATGGAGTGGTATCACATTAAGTGTCTGTACCTAACTAAGGAACCAAAGTCAAAAACGTGGTTTTGTTTCTATTGTGACTCTTAAAACCATACAAGAATGTTGTAGAGTTTGTAATAAAAGTTATTTCTTCTTGTGCCTTAATTTACGCCAGTATGATACTTTTGTTGCATTAGCTATTGCATTCAACTTGGGTCGGAACAAATTGCCTAGACTCGGACCATTCAGCCTAGGCTATTCATTCCGACCGGCCCTTTTAGCCTAGTCTATGTATTCCGGCCGGCCCATCTGGCGGGTCGGAACAAATTGCCTGCTACACCGGTTAAGAACTAAAAGTTATGACAAAAGATATGATTTCAGTTTTGCCATTGTGAACTTTCCATTTATATGTAGCAACATTTCAGCAGCACCTACATACATGTATGAAGTATATATCTCTCTCAGTTGATCTGATATTCCAGAACTTATGGTTCCTATCATGATTTACTTGATAGAGTGTTGCTGTTAACAAGCAACCCCCTGAACCAAGGGTTCCTATTGGTTAAGTTCAATTCATCACTTCAAAAGTTTTAAAAAGTAATTAAAACGTCAACATAAGATGTTGAGGGATCTGAATCAGAACAAACTTTTTGACCCAGTCAGGTTAAATTATAGATATATATAAAAAAAAATACAGACATCTATATAAAAATAAACATGTAGATATCAAATTTAGTGTGCATGATACACCGTATCCTTCGGGGTAGATATATTGTATGGTTTTTACTTGTTTGAGGCAATAATACATCCATAAAGCATTCTGCATAGATTTTGAGTGATAATGAACTGCAGGTAGTGAGTAAGTGAATGTTTTACTCCAAATGTACAATTTTTCAGCTATATCATGGTGAGAACAAGTAACTATTAATAAAATGATATCTGCTTGGTACCAACACGCTAAATAGGATCTGCATAGTGCTAGCTCACTGAAACAACAGTCTGTGGATAGACATGTCGCTCAACTCGGAACACATTATCGTGATTATGAGTCAACTAGTATTTGCTCTTACTCATTAAAGCTGTGTGTAGCAGAGAAGCAGCAAATACCAATTGTAGTGTCTTTGATTTGACATGACCAAGCCCTGAACCCACGATTTACAACATTAGAAGTAACCAATACACAACCAATGATGAACTGTAGTATTTGTTTGTTGTAATACCAACCTAAAATATTGGTTTTTATAATCTCAGTACTTTATGGGTATCTCTGTGATAAAAATACAATAACTGCAGTTAAAAAAAGGGTCAAGACAGACATTATCGATAATATCACAAGTCTGTTATTCTTTTTATTGGTAACGTCATGATGGGCTTGACATCATACTGTCTGATACCTTTCATTATCAGAGCCAGTCTGTTAAATCAAGATAGACATTATCTCTAGTATTGCAGCAAGTCCAACAGGACCAGCTGTGATATTGGTAATAATGCATGTCGAGATCTTCAAAACAGGCACTATTGTTTTTATCAGTGACTTCAAAATGTGCTTGACGTCACTTTGACCAATAATTTTCAATATCAGAGTCAATTCTTGCACATGTGAGTTATGAACTGACATAATATTTTGGTGAATCAAGGTCGATTCAGTGATGCAGACTTTATCAGTGGTACACATCAAAGGGAAAATGTCCAAGTTGCTGATAAATAAAATAAAGATAACAAGACTTTCACTATCACAGATAATTTTAATCAAATAAATATATAAATATGAGTTAAAAACATAAATTAATAAATTCTAACTACAATTTGTAGATTAATGTAAAAATAAAATAAAACTGTGGAACGAGAACAAATGGAATTCAACAACTAGAACTATTGAAGGACTTGTGTCCATGGAAATTAATAATAATAATAATAATATGGATAAATACGAGAAAAAAATTAAAGTAGAAATTCTCTTAGAATATTACTTTAAAAAATCTAGAAGCATTGTAGAATTATTGTAGTATGTTTTTCTTTGCATGACATAAGTATACTTAAATACATAACCTACACGTAAACACTTAAACCCAACAAAAAGTAAAAACAAAATAAAATATCACATTTTCACAATTGGACGGAATGTTTAATACTATCACAATACAAAAAAAAATGGTAACAAAATCACAAATTTAAATCAAAAGTACTCTTAAGTTAAGATTAAAAATTGAGTCACAATATATTAAGAAAAAAGTCAAGTGTAGGAGATCAGAGTAATCTCTCTTTATTGTCAAAAACAGCGCAATCTCCCTTTATTCTCATTAACAGAGTAATTTCCCTTTATTGTCAAAAACAGCGCAATCTCCCTTTATTCTCATTAACAGAGTAATTTCCCTTTATTGTCAAAAACAGAGTAATCACCCTTCCTTTATTCTCCTTAACAGAGTAATCTCCCTTTATTGTCAAAAACTGTAATCTCCCTTTATTCTCATTAACAGAGTAATCTCCCTTTATTGTCAAAAAAAGTAATCTCCCTTTATTCTCATTAACAGAGTAATCTCCCTTTATTGTCAAAAACATAGTAATCTCCCTTTATTCTCATTAACAGAGTAATCACCCTTTATTGTCAAAAAGAGAGTAAGCTCCCATTATTCTCATTAACAGAGTAATCTCCCTTTATTCTCATTAACGGAATAATCTCCCTTTATTATTATCAATGGAGTAATCTCCCTTTCAAACTCATTAACATTGTCTTTGATTTTTGTGTAATATTTTGTTTTATTAAATCAAGTTCTTTCATAAATATGTATACCCATTCATCAGTGACATTAGCTGGTAAAGTAGTCATGCTGTATTGACTTTGTATTATTTAACTTTTTAATGCTAGGAGACTTATCTATGTATTTATTTAATGTTAAAAACTACACAAAAACTCTATGCTTTCAGCAACATTCTACTTTTTTTATAAATATATATGTATGTGTATTAGATACAATTATTAATTTAACTAAGACTAAGAACTTTAAAAAAAATAATGAAAAATTAAAATAAGTATTATTTGGTATATGCATATGGAATTGATTTTTCTTTAAAAATAAGAAAAGTAATGTTATTATAATTTAATTGATGACTATAAATAGGTGGTGAATCTTTACATCTTTGAATAAATTTTATTATTTCCCCCTTTTTTTGGAGTGATAGGGTTTCGTGGGCAATGCAGTGACTGAGGTTTTCTGTTATTGTAAAGAATTTTTGTGTTTGACAAATAAAATTACATGGATCACTGGTCTAGAAAACAATACTATAAACCAGACTTAGTACACTCAGGTCTGAAGAACTTCACTGATTCAACAGTTAGGAAGCTTCCATTGGTTAGTAGTCTTAACATTTATAAGTTATTTATGAACAAAAACAAAATGAATCTCTCATGCTTAAAGAAAACTCCAAAAACAAAAAGTAAATGTTTGAATACTTCACAAATAAAATTTGTATTTGACTAAAATTTGATTTCAAAATGGATGAATTCAATTCAAAAACTATTCTTCAAGATAAAATATGCCAATCTTTCTAACAAATTTACCTAAAGGTTTCAACATTTAAATTCAATTTCAAAAATCTTTCTGCTCTTTTAAAATGTGTCAAGCTTTTGTAACAAATTTACCTAAGATTTCAACATTAAAATTCAATCTAAAAAATCTTTCAGTTCCTAAAATATGCTAGTCTTCCTCCAAAATTTACCTTAATATTTCAACATTTAAATTCATTTTCAAAAATCTTTCTGTTCATTGTAAATGTGCCTGTCTTTTGCAATAAATTTACATAAAATTTTTAACAGTTTACATGAATTTTCATAAATCTTTCCGCTCAAGCATGAAATTTTAATAAAATCGCAAACAATTTCTGTGAATCTACTTTATAGATAACAATATGCGGTACGTAAAATCAAGCGTTAAAAGCACTATTCTAATTATCAGCGTTCACGTAACTGTGCTATAACTTACTATAAATAAATAATTAACACATTTTGTCCTTTATCCACTTCTGT
Organism: Bathymodiolus brooksi; assembly: GCA_963680875.1. Classification (NCBI taxonomy): domain Eukaryota; kingdom Metazoa; phylum Mollusca; class Bivalvia; order Mytilida; family Modiolidae; genus Bathymodiolus; species Bathymodiolus brooksi. Next base: position 14,228,593 of record OY804583.1, on the reverse strand, counting down.
TGCTTTCTGGTTATTATTCAAATCTTTGAGCTCCAAATATCATGTGACATTGTCAACATCATGTGACATTTTCCAGTCTTTCCATCAATACTGTTGTATCCTTGATGTAGGACCTGCATGAGACATTGTGTGAGATAGAGATCTCATACCCTCCGCTAATTTTTCAAACTCCTCCCATTTCTGGTTCTGTAACGAGGACTCCATCATGGGCATCCTCTCAGCTTATGCGCTATTTCTGACATATTGTTGAAAGTGACATTAAAATCTGATTCAACCCACCATTTCTTTAGAAATGCCTGTACCAAGTCAGGGTCATTACGGTTTTCACAGTTTTCCGGTTGTTGACTGATTTTGTCTGTTTATATAATTATGAGTTTTGACTTTCCCTTTATAAGATTGTTCGGAGTTCGGTAATTTTGTTATTACCTTTATTAAACACAATTAAAATTGGTCACCATGTTATACATTATAACTGACATATTATTGAAAGTGGCGTTAAGCACCAATAAAGATGGTGACAATGCTATAGGTAATAACCGACACATTGTTGAAAGTGGCGTTAAGCACCAATAAAACTGGCCATCATGTTAAACGTTATAACTGCCATTGTTGAAAGTGGCGTTAAGCACCAATAAAACTGGCCATCATGTTATACGTTATAACTGACGTATTATTGAAAGTGGCCTTAAATACCAATAACACTGGTCACCATGTTATACATTATAACTGACATTGTTGAAAGTGGCATTAAACACCAATAAAACTGGTCATTATAGCTGACATATTGTTGAAGCTTAACCCCGTCACTTTTTATTGAAGTACCTGAACTAAGCAAGAGGGGTCATTTATATGTGTGTTAGGGATATCGAAATTACCTATTTCTACGATTTTTCTATTGAATGTTGGAACTGTTCCGACAGTGTGATATACATTTTTTCGTTTTATTATAGGTTATGAAAAAAAAACCAGCTGAAATGCAATTGGGAAAAAAAAATATGGTTGTGATCGTCTTCCGTAATTAAAATCGTCGAAATGAAATACAACCGAATCGATATCAAATGGTGACTTGTTTCAACCTCATTATGATTTAAAATATACCTTACAATTCTTTCCTACTTTTGCATCACGTTCACGATCTTATTTCACTTAAATGTACATTTTTTTCCTGTTCTAGTTAAAGGACTTTATCAAACAGAATCATACAGTTTACATGTAATGCAGTTAATATGTATCTAAACCACAGAAGAATATTTCTATTTTCCACACCTGGTGGTGTGGGGTCGCTATTGTGCATGCGAAATATTAATTGCAAACCCCATTGACTGGCTATATGCTGCCTGTCTAGAATATTTTATTTTTTTCTCGATCGACAGTTCAGAAGCTAGAAAACAATATGATGAATATTGTCTGTCAATCATGCAAACAATAACTTATGCACATGACAGAACGCATTTTCAAGGCATCGGATGAATAGTTCCCTTTGATTTAAGAGAATGGAACTGATAGAAGTTAAAAGTTTAATTTGGGCTCAAAAGGGGAAACTTTATATAATTTATGAAAAGGTGATGTGAATTTTAGGGATCCTCAGATTCAAATCCATTCATCTACTTTTCTATACTTTTATACATATTATAAATATGTATATTTCAAATGATAGTAATGTTATTTCAAAATATTTCCACTTTTTATTTATTTATTTATTTATTTATTTATTTATTTATTTATTTATTTATGCTTTGGTGTCAGTGTTTCAACTGTTGACAGAGTTTTAAATTCAACATGGGTAGACTTATAGAAAGTGTGTAATCGTAAAATTCAGTGGCCAACCATCCCAGTCTGGTGGCAAAAGAAAGGGTATTGTTCTGATATGCCTAACGTTGTGTCTGCAATTGACGGAACTTCACATGAGATACAAATTCCATCCAATGAACCCCAACAAAAAACATACTTTCAGCAAACCAATTATTTTCATTGATTGATATGAAAAGAAAGTTTATAAACAGTGATAATCAAAAATTCCATCAATATCAATAAAACAATTACCTTTCATCTTAACAGAACTTGAGCCGTCGTGGTCGTATGGTAGTTGAATTTACAACTCCCTGTGCAATCGTTGCCTATCACCACTTAAGTTGTGAGTTTGAACCCCATTCATGGCGAGGTGTACTCGATAAAACATTATGTGATCAAGTTTGTCAGTGACTTGCGACAGGTCTGTGGATTTCTCTGGGTACTCCAATTTCCGCTACAAAAGTAGTAACTGAAATATTTTTGAAAGTGGTGTTAAACACCTAACCTTCAATGGACAAATGATGGATCAAAAGTTTGTGTATATAGTGCATAACATAAAACACCTTTGGGTCATAATGTGGCATATCTTTACAAGTACCAATAATACTACAACAATATTGTTTCCCCACACAATTATGGGAACTGTTATACACATACCATGTCATTAAACAATGTGCTGAAAAAGAAACAACTTCACTTTCAAATTTTTTATTAACAATTAAATTAAATTATCTCCATGATTTCAAAATTATGTTTCATTGTTTACTGCATCTTAATATGTACATGTAGGTATGGCTGAATCCTGATTTCTTGTCTGAACTGAAAACTACAATTATTCATGTGTTTCTGAATCATGAAATAAATATTCAATCACATCTTTCTGTCTTTGATCATTGGATATTGAATCCAAAATATCCATACCATTGTATTCTTTGGATTAATATATGGAAAATCGCAAGTAGATTATGAGGAATCAAGCACATTGTTTTACATCATATGCACATTTTTGTATAGACACTCTTGTATAATGCGTCCTGTTCACTGCTGGTAGTACCACATGTAATACACACAGACTCTACACAATACAAACAGCTCCAAATTTCTATTCTATCGATTACTTCTGATCATGCAAATGTATGAGTATATATCTGGGTTCTTTTTAAGTCAAATATTCCTGTTCCTATAAAATTTATGTTGATTCTTCTGTGGTATTTAAATCTTCTTTGAGTTTAAATCATTGACGCAATATCGTGCGTAACGTCACACGCATTGTCGTTTGAACTCAAAAGGATTGGAACGCATTCTGAAGTGGTCAATAAACCACAATATCCGAAAATAGCCGCAGATCCCTTGTAATTGAATGTATCAATATGAAAATAATAAAAACGAGAAAGGACTACAGAGAAAATTGGAAGTTCTCTTATCCTAAAAGAACACTTCTTTCACTCGTCATTAGACATCTTATTACTTACTATTTAATCAAAAAAGTGTTTACATTTTCGATCTATGCAGTTACGTTTGACTTCTATTAATCTCCAGAATAAAAATTCTTAAAGGTTTAAGTAGAAGTAATTTGTAAGTATTTTTAAAATATTCCGTCGTCTTCGGGAATTGAATATTTCTTCTTTTTCTTTTGATCAGCTAATTATGTATATTAAATGATCATGTAGATAGATACGACATATTGGTGTGTAATATTAGCCAGAACACTAGAACTGAATGGTGTTTACTATACTAAATGATCATGTAGATAGATACGACATATTGGTGTGTAATATTAGCCAGAACACTAGAACTGAATGGTGTTTACTATACTAAATGATCATGTAGATATGACATATTGGTGTGTAATATTAGCCAGAACACTAGAACTGAATGGTGTTTACTATATTAAATGGATATTTAAGTGGGTTTTTATGTCCAGTACTGTTTTGTTTCCTCTTAACCATGTTGATTTAAGATAATATATATTATACAAAGCTGACACAGTGCCGGATTGAGGACAAATTAGGCCCTCTGCTAGGTAAGTTATGAGGCCCCTTACTCGGGTCCTGAAGGAGGTAGATCCAGTAGTCCTACACAGGCAGTCAACTCTATCATTATGACTGGAATCTTTCCGAAACGCCTTCAAATTCAAAATTGTACCACATAAGCCGAAATCCATCGTAAAAAAAAATTGACAGGAAGACGCACCCCCACCCCCGGCCAACGGGGCCCTGTGCTTAAGCACACATAAGCACAATGGTAAATCCGGCACTGTAGAGTATCTTCATTATGTCATTTAAATTCGTGGGTGCCACGTTTCGTGTTTGATGAAAAATTGTATTTTCTTTGATGTTCTACTATAGTCAGTGAATACATATTTATATATGTGATCACAAATATTCGATTAACTCTTAATTTCGTGAGTTGACGTTATTCACGATAATTGGTATACCAAGACTTATAATGAATTCACAGTATGTATTTCTGCATATATCGAAGCACATTCGACACGCTTTCAACGTTTGAAGGAATTGGAACCAAAGGTGTTGTTTCTACAGCTGTGAATAATTTTATTTTGTGATTTGACTACTCACAACCACGAAATTTGTATCAGTAAATTTCCCCCTTTTTTTGTTGTGTTCTCATTTTCTAGTTGTAGTCACCAAAATGCGAGCTTTGATTGATTAATTAGTTCATATTATTTGTATTTGTTGCTGAAGATATACAAGGACATTAAAGAAAAGTTTATAGCCTATTCGAGAACTGCGATGGACAACTTAGCGCTTTGGTAGGACAATTTAACGCCGACAAAGTGGACAATTTAGGGGCGGATCATAGGATAATTTAGCGCAAGATTTCAACCCATTTTAGCGCAAATGGGAAAAGGCATAGCCCAATTTAGCGACAAAACGTTTCAATAAAAATTAGTATAATAACAAAAATATCAATAGTGATATATATAATAAAGGACGCAGTCCTTTTAAAGGTAGGCTGTCCGATTTTTCCTCCTTTCTATATTGATAGCCAAATATCTGTTCACCGAAAGTTTGAAAAAAATAGATAAATTAATATTTAGAAACGCAAAAGAAATATATTTCAATGAAAAATTCCCAATTCTTTAATTATTTACTCTATGCAAAATCGAAATAAACTTGAAATAAAATTCTAATAAAAAAAATCTTTTTCTACGAAACTCTCGACGGAAGAGCGGCGTACAGTAGGTAAAATGAACGAACAGCTATAGCAAATCGGCTACAAAATTCATTCAATATAAAAGATAATAACTTGTACGATCATCGTATTATTGAAATTTTAGGACTTCGTCCTTCAAGCAGGTTGCCTGTCTCATATTATATTTTTTTCTGAAGGGCGTTGCTCTGTGTGTGATAACCTATATATGTGTACTATCTTCTGTGTTCCTCTCCATTTCTCACTGTAGAAACTGTCTATAGATACAAATGTCAATCAAGACGACATCATGGCATGCTCAAAATTAAAATTTTATGAATGTATACTATTTCATGATAGAAAAAAATAATAATTTTTTGTTAAAAACTTATAATTTATTGCATAATTCATCATAACCGCCTAAAAATCGTGAAAATGAGACATTTTTGATAGCTGTGGTGATAAAGAATGTCATTGGCTGGAGGAGCAATTAATATTAAATGTTTAGAATTATAGATTACACCTTCATTATGGGAGGAAGATAGTTTTTATAACGAAATAAAACGTTTTTTGTTCTACATTAGTTGTGAAAGAATATGCTTGTTGAAAATGTTGATAATATATAATTAGCTGCGTCATGCTAAATATAATCACTATGGTTTCCTTTCATAATGAAATGACAAAATATTCTAAACACTGTCGTAATCATAAAAGCATAGATAACTAATTTATTGCACACGACGCATTTCTGGAATAACCTTCATCATGTACCTTAGATCAGTCAAAAGGTACGAAAATTAAAGCCAAATAATTTTAAAATCTTCGGGAGCGTGAACAAAATGACATAAATAGGATAACAAACTCAGCATACATTCTTTTTACAAGTGATTTTATAAAGTGCTTAGATCATGTTACATGTAACTATGATAATTTTATGGTTCTGGGAGATCTTTATTCCCATCACAAAGGACAAAAAGATACCAATTCTAACAGCAATGGAAAGGACAATGAGCTTGAGTATAATGTTCTCATATTGTAACCACGTAAAACGATAATTAGTAAAAACTAGAATACAGATTAAAAGAATTAGTCCAACTGTGTTTCATAAAAAGAAGTGGTCAGCGTAGATACAAATGCCTTGTGATAGGAAGGGACAAGCCTTTGTTGTACAAAACAAATCAATCTGATTCTACTAAAAAGTTCTCTGAAACTGATATCATCCACATTCTCGAGTTTTTGATTGACAGCATATTTGTTATGTTTGGTGGACTCGTTTTTCAACAGTCGACATTCCTATGGGTACCAACTGTGCTCCTATTCTTGCGGACTTATTCATTTATTCGTATGAGGTAGATCTAGACTTCATACAGGGGCTTCTCTAGAAAAATTAAAAGAAGCTTTAATTTAAGGTCCCGCTATATAGATGATGTCCTGTCACTAAATAATTCCGGTTTGGTGATTTCGTTGATAGCATCTATCCCATTGAGCTTGAAATAAAGGATACCACAGATACAGCTTTGTCTGCTTCATAACTTTACCTACTCCTTGAAAAATATTGAGGGCCGGTGTATCAGGCTGGATGGTCCGGCCGCCAGATGTTCCGGACGGCCAAAATTGCCTAGGCAATTTGTTCCGGTACGGAACTTTGAGCCTAGGCTATTTGTTCCGATGCCAGGCAATATGGGCCGACCTGCTTTTACATTTATAAACTTATATATATTTTGTAATTTACAACGTATTATCAATAAAAAATATTCATCTCGGCTATGTGTGTATATATTTTTTAATTCGTAATATTCGTTTGTTTGTTTGTTGGCAAGCTCACTAAAATCGAAAATGTTGGTAAACGGTTTGATAAAATAGCCGCGAGTGTCCCATGCGTAATACTATATATATGAACGTGAACACTTGTCATCTCAGTTCCACATTATTAAATTCATTTGTACAATATTTCACTGCACGTTAACATGGACGAGAGTGCGTACTCGATACAGACTATACTGAAAATTTAACAGAAAGTGAAAAAAGGAAGTTAAGGAAGCAAGCAAAACATTATGTCTCAAAGGATAACCTTTTATACTACGTTAGTGCAAAGGGAGAAACTAGACGAGTGGTTAGAGAAACAGAAAAGCATAGGATCCTTCGTGCTTGCCATTCCGATAGTACCGCTGGTAAGTATATATTCTATGTCTTTTTAATACCGAGTCAGACGGTACCGGTATTGCTAGAGTTATTGTATTTTAGTGCATGCAGTACAGTTACAAAATTTAACTGTAATATTCAATTGAAATATTGAAAATATGAAACATTTGAAATTCAATTCACAACAGACTTTTTTTAGAAGGTTCTTTTAAAAAAAGAACATTTATATAAGAAATAATACATACAGTTGTTTTACGAGTGTTCAAATAATAAACAAATATGCATTTTCCAGAGGTACTGCGAATGTCAAGTGTTATATGTAACAATATGTTTGCATACATAGGAACCATAGCTGTCAGTTCACTCCCTTTTTCATTTTTTGTTTTTCAATTTGACTTTTGAAAATATTGAAAAATATATTGAGTTCATTCAAAATTATGCCGAGCCTTTACACGTTCGTTTCTGTCTTTAGGTCACTTTGGTAGAGATAAAACGGAATCTAAAATCAGGGAAAGATACTATTGGGGTGATAAAAAGTTGACCTTGAAATTCAGATTAAAAAAAACCGAGAAGGTTTAAGTCCAAGGCGAGAAAAGACGTGTTAATCGGAATGGATAATCCAATAGACAGATGGCCCGAATGGGACAACATAAAAAGATAAAGACGCACAAAGGACAAAACGAACAATAAAAAATCTTACAACGTTATCTACATCAATTAACAAATCAATATACATGTATGTAATCACATAATATTGCTTTCTATTTAAAATAGATATATGAACACATATCCACAAATATATATGGATATAAAAATGGCATAATTCCAACATATGTATTTTTCAGTTCAAATGGAATTAAATGACGTTGAAGGCGCATACCATTGTCCATTGTGCAACAAACCATCAGTTCAAGATGTCGTTGGATGTGATAACTGCATGGAGTGGTATCACATTAAGTGTCTGTACCTAACTAAGGAACCAAAGTCAAAAACGTGGTTTTGTTTCTATTGTGACTCTTAAAACCATACAAGAATGTTGTAGAGTTTGTAATAAAAGTTATTTCTTCTTGTGCCTTAATTTACGCCAGTATGATACTTTTGTTGCATTAGCTATTGCATTCAACTTGGGTCGGAACAAATTGCCTAGACTCGGACCATTCAGCCTAGGCTATTCATTCCGACCGGCCCTTTTAGCCTAGTCTATGTATTCCGGCCGGCCCATCTGGCGGGTCGGAACAAATTGCCTGCTACACCGGTTAAGAACTAAAAGTTATGACAAAAGATATGATTTCAGTTTTGCCATTGTGAACTTTCCATTTATATGTAGCAACATTTCAGCAGCACCTACATACATGTATGAAGTATATATCTCTCTCAGTTGATCTGATATTCCAGAACTTATGGTTCCTATCATGATTTACTTGATAGAGTGTTGCTGTTAACAAGCAACCCCCTGAACCAAGGGTTCCTATTGGTTAAGTTCAAATCATCACTTCAAAAGTTTTAAAAAGTAATTAAAACGTCAACATAAGATGTTGAGGGATCTGAATCAGAACAAACTTTTTGACCCAGTCAGGTTAAATTATAGATATATATAAAAAAAAAATACAGACATCTATATAAAAATAAACATGTAGATATCAAATTTAGTGTGCATGATACACCGTATCCTTCGGGGTAGATATATTGTATGGTTTTTACTTGCTTGAGGCAATTATACATCCATAGAGCATTCTGTATAGATTTTGAGTGATAATGAACTGCAGGTAGTGAGTAAGTGAATGTTTTACTCCAAATGTACAATTTTTCAGCTATATCATGGTGAGAACAAGTAACTATTAATAAAATGATATCTGCTTGGTACCAACATGCTAAATAGGATCTGTATAGTGCTAGCTCACTGAAACAACAGTTTGTGGATAGACATGTCGCTCAACTCAGAACACATTATCGTGATTATGAGTCAACTAGTATTTGCTCTTACTCATTAAAGCTGTGTGTAGCAGAGAAGCAGCAAATACCAATTGTAGTGTCTTTGATTTGACATGACCAAGCCCTGAACCCACGATTTACAACATTAGAAGTAACTAATACACAACCAATGATGAACTGTAGTATTTGTTTGTTGTAATACACAACCAACGATCAACTGTAGTATTTGTTTGTTGTAATACACAACCAATGATCAACTGTAGTATTTGTTTGTTGTAATACACAACCAATGATCAACTGTAGTATTTGTTTGTTGTAATACACAACCAATGATCAACTGTAGTATTTGTTTGTTGTAATACACAACCAATGATCAACTGTAGTATTTGTTTGTTGTAATACACAACCAATGATCAACTGTAGTATTTGTTTGTTGTAATACACAACCAATGATCAACTGTAGTATTTGTTTGTTGTAATACACAACCAATGATCAACTGTAGTATTTGTTTGTTGTAATACACAACCAATGATCAACTGTAGTATTTGTTTGTTGTAATACACAACCAATGATCAACTGTAGTATTTGTTTGTTGTAATACACAACCAATGATGAACTGTAGTATTTGTTTGTTGTAATACACAACCAATGATGAACTGTAGTATTTGTTTGTTGTAATACACAACCAATGATCAACTGTAGTATTTGTTTGTTGTAATACACAACCAATGATCAACTGTAGTATTTGTTTGTTGTAATACACAACCAATGATCAACTGTAGTATTTGTTTGTTGTAATACACAACCAATGATGAACTGTAGTATTTGTTTGTTGTAATACACAACCAATGATCAACTGTAGTATTTGTTTGTTGTAATACACAACCAATGATGAACTGTAGTATTTGTTTGTTGTAATACACAACCAATGATGAACTGTAGTATTTGTTTGTTGTAATACACAACCAATGATGAACTGTAGTATTTGTTTGTTGTAATACACAACCAATGATCAACTGTAGTATTTGTTTGTTGTAATACACAACCAATGATCAACTGTAGTATTTGTTTGTTGTAATACACAACCAATGATCAACTGTAGTATTTGTTTGTTGTAATACACAACCAATGATCAACTGTAGTATTTGTTTGTTGTAATACACAACCAATGATGAACTGTAGTATTTGTTTGTTGTAATACACAACCAATGATCAACTGTAGTATTTGTTTGTTGTAATACACAACCAATGATGAACTGTAGTATTTGTTTGTTGTAATACACAACCAATGATGAACTGTAGTATTTGTTTGTTGTAATACACAACCAATGATGAACTGTAGTATTTGTTTGTTGTAATACACAACCAATGATGAACTGTAGTATTTGTTTGTTGTAATACACAACCAATGATGAACTGTAGTATTTGTTTGTTGTAATACACAACCAATGATGAACTGTAGTATTTGTTTGTTGTAATACACAACCAATGATCAACTGTAGTATTTGTTTGTTGTAATACACAACCAATGATGAACTGTAGTATTTGTTTGTTGTAATACACAACCAATGATGAACTGTAGTATTTGTTTGTTGTAATACACAACCAATGATCAACTGTAGTATTTGTTTGTTGTAATACACAACCAATGATGAACTGTAGTATTTGTTTGTTGTAATACACAACCAATGATCAACTGTAGTATTTGTTTGTTGTAATACACAACCAATGATCAACTGTAGTATTTGTTTGTTGTAATACACAACCAATGATCAACTGTAGTATTTGTTTGTTGTAATACACAACCAATGATGAACTGTAGTATTTGTTTGTTGTAATACACAACCAATGATGAACTGTAGTATTTGTTTGTTGTAATACACAACCAATGATCAACTGTAGTATTTGTTTGTTGTAATACACAACCAATGATCAACTGTAGTATTTGTTTGTTGTAATACACAACCAATGATCAACTGTAGTATTTGTTTGTTGTAATACACAACCAATGATGAACTGTAGTATTTGTTTGTTGTAATACACAACCAATGATCAACTGTAGTATTTGTTTGTTGTAATACACAACCAATGATGAACTGTAGTATTTGTTTGTTGTAATACACAACCAATGATGAACTGTAGTATTTGTTTGTTGTAATACACAACCAATGATCAACTGTAGTATTTGTTTGTTGTAATACACAACCAATGATGAACTGTAGTATTTGTTTGTTGTAATACACAACCAATGATGAACTGTAGTATTTGTTTGTTGTAATACACAACCAATGATGAACTGTAGTATTTGTTTGTTGTAATACACAACCTAAAATATTGGTTTTTATAATCTCAGTACTTTATGGGTATCTCTGTGATAAAAATACAATAACTGCAGTTAAAAAAAGGGTCAAGAGACATTATCGATAATATCACAAGTCTGTTATTCCTTTTATTGGTAACGTCATGATGGGTTTGACATCATACTGTCTGATACTTTTCATTATCAGAGCCAGTCTGTTAAATCAAGATAGACATTATCTCTAGTATTGCAGCAAGTCCAACAGGACCAGCTGTGATACTAGTAATAATGCATGTCGAGATCTTCAAAACAGGCACTATTGTTTTTATCAGTGACTTCAAAATGTGCTTGACGTCACTTTGACCAATAATTTTCAATATCAGAGTCAATTCTTGCACATGTGAGTTATGAACTAGACATAATATTTTGGTGAATCAAGGTCGATTCAGTGATCCAGACTTTATCAGTGGTACACATCAAAGGGAAAATGTCCAAGTTGCTGATAAATAAAATAAAGATAACAAGACTTTCACTATCACAGATAATTTTAATCAAATAAATATATAAATATGAGTTAAAAACATAAATTAATAAATTCTAACTACAATTTGTAGATTAATGTAAAAATAAAATAAAACTGTGGAACGAGAACAAATGGAATTCAACAACTAGAACTATTGAAGGACTTGTGTCCATGGAAATTAATAATAATAATAATAATATGGATAAATACGAGAAAAAAATTAAAGTAGAAATTCTCTTAGAATATTACTTTAAAAAATCTAGAAGCATTGTAGAATTATTGTAGTATGTTTTTCTTTGCATGACATAAGTATACTTAAATACATAACCTACACGTAAACACTTAAACCCAACAAAAAGTAAAAACAAAATAAAATATCACATTTTCACAATTGGACGGAATGTTTAATACTATCACAATACAAAAAAAAATGGTAACAAAATCACAAATTTAAATCAAAAGTACTCTTAAGTTAAGATTAAAAATTGAGTCACAATATATTAAGAAAAAAGTCAAGTGTAGGAGATCAGAGTAATCTCTCTTTATTGTCAAAAACAGCGCAATCTCCCTTTATTCTCATTAACAGAGTAATTTCCCTTTATTGTCAAAAACAGCGCAATCTCCCTTTATTCTCATTAACAGAGTAATTTCCCTTTATTGTTAAAAACAGAGTAATCACCCTCCCTTTATTCTCATTAACAGAGTAATTTCCCTTTATTGTCAAAAACAGAGTAATCTCCCTTTATTCTCATTAACAGAGTAATCTCCCTGTATTGTCAAAAAGAGAGTAATCTCCCATTATTCTCATTAACAGAGTAATCTCCCTTTATTCTCATTAACGGAATAATCTCCCTTTATTATCATCAATGGAGTAATCTCCCTTTCAAACTCATTAACATTGTCTTTGATTTTTGTGTAATATTTTGTTTTATTAAATCAAGTTCTTTCATAAATATGTATACCCATTCATCAGTGACATTAGCTGGTAAAGTAGTCATGCTGTATTGACTTTGTATTATTTAACTTTTTAATGCTAGGAGACTTATCTATGTATTTATTTAATGTTAAAAACTACACAAAAACTCTATGCTTTCAGCAACATTCTACTTTTTTTTTTATAAATATATATATATGTGTATTAGATACAATTATTAATTTAACTAAGACTAAGAACTTTTAAAAAAATAATGAAAAATTAAAATAAGTATTATTTGGTATATGCATATGGAATTGATTTTTCTTTAAAAATAAGAAAAGTAATGTTATTATAATTTAATTGATAACTATAAATAGGTGGTGAATCTTTACATCTTTGAATAAATTTTATTATTTCCCCCCTTTTTGGAGTGATAGGGTTTTGTGGGCAATGCAGTGACAGGTTTTCTGTTATTGTAAAGAATTTTTGTGTTTGACAAATAAAATTACATGGATCACTGGTCTAGAAAACAATACTATAAACCAGACTTACTACACTCAGGTCTGAAGAACTTCACTGATTCAACAGTTAGGAAGCTTCCATTGGTTAGTAAGTAGTCTTAACATTTATAAGTTATTTATGAATAAAAACAAAATGAATCTCTCATGTTTAAAGAAAACTCCAAAACAAAAAGTAAATGTTTGAATACTTCACAAATAAAATTTGTATTTGACTAAAATTTGATTTCAAAATGGATGAATTCAATTCAAAAACTATTCTTCAAGATAAAATATGCCAATCTTTCTAACAAATTTACCTAAAGGTTTCAACATTTAAATTCAATTTCAAAAATCTTTCTGCTCTTTTAAAATGTGTCAAGCTTTTGTAACAAATTTACCTAAGATTTCAACATTAAAATTCAATCTAAAAAATCTTTCAGTTCCTAAAATATGCTAGTCTTCCTCCAAAATTTACCTTAATATTTCAACATTTAAATTCATTTTCAAAAATCTTTCTGTTCATTGTAAATGTGCCTGTCTTTTGCAATAAATTTACATAAAATTTTTAACAGTTTACATGAATTTTCATAAATCTTTCCGCTCAAGCATGAAATTTTAATAAAATCGCAAACAATTTCTGTGAATCTACTTTATAGATAACAATATGCGGTACGTAAAATCAAGCGTTAAAAGCACTATTCTAATTATCAGCGTTCACGTAACTGTGCTATAACTTACTATAAATAAATAATTAACACATTTTGTCCTTTATCCACTTCTGTTGCTTTCTGGTTATTATTCAAATCTTTGAGCTTCAAATATCATGTGACATTGTCAACATCATGTGACATTGTCCAGTCTTTCCATCAATACTGTTGTATCCTTGATGTAGGACCTGCATGAGACATTGTGTGAGATAGAGATCTCATACCCTCCGCTAATTTTTCAAACTCCTCCCATTTCTGGTTCTGTAACGAGGACTCCATCATGGTCATCCTCTCAGTATCTCGTAATTTTCCCTCAAATGTTTGAACTTGTGACCTCAAAAAGAGAATCTCTTGATCTTTTCCTTCAAGCTGAAATTTAAAAAAGAAATTTATACATGTGTGAGAGGAAACAAGCATGTTTTTCTCAGAATTGAAATATGCTTTTGTAAGATGGTGTTCTATGATCCATAATACTGTCTGTATATAACATGGCTGGATACAAATAAAGATACAGTTAAACTTGTCTTATGCAACCTTCAAAGGCAACTTTGAAATAAGGTTACATAGGACAGGTAGTCACTAAATTACAGGTTTAATTAATATGAAATGCATTAAGGGGGAAACGATTCACCGTATGTACTGAAATCACGATTATTTTTGGGACGGTTCGGTTCACGATACGTGGAGGCCGCTTACGATACAAACAATATGATGCTCATTTTTTGACAAAAAGTAGTGTTGAACTTCCGTTTTCTTCTTTTCTTTTGGTGATCATTTAATTAATATTTTGAGAAAAGTGAATCGATTAATTTACGCTTTTAAAATTAATTAATCAAATATCAAATATTTATAATTTCCGCTAGTACGTAAGCGACCTCATATAAAAAAAAAACCATGGCAGTGCCCATGTCGACCAGCATGGACTTCAAGGAATAGTTACAGTTTCCTATAAAGCGTATCGTAATACATATAATACATATCAAATATCGCGATACATATCGCTTGTGGAAAAAGTGTATCGTTACACCCCTAAAATGCATTGAGAAGGGAAATTAAAATTAAGGTCACATAATACTCAATATTGTTCAATAGAGGTGGTCACTAAAACTGGTTTGAATGTACTGCATAAGTGGTTATTCTTGCGAGGATTTTTATTTTTGCTATCTTTACAAGGAAAATAAATTTGTGAATAAAATACATATATAATGGTGATTCTTTGACATGAACAATCGTGAAATTAAAAATTAGCGAATACATTTGATCTTTATATTAGCGAAATTTACAACCTATACAGTATTCATAATCATTATTTTCTATTGTTTGTAAGTCATGAACTTGGACCAAGTTAGACAGATTGCTAAAAAAAAAGAAGAAGAGGAAATCAGCTGATCAAATGGAAACTTTAAGCTCTAAAAATGAGTGAACGAGTATTTTCACTGGGTACAATATCGACAATTCAATTATTATTCAAACCCCATTAAAAACCGGGGGTGAACTCAGGTGCTCCGGAAGGGTAAACAGTTCATGCTCCACATGTGACAACCATCATGTTAATCTAAGTAAAGTTGTTCCTTTTCAACAAACCTTTCTTTGTATTTCAGAAACATGGTCAATCAACAGTAGTTTGTCTTTGCGTAGTTGGTCACATTCTTTCTCTACGGACTGCTGGAAACTTTCTAATTCTGATACACGACTCTTCAATGTCTTCATTTGTAAATCTTGTGATGTCGATGTTGATTCAGTCCTCGTTAACTGTAAATTTATAATAACAATGAAAATCATAATAATAATAATAGCTGTTCTGAAAATAACTACAAAATAAGTTACAGTCAAACCTGTCTTAATCGAACCCCTGTGGGACTGAAGAATTTGTTCAGTTTAGACAAGTGTTTGGTTTACACAGGTTCAAATTACATACATTTAGTATATGGGACTGTAAAGTCTGTCTGGTTTAAGCACGTTTTCGGTTACAAATGTAATAATAAATAAATATATATTTTCTTTAACACACAAATTTCCTGGGGGAAAATGAAAATCTGACAAAATATTGTAATTTGTCAAAGGTTGGTTGGTTGGTTGAATAAGTAACAGTTATTAGTCTTTACTTGTCACATTCATGGATTTTCCAGCCATATCTTGATTACTAGGCTAATTGGGAGGCGAAAGTTTGGACAGTTATAAAAAAAATTGACAGGAGAAAACCCCTGTTCATGAGTCGTGTCTGGAGAACTGAACACTTGCAGTTGGTATTTATTTATTTTTTTTCAAATTCCAAAAAAACACAAATCAATAAATACATCATATAAAGGTTGAATTACTAGAAATAAATAATACTACATAAATATACTGAACCGCAAAAGAAATTTCGCAACAAATTACAGAATCACAGACATTTATTTTGAAATACAATAAACATAAAATAAATTTGTTTTACATTGTTTGAATGGTGGATTTATTGTCTCTATGTTATGAAGTTATATGGAATGTCTCAATAAAGCAAAACTGCAACATGTTGATGCTTTAATTCCACTTCCGTTAATAACGAGTATGTCCACCACCAGCGTTAATCACAGCAGCACATCTTCGATACATAGAGTTGACAAGGCGATTGATGAATGCCATAAGAATAAGTGCCCAAACTCTCTGAAACGCTACCGAAAGTTCAGCTGCAGTTGTCGGGCTTGGCTGCTCTTCATTCAACCGTCTGAATTTTGTCCCACAGATGTTCAATAGGGTTCAAATGTGGACTGTTTATAACATTGACGTTATTCTGCTGCAAGAAGTCTCTTGTTGCCATTGGCTGTATGTGCACGTGCATTATCCTGCTGGAACGTATTGTTTTGATGACGTGCGAAATGCGGCACAACATGCGGTCTCAGAACTTGATCGATGTAACGGGCAGCTGTTACTCGATTGCCTCTCCCCGGGCCAAGATTCTGGAAGATAACTGGACCAAGTTTCATGTTGAGTCCGATGCCACCCCATACCATGATGCTTGGACCGCCCCAAGCATTCCTTTCCATCATGCAGTTGTCATCATATCGTTCTCCTGGCCTTCTCCACAATCTTGTTCTGCCATCTGCGGTTGAGATGCAGTAACGGCTTTCGTCAGAGAAGATGACGTTACGCCACTGCTGGTTACGCCAATTTTGTCGCTGCAATGCCCATTGAAGATGCTCTTGTCGGTGTCTGGGCCTAAGGACAGGTCCCCTGGCAGGACGGTAACATCTTAGATTGCTGGCAACTAATCGATAGTGAACCGTATCAGCACTTATTGGTCGCTGATGTGTTCCAACAGTTTCAGTAGCTCTGGTGAACCAATTCCGCAAATGTTGACGGACCATTAACCTGTTCTGGTGAGCGGTTGTAACCTGTGGTCTACCGCAGCGTGGTCGGTCATTTGTGCTGTTTGTGGCATTGTAACGTACCTGCAGACGTTCAATTGTCCGGACATTACAGTTGAAGTCATTGGCAATCACTCTAGCAGGTTGCCCATCATGCAGTCTACCTATGGCTTGTTCTTTCTGTTGTGGATTCAAACGTGGCATAGCTTCGGTGTGAAAACTGATACTGACAATCATTGAAATTTTCAAACCTTTAATACCCATACCGAAGCATGAAAATCATGAGCATTTAACCATTCAAAATTATTACTGCAAAGTGTGTCCCATGAAGGGTGGGAGATTCGAGTGTTCTACAACATAAAATAAAAATCACCCAAGCGGAAATTCCCTTTAAATGTGGCTGACGTTTACCTTGTGTGTTAATTAACATATATATTTTTAAAAATAACAATTTTAATGATTATTTCGGTATTAAAAATATTTTTTTTAAATGCGACGTTTCTTTTGCGGTTCAGTGTATATACATAATGCAATATTGGTTCTCAAAAAAATTATATTTACAAAAGTATCATACAAATTCATATTTTAGTTTGTTGGATTTTTTTTTTAAATGAAAGAGAGGAAAGAGGAGATGTGTAAGAATTAAGAGAAAGAAGGGAAACTAAAGTTACAGTTGTGATATTAGTGAGGTATTTCAGGATTGAGGCACAAAACCACATCAGTCGTGTTAGGCTTGTGTCAGAAGTCATCGTCCTTCACTACTTGGCCACCATTTGTTTGTTTGATGGTGTTTAATGCCATTTTCAACAATATTTCAGTTATATCGTGGCAGTCAGTTTTATTGGTGGAGGAAACCGGAGTACCAGGAGAAAATCACCGACCTGTTGCAAGTCACTGACAAACTTTATTACATAATGTTGTACACCTCGCCCTGATTGAGATTCGAACTCACAACATCAGTGGTGATAGACACTGATTGCATAGGTAGTTGTAAAAAGTAAAGTAACAACACTTTATAATTATATTCGTATCACTTTGACTTATGTCTTCCGTGATGAGTGTTACTGATACCCTCTGAATCTCACTTCTTACATTCTGTTGTAGCTTAAATGTACTGGTTAACAATGATTTATTGTTCAAAAACACTCTTAAATTTTATATACCCATTTAAGTTATATTTTCTAAGCTTAACCTACAATTTCTAAGCTTAATTTACATTTTCTAAGTTTAACTTATATTTTTGAAGTTTTACTTATGTTATTTTTTAAGTGTAACTTACATTTTCCTTAAAGTGTAAATGACATTTTTTTAAAGTGTAAATTACATTTTCTAAGTTTAACTTACATTTTTAAGTTTAATTACCACTTTTTAAGTTCAACTTACATTTTCTAAGTTTAAGTTAATTTGTTTAAGCTTAAATTACATTTTTTTAGTTCAACTTATATTTTCTAAGTTTACTTTACATTTTCTAAGTTTAACCTACATTTTCTAAGTTTAAATTACTTTTTAAGTTTAAATTACATTTTCTAAATTTAATTTACATTTTCTAAGTTTAACTTACATTTTTTAATTTAACTTACATTTTCTAAGTTTAACTTACATTTTCTAAGTTTAACTTACATTTTCTAGGTAGTGTCTTGATTTTTCTTGTTCCTTCCTCAACTGTTCCTGAAGATGGCTAACTTCAAATCTGATATCTTTTTCTTTGTCTCTGAGTTGGAGTAATTCAGTATGACTTTGAGTATGTCGACTCTCAGTAGTCTCCCTAGCACCTCGTTCCTGGTAAAATGAGGTTTCAAAGTTAATCAACATTTACACAAAATAATGTTTAATTGTAAAATGTTACAAATATTGGTGGAGAAATCTAGAGTATACTGATAAATACTGTAAATATGAGATGTCAGTAACAAGTTTTATTGGTGGAGAAATCTAGAGTATACTGATAAATACTGTATATATGAGATGACAGTAACAAGTTTTATTGGTGGAGAAATCTAAGAGTATACTGACAAATACTGTATATATGAGATGACAGTAACAAGTTTTATTGGTAAAGAAATCTAGAGTATACTGACAAATACTGTATATATGAGATGACAGTAACAAGTTTTATTGGTGGAGAAATCTAGAGTATACTGACAAATACTGTATATATGATATGTCAGTAACAAGTTTTATTGGTGGAGAAATCTAGAGTATACTGACAAATACGGTATATATGAGATGACAGTAACAAGTTTTATTGGTGGAGAAATCTAGAGTATACTGACAAATACTGTATATATGAGATGACAGAAACAAGTTTTATTGGTGGAGAAATCTAGAGTATACTGATAAATACTGTATATATGAGATGACAGTAACAAGTTTTATTGGTAGAGAAATCTAGAGTATACTGACAAATACTGTATATATGAGATGACAGAAACAAGTTTTATTGGTGGAGAAATCTAGAATATACTGACAAATACTGTATATATGAGATGACAGTAACAAGTTTTATTGGTGGAGAAATCTAGAGTATACTGACAAATACTGTATATGTGAGATGACAGTAACACGTTTTATTGGTGGAGAAATCTAGAGTATACTGACAAATACTGTATATATGAGATGACAGTAACACGTTTTATTGGTGGAGAAATCTAGAGTATACTGACAAATACTGTATATATGAGATGACAGTAACAAGTTTTATTGGTGGAGAAATCTAGAGTATACTGACAAATACTGTATATATGAGATGACAGTAACAAGTTTTATTGGTGGAGAAATCTAGAGTATACTGACAAATACTGTATATATGAGATGACAGTAACAAGTTTTATTGGTGGAGAAATCTAGAGTATACTGACAAATACTATATATATGAGATGACAGTAACAAGTGTTATTGGTGGAGAAATCTAGAGTATACTGACAAATATTGTATATATGAGATGACAGTAACAAGTTTTATTGGTGGAGAAATCTAGAGTATACTGACAAATACTGTATATATGAGATGACAGTAACAAGTTTTATTGGTGGAGAAATCTAGAGTATACTGACAAATATTGTATATATGAGATGACAGTAACAAGTTTTATTGGTGGAGAAATCTAGAGTATACTGACAAATACTGTATATATGAGATGACAGTAACAAGTTTTATTGGTGGAGAAATCTAGAGAATACATGTACTGACAAATACTGTATATATGAGATGACAGTAACAAGTTTTATTGGTGGAGAAATCTAGAGTATACTGACAAATACTGTATATATAAGATGACAGTAACAAGTTTTATTGGTGGAGAAATCTAGAGTATACTAACAAATATTGTATATATGAGATGTCAGTAACAAGTTTTATTGGTGGAGAAATCTAGAGTATACTGATAAATACTGTATATATGAGATGACAGTAACAAGTTTTATTGGTGGAGAAATCTAAGAGTATACTGACAAATACTGTATATATGAGATGACAGTAACAAGTTTTATTGGTAAAGAAATCTAGAGTATACTGACAAATACTGTATATATGAGATGACAGTAACAAGTTTTATTGGTGGAGAAATCTAGAGTATACTGACAAATACTGTATATATGATATGTCAGTAACAAGTTTTATTGGTGGAGAAATCTAGAGTATACTGACAAATACGGTATATATGAGATGACAGTAACAAGTTTTATTGGTGGAGAAATCTAGAGTATACTGACAAATACTGTATATATGAGATGAAAGAAACAAGTTTTATTGGTGGAGAAATCTAGAGTATACTGATAAATACTGTATATATGAGATGACAGTAACAAGTTTTATTGGTAGAGAAATCTAGAGTATACTGACAAATACTGTATATATGAGATGACAGAAACAAGTTTTATTGGTGGAGAAATCTAGAATATACTGACAAATACTGTATATATGAGATGACAGTAACAAGTTTTATTGGTGGAGAAATCTAGAGTATACTGACAAATACTGTATATATGAGATGACAGTAACAAGTTTTATTGGTGGAGAAATCTAGAGTATACTGACAAATACTGTATATATGAGATGACAGTAACAAGTTTTATTGGTGGAGAAATCTAGAGTATACTGACAAATACTATATATATGAGATGACAGTAACAAGTTTTATTGGTGGAGAAATCTAGAGTATACTGACAAATACTATATATATGAGATGACAGTAACAAGTTTTATTGGTGGAGAAATCTAGAGTATACTGACAAATATTGTATATATGAGATGACAGTAACAAGTTTTATTGGTGGAGAAATCTAGAGTATACTGACAAATACTGTATATATGAGATGACAGTAACAAGTTTTATTGGTGGAGAAATCTAGAGTATACTGACAAATATTGTATATATGAGATGACAGTAACAAGTTTTATTGGTGGAGAAATCTAGAGTATACTGACAAATACTGTATATATGAGATGACAGTAACAAGTTTTATTGGTGGAGAAATCTAGAGAATACATGTACTGACAAATACTGTATATATGAGATGACAGTAACAAGTTTTATTGGTGGAGAAATCTAGAGTATACTGACAAATACTGTATATATAAGATGACAGTAACAAGTTTTATTGGTGGAGAAATCTAGAGTATACTAACAAATATTGTATATATGAGATGTCAGTAACAAGTTTTATTGGTGGAGAAATCTAGAGTATACTGATAAATACTGTATATATGAGATGACAGTAACAAGTTTTATTGGTGGAGAAATCTAAGAGTATACTGACAAATACTGTATATATGAGATGACAGTAACAAGTTTTATTGGTAAAGAAATCTAGAGTATACTGACAAATACTGTATATATGAGATGACAGTAACAAGTTTTATTGGTGGAGAAATCTAGAGTATACTGACAAATACTGTATATATGATATGTCAGTAACAAGTTTTATTGGTGGAGAAATCTAGAGTATACTGACAAATACGGTATATATGAGATAACAGTAACAAGTTTTATTGGTGGAGAAATCTAGAGTATACTGACAAATACTGTATATATGAGATGACAGAAACAAGTTTTATTGGTGGAGAAATCTAGAGTATACTGATAAATACTGTATATATGAGATGACAGTAACAAGTTTTATTGGTAGAGAAATCTAGAGTATACTGACAAATACTGTATATATGAGATGACAGAAACAAGTTTTATTGGTGGAGAAATCTAGAATATACTGACAAATACTGTATATATGAGATGACAGTAACAAGTTTTATTGGTGGAGAAATCTAGAGTATACTGACAAATACTGTATATATAAGATGACAGTAACAAGTTTTATTGGTGGAGAAATCTAGAGTATACTGACAAATACTGTATGTATGAGATGACAGTAACAAGTTTTATTGGTGGAGAAATCTAGAGTATACTGACAAATACTGTATATATAAGATGACAGTAACAAGTTTTATTGGTGGAGAAATCTAGAGTATACTGACAAATACTGTATATATGAGATGACAGTAACAAGTTTTATTGGTGGAGAAATCTAGAGTATACTGACAAATACTGTATATATGAGATGACAGTAACAAGTTTTATTGGTGGAGAAATCTAGAGTATACTGACAAATACTGTATATATGAGATGACAGTAACAAGTTTTATTGGTGGAGAAATCTAGAGTATACTGACAAATACTGTATATATGAGATGACAGTAACAAGTTTTATTGGTGGAGAAATCTAGAGTATACTGACAAATACTGTATATATGAGATGACAGTAACAAGTTTTATTGGTGGAGAAATCTAGAGTATACTGACAAAATCACTGATAAATTTGTACAGAGTATATCTTGCAACGGGCGTAATTTGACCTCACACCTTTTAGGGAGTAAGTGATTGTTTTTTAACAACAACTTTTCAGCTATATCATGGTGAGAACAAATTAATTTTCAATGAGATGATGATGAGGTCCATGTTTTACTAGACCAACACACTTAGTTAGATTTTATAGTGCTAGCTCATTGAAACAAGTCCACTCAGGCACTGATAGACATGTTGTCCCACTCGCACACATTATCCTGATTCCAAGCCAACCAGTCTTTGCTCTTTCTCCTTAATGCTACGTGCTAGGTGGAGATGTAACAAATACCAATTAATATATATAAGTATTATATAAATCTAACACAATACAATCAACACAACAATGGACCCCTTAAAGTTCAATGAAAATGAACATCAGTTCATATTTAATACAAAAAAAAAAAAACGAATAAAAAGTGGTGGGGGGCGTAAAAATATAGAGAAACTTACTCTTTCTACTTCTATCTGAAAATCAACAACTTGTTGGTTTAGAACTGAGTTCTCTCTGACAAGATTGGCATTATCTTCTGTTAGTTTAGTTTTCATGTATTTTTCATGCTCAGCAGACATCTCTGTTTCTTTCAATTTCTGCCTCAACTGACGAATTTCCTCCTGAAATGTGAAATAAAAAAAGTATGTCTCTTGTCCAATATAATTTAACAACTTAATATACAAATGGTTTTGGTTAGGGTTAGGGGTTTTTAATGCCACTTTCAACAATATTTCAGTGATATCGTGGCGGCCAGTTTTATTGGTGGAGGAAACAGGAGTACCTGGAGAAAACCTGTCGCAAGTCACTGACAAACTATATCACAAAATGTTGTATTGAGTACACCTCGCATGAGCGGGGTTCAAACTCACAACTTTAGCACTGATAGGCACTGATTGTACAGGTAGTCATAAATCCAACTACTGTACGATCACGACCACGACAAACCCAACAACTTAATAGACTTGTTTTTTAAATGAGGCAATAATTAGACACAAATATCTCAATGTTATGGGTTTTTTTTATTTTTTATTTATGCTTAAACATACATACAAGAAAAGTTTGAAGACACCAAAGAAGCTGTAAATTGTACATATATTTTGCTTTGGAAGGAAAATGAAAAAAATTATACTAATATTTCCTATGAATTCAGAATTAAGGTTTCTCTGTAATATATACAATTTTTCTTCACATCATATCCAGGTATGTTTTCAATATCAAAGGACAGATTGATACTGAAAATAATCAGTTAGTGTGACATCATACACATTATAACATTACTATAAAAACAATAAGGTCAGTTAGTAATGTCTTGACATATATTATCACTAGTATCATATCTTGTCCTGTCAGTCTCACTGTGATACTAGTGATAATGTCTGTCTCGACCTTCAAAACTATCAATATTCTATATATAAATATTATAATTTCAATCTAGTTGAAATAAATGTTTGCTGGATCTTTTTTCCTTTGTCAAAAATTTTAATTAGAAGGCAAAAGTTTTTACTGTTTTCTGAACTTAAATGCACACTAACAATAACTTCATATTTCAACTGTGCATTTGATAAAAAAAATTCAGAAAACTATTCACTTTAAAAAAAGTTAATAACCTCTATTAATATTTTCTTTAAAAAAAACAAACAACAAATAAATATTTATTATATATCTGATCGAAAATAATTAAGGCAGAAATAAAATCAAAATTGTAAATTTTTCTTTCATTTTTTCTTCTTTTTTTGTTGTTGAGTCCATGAAAGGAAAATAACAACAAAATGTGAATGATTACTGTTTTAACCATTAATTTTATGTTTTTACCGTAAACTAACTGTTTCTGTTAAATATTCAAAATAATTAAATAGATGCCCGTGAAATACATATATACTATCGTGAAATACATAAATACTATATAGTAGTGAAATACATTTGTACATACCGGTATATACTATCGTTGGTTTCTTTTGCTAGAATAGATTTCTCAGAGCAATATGGCATCAAAGGTGAAGCCTGAGATATGAGATGTGATGAGAAATCCATTTCAAGTAAAACATATCAATGATAGTATGTTTATCAAGGACTTAACAAGGCGACGTCATATTAGAAAACAGCGATATTCTGATAATATCACGTAAGTTGCTTGATAATAGGTATTATCCCATTCAGAAAGGTATTATCCTGCAGTAGAGAGAAACTACAATATGTCCTATTTATAAACTCCAGGATTTCTTTTTCAGACAAAAGGTGGGAAATTATTTACAGAAATAAATAATATGCAAATTCTTAAGAAGAAAATGAAAGAATATTTCCATAGGACACATATGCCCCCACTTCTAGCTAAAGTTAACAGGGGCATAACTCCAGAATAGATACCATAGGACACATATGCCCCCCCCCCCCACTTCTAGCTAAAGCTAACAGGGGCATAACTCCAGAATAGATACCATAGGACACATGCCCCCACTTCTAGCTAAAGTTAACAGGGGCATAACTCCAGAATAGATACCATAGGACACATATGCCCCCACTTCTAGTTAAAGTTAACAGGGGCATAACTCCTCCAGAATAGATACCATAGGACACATATGCCCCCACTTCTAGCTAAAGTTTACAGGGGCATAACTCCTCCAGAATAGATACCATAGGACACATATGCCCCCACTTCTAGCTAAAGTTAACAGGGGCATAACTCCTCCAGAATAGATACCATAGGACACATGCCCCCACTTCTAGCTAAAGTTAACAGGGGCATAACTCCTCCAGAATAGATACCATAGAACACATATGCCCCCATTTCTAGCTAAAGTTAACAGGGGCATAACTCCTCCAGAATAGATACCATAGGACACATATGCCCCCACTTCTAGCTAAAGTTAACAGGGGCATAACTCCAGAATAGATAAAGTGGTAAAGTCTGAAATTAAACATGGCCTTCCTTTTATGGCCTCTGAACTTGTGTATAAATTTCAATGATTTTCTGAAGGGGAACTCAAGTTATTGAGTGGAAACCAAATGCAGGACGTCATACGGAAATGACAAAAACTTAAAAGGGTTAAGCCCTTGATGACTAAAGAAGGAGTCCTAAAAAAAAATCTTGTATCATCATAAATTGCTTTCCAATCATTATACAATCCAAGATAAAGCCTTTAATATTTGTAACCTTGAAAACATGATCAAACATAAGATGGTGCTCTCAAATTTCAGTGAACTATTTTAACCTGTAAGTGTTTAAATTAATTAACTTCTCATTAAAAATGCTTTGGGGTAGAAAATTTTCATTCTGTTATTTGTTTCACATCACACAGTAGACAAAAATGTTAGTAAAACAACGTTAACATACCTCATTTGAAGACATGACCTAGAGACAATGAAATATTATATACAGTATGTACACACTGATTCAACACAAAGGTTATAACCTAGAGACAATGAAATATTACATACAGTATGTACACACTGATTCAACACAAAGGTCATGACCTAGAGACAATGAAATATTACATACAGTATGTACACACTGATTCAACACAAAGGTCATGACCTAGAGACAATGAAATATTACATACAGTATGTACACACTGATTCAACACAAAGGTCATGACCTAGAGACAATGAAATATTACATACAGTATGTACACACTGATTCAACACAAAGGTCATGACCTAGAGACAATGAAATATTACATACAGTATGTACACACTGATTCAACACAAAGGTTATTTACAAAATTAAGTAATTGAGTACCGTTCCATACAAGAATCATGCAAGCATTGATACATGATACTTATATAGCAATCTACTCAAAACTAGAATTGATTGTTTCTTTTTTATTGTGGGAGGGGAGGATACATTAGCATCTAATGATATCCCATCAGACACCAGAAGAATAGTTTCAAAGTCTAATGGAAATATCATAGAAACAGAGGAAAAATCTACCACACATATACATGATCTCTCACTCTTCTGGATTGGTAAATGTGAGTTCATATTGTGTGCAAGATTACATCTAGTATTTTGACAAGAGGTGAACTGTGCCCTTTTTACTGAAATACAAGTTTAATTTGACAAAGATTTGTGTAATCAAGGTACCAAAATGTGTGCATATTAAAGGAGAAGTCTATGTGCTCAATGTTTCCTTTCTTTTTATAAAATGGGATAGATTTTCATACTAAAGAAACATTTTCACAACCCCCCCCCCCTCTCCTAGATACGACCCATGTGTGTCTCCAATCATTCAATGGGTCTTTGTAACCATTTGGACACATTGTCGAGCCTCTTGAGACAATAAGTTTTCTACTCTCCCTCAATGTGCATACTGCTTTGTGTAGCATGCAGCAGAAACTTATTTTAAAGTCTTTAACTTGACCCAACCATGGATCGAATCAAACCTCTTTCACACCCAAGGCAAGCATGTTAATCTTTATACATATATGTACCATCAAGGTAGTCAATTTCTTTTTATCGATTTCACACTAAACTGTCAAAAAAACAAAACTCTTTTTAACAGTTTCTACAAATAATTAACAAAATGACTATGAAATAATGAATGAGGTATTATTATAAAATAATTCAGTAGACAAACCTTCAAGTCGTTGGCCACTTTGTCTTGTATCTGGAGTGTGTTGTTGTAGTATTTATCTTCTAACTCTCGTAACTGTGTCTGTACACTCAGTAACTCACTACGTTTCTCATCTAACGTGATCTGTGTCAAGTTATGTTGTTCACTCCTTTGGTCAAGCTAAAAACATAATGGGAACATTTAACACAGGTACAGTCAAACCTGTATATATATATAAAGGTCACTCAAGGGAACCTCTGATCAAGCTAAAAACATAACAGTGTAAAATTGATCCATAACATGTGGTATTTCTTTGATTTTGAAGAAATTGAAAATAAATTAAATCAAAGGTTTATTATTTTTATTTACACTGTATACATTAAGGGATATTAACAAGATATTAGTAAAGACACACTTCAAATGCAATTTTTTAAAATGATGCAAAGAAACGACAATTTTGAGGAAACATGTCTCTATGAAGCTGTTGGAAGTCTCCCTGTCATGCATTCACTTCTCCCTCATGTTCTCTAAAGGAGAAGTCAAATCTCCCTATTTTTTGCAAGTGTATTGAGCCCTGAAAGGTAAACAAACTTACAACATATGCTAAATAAATAATATCTATACTGGTTCCTGCTTGTTTTACATCTGTCTTATAATAGAACCAATACCACTCATCACTCTGGTTTCCCAGTTTTAGTGTTGACTGGTACATGTGGTGATGTGTACTCAATAAAAAAAGGTACCAGTTCAAGCTAAGCGTAAGAGATGAAACAACATCAGCAAAAAAAAAAAATCTCAAAAAGGGATAAAATAGCAAAAACAAAACAAAAATTACACCAGGAGCTTCTATAAATTAAATTAAAATGATTTAATCCATAATCAGATGTAGAAATAAAACAACACATACTCCAGTATATGTGTACACATATTTTTTTTCATGAAATTTTATAGAGTGCATGTACACTACATGTATCACTTTTTTTTTTGATGCATCATGCTGCTACTAATTTTTATTGTACTACTAGAACTCTGCCTTAATTAAATTGTGGATTGAATGGGTCTCTGTGCTTGGTAGAACTAAAATACAACCATTATAACTATATTTCTTACTAAATGTGATTATTTTTTTATTTTTTTTTGTATTGTCCTATCCAATGGAAAAATTATTATGTGAATCAATTGTATACTATGATTTTTTATTGATTATACTGCTCATTGTAGGCGTCTTGATTGACAATAAAGTATTTGTTTGTTTGTATCAATAAGAGAAAGGCTATAAATAATAAATATTAAGATGACTACAAAAAATATCTTGCTACTTCTATCATGAATATATGTATTTATATCTATCTGTATATACTTCATTTGTATCATAAATCGCTACTTTGTATATTTTTTATTTTCTAGATTTGTAGTAGAAATCTATAGTGACTATTATACAGTCCTTAACATTCTTAGAATTTTAAACCAGTCTATCTATCATAGATGCTGCATTCTTACATGTAACATGCAAATTTTAATGTTTTCATACAGCTACGATGCCTTTTACTCACAGAGGTCACATAACACTTATTACTAGTATGTCCATAACAGCTTCTATCAATATCAATGGACTTATACTTTCTATAAGACTCTGGCTCAAGGAAGTTTACATGTACCTAGATATGTAGACAGTCAATATTCCTACATTATGTACCAGTGTAACTTACTGTAAGTACAATTAAACCTGTCCATGTGGTCACCTCTGTTAAGCAGTCCCCTGTATTAAAAGGTGACTTTTCTTGTCCAGTCATATGAATTGAACCTGTTTTAAGAGGTAACCTGTCACATAAGGCCATGTTTCTTTTGCACTAAAAGTGACCTCTTAATACAGGTTTGACTGTACTAGTAAATAAACAAACAATAACAAATTGACCAAAGTAAACATAAACAAAATATCTGAATACAATGAAACATTTCTAAGTCGAACATCTGTGGGGCCAACTAACCTGCAAGTCAGACTTGAAAAGAAAAATAAACTAAAATTATTTGAAATAACAACATACTTGACAATTCATGAAGTCATCTATTTTCTGTTGATATCAATCAGTTATGAAATTTTTTAATGCAGATTTAAAAGGTTCACATAAAAATTGACCTAGTGAGAAATTTTCTGCAAATAATCATAATTCTAATGCAATTATTATATAACATGCTTTTTCATTGGCTAATGTTTGCAATCAAATCCATAACTGACATGTCATAACTAAGGGTTCTAATGTGAATGAGTCGACATATTGAATTCTTGGATTTTGAACAGATATATCATGTTTGGGAGGGGTATTTGCAAAAAATACCAGTCGAGAGACGAAAAAGCGAGGGAAATTTAGTCTCAAGACTGGTATTTTTCACAAATACCCCACCCAAACATGATATATCTGTTTAATTACACCGAATATTATTTAGAACACTGGCTAAATAAATAATACCTTTTGTTTGTCGTTTTCAGGAATATTCTTTTCTTTATTATTTGTAACTTGGCAATTGTTAAATACTATAGGATGCTTTGAACTGTTCCCTTCAGCAGGTACAGTGGTAGTATTTTGATTTGTTTTGTTAGACAGTGGTTGAAGAATTCCGAATGAATTTGGCGGTTTATGGCACGTGAGGGTAAAAAGGTGAAATACGTATTCGCAAATACCACGGCAGAGGGAACAAAAGTTAAATCCTTTACTTCGGAACACTTCCGTGTTTCAAATTTGATTAATCACGTTACTTTATGTATAAAGGTAAAGAAGAAATATTCCGAATGAATTTGGCGGATTGATGCACGCGAGGGTAAAAAAGGGAAATACGTTTTCACAAATACCACGGCACAGTGGGAAAAAAGTTAAATCCTCATGCAAATACTCTGGCAGCGGTAAAAATGAACGAAATTAATCCTAAATATGAAAATACACCGGCAATTAACCAATTAAAATCCAGGATTCTTATATAAGGTGTAATTATATTTGAAACTGAAGCATACATGTTACAAAATAACTTCCAGTGTTTACGTTCTACACTGAAAATTTTCAAATGACATATCAATATTCTATGACGTTCATAGCTTAAGATAAGTAACAATACACAAAACCATAATAGGTTTGGTTTATGGTGTTTAATGCCACTTTCAACAATATTTCAGTTATGTCGTGGCAGTCAGTTTTATTGGTGGAGGAAATTGGAGGACCCTTAGAAAACCACCGACTTGTCGCAAGTCACAGACTATCTTTATCATATAATGTTGTACACCTCGCCCTGATAGAGATTCGAACTCACAACACCAGTGGTGATAGGCACTGATTGCATAGATAGTTGTAAATCCACCTACCATACGATCACGGCCACGACAGCCCCTCACCATAATAGAATGTAAATGTTTACATTTGTTAAACCATAAACATCACTTGTTAATGGCAACATAGATAAACATGTCTCCTTAAAATCTCATAAACATTTTTTTTAATTACCTGGCTTCTAATTGACTGTATCTTTATTTCAGCATTTTTTAATGCAGTGGCACTCTTGTCTAACTCTGTCTTGGCATCAAACAGTTGTGAATCTTTCTGACCCAATTCTCTATCCATCACGTCTTTCTGTTTTTTTAATTCAAAGATTTCATCCATTAGGTTCCTCTTGTCTCTAGTTCGAGCAGCTGATGAAAAATTTAGATGCGATTAAATACAGTTTTTATCTTTACCTAGTTATTTCCCTTTCATCTACAGATATTATCATGCGCTGTACAGATAATAGAGGTTGAGGTTTTGGTGTTTTACACCACTTTCTACAATATTTCAGCTATATTGTGGTGGTCAGTTTTATTGGTGGAGGAAACCGAAGTACCTCGAGAAAACCACAGACCTGTCGCAAGTCACTGACAAACTTTATCACATAATGTTGTATTGAGTACACCTCGTCTGAGTGGGATTCGAACTCACAACATCAGTGTGATAGGCACTGATTGCATAGGTAGTTATAAATCCAACTACCATACCATCATGACCACAATGGCCCCTACAGGTAATAGACCATTTGTACATTTCCGACTTTGATAATAAAATTATATGGTTTACATGATTAATTTTCCCTTAAAGTTAAGTTAAAGCAGACAAAAGGCAAAGTTCAATGAAAATAACATATTTTCAATTCCCATATATATATCGGTTCAAAATTTTAAAGTTGTAACAACTTGTGAATTTTTTATCCAATGAGTTTTTACAAGTTCAAATATCTACAAATTATTAGAAAATTTAACTCAAATTTGTTGTTCTTTCCATTACTCTTGCATGACCAGGTACCAGTTTTGCTGTCGTAAGGGCAAATAACTTTTATAAAAAAGTACAAAAACATATTATTTTGCATGAACAAGTTACATCAATGAGATAATAATGATATCCTCTTTGTACTAGACCAACACGCTGAGTTGAATTTTTATAGTGCTAGCTCACTCAAACAACAGTCCATGGATAGACATGTCGTTCAACTCTGACACATTATCCTGATTCTGAGTAAACCAGTCGTTGCTCTAAGTTCTTAACACTGTGTGCTGAGAGGCAACACATACCAATTTTATAGTTTTTGGTTTTACTTGACTGGGGCTTAAACCCATGATTTACTACACTTGAGACGAGCACGTTAAACATTTAACCACTGATGCGGTTGCCATTAATTTGAAACTAGAGGCTCCCAGGAGTTTCAGAGGAGAAGATTTAAATGTGAAAGTTTACGACGAACGACAGACGGATGCCGAGTGATGGCAAAAGCTCACCACGTGAGCTAAAAAATCATGTACCATACACTAAATAATAAGTACCTTCTTCGTCTTTCAGTCTTTCAAAAGTTCTATCTTTTTCAGTGTTACATACAGCTATCACTGTATCTTTCTTCTTCAATTCCATCTGTAAACTGTCAACTTCTAACTGCATTGTCTGTAACAAAATAATGTAGAAAATAAAACTTGCCACTGATATTATGATTATGAAGTTTGGCACCAATCTGATTAAAATCACACTCTTACTTACTCCTCTTTATGTCACAGTGTGGGAGATCTGAAGAAACCTCATTACAGGTTACATGCGAGTGAACTTATGACATAAATATATAACGATAAGATAAACATGCATATGACCTTTTGGCCAATCAGATTGCTTGTAGCATGCAAAGCATTTTAGTAACACTTACATAGTCTCGTAATCACCATTTTCATGTTCACCACTTTTCCCTGTTTATAAAACTCGTACAAATGAATATTATTTTTTTCATTATTTCCGACAATGTACAAAATACATTTTTATAAACTTACTCTCAATTTTGTCAACATCCTCTCGGCCTCTTCTGTCATTCTAGGGTGCATATCTGTTGCTTTTTTGGCCTGGTCTCTTGTATTCTAGTTAAGGTTCATTAACTAGGTGGTATTTACATCCT
Source organism: Bathymodiolus brooksi (assembly GCA_963680875.1). Taxonomy (NCBI): domain Eukaryota; kingdom Metazoa; phylum Mollusca; class Bivalvia; order Mytilida; family Modiolidae; genus Bathymodiolus; species Bathymodiolus brooksi. The sequence continues at coordinate 14,195,462 of OY804583.1, read as the reverse complement.
TCACAGTAATATCAGTGACGTCTTAATGCATGGGCACGTTGGGCAGTTGCCCAGGGGCTCCACAACTATATATTTTGTGCACAGCATGTTTTTTAATGTTTAAACACTGATTTCGTTGGAAGTACATGTACCAATACAATAAATGTCTGTTTAATTTTATTAACATTTACAGTTTTATTTCTGTGAGTGGTTGTGTTGGTAGGGCCCCACTAAGTGCACTGCTTTGCCCGAGGGCCTATAATGCTGTTAAGATGGCCCTGAGTAATACATACATGTACATGCATAGTCTAAATTAATCCCAGAAATAACCTTAGTTGATTTTGACTATCCTGTTTAGGATCTTTGCTCCTAAAGAGTTTTAAATTATTTGGCTTTCCAATGTTTTAAATATGAGCGTACCTGATGAAGGTTATCAAAAGAAACGTGTAGTGCAATTATTAAAATAGATGTGATGAAAAAAAATAGAAGAATGTGAAATACTAAAGTTGGTATTAAGTGATTAACGATGTTTTTTTAAAATGAAGGGCGAAGCCCTGAGATGAGAGATGACTGAGAAACGTCCTTTAATTATTATATCGCTATTTTGTATTCATAATTAAATAATTTTTGTTGAGATACTGACATTTTTTTAAACACAATTAATATCTTATATCGTTAATCACTTAATTATCAAGAATTTGGTAATGTGATGTCATTATAATGTCATATTAGAAAACAAGATAATTACTACGTGCATCCTTGACAACGCTTACCGATTAGCGATAATTGGAATCATCTCATGCGCTTACTTGATATGAAATATATCGGTTTTAAACATCAAAGGGAAAATAAACAAAATAGCGAAAATAATCACTATTCAACCATTCACATTACATTTGCCTTAAATTGAGTAAATAGACCAATTATGGTTGATACATGGTTACTATTACTGAGAAATGTATGTATTCATTCATGAAATAGGTGGGGGGAAAGCCATGTAGATGTGGTGTAAAATTGTTAGAGTTAGTGGGATTCAACTCACAACTTCAGTGGTGATAGGCCATGATTGTAAAATTGTAACTTCAGTGTGGGAAACGACTGCTCGCCAGCTCGCCAAGGGCGAGTGCAAATTTCGAGTGGCGAGTAAGATCCACTTTATACTCGCCGGTCTGGCGAGTAATAGTTGTAAGGCGAGTAGGAACTTGAAAACGCTCACCACGATAACTGGTTTACAGCTTTAAAATATCATAGCTCCCAAACAGTTAAATTTTCTGTTAACTGTGTCTGTATCATTTATCCAACATTTTATTAATCATTGTACTCGATAAGAAAACATTCCGCCATGAGTCATCACACTTCATTTCTGTCAACAGAAAAATTAAGTATACAATCCTGACCCCGCATAATTTTGCCAAGGTCGATTTCACGATTAAATGAAATATTGCTTCATTACAAATAGATGTGATGACTTTTAAAATTAATGCAAATAAAATAATTTGGTTTTGAAATATTTCAAACGAATTCGTAGCAAAAACCTATGTGAAAACATAAAGTTAAATATGTGTCGGAACCGAGATTGACATATATGTTTTATACCGTGCATTAAAACTTAAAAGACGAAGACAACGAAAAGGAGGAAGAAGAGATCAATGCAGCTCTTAAGAGAGTGTTGATCTTTCTTGACCAAGTTAATAACTTGTCAAAATCTGCAAAATAAATTGTTGAACATTACTGTATTGTTTATTTGGTATTTGTTGGCGAGTTTAACAAAAATGTCACTTGCCAAACATGGCGAGCTCTATTTCATTTTGGCGAGTACTTGTTTCAGTCCACTCACCGTTTTGGTGAGTGTTTGAAAAAAATGGTTTCCCACACTGAACTTGTACGCTGATTAAATATGACCAAGAAAAGATTAGATTCTATAGTTTAAACATGTTTCAAAGGATATAAATAATTTGATTCTAATTCCAGGAAGTAAATTTGTTGTTGTAAGTTCTTTATATATTCAGCTTCAATATTATTTAAATCTGCCATATTTGATTTGGATTTTCTGAAATAATAATAAAAAACAAATTAAAAAAACCAACAGCGCTGATACAATAATGGCTTCTACAAAAACACATTATCAACTTCAGTTCTACAAAATGAGTGTAGATAAAAATTAATAGGTACAAAAATTGCATTTGAAATTTGTTATCTTGAACTCTGATAACTCAAGATCGTTTTCCTGGAAAAGTGGAAATGAAACTATAGTAACATTGTATGATAGGTATTTACTTTTTCTCTGCTAAGAATGCAGCATTAAGAAGTAATTGGTTGACTCAAAATCAGAATAATGAAGCACATTGGTCTAGTACAAAGGTAACTTATTTTCATGGCGATAATAAGTTACATTCAATGATATGATGATGATGTCCGCTTTGTACTAGACCAACTTTCATAATTTGATTTTCATAGTGCTAGCTCACTGAAACAACAGTCTGCAGGTAGACATGTTGCTCTGACATATTATTCTGATTCTGAGCCATGCAGTCTTTGCTCTCATTCCTTACTGCTGTGTGCATAAAAGAGATACAACAAATACCAATTTCTTAGTCTTTGGTTTGACCCGACCAAGGCTCGAACCCACGATCTACCGCACTCGAGGTAAGCACATGATCTACCACACTCGAGGTAAGCACACGATCTACCACACTCGAGGTAAGCACATGATCTACTGCACTTGAGGTAAACACATGATCTACCGCACTCGAGGTAAGCACATGATCTACCACACTCTAGGTAAGCACATGATCTACCGCACTTGAGGTAAGCACACGATCTACCGCACTTGAGGTAAGCACACGATATACCACACTTGAGGTAAGCACACGATCTACCGCACTCGAGGTAAGCACATGATCTACCACACTCGAGGTACGCACATGATCTACCACACTTGAGGTAAGCACACGATCTACCACACTTGAGGTAAGCACACGATCTACCGCACTCGAGGTAAGCACATGATCTACCACACTCGAGGTACGCACATGATCTACCACACTCGAGGTAAGCACACGATCTACCACACTTGAGGTAAGCACACGATCTACCACACTCGAGGTAAACACACGATCTACCATACTCGAGGTAAACACACGATCTACCACACTCGAGGTAAGCATACGATCTGCCACACTCGAGGTAAGCACATGATCTACCACACTCAAGGTAAGCACACGATCTACCACTCGAGGTAAGCACATGATCTACCGCACTCGAGGTACGCACATGATCTACCACACTCGAGGTAAACACATGATCTACCACACTCAAGGTAAGCACATGATCTACCACACTCGAGGTAAGCATGCTAAGCATTACTCCACCAATGTGGTTACAGTACATTTGTAATCCCTCTCTATCATAACTAAAATCTGTGAATATTATTCCCACCTGTAGTGACGCGTACTCAAGATGAATTACATAACATTTGTCAGTTACTACTAGACTGTTATCTTTTAACATTATAATTTTAATTAAATAACAGATCTATGTTTCTGCTGTACAAGTAACAATATTAAGAAATAACAATTCATTTAAACAAAAAATAATTTGCTCACATACAAAACCTTGCTCCCCAACAGCTGTCAGCGCATTACCGATAGCAAGCAGTAATCAAAATGGAAGCAGTCATTTGATTGGGTTAAAATGCAATAATTTTGTCAACCAAAGAGATACAACTCTAACTTACACATTAGACGAGCTAAAATTTGCAGCTAAACTGTTGGTACTTTTCCTTGTAGAATTCATTGTATTTGTTTTATTTGCTGTCTTTGTCTTTTTAAAACTAAAATCTGGCATAGACTTTGCCACATCAGTCAAGTAGCCTCCTATAAAAAAAAGAAAGAAAAATTAAATAATTAAATGTAGATAAGTCTTTTTTTAAAAGAGGGAGCATGGGTGACCAAAAAGTGAAGGTTGTTGATTTCCTGACTTTGTCATAAAACTTTTGAGCATGAATTTTTACAGCCAATCAAAACACTATATGAAATAATAAATTCTTTGTTCTGATTGGACAATTTTATACCGGGTAAGTACAACAATTGTTTTTTGGCTTTCTAATGTTTTAAGTATGAGCGTATCTGATGAAGGTTATTAATGGAAACGTGTCATGCATATTAAATTAGATGTGATGTCAGTATTTTTTCTTTAAAATTGAAGAATGTGTCCACAGGACATGGATGTCCCCACTTTCAGCTAAAGTGAACATGGACATAATAACTCCCTACTGAAAAAAGTGGTGAACTTGGACTTCTCTTTATGTGACTTACAGTGTGTATAAATTTCAAATGATTTGCTTATGTACCTGTAGATAGATGAATTGTAAATAACTAAATGATGTGTTATTTCTAGTTTGAATTAATTGTGACAAGGGCTTTTCAATGTAGTATTCCAGCAGATTTCGTCTATCACTTCTGATTTTCAAGTTATATATTATCGAAGAATGCAGGAAGAAGCACTTATCAACTTGCTGCGTCATATCAAGCTGCACCCAGTGTAACTTTTTATCTATTGGTCTTATTGTTGTTCTTCAACTTACAGTCACCTTGAACTTTAGTCACTTTGAACTTTAGTCACCTTGAACTTTTCAATAATGACTATGTCTCATACAACAAAGTGAGTGTTAGACGACCCCTAGCCAGATTTATTTATGTTTACTACCTCTAACCTTCTAGATCTGTTTTTATTTGTAAATGCAAATTACATAATAATAATAATAAATATTGTGTGGCTATTTGCCACCATTTTTTTATTTCAATTCACTAACGTAAATTAATATTGGTGTACATGCCTTATTTAAATCTTCTACTTGGACATTCCCCTTTTAACAATAATGGAATAGTCCTCATGAATAAATGAATATTCATGATATCCTAATATCAATTCCTAATCTTTTATAAAAATTAATCTATTTTAATTCTAAATACACACATAAATTATAATCTATTAATGTGGCTTAACAAACAATATCATTTTGATCAAGTGTGTAATTTTAACTTTAAACAAGATCAAATTCTTGGTGGACCTTTAAACAAGAAAAGACCACAGATATTTATCATGGTATTGAATTTTCCATTTACCAATAATACTATTATATTGTAAGAAACAAGTGTGAATTTGATTGTTGATGTTTGACTTACAAAGTAACTTTCAACCAAAGAATGATGTTATAATCTATATGAAATCTAGTTTTAAAGAAGGGAGATAACTGGCATGGGTTTAACAATCATTACTGGAAGCTGGTATTCACTGTGCATGGAAATTCAGCGAAATAAGAACATTGTTTTATACAGTAGTCCCTCTTATAACGACCACCCCTCTTATACAATGCTATAAGGCCTCTTGTTCTGTGCAAAAGGGGTGGTCTAAAAGCAAAGTACTGTACTGTAACAGTACATATATGTACTGTACCTAAATTGGAAGGCCAAAGGCAAAGTTTTAACTTAAATTCTACATCAAGGATTACGATGTTTAACACCCAGTAAAAACAGGGTGACTTGATTTCTCTCTCAGTTGACATAAGGGAGAAGTGAGGGAAAATCTGGGACACTTCCGAAAATCGATCAAAATTTTAACGTTTCTTTCCCCGCTACCGCATGTCCTCCTACCTTTCACAAAACGAACACAATGATCTTAAAAAGGATGCATTTAACGAGTTTGGAATAAAATATTGAACATCAAACCCTGTATGGGTCAAATTTCAGGAACATGGGAGCTCCTTTTACGTGAATATTGAAGAAAAAGTATGATTATTGGTGAAAAAAATACTGACTTGAAAAGACTGACAGGGCGACTAAAGCTTTGCTTTTTGACAGAAATTGGGCGATTTCATTGAAACCAAGGCGATAATGTTGCCCACTTCGCCTGGTTTGGTGAGCCTTGAACATCACTTTCAATAATATCCCAGTTATATCGTGGCGGTCAGTTTTGTTGGTGGAGGAAACAGGACCTGGAGAAAACCACTGATCTACAACAAGTCACTAACAAACTTTATCACATATTGTTGTATCAAGTACACCTTGTCATGAACGGGGTTCAAACTCACAACTATAGTTGTGATAAGCAATGATTGCGTATGTAGTGGTAAATCCAACCACCATACGATCACGACGGCACCTAACAGCATTTCATTTATTGTCTTTATTCTCATATGATTAAATTTGAAAAGGAAGATAAACAAAAAAATATTTGAATAAATTGATCATGCATGACAAGACAAAACCATGCAACTTTATGAAACATGCAAGTGAAAGCAATTAACTGACCTGTATACAGCCCACATGCAATGTTCAATTTTATATTTGAACTACTATTTATCTAAAACATGGCAAACATTGTCGTGAGAAACTAGAATATTAAAATAATGGAAGATAAATTAATGATAAATTATTAGTTTCCTAATTAAGGCCAAAGAAATATCTGTGTTTTTTGCTAATCCTACCGACCCTAAACAAAATTTTGCCTCCACCAACACACCCTATTTTTTCAAAAATGTTAGCAGACACACACAGATTTTTTATTTGCTTAATGATGTCTCTAAATGTATTGTTTAAAAACATTTAAATACATGTATATCAAAACAATGTAGATTTTAGATTTTTACTTCCACATTTGTAATATACCTGTACATGTACATTAAAATATTATTATCTTCCTGTTGTTTTTTTTTTTTTCAGAAGAGTTTGAAGATACCAAAGGGGTAATGAGAATCTGTAAATCGAAGAAGGACAGATAATACCATCGCAAAAAAAAGGACAAACAACGATCTACAAAACATTACACATAAAACTAAAGATTGAGTAACACAAACCCTACTAAAAACCTGGGGTGAACTCAGGTGCTCCAGAAGGTTTAGAAGTTCCTGCTCCACTAGTGGCACCTGTTGTTTTACTCTAGTTACAAACCCATGCTCAACTGTCATCAGCTTGACAAATCATAATATTGCCATGCCATTGTTGTTAAAATTGAAAAGCTTTTTAAAAAAATGGCTTAAAGCATCTGCTGCATTTTTTCAGTAAATATAATATAATTATATCATTTTAGCCAATCAAAACCCAAACCAGGTAACCATGAAAATCTAGTTAGCACAGTCAGGGGTGAAGAGGAGGTAATGTGGATCGTTACCCTTGGCTGGCAAAAATGTTGACATTCCATTCGTGTCAGAAACCTTTATTTATCTAATCTATAGTCTTACATGTATTTAATAGCAAGCAATAGTAAATATTTTTAGCTTTTCAAAAAGTACAAAATTTTAGTATTAGCCATTTCAGCAACAAAACAGCATTATTTTTTCCGCCACATACATTCCTTTTTGACCTTTTCGATAAACAATGCTAAATTTTACAAATGCGTAATCTTGTTAATTAAAGTTTTCTCTGCCGAGACTATATTTTTTATTCAAATGCAAGATTTTAATGTTCGATATAAACATGTAAAATGTCAATATAAATTTATGCTCCTCCATACCATTTAATTTGTTGACCTTGATCATACATGTACATGTATAATTGAAATGTTGTTGTAAGCAGCATTTAACTGTATAATCCTAATCCACTTTAGACAATTACATGTACCGGGTACATGTATATTTTTTGTTAAAGTGATGTTGTATTAATGATCATTGAGTAAAGGGTTCACCTCTATACAATTATTCTGAAAACTTTAAGGGGTGACAACCTTCAAATCAATGTTTTGCTTGTTTTGCGTTCATTGCTAAATAGTAATATTTGCTAACACAGCCAGGACAATATGGTATCATGTTAAATATTGCATCTGTATGTAAAAGGTAAAATATATTTTAATAGGTTAAAAAATGTATTCACGCAAGTAATTAAAATTTCATCTAAAATTAAAACATAAAATTTGAAGTATTGATTGAAATTTCCATTCCACTTAATTACATTTATGATTTAATGTTGATAATTGTTAATCAAGGATAACCTTTTTTCAAATGGGGTCCTGCAATTAACAAGCTGTACTTTGACTTAAAACAGATCTAAATTGAATTACAACTAGGATTTAAAGTGCTCCCCCCTTTCTGATACTGATACATGTAGGTTGCATATGAATCCACATTTCAAAAAGGAGGAAATGGGGTGGTAATCAAATCATCTTTATTCTCATAAACCATACAATAACAACAGTACAGAGAAGAAGACTAAATCTTAATTAGATAGAACAGATCTAGAATTTAAACCAAAATAATTAGAGAAGAAAAGAACCCTTAAACAGAAAACTAATAATAGAGTACAGCTGTATCTAACTAATAATTACAACTAATGGTATTAAAATAAATAGAAGTACATGTAGATCTACAATGTACATGTATGTGTCAGTGTACATCAAGAGTTTAGCAAAAAATTGTATAACATTTCTAGCCTACAAGTTCTTGCCAATATTTTGTTTTTTACTTTCAAATCTTATTCATGATCATCTTACAAACATGCAGGGACTTGAAACATGCATAACTTTTATATTATTTAGATGAAGCAGCAATACATTTGTATCTCTTATTGTAGAGCTTGCAGAAATAATTGTGTAAATTCTACTAGAATGCAAGGGTTACTTTTTGTACCAACCTCTTTCAGTCAAAAGACGAGAGGGCGATGGACTACGAGATCTGACATTCTGTCTAGTAGGAGAAGGACTTCTGGATCTCAATGTCCTGCTCCATTCAATAACATCAGCAGTTTGTGAACCCAATGGTTCTGAAATTCTTTCTGCCATTATTTGAAAAATATAATATCCGATTTATAATCACACAGGCCTTAACAGCTGAATTGTAAATGAAAAACAAAAATCTTAGTTCACTAGGTCAAAAGGAGGCGTGGCTAATACATGATCTTGGTATTGCTGGATATAACTTAAGGGTGAAAGGTTAAAAATCCAAAATGAAACCGCCACCACAACACAAATTATAATGATGCAAGCGAAGGAACGAGGTCCAAAATGCTAGTAGTTTTGCAAATGAAACCCTACCAACCTCCCAAATATTTCTGTGATGACCTTACACCTTCTAGTTTTCCAAAAGTGGAGGTAATCTTCGACATTTTTGCAAATTATGACAAGTCAGGACGCGGAATTCGTTGCAACGGGCAACAAAAGTAAAGACATGACTTTTTTAATTTCGTATTTCATTAAAAACAAGCGTAAGAATTTATATCTACAATAATTATGAAACAAATATAATTGAATAAATCTTTAACTATTTTTAGACTATCATAAACTTTGACAACAAGGTACGAAACAAATGATAATTAATGCATGCTGTTGAAAGTAAAATTTAGAGTACAGGTCGGTTCGTAACCGAGTCAATTCGTAACTGAGGTGATTCGTACACGTTCAATACTTTTGTTTTTTTATACCGTGTTTGCTTTGCACTTAATATATGTATGAATTGATTATGCATAGTGACATTGTACTTTTATTTAAAACTTAATGTGCTTGTATAAAGGGAATGTGCATAAATTTTGACAATATAGACCTAAGGGTAATAACAAAATTACCGAACTCCGAATTACTGACAGTATAAAGTCCCCTATGTAGCGAGGAAGTTAATAGACAAGTACTGGTATGAAGGATGCACTGGTAGGATGTCATCTTAGACGTCCGCGTTAAACCGCGTTTGAATGTCCTGGATCCATCCATGTCTTTTTGTGTCTTCGCGATACCCATTAATTTGTCAAAGTTACATGATGACTCTGCTTGAAATTGTATAATAAAATAGTTTTAAATACCTACATTGTTCTCGAATATATATTGCAAACTTAACCTTACTTAAAGATAAAATAGTTTTCGTGATATGAACACCATGCTATATCTGCATCATATTATATTTGAATAATATATATTTTTTATGTATATCATAATATTAGCTATAAACTGCCATAGTTTGTTCTGCCTAGGGGTGGTTTCCCCCTGCAGTGTCGATCATCTATACTTGTTTTTATTCTTTTTATATATGTCATATATGTTACTAATCATCAAAATCATTGTAAGTGTAAAATGCAAATGTCTGTAATTCTGTGCTCTCACGGGCTTCTTGATTGATTTAATAAAACTATTCTATTCTATATTTTATTCTAATAAAATTATTATTAAATATAGTATTTTTTTCATTGGCTAATTTTTACCTAATTGAATGCATTCTTTTGAAGTTTCATTGGGGGTATGAAAGCATTGATCGATCTACATTTTCAACATGAAGCGCGGTAAATTTTTAAGAATTGAATGCATTCTTTTGAAGTTTCATTGGGGTATGAAAGCGTTGATGTAGTACGATCAACGCTTTCATACCCCAATGAAACTTCAAAAGAATGCATTCAATTCTTATAATTATATTTAAATCACACCAAAATTTAATATAGTTTCAACATGAAGCGCGTACCTAAATTCTATTAAATGCTTACCGTCAATTCCACAACTGACATGCCGTATTTAAGGGTTCTTCGCGGATTATTAAGTGGCGTAAGCTGCACCAAAACCAGGTTATATCGTATAAACTGCTCCAAAAATTAAAATATTCCTTGGCTTAATATTTAATTTTTACATTAAAATTTAACGATTCCTCGATTTTGATTACGATTATTTTATGAGACTATTTGAATTTGTCGTTGGCGAATGAATATGTTGGTGACGTCACCATACCAACCCAGGTTATCGATGAGTATAACAAAAATTTTCTCCGGAAAGATCAGCCAATCAGATTGCAATATTCACATCAAATTAAATCATTGTTGGATAATATCCGAAATTGAAACGTATGCTACATGTTGACAAAAAATGTCCAGTGTTTGTAAACATTATACGCTGAAAAGTTCCATATGACATCATGAGTTTTTATGACTAAATAATGTGCCAAACGATAATATTTCGCGGCATTTTTTTTAAAATTTTTTTTCCAACTTTTAGATCATTTCTTAAGCAAAAATATGAGATATCCTTGAATAGAAATAACTGTACTATAGTGTATTTGACTGTGCCCCATGATGATAGTTAGTTATTTACAATAGTCAATTGTGTATCTGGTGGTCTCAAATATCCTTTTTACTGGCTCCGCTACGCATTTTCGCCCTCAAATCTTTATTATTTTACGTAGGCAACTATTCAAATACAATATATTTATTTCTTTTTCAAATACAATAATTATATAACACGATTTTCCCGATATTGAAGCGTACATGTTGCGAAATAACGTCCTATGTTTACGTTATGCTGAAAAGTTGCATATGACGTGACGAGTTTTTGTAATGTTTATAAATATTTCGCGGCATTTTTTGTTGTTGCAACTTTTAGATCAATTCTTAAGCCCAAATGACTCTATTTACAAGGATCTTTAAAGAATAATCTCATCTTATCTATTTCAATATGTTTTTCGGAAGATATCAACACCTTGTTAAGTATTATGCCAGTTACATGCAGATGACGAAAGATGGTATTGCCAATTAGTTTTTGGTTCAAATTTGACTGTTGTTCCACTATGCATAATGTTTTGTGAAGTCATTATACCAAGGATTTATATAGTAGAATCTACTATATAAATCCTTGATTGTACATATTTTCTATTAGATAATTGTTGATGTCATCAGCTTTCTTTAATAGAACTAATATTATTCATATGACAACTCAAGTTCTGTGTCAAGAAGATTAAATATATTAAAACTCAGGATCGTGAAAATTAAGTACCGCTAAAAAAATCCACCAATTTGGAAGAAAATCGCGAAATTTGGCTTCCGCGAAAAAGCCACTTGTAAATGCGGTATATAAATATAATCTTCAAGATTATAGCGTTCTTTACTCGGCAATAAAACTGTTCGCCATATTAAAATAGAAATAGTTTATCCCCGCCACTTTTCACTGAAGCGCCTGAACGGTCATGTATTTGTGTGTTAGGTATCGATTTGTTTCTTTTTAAGATTTTGATTTTTGATTTTGGAATAGTATCGACAGTCGAGTATGTTCTGTTCTGTTCTGTTCTGTTCTTTCTTCACCTCCAATATTGAAGATCAGTGATCTTTGTCACCTAATACATTCATACATCCATAATCCAAATTGATAAAACTATGTACACAACATACATCCTTTAACCCGAATATCACAATTCCATCACCTTGAATTAAAATCTATAAAATCGGACTTAGTATCCTCCTGAGCACTATATACATTTGAGTTTATAAGATATTGTCTCACTTTAAAAATAAAATGTTTCAAATACTCTATTACTTAAAAAATCCTGAATTCTAAAATGACACATATACTATATCATTTAAAAGTCCTTAATTCCAAAATCTAAAAACTCTTAGTTTTAAAATCTAAAAAACTCTTAATTTTGAAAATCCAAAAAAAAGCTCTTAATCTTTTAAAATCTAAAATTATGAGTTTACAAACCGGCTTCCGGATACCCTACTGCTTTTCACTCTGATAAGCATTTTGTATCTCGATGTGTGCATGTTATATATGAACCTTCTACATTGAGATTCTAGTTGTGTCAGCTGTTTTAATAATAACTTATCTTTACACACAGGATTGTCATAGTATGGTATTTTTTGTTTTCCATTTTATTGAAACATTGTTGGGTATAATTGATAACAAAACTACTTTATATATACAACAAACTATTTTTTTGAACAAATTGTCTATTCTACAAACCAATTAATTAAAGAGATTAATTAGAGATTCACAGTATATTATATATGAAATTTATTCCTACGGATAGGGATTAATATAAGTTCTTGTAACTTGTTTCCCAATCCTATTAATTTCTTCTTATTATGTAATGTATATAGCTGAATATTGTAATGTTATATTGAATTAATTAATAAAATATGCTTAAACTAATTAATTAAACACTAACCTGCCAATTATGTCATAAAACTATCAATTTTATCTTAATCACCAAGATATTGTTGACCCTTCCACGATTTCCGGATTACGGGACGAACTTGTTACGAAGCGAGCAGGTTACGAATCTTATAGCATTAATATTTACAAATGGCTTTTCTGCAAGTGGGTGTATTTACAGTGTATTTATGAAGTTCGCCTGTGAACATAATCTGTCAATCGATGTGAAAATGTTCTATATATACCCTTTAATATGTTGCACAGACTGTCATATTTTTTAAATTTTACTTTATTTGATACAACACTGAAAAAAACATGATTTCTGGTTTCATGATCTCATTTGACATTTGTATATTTCTAGCTCGACACAGCCACAGGGTTCTGTTAACATATTTTTGTGTTCAAAATCAAAGATCGAGAATGCCATACCTGAGTCATATATGGCTTTGTAGTGAAGTGAGAACATTGACACGTCAGACCCCGTAATTCTCGATCTTGGATTTTTCTTTTACCAATATTGAAATTGAAAATCTTGGACAATCTTCCCCAGAACCACTGGAGGGATTGACAAGGCAAACCATCTTTAAGAAGTTACCATCATTAAGAATTGGAAAGCAGCATCAGCAACATCTGTGGCAAAGCCAATAAGACTCTTGGCTTCTTGTGTCGCAACTTGAACATCAGTTCCACCTCCGTTAAAGAATAGGCATACAAATCATTAGTCAGACCATCACTAGAGTATGCCTGTCCTGTATGGAATCCCTATCTTAAGACCAACATAAACACAATAGAAATTGTTCAAAAGAGGTCTGTTCGATATGTCACCAACAGAAAACGAAATACATCTAAAATTAGTCTCTTTAACTTTTGAAGGCAATTATTAGGCAAGATAATGATTACAGGATCAATAAAACCTCTGATTTACATGTTTGAAATTACTAGTGAAAATGGATTAAAAGTTTTATTTATGAATTTTATTTTTCAGTGGAGGAGATTTAATTTCTTTGATAAAGAAATCGTCAAAGATCCAGAAACCAATCAGAATTATGATAAACTTAAGGTGAGTCAAATACTTCAATTTGCACATATTCGACTTGATCCGAACATTTCTACATTTTTGTAGGAATTACTTCCCTTTAATGCTTGCAATACGCTCATACTCTACTTGAGAATTTTACTTTCCATTACCGTGTTTCCTCAAATGAATCAAGAGGATTAAAATTTCTGTGAAATATATATCTGGTAACCTGGTGCATCACTAATACAACGTCATTGTGGACGTAACGGTATTTTGCCGATTTAACCTTGTGTTTTAACCTGTTTTCTTGTTTTAATCATGTGGCTTTTCTGACGAAACCTACCTCGTTAGAAAGATCGTTTTCTGCTCTTTAATTTGATATAACTTTAGTGTTGATTGTGAAATTTTAAACGAAAATGCAAGTGTTTGAACACGACATTATCTACGAATATATATCGCGGCGTCATAATTTGACCGTAAAAATGTCTTCGGTACCAAACTTCAGCCTATGTTTGCCATTATCGCCTCGAGGATTACAAAAACAAAATTTGTGTCGTAGTAATCTGTGTTTTCTCAGCTTTATTTTCGTACCACTTTATTGAATTCAAATTCAAATTCTTTATTAATAAAGAAAGCTCCATAAGGAACATGCATATATGAAAGAATGCACAAATGACTAGAACAAACAAAAGAATAAAACAAGGAAATACAAGGAAAATAAAAAAATAATAACAATACTACAATTGTACCAGAGGGAGTCATACCCAAATATTTGTAGACTATATATAAACAATACACTGGTATACATATATATATATAAACATGAATCAGCACTGTTGGTTATAGAACATAAATATATTCAGTTACTTATCTGATAAATCTCTTATTGAAAGGCAAGTTGCTATAAAATTTGCAAGATTTTTACAGATGTCTCTGTCTTCATTACTTAATAACCATATAAACTTATTTCTATCTGATAATTCCGGAAAAAATTTGTTATTTATATTAGAAAAGAAAATATTTCTAGCAAAGGAATATTTATTACATTTAATTAATAAGTGTTCTTCATCCTCAACTGCCTCACAGTTACATTGTTTACATATTCTATTTTCAACTGCAGTTTTTGGAATTGTGTATCTGCCCCTTTCAATTTCAAGTTTATGTGCACTTATTGATGATATACGCGGAGTTTCATATCTTATTTTCGATTTAATTGTTTTAAACAAAATTTGCGTATTGTTAATGGCAGAATATTGAGAATAAAATTATATCATTAAAATATAGAGAACTTTTTCTGTCAAACCATCTAATTTACATTTTATACGAAAATAAAGCGATATCGACTTTTCCTGTTTGTAATAAAGGTCGCGACCTCCAAAAGACGCTCTAAAAAATGACAGCGCTTATTGTATTAGCAACTAAAATCAATGGCGTGTTTCGATCTGTTGATCACGCATTGAAGCACAACAATCGAGGTATTATTTTATATCAATTCGGAACCAGGATTTTGCTAACACAATCAGATAGATTACTTGTTATTCTGTCACATTTCCACAATGCCCGTTGCATAATTTGTTTACGACCGAGCTACTCGAGAAATTCAAAACACTGCATGTCTTTCTTCAACTTAAATTCTTCTTGCATATTTGTATGCCACTTTATAAACTGCTTTAATTGTTGCATCTATGAATGACATTCATGACTTGGGGAATTTAAAAAAATTGAAGTTGGGGAACAGGGATGCAGCATATAAAGTCCCACTATGAAATAGGGACCAACCATTTAACTTGAAAAGGGGGGGGGGGGGGGGGGGCTATGGTATTACGGTAAAATCACACTTTTCTGAGTGTTTCCATGGAAACTTCTAGAATTATCCAGAAATAGAAGAAACTTTAATATTATTACTAACTATACAAATCATATATTCAATTATTTCCCATACAATATCATTCTTTGGTGAAAAAAAACAGTATGAAAGGAAATATTCAATTTTTTCCTATTTCGTTGCTATGGTAACCAAGCTTCTCTGTTAAATTTGTAAAAAAGTTTGAAAAATTTAAAGGATACAAATTTGGAGGGTATGTATAAAGAGAACCATGTCCTATTATTTGCATTTATGGAAAAATAGCTGTTTGGAAGTAGTATTTCATTTTTTTTTTCATCTGTTGCCATGGTAAACACTCCTAGAAACGTGCTTAATTAGAATTTTTTTTTATGAAAATAGGCTTGTATCAAATGGGACATCACGACCTCCAAGTATGCCAAGTTTCAAGAAATTATCTTTCATATTTTCGAAGTTATGGTCATTTTTCTGCTATATTTTGTATTTATGTCACCTTTTCGGTGCCATATTTGCATATAAAAACATTACATTGAATATGTCCAGAATCTTCAAGAATAGCGGACCTTAAAATTCAATATCTCGGAAACTACTTGACCAATTTTGACCAAATAAATTGCATTAACTTTGTTTTTCATAGTACTTTCACTTGTAAACAAAATAATTAATAATTGCTATACTAAGAAAATTGGATGCACCGGGTTATATCTGGTAAATAACACAGGAGAGATGAATAGTCTTTTGCACTATTTACCTCTGAAAAGTTCATTTTAAAAAAAAAACTGTACATCAGTTACTAGAATATTTATGAACATGTCATTTTAATAGGAAAACTTATACTGAGGTATAATGATATATTTTATTTCACAGATATTACATCTGAGCCAATCAAAATGATTGTATTATTCTATATATCTTTGTAGGACATCAACATATCTGCATCAGTAAGTGGGCGTGGTCAATTAGTGTTTGGTGATCATGATGGCTACCTCCACCTTATCAACAGAGATCTACAAATCAACAGTTTCAAGGCTTACGAGATTCGTGTTTCACACCTCTATCAGATGAAACAATACAATCTTCTCATATCAATAGGTGTAAGTTGTTAAGCTTATGAAATCTGAGTCACTAATCACTGTTAAATTAAACTGCATCGGTGGTGTAATGGTTAGCGTGCTCGCCTAGAGTGCGGTAGATTGTGGGTTCGAGCCTCAATCAGATCAAACCAAAGACTATAAAATTAATATTGGTTACTACTCCACTAAGTATGCAGCATTAAGTAGAAAGAGCAAAGACTGGTTGGCTCAGAATCAGGATAATATGTCAGTGTGGGCGACGGTTTCAGTGAGCTAGTACTATAAAAATCCAACTAAGTGTGTTGATCTAGTATAAAGTAGACCTCATCATCAACTCATTGAAAATTAGCTTGTTACCTCCATGATATGGCTGAAAAATTGCTGAATTGGCATTAAGTAACAACAGTCACTCGCTCACTGTTAATCTATAATTAATCTTCCCATATCAATAGTTGTAAGTTATTAAGCTTATTAAAATCTGACTCCAACTAGGTACCGGTATGTTGGTCTACGTTTCAAAGCGGACATTATTATCTTCTCATCTTAATGTTGCTTGTTCTCGCCATGATCTAGCTGATAACTTGTTCATTTGATATTAAAGAACAGTTAGCTTCTCATGATATATAGCTGAAATAATGCATGGACATCAAAATTAATTGTGTTATTATTAAAATGACATATATATATATATACATGTAGCTAAATCCTACAAAAACTTTTACTACAGTAGTCCCCCTGTTTTAGGACCACACCCACCAAAGTCCACCCCTTTTTTCGAGCCACACCCATTGAAGGCCACCTTCTTATCAGGTCACACCCACCAAAGTTCATCCCTTTTTTCAGGCCTCACCCACCAAAGTCCACCCATCTGATCAGGTCACACCAACCAAAGTCCAACCCTCTTATAAGGCCCCACCCACCAAAGTCCACCCCTCTTTAAACAATTTATTAGGTCACACCAACCGAAGTCCACCCCTCTTATCAGGTCAGATTTCAAATGCACTTAAATAGTAAATATTTACCTATCAAGAGAGGCCATCTCTCTTATAACACACACACGAGCACACACACAAGTTATATATGTCATTGTAAATCCAGGTTCTGGTTTGGGACAGTCACAAAAATTTCACCGGGTAACTGATAATTGGAACTCCAATGATAATACAAATACAAAGTGTAAAGTTATGGTCATGGTTTATGGTGTTGAACACCACTTTCAACAATATTTCAGTTATATCGTGGCGGTCAGTTTTATTGGTGGAGGAAGGCGGAGTACCCTAAGAAAACCAACGACCTGCAGCAAGTCACTGACAAACTTTATCACATAATGTTGTATCGCGTACACCTTGCCTGAACGGGATTCGAACTCACAACGTTAGTGGTGATAGGCACTGATTGCATATGTGGTTATAAATCCAGCTACCATGCGATCATGATGCCCCCTGTAAATAAAGTACCATAGATGTTCATTATAGACAGGTTTGACTGTATTAATATAATGATACCATGTTTTGATTTTTATAGGAAGATGAACAAGGCGTGAATCCACTGATTAAAGTATGGAACTTAGAAAAGGTAAATATTGTAACAAGTGTGGCTCTAGCTGTGACTTTGTGTCTGTCATATATTTTTTAATTTTCACATATTACTGGGAACTGTTTGTTTATTATTTTAAAGCTTTAGTTAATATTGATGGGGATGAGCATGAGGATGTCCAGACTTATATATCTCCTCCACAGTATGGGGTTGAAATAAGGGACCACAAATGGGATTATTCAATAATTCTTGAACAATAGTCTGAAGAACCTCCAACAGAGATACTGTACTATAACATATAGGCATAAATCATCATTCAGTCTTTTAAAACTAAAGACTTAAATGTCCAGTGTTTAGAAAAGACTAGTGTGGAAATTTTAAAATAATGTTTTTTTTTTCTACGAACTAGAAATGAAATACTATTATGAAAAAAAAAGTTTAAATGGTGATGGTCAACAATACCATCAATATCAACAAAACTAACAATCCCCTATCTCTCACCTCAACTCATATTTACATAAATCAGACCACGATATCTGATGTTGTAAATCCAGGTCATGGCTTGGGACAGGCACAAAGATGTGGCGGGGTTAAATCAGTGAATGGGATACCAACCCTCCTCTAATGGGATACCAACCTTCCTCTAATGAGATACCAACCCTCCTCTAATGAGATACCAACCCTCCTCTAATGAGATACCAACCCTCCTCTAATGGGATACCAACCCTCCTCTAATGAGATACCAACCCTCCTCTAATGGGATACCAACCCTCCTCTAATGGGATACCAACCCTCCTCTAATGAGATACCAACCCTCCTCTAATGGGATACCAACCCTCCTCTAATGGGATACCAACCCTCCTCTAATGAGATACCAACCCTCCTCTAATGAGATACCAACCCTCCTCTAATGGGATGCCAACCCTCCTCTAATGGGATACCAACCCTCCTCTAATGAGATACCAACCCTCCTCTAATGGGATACCAACCTTCCTCTAATGAGATACCAACCCTCCTCTAATGGGATACCAACCCTCCTCTAATGGGATACCAACCCTCCTCTAATGGGATGCCAACCCTCCTCTAATGGGATGCCAACCCTCCTTTAATGGGATACCAACCCTCCTCTAATGGGATGCCAACCCTCCTCTAATGGGATACCAACCCTCCTCTAATGAGATACCAACCCTCCTCTAATGGGATACCAAACCTCCTCGACTTGATAAATACAGTTTATATGAAGCATCAGTGTGATTTGAAGATAACATTTTACACATATGAAAGCTGCAGGGTTTATGGGGGTGTAACCTCGTTGGACCCAATGTAAAAATTGGATACATTGGGGGAATAAGTTATGATTAATCAGTTGTATTTAGTATGAATCAGTATTATAATATTTAAATAAAATTTATGCATTATCTGTTGAGTCTGTTTGTTGCTTCTCCGCTAGGCATTAAGGTGTAAGACTGGTTGTTTTGGAATTAAGGAAATAAATGTACTCGAGTGAATCGACATGTCTATCAGTGAGTTAGCACTATAAAAATTCATCTAAGCGTTTTAGTCTAGTACAAAGCGGACATAACATCAATCATCATTTCATCGGAATATAATTTGTTCTTGCCATGGTATGGCTGAAAATGACTCACTTGGTGTTAAACAATAATCTATTTAGTCTAAACTCTGCATTAAAAGTCTTCTAAAGATATGTGTGAAACATCAATGTGACATGAAGATTAAAGTTTGTACTGATACCGTAAATTGGGATATTTTGGCCGTAGTTTTATTTTGGTTTATTTGGTGCCTCTCTTGAAAGTGCCAAAATTAAACACGCCAAAAAATAACGTCCACTAAAATAAAAAATACCAATATTTTATAAAAGCTATAAATGCGAAATCATGGGCGAGTCTTTCATTTGTATTCAATTTTGCGAAAAAAAATTATAAATCAAAACAGATAGTCCAAGTAACACAAGATGGATAAAACAAGGAAATACATCAATAATCCACAGCTATCAGTTATAATGACTTAAAGCAGATCTACTCCAGACATAAATAAAACTTATAATTTAACAATTTAGCTCTAGGGTCTTAATCATTGACATTTTTATTGTATGATTAGTATACTGGCAGTCGTCAGTCAAATAAATTGCTACAGATTTCACACCTGTTGTAAAAACACCTATTGACAAATGTTAATTAAGGTGGCCTATGCAGGTAGACCATTACGGATCAGTGGTTTGATAACGGTATCGTTATGATAAAGAAAAGAAAATTCATTGTATTTTGAATTAGAGTTTTATGTTGTTTCAAGGTTCATCTTGTCATCTTAGCTAATAATTATTTTATCACTATTTATTAATTTTCATCCACAGATAATGCCATTCGGAAAAAGTATTGTATTTCGCCCGTATCCAATTTCTTAGTTACTTTTTTAAACAAACTTCCGGTGAGATACCGGTGGTATTTGATAAAGAAAAAAACATTGGTCACGAGCATTTATTTTTTTCTAACCATTGAAAAGCACCAAAATAAAACAATCATCTTTTGGAAAGCACCAAAAATTAAACATCCACATTTTGACAGAAAACCGCCAAAATATCCCAATTTACGGTAATTAATATGTTTTAGTAAGACAAGGCTATGGATGTAAATGGACATGAAATATTATCCAAGATTATACTTCCATTTAGACACAAATTATGCTTACATTTAGACACAAATTATACTTACATTTAGACACAAATTATACTTACATTTAGACACAAATTAAAGTAAAAGAACAGCACTTGTTTGCTGTTCTACATTTCACAATCACAGTCAGGTCTTCAATAATGAGCATAGTTCATACCCTTCACAATCACAGTCAGGTCTTCAATGATGAGCATAGTTCATACCCTTCACAATCACAGTCAGGTCTTCAATAATGAGCATAGTTCATACCCTTCACAATCACAGTCAGGTCTTCAATAATGAGCATAGTTCATACCCTTCACAATCACAGTCAGGTCTTCAATAATGAGCATAGTTCATACCCTTCACAATCACAGTCGGGTCTTCAATAATGAGCATAGTTCATACCCAGGGGACTGTCATATGGCAGCTGTGCAATCAGTGCCTATCACCACTAAAGTTGTGAGTTTGAATCCTGCTCATGGAGAGATGTACAGTATTATGTGATAAAAGTTTGTCAGACTTGTGACAGGTCAGTGGTTTTCTCCGTGTACTCCTGTTTCCTCCACTAATAAAACTGACTGCTATGATAAAACTGAAATATTGTTGAAAGTGGGGTTGAACACTAACCATAGCCCTAACCCATACTCTATTTTGAGTTACTTCATTACTTCTGTCGTTGAACGCTAATCTGGACATCTAAGTCATTCTGATGTTTGATATTTTTATTTACAGATGGAGAAAGGTATTCCGATGTGTACAAGAATTAGTCGAGCTATTCCTGGAAATAAACCAACCCCTGTAAGTAGATATATGATAAAAATAAAAACCAAATAATACCATACTGTTAGAACAGTTTGAAAAT
Source organism: Bathymodiolus brooksi (assembly GCA_963680875.1). Taxonomy (NCBI): domain Eukaryota; kingdom Metazoa; phylum Mollusca; class Bivalvia; order Mytilida; family Modiolidae; genus Bathymodiolus; species Bathymodiolus brooksi. Next base: position 14,173,594 of record OY804583.1, on the reverse strand, counting down.
TTAATTGGAAAATCGTAAAAACAGAGACAAACTTGATTCCCCTAACACACATAATACATGAACGCACTAACAAACTTAATACATGAACGCTGACTAACACACATAATACATGAACGCTTTAACACACATAATACATGAACGTTCACTAACACACATAATACATGAACGCTCACTAACACACATAATACATGAACGTTCACTAACACACATAATACATGAACGCACTAACAAACATAATACATGAACGCTGACTAACACACATAATACATGAATGCTCTAACACACATAATACATGAACACTCTAAAACACATAATACATGAACGCTCACTAACACACATAATACATGAACGCTCTAAAACACATAATACATGAACGCTCACTAACACACATAATACATGAACGCTTTAACACACATAATACATGAATGCTCACTAACACACATAATACATGAACGCTCTAACACACATGATACATGAACGCTATAACACACATAATACATGAACGCTCACTAACATACATAATACATGAACGCTCTAACACACATAATACATGAACGCTCACTAACACACATAATACATGAACGCTCTAAAACACATAATACATGAACGCTCACTAACACACATAATACATGAACGCTCTAAAACACATAATACATGAACGCTCACTAACACACATAATACATGAACGCTTTAACACACATAATACATGAATGCTCACTAACACACATAATACATGAACGCTCACTAACACACATAATACATGAACGCTTTAACACACATAATACATGAATGCTCACTAACACACATAATACATGAACGCTCTAACACACATGATACATGAACGCTTTAACACACATAATACATGAACACTCACTAACACACATAATACATGAACGCTTTAACACACATAATACATGAATGCTCACTAACACACATAATACATGAACGCTCTAAAACACATAATACATGAACGCTCACTAACACACATAATACATGAACGCTTTAACACACATAATACATGAATGCTCACTAACACACATAATACATGAACGCTCACTAACACACATAATACATGAACGCTTTAACACACATAATACATGAATGCTCACTAACACACATAATACATGAACGCTTTAACACACATAATACATGAATGCTCACTAACACACATAATACATGAACGCTCTAACACACATAATACATGAACGCTTTAACACACATAATACATGAACGCTCACTAACATACATAATACATGAACGCTCTAACACACATAATACATGAACGCTCACTAACACACATAATACATGAACGCTTTAACACACATAATACATGAACGCTCACTAACACACATAATACATGAACGCTCTAAAACACATAATACATGAACGCTCACTAACACACATAATACATGAACGCTTTAACACACATAATACATGAACGCTTTAACACACATAATACATGAATGCTCACTAACACACATAATACATGAACGCTCTAAAACACATAATACATGAACGCTCACTAACACACATAATACATGAACGTTTTAACACACATAATACATGAACGCTCTAAAACACATAATACATGAACGCTCACTAACACACATAATACATGAACGCTTTAACACACATAATACATGAACGCTTTAACACACATAATACATGAACGCTCTAAAACACATAATACATGAACGCTTTAACACACATAATACATGAACGCTTTAACACACATAATACATGAACGCTCTAAAACACATAATACATGAATGCTCACTAACACACATAATACATGAACGCTTTAACACACATAATACATGAACGCTCACTAACACACATAATACATGAACGCTCTAAAACACATAATACATGAACGCTTTAACACACATAATACATGAACGCTCACTAACACACATAATACATGAACGCTCTAAAACACATAATACATGAACGCTTTAACACACATAATACATGAACGCTCACTAAAACACATAATACATGAACGCTCTAAAACACATAATACATGAACGCTTTAACACACATAATACATGAACGCTCTAAAACACATAATACATGAACGCTCACTAACACAAATAATACATGAACGCTTTAACACACATAATACATGAACGCTTTAACACACATAATACATGAACGCTCTAAAACACATAATACATGAACGCTTTAACACACATAATACATGAACGCTTTAACACACATAATACATGAATGCTCTAAAACACATAATACATGAACGTTTTAACACACATAATACATGAACGTTTTAACACACATAATACATGAACGCTCACTAACACACAATACATGAACGCTTTAACACACATAATACATGAACGCTCACTAACACACATAATACATGAACGCTCTAAAACACATAATACATGAACGCTCACTAACACACATAATACATGAACGCTTTAACACACATAATACATGAATGCTCACTAACACACATAATACATGAACGCTCTAAAACACATAATACATGAACGCTCACTAACACACATAATACATGAACGTTTTAACACACATAATACATGAACGCTCTAAAACACATAATACATGAACGCTCACTAACACACATAATACATGAACGCTCTAAAACACATAATACATGAACGCTTTAGCACACATAATACATGAACGCTCTAAAACACATAATACATGAACGCTCACTAACACACATAATACATGAACGCTTTAACACACATAATACATGAACGCTTTAACACACATAATACATGAACGCTCTAAAACACATAATACATGAACGCTTTAACACACATAATACATGAACGCTCACTAACACACATAATACATGAACGCTCTAAAACACATAATACATGAATGCTCACTAACACACAATACATGAACGCTTTAACACACATAATACATGAACGCTTTAGCACGCATAATACATGAATGCTCACTAACACACATAATACATGAACGCTCACTAACACACATAATACATGAACGCTCTAACACACATAATACATGAATGCTCACTAACACACATAATACATGAACGCTTTAACACACATAATACATGAACGCTCACTAACACACATAATACATGAACGCTCACTAACACACATAATACATGAACGCTTTAACACACATAATACATGAACGCTTTAACACACATAATACATGAACGTTTTAACACACATAATACATGAACGCTCACTAACACACAATACATGAACGCTTTAACACACATAATACATGAACGCTCTAACACACACAATACATGAATGCTTTAACACGCATAATACATGAATGCTCTAACACACATAATACATGAACGCTCTAACACACATAATACATGAACGCTCACTAACACACATAATACATGAACGTTTTAACACACATAATACATGAACGTTTTAACACACATAATACATGAACGCTCACTAACACACAATACATGAATGCTTTAACACACATAATACATGAACGCTCTAACACACACAATACATGAACGCTTTAACACGCATAATACATGAATGCTCTAACACACATAATACATGAACGCTCTAACACACATAATACATGAACGCTCACTAACACACATAATACATGAACGTTTTAACACACATAATACATGAACGCTCTAAAACACATAATACATGAACGCTTTAACACACATAATACATGAACGCTCACTAACACACATAATACATGAACACTATAAAACACATAATACATGAACGCTCACTAACACATAACACACATAATACATGAACGCTCTAAAACACATAATACATGAACGCTCACTAACACACAATACATGAACGCTTTAACACACATAATACATGAACGCTTTAGCACGCATAATACATGAATGCTCACTAACACACATAATACATGAACACTCACTAACACACATAATACATGAACGCTCTATCACATATAATACATGAACGCTCTAACACACATAATACATGAACGCTCACTAACACACATAATACATGAATGCTCACTAACACACATAATACATGAACGCTCACTAACACACATAATACATGAACGCTCTAACACACATAATACATGAACGCTCACTAACACACATAATACATGAACGCTTTAACACACATAATACATGAACGCTCACTAACACACATAATACATGAACGCTTTAACACACATAATACATAAACGCTCACTAACACACATAATACATGAATGCTCTAACACACATAATACATGAACGCTCTAACACACATAATACATGAACGCTCACTAGCACACATAATACATGAACGCTTTAACACACATAATACATGAATGCTCACTAACACACATAATACATGAACGCTCACTAACACATAACACACATAATACATGAACGCTCACTAACACACATAATACATGAATGCTTTAACACACATAATACATGAACGCTCACTAACACACATAATACATGAACGCTTTAACACACATAATACATAAACGCTCACTAACACACATAATACATGAATGCTCTAACACACATAATACATGAACGCTCACTAACACACATAATACATGAACGCTCTAACACACATAATACATGAACGCTCACTAGCACACATAATACATGAATGCTTTAACACACATAATACATGAACGCTCACTAACACAAATAATACATGAACGTTCACTAACACACATAATACATGAACGCTCACTAACACACATAATACATGAACGCTCTAACACACATAATACATGAACGCTCACTAGCACACATAATACATGAACGCTTTAACACACATAATACATGAACGCTCTAAAACACATAATACATGAACGCTCTAAAACACATAATACATGAACGCTCACTAACACACATAATACATGAATGCTCTAACACACATAATACATGAATGCTCACTAACACACATAATACATGAACGCTCACTAACACACATAATACATGAACGCTTTAACACACATAATACATGAATGCTTTAACACACATAATACATGAATGCTCACTAACACACATAATACATGAACGCTTTAACACACATAATACATGAACGCTCACTTTCCTGGCTTGGTACATAAAAAGAGGCATGGTTAAACAAGTATTTTTGGCCCATTTTTTTTTATTTATTTAAAGAGGATTACTTAGTCAACAGCTACAAGTAGATCTCCTCAACATATACAGAATTTACACAATAATGATAATAAACTTTAGACATAATGAAATAACATAAGACGTACAACAATATAATTATGCAGGACAAGATGCATAAACATACAAACTTTCATATTCTGATACACACCCATAGGTAAATAACATAAGACGTACAACAATACACAAACTTTCATATTCTGATACACACCCATAGGTAAATAACATAAGACGTACAACAATACACAAACTTTCATATTCTGATACACACCCATAGGTAAATAACATAAGACGTACAACAATACACAAACTTTCATATTCTGATACACACCCATAGGTAAATAACATAAGACGTACAACAATACACAAACTTTCATATTCTGATACACACCCATAGGTAAATAACATAAGACGTACAACAATACACAAACTTTCATATTCTGATACACACCCATAGGTAAATAACATAAGACGTACAACAATACACAAACTTTCATATTCTGATACACACCCATAGGTAAATAACATAAGACGTACAACAATACACAAACTTTCATATTCTGATACACACCCATAGGTAAATAACATAAGACGTACAACAATACACAAACTTTCATATTCTGATACACACCCATAGTTAAATAACATAAGACGTACAACAATACACAAACTTTCATATTCTGATACACACCCATAGTTAAATAACATAAGACGTACAGCAATACACAAACTTTCATATTCTGATACACACCCATAGTTAAATAACATAAGACGTACAACAATATATATCCAAAGGTTTTCCACATGTGATTAATAATTTCTCACATGACGCTTGTTGCTTGGTAATAGATATTATCATGTTCAAAGATCAAAGGTGAAATTTACAAATCACTGATAATTTGATTTGTTTATTATTTTAAGGTGACATGTTTAACAGCACATGAATGTTTGAACTGGATGGCCGTTGGATTTGAGAATGGCAGTGTAATTGTACTGAAGGGAGATATAACAAAGGACAGGTATAATAAATTATATACTTTATGGCTATTTCTTGGCTATTCCATTAAATTCATTGTTCTAGAGCCATGTGGTATTTTTCTATAATCTTAATAAACCCCTCCTTTCTTATCAACGGGTAGTATTGTACCACCTGCTGAGACCAACGTTTGCTGAACACGGGAAAATACCACCTGTTCTGATCAAGTTTTACGGATTATTAAAATGTTTAAATATACTTGTATTTATTAATAATATACAGATATTATTTGTTTAAGAATGAAAATAGTCATTCTGTATGATATTTTTTTCTTCATATGGTATTCTAACATGACCTCACTCTTTCCCTTTGTTAAAAAAAACAGAATTATTTCTTCGTATTATCTCATTAGCACATGCGCCAATGAATGTGACTGACGTTTCCATTGGCAGCATAAATTGTGACCCGAATAATGCCGATAGAGGGCACAGTATTATTCTAGATACATAAATTGTGTGCGACATTTTCCGCAAGCATAAATATAAATTACCGTCTTCCAATCAAAGTATACTACCGTATTTGTACTCTTAGACATATCAGAATCAAAATAAATCATGGAAGCCAGAATGTGTTTTGAGTTTTAACATGGATTGGCGGATATTAATAAATTTTATCCCTCGCTTCTGGCTCGGGATAAAATACTAATTTCTCACTTTTGAGACAGACCAGTTCCTATTTTTAGCGATGTGAGATTTTCTTATCCTGCACTAGTGCAAGACAAAAAAATCACGTGCGTTTTACAGGCAAATGCATGCTGTACAGTTTATGTCAACTGCCCCCAATTCTCCATGCTTTTCCTTTTTATAATAAACAATTAACCACGATTCTACTACATAAGTATTTTTAAATTCATTTATGCATTATATTCTGCTAGCTAACGTGCACCTTTCACGGTGTTTGATTATTTTTTCAGGCTCTCTTCCAGTCAATGTTTGTTTACTTTGAGTAAATACTAGAGTGCTCTCCCTTGTTAGTAACTAACGTAAAGAAAGAAATTATCTCCCTTTGACCAAATTCAAATATTGTTTACATGTATTTATCTCTGTTGTAGTAACATTTATAATATATTTATTAAATACATTGTACTTTATGATGAAATACATTTGAAATACTGCAGAGATACGGTTGCATATGGATAATTCGAATATTTACTTCAGCAATGGAAAAATAAATTGCAGGAAAACGCTCGATGATGAAATGTAAACAAAAACAATTAGGTGTTTAGTGAGAAATAAAATCAAACACCGGAAAAAGTACAAGATAAGGAAATATTCAACACCCTTGTGTAAGAATACAATCGTTCTCTAACTCGGCAAGCCTCGTAAAGAGAACGATTGAAATCTTACCCTCGGGTGTCGGAGATTTCCCTATCTTGTACTCTCCCCGGTGTTAGATTCTATATATCCGCCAATCCATGTTAAAACTCCCAATACATTCTGGCTTCCATGATTTATTTCTTAAATCTACCATGACTAAACCCTCAACTAAAGGCAGCATGTTTTTTTTTTATTATACTGAATGCCTATTAGTAAAGTGAAGATATTAATGTTAAAGTTATCCATTTCTTTCACACAGGCACAGTAAAGTGAAGATAGTATATGAGAATCCTAAGCCAATTACCGGACTGGCCATGAAAACTTCAGGCAAAAATATCATCTTGTTTGTAATTACAGAAGGCAATGTCATATCTATCAATATTTCTGCTAAGCAGGAACAAAAGGTATATATTAGAAAATGATAAGACAAATGGTTGATAAAATGTAGAATAACGTTAGATGTGAAGGTGGAGACAGACATTATCAATGTGGAGACAGACATTATCAATGTGGAGACAGACATTATCAATGTGGAGACAGACATTATCAAGGTGGAGACAGACATTATCAAGGTGGAGACAGACATTATCAAGGTGGAGACAGACATTATCAGTGTGGAGACAGACATTATCAAGGTGGAGACAGACATTATCAATGTGGAGACAGACATTATCAAGGTGGAGACAGACATTATCAAGGTGGAGACAGACATTATCAAGGTGGAGACATACATTATCAAGGTGGAGACAGACATTATCAATGTGGAGACAGACATTATCAATGTGGAGACAGACATTATCAAGGTGGAGACAGACATTATCAAGGTGGAGACAGATATTATCAAGGTGGAGACATACATTATCAAAGTGGAGACAGACATTATCAATGTGGAGACAGACAGTATCAATGTGGAGACAGACATTATCAATGTGGAGACAGACATTATCAAGGTGGAGACAGACATTATCAAGGTGGAGACAGACATTATCAAGGTGGAGACAGACATTATCAAGGTGGAGACAGACATTATCAATGTGGAGACAGACATTATCAAGGTGGAGACAGACATTATCAAGGTGGAGACATACATTATCAAGGTGGAGACAGACATTATCAATGTGGAGACAGACATTATCAATGTGGAGACAGACATTATCAAGGTGGAGACAGACATTATCAATGTGGAGACAGACATTATCAAGGTGGAGACAGACAGTATCAAGGTGGAGACAGACATTATCAATGTGGAGACAGACATTATCAATGTGGAGACAGACATTATCAAGGTGGAGACAGACAGTATCAAGGTGGAGACAGACATTATCAAGGTGGAGACAGACATTATCAAGGTGGAGACAGACATTATCAATGTGGAGACAGACATTATCAAGGTGGAGACAGACATTATCAATGTGGAGACAGACATTATCAAGGTGGAGACAGACATTATCAAGGTGGAGACAGACATTATCAAGGTGGAGACAGACATTATCAAGGTGGAGACAGACATTATCAAGGTGGAGACAGACATTATCAAGGTGGAGACAGACATTATCAATGTGGAGACAGACATTATCAATGTGGAGACAGACATTATCAATGTGGAGACAGACATTATCAAGGTGGAGACAGACATTATCAAGGTGAAGACAGACATTATCAATGTGGAAACAGACATTATCAAGGTGGAGACATACATTATCAATAAGATGACCTGTGATTAAAACGTAGATATCTAATTTACTGCGCATGACACGTTTCTGGAATAACCTTCATCAGGTACACTCAAAATCAAAAGATTGGAAAGCCAAAAAATTTAAAGTTTTGGGAGCAATAAAGCATGTTTGACCCAAACTGTGAGATCCTTAACACCTGTCTTATTATCATTCGTTACTATATATATGTTTGTAGAATAAAAAGAGAAATGATTAATTGGACAGGATGTTTGGAAACTCTTAATTATTACAGAAACATTGATCTTAAATCTTTATGCATTGGTACCCCTAGACAGGCCCAAATTATTAAAAGGAAATGGGAATTGATGAAAAATCTTTTTCAGTCTGATGAGTAAGATAAGATATGTATATATATATTTGTTCTTCTTCTTTTTATTTCTGTATTAGAAATAATATGATAAAATAATGTGTACAAATATGTTTGCATGGTTATTGAAAATATTGTCAAACTTTCATTGCTTTTGATCAAAATAAAATTATATATGACAAAAAAAAAACAACATAAGAGGCCCAAACAGGATAACCAAAATCTACTACGGTCACCTATGTCTGAGGGATACTAGTGATAATTTATATCAAGACCTTCGAAACTGTTTTATATGTAACATCTTAATGTGTTTGACGTCACACTGACCGATAATATTCAGTTTTATAGTAAGTTTGTTAATAGTGGCGATACAAGAAGAAAGTATTGGTGATATAATATTATACATGCTTGAAATAAAAATTCAGCATTAAACAAGTACTGGTAGTCAATGTAACCACATGTATTGAACTACTCCTCTGGACGATCATGATCATATGGTAGTTGAATTTACAACTACCTGTGTAATCAGTGCCTATCACCACTAAAGTTGTGAGTTCCAATCCCTTGTATAGTGAGGTGTACTTGATGCAATATCATGTGATAAAAGATTGTCAGTGACATGTGACAGGTTGGTTGATTTCTCGGGGTACTCCAGTTTCCTCCACCAATAATACTGATATAACTGAAATATTGTTTAAAGTGGCTTTATACACCATAGCCTAATCCCTGAACCACTCCACTAGAAACCTGAAACTTCCAAACACAGAAACAGAATCAACTATACGTAACTTACTTCAATATAGAACACAATAAAAGCGAAAATAATTTACTTTAATTTGCTTTTTCAGTTAACGATAGATTTTCTTCCATTTTCATTTACATCCATATATCTCTTCTTTTAAATAAACAATTGATATTAAGTCAGGTGTGTATTACATGCTCAAATGAGTCTCTGATTTACATAATGTTCTATTTATAGATAACTGATAATTATGGTTTTTTTTCTTTCTATTTTTAGATGACCTTAGAAGACTTTGGTTCATGCACAGCTTGCTCAGTAATGACAGACCACAACCAAGATTATCAACTAGTGATAGGACGACAGGATGTAATTATACCTTTTTTTCTATTTTTTTGTTTGTTATGCCTTGTATTGACTGTTGCTTTTGTTCTCAATTTTTTTTGTTTTTGTTTTTTATGGAAAAAGAAAAAAAAAGAAAATGATCTGAAAATATTTGTGTTCCTCATAAGAAAAAAATGAGGTGGTAAACTGGATATACTGAAATAATTACCTGTTGAAACTGAACCTGCTTTGGACCTACTTTTGTCAGAATAGACAAGTGTTTGGTTTATACAGGTTAAAGTAGTAAAGATTTTCTACATTAGAACTTAATATCAAGGTTTATAGAAAGTTTGGTTAAGACAGAATTCACTGTATATGATACAATGTCGTTAAATCCCATAACCCTATCTATAATATTGTCTAGGCAGTATATTTTTACCAACCTGACGTTAGAGGTCCTTGCCTGACCTATAACTCTATCTATAATATTGTCTAGGCAGTATATTTTTATCAACCTGATGTCAAATGTCCTTGCCTGACCTATAACCCTATTTATAATATTTTCTAGGCAGTATATTTTTACCAACCTGACATTAGAGGTCCTTGTCTGGCCGATAACCCTAACTATAATATTGTCTAGGCAGTATATTTTTACCAACCTGACGTTGGAGGTCCTTGTCTGGCCGATAACCCTATCTATTATATTGTCTAGGCAGTATATTTTTACCAACCTGATGTTAGAGGTCCTTGTCTGGCCGATAACCCTATCTATAATATTGTCTAGGCAGTATATTTTTATCAACCTGACGTCAAATGTTGTTGCCTGACTTGTAACTCTATCTATAATATTTTCTAGGCAGTATATTTTTACCAACCTGACGGTAGAGGTCCTTGCCTGGCCTTTGAAGGAGAGAAGTTACAGTTACATTGGTTTAGAGGCTATCTGATTGTAATTGGTAAAGAATACAAAGGTCTACCAAGAGCTCCTGTTTTGTAAGTACTACCTTGTTTAGAGGCTATCTGATTGTTGTTGGTAAAGAATACAAAGGCTTACCAAGAGCTCCTGTCTTGTAAGTACTACATTGTTTAGAGGCTATCTGATTGTTGTTGGTAAAGAATACAAAGGTTTATCAAGAGCTCCTGTCTTGTAAGTACTACATTGTTTAGAGGCTATCTGATTGTTGTTGGTAAAGAATACAAAGGTTTATCAGGAGCTCCTGTTTTGTAAGTACTACATTGTTTAGAGGCTATCTGATTGTTGTTGGTAAAGAATACAAAGGCTTACCAAGACCTCCTGTCTTGTAAGTACTACATTGTTTAGAGGCTATCTGATTGTTGTTGGTAAAGAATACAAATGTTTATCAAGAGCTCCTGTCTTGTAAGTACTACATTGTTTAGAGGCTATCTGATTGTTGTTGGTAAAGAATACAAAGGTTTATCAAGAGCTCCTGTTTTGTAAGTACTACATTGTTTAGAGGCTATCTGATTGTTGTTGGTAAAGAATACAAGGGCTTACCAAGAGCTCCTGTCTTGTAAGTACTACATTGTTTAGAGGCTATCTGATTGTTGTTGGTAAAGAATACAAAGGTTTATCAAGAGCTCCTGTCTTGTAAGTACTACATTGTTTAGAGGCTATCTGATTGTTGTTGGTAAAGAATACAAAGGTTTATCAAGAACTCCTGTCTTGTAAGTACTACATTGTTTAGGGGCTATCTGATTGTTGTTGGTAAAGAATACAAAGGTTTATCAAGAGCTCCTGTCTTGTAAGTACTACATTGTTTAGAGGCTATCTGATTGTTGTTGGTAAAGAATACAAAGGTTTATCAAGAGCTCCTGTCTTGTAAGTACTACATTGTTTAGAGGCTATCTGATTGTTGTTGGTAAAGAATACAAAGGTTTATCAAGAGCTCCTGTTTTGTAAGTACTACATTGTTTAGAGGCTATCTGATTGCTGTCGGAAAAGAGTACAAAGGTTTACCAAGAGCTCCTGTTTTGTAAGTAATATTGTATTACCAAATCATCATTGGATAGCTGAAAATGATGAGTGTTTGCAGTCAATAAACCATTTGCAAATATCCGACTTTGAATTTAAAATTTTTACATTTTACTTGAGTTGTTTCCCTTTAAGGCAATCAAAAGGAACTCCAATGTAAATAACATATTCTGTTGAACTAAAATCCATGTTATAGATAAAAAGAATATTGAGGGGGAAATTTGTAGTTATTTATTATTTCAGTGCATCTTAAATCTAGCCTGATAAGAGGTGTGGCTTTTGTTGGGAGTGGTCTTGTAAGAAGGAGACTATAAAATGTTTTCATTTTTTCAGAGGAGGGCAGACTTTAGAGATGAACATAGTATCAGTTTATGATATACAGAATAAATTCATAGCCTACACAGCACCGTATCCGGATGTTATAAATATCCTCTGTGAATGGGGAAGTGTTTATATTCTCAGTGGAGATAGAAAGGTAAGTAATTATGAAAAGAATGTTTAAAACAGTGATGGTCAACAATTCGACCAATATCAACAAAACAAACTACCACCACTCACAGCAACTCATTGAACATAAAAAAAGACCAGGTTGGAACAGGCAAAAAAATGTGACCAACTTATACCAAGCCTCCCCTTTAGATAATCGGATCTCCAACGGCAACACATATATCAACAAACGAGAGAGAAAAACCTGCACATATTCGCTACCACTCAAAAAGACCACATACTATTACAAAAATGAATGACCACATAAACATGGATTCTCCATATTTTGTACAGATTTTCAACAGAATGTATGAATGTCGGTGTTAAGACTACGGATATATTATGTAATCTGGTGAAAAAAATCTGCGGTATTTGTCCTACATTAGTTGATCGTCAAGACGCTTGAATCTCAGTTTATACTCTAATTGTCAAAAACATCTTAATTGACAGATTATTAACTAACATTCATAACGACAAGACTTTTCATCTCTTAAAATAGTAACACAAGATCATGTGCTTAGAGGAATAGAATGAAATGGTGTTTGCAGATATAATATAAAACTGGAAGATTCATCTCTTGATCTAAGAAAATGAAAGCTTCTGTGTGACATTATTGCAATTTAATACAAACGTGTCATTATCTTTGCTCAGTAGAAATGGAGACAATTATATTTGTGTTTAAAAAACTGTCAGATATTGATTTACTAAGCTGAATTACTCATCAGTCGACCAGTAATTTCAGTGAGCTAGTACTGTGAAAATCCAACTAAGCGTGTTGGTCTAGTACAAAATGTACATCGGTGGTGTAATGGTTAGCGTGCTCACCTAGAGTGCGGTAGATTGTGGGTTCGAGCCTCGATCAGATCAAACCAAAGACTATAAAATTAATATTGGTTACTACTCCGTTAAGCATGCAGCATTAAGTAGAAAGAGCAAAGACTGGGCGACATTTCTAACTGCACTTGTTGTTTCAGTGAGCTAGTACTTTAAAAATTCAACTAAGTCCGACACAGTGTTGGTCTAGTACAAAATGTACATCATTTATAGCACATTTATATTTCCTTTATCCACATGTCTAGCTTTCTGTCAAAGTGCCATATTTGACTCTTCTAGATTTATAATGTGTAATATTTCATTTATCCATATGTTATCTTAGATATATATATAAAAAAAAAAAATTTTTTTTTTTTACATCTAGTGCTTTTTTAGTCATTAAAATTTAAAACTAAAGGCATTTGTTTTTCAGTTGTATCAATTGCAAGAAAAAGACACACAGACAAAGTTAGAAATGCTGTTCAAGAAAAACAACTACACTTTAGCCATAAGGTATAAAACATTCATGTACACAATCCTCCAGTATGTGTAAATTATTGAAATTACTGGTTGTCAATCAATGATTTTACTGTCACAAATATTTTTTGTATGGTGTCCACTAAATATGATGTCAAAGAAATTCAAATTGTACTAGTAAAATCTGTGAGTAGTTTTGGAAAATAGTACATATGAATATGTTAAAAGTTAGACATTGTGCATGTCATGGCCTCTTTTTGTTAACTTTATAGGTTCAATGAAAATGTTGATATCAAATTTAGTGGAATAACCTTCATCAGGTACAATCATAGTCAAAAGATTAGAATAGCCTTCATCAGGTACGATCATTGTCAAAAGATTAGAATAACCTTCATCAGGTACGATCATTGTCAAAAGATTGTAATAACCTTCATCAGGTACGATCATAGTCAAAAGATTGTAATAGCCTTCATCAGGTACGATCATAGTCAAAAGATTAGAATAACCTTCATCAGGTACGATCATAGTCAAAAGATTAGAATAGCCTTCATCAGGTACAATCATAGTCAAAAGATTGTAATAACCTTCATCAGGTACGATCATAGTCAAAAGATTAGAATAACCTTCATCAGGTACGATCATAGTCAAAAGATTGTAATAACCTTCATCAGGTACAATCATAGTCAAAAGATTGTAATAACCTTCATCAGGTACGATCATAGTCAAAAGATTGTAATAACCTTCATTAGGTACGATCATAGTCAAAAGATTGTAATAACCTTCATCAGGTACGATCATAGTCAAAAGATTTGAATAGCCTTCATCAGGTACAATCATAGTCAAAAGATTAGAATAACCTTCATCAGGTACGATCATAGTCAAAAGATTGTAATAACCTTCATCAGGTACGATCATAGTCAAAAGATTGTAATAACCTTCATCAGGTACGATCATAGTCAAAAGATTGGAATAGCCTTCATCAGGTACAATCATAGTCAAAAGATTGTAATAACCTTCATCAGGTACGATCATAGTCAAAAGATTCGAATAACCTTCATCAGGTACGATCATAGTCAAAAGATTGTAATAACCTTCATCAGGTACGATCATAGTCAAAAGATTGTAATAACCTTCATCAGGTACAATCATAGTCAAAAGATTGTAATAACCTTCATCAGGTATGATCATAGTCAAAAGATTGTAATAACCTTCATTAGGTACGATCATAGTCAAAAGATTGTAATAACCTTCATCAGGTACGATCATTGTCAAAAGATTGTAATAACCTTCATCAGGTACAATCATAGTCAAAAGATTGTAATAACCTTCATCAGGTACGATCATAGTCAAAAGATTGTAATAACCTTCATCAGGTACGATCATAGTCAAAAAATTGGAAAGACACAATATAAATATCTTTGGGAGTAAGAAAATCAAATGACATAAATAGGATAGTCAAAATCTGCTATTAAATAATAGTGACATAGTTAAAGTTCTGTCTACCCTCGTCTTGTTCCAAATCTCATAGTAAAAATTGTAGGGACCATCTTGGCCATGATTATTATAAGCAGTCGATGCCTATCACTACTTGATTCTTTCATCCTTATGTAAGATATACTTTTATACGAAATTGGGTGTGGTCATGGTCGTATGGTAGTTATATTAACAACTAACTATGTAATCAGTACATATCACCACTAACATAGTGAGTTAGAATCCCACCCATGATGATGTGTACTTGATACAACATTATGTGATCAAGTTTGTCAGGGACTTACGGCAGGTTAGTGATTTTCTTCTTGTACTCTGGTTTCCTCCACTAATAAAACTGACTGCCACGATATACGATATAACTGAAATATTGTTGAAAGTGGCGTTAAACACCATAACTCTAACCCTACATTAAGAGTTTTCTCTAATGTTAATGAACAAAACGAGTTGTATATTTTGTCTCTTGGTCGCATCAGATTGGAATAAAATTTATTAAAATAAATATTATGAAGGTTAGACAAACATTAAAATGTTCCAAGATTCAAGATTCCTTATTTCTCAAAAAAACTCAAATTAAGTGTTGGTTTGAATTAAAGAAAAGTCAAATATGTTTTGTAATAAGGGAGATAACTCAACTTATGGCATCCATTTACATTTTTTTTTAATTTATTTTCCAGCTTAGCCAAGTCTCAGCAGTATGATCAGGATGGCCTGATCGACATATTTAAACAATATGGAGACCATTTATATGGTAAAGGAGACCATGATGGTGCTATAGATCAGTACATCAAAACTATCGGGAAACTGGAGGCTTCATATGTTATCAGAAAGGTAATACTACAAGGGGGTCTATCCTTAATTTTTTTTTTGGGAGGGGGGATTACCTGTAACTTGACCGATCTCCCAAAATTGTGTCTACCAATACATTCATCTTGATTTCCAGAGAATTTGTATTATTATTTTAGACATTTTTGGGAGTTTGTTTGTTACTGCCATAAATTTTTTTTAGAACAGTTTTTGGACACATACTCCAAAATTTTACAATCAAAACCCTGTATATAATGAGTACAGTGTTCTGATTGGTTGTTTGTAGTTCAAGTACAAGTAATATGATTGAAGATCAATGTTATGTACCATATTAAAAAGTGTCTATGTGTAATGTTGGATAGTCTCTCATGTTCATTTACATCCATATCCTTTCTTACTACAATCTGTCCCTTTACTTTAATTTGTGTCTAAGTGTAATGTTTGATAGTCTCTCATGTTCATTTACATCCATATCCTTTCTTACTACAAGTTGTTCCTTTACTTTAATTTGTGTCTAAATGTAAGGTTGGATAGTCTCATGTTCATTTACATCCATATCCTTTCTTACTACAATCTGTCCCTTTACTTTAATTTGTGTCTAAATGTAATGTTGGATAGTCTCATGTTCATTTACATCTATATCCTTTCTTACTACAAGTTGTTCCTTTACTTTAATATGTGTCTAAGTGTAATGTTGGATAGTCTCATGTTCATTTACATCTATATCCTTTCTTACTACAATCTGTCCCTTTACTTTAATTTGTGTCTAACTGTAATGTTGGATAGTCTCTCATGTTCATTTACATCCATATCCTTTCTTACTACAAGTTGTTCCTTTACTTTAATTTGTGTCTAAATGTAAGGTTGGATAGTCTCATGTTCATTTACATCTATATCCTTTCTTACTACAATCTGTCCCTTTACTTTAATTTGTGTCTAACTGTAATGTTGGATAGTCTCTCATGTTCATTTACATCCATATCCTTTCTTACTACAAGTTGTTCCTTTACTTTAATTTGTGTCTAAATGTAATGTTGGATAGTCTCATGTTCATTTACATCCATATCCTTTCTTACTACAAGCTGTTCCTTTACTTTAATTTGTGTCTAACTGTAATGTTAGATAGTCTCTCATGTTCATTTACATCCATATCCTTTCTTACTACAAGCTGTTCCTTTACTTTAATTTGTGTCTAAGTGTAATGTTAGATAGTCTCTCATGTTCATTTACATCTATATCCTTTCATACTACAAGCTGTTCCTTTACTTTAATTTGTGTCTAAGTGTAATGTTAGATAGTCTCTCATGTTCATTTACATCTATATCCTTTCTTACTACAAGCTGTTCCTTTACTTTAATTTGTGTCTAAGTGTAATGTTGGATAGTCTCTCATGTTCATTTACATCTATATCATTTCATACTACAAGCTGTTCCTTTACTTTAATTTGTGTCTAAGTGTAATGTTAGATAGTCTCTCATGTTCATTTACATCTATATCATTTCTTACTACAAGCTGTTCCTTTACTTTAATTTGTGTCTAAGTGTAATGTTAGATAGTCTCTCATGTTTATTTACATCTATATCATTTCATACTACAATCTGTCCCTTTACTTTAATTTGTGTCTAAGTGTAATGTTAGATAGTCTCTCATGTTCATTTACATCCATGTCCTTTCTTACTACAAGTTGTTCCTTTACTTTAATTTATGTCTAAGTGTAATGTTAGATAGTCTCATGTTCATTTACATCTATATCATTTCTTACTACAAGCTGTTCCTTTACTTTAATTTGTGTCTAAGTGTAATGTTAGATAGTCGCTCATGTTCATTTACATCTATATCCTTTCTTACTAATTGAAGTGTTTTTAGTTTTAAACAGGTTTAATTTTCAATAAAGATATAACATTCATTGTGTTTGTTGTGAAGATGTACATATTGTTTGAAATTGTATTTGTTGTATTTAATTATTATTGTTTTGAGGGCCACAGGGAAGTTTAGCATATTGTTGCTAACTGTGTTACCCTCTTGAAATAAAGTCTTTACTTACTTACTTACTTCATGATGCTATATTTTTCAGTTTCTTGATGCACAAAGAATCCACAATCTAACTAAATACCTACAAGCCTTACACAAAGCACAACAGGCTACAGAGGAACACACAACACTGTTACTGAACTGTTATACCAAACTGAAGGATGTCAACAAATTGGATGAGTTTATTATGGTACAGTTAAACTTGTCTTAGCGACCTCCTCCGTATAATGACTTACTTTGTCATCTGACCTTATTTATTCTTCCCCAGCGTCTTCCCATGCATTTTACCTTTATATAGCGACTCACTGTCTATCATGACTAACGACCGTGTTCTACGGCTTAAAAATCTTTGTATGACGACTATTATTAGAAGATATTATAAAACCGGCAGTTATAAAATAAAACAAACAGTCTTGCAGAAAACGAGATTTCATAAAATAAAATGGACGAGAATGTTGTTTACACATGATTTCTGCTAGAACATTTCTAAAAGGAATTCTTTGTTTGGAAGAACAATTCAAGAAAAAGCCAAATTAAGTTAAAAGCATTTTTTTTTATTTAAAGTACATAGTATGTTAGTGGTGCCAAGATCGAAGTCAATGATTTTGAAAATATATTACTGAACACAGAAATAAAATGTATTCCACATTCCTGAAATATCAAGAATGCATTATATTTCATGTTTCAAGATACTTATATATCGAAGATGGCAACAGGTTTATGTTATCAACTAAAAATAAATAACGACGAAAACCAGAAGTTGACATTGACGCATAAACCGAAACACGATCTATTTGTTACATGTAGATACGGATTTGGAAAAATGCAAAAGCATATTTGATTGAAACAAATTTGTTAATTAAAGATATGAAAACAGACATCATTCTATATACAAATATCAACTAAATATCCCACTATAAGTGTGTATATGCCGATGGGTATAATTTTATTCGCAAATATCATAACCTCTAAATAAAGACTCCCTGTCTTATGCTACCTTTTTCAGAATTCCGTTCAATGCTTGCTATAGACAAGTTTGACTATGTGTATGTGTTTCCATGGAAACGAAATAGAAAAACTTCAGAGATTTGAATTTAGACCCTCTCATATAAATTCAAGTATTTAGGGCATCTGTTTTTCTTGGGAGGATGGCAATGTTAGTTCTTTTGACCAATGATGATTTTGTCTATTTGTGGAATGTAAAATTCTTTTTCTTGTAAGAGTTGTCTTTCTTTGGTAGATATTTTGATATAATTTCAATGCGAGAAATTAAGTAAGTGTGCATTTTTTATGGAAAGAAAGATGGAACAAAAATTATCAGTTTCCATATAAGCTAAATAGATATACCAATCCAAAAATGGCATAGTTCTAAGAGATTTAATTATTACAGGATACTAATCTTAACGTAAAGACAGAATTTTATGCTTTAATAGTCCCAGAATGCTTTGCTTCTTGATATAATGTATTATTGACAAACTTTGTTGTTGTTTTTTTCAGACAAAAGACAGGGAAGTTGATTTTGATGTTGAAACGGCCATGAAAGTATGTCGACAAGCTTGTTACCACAAACATGCCCTGTTTTTAGCAGAGAAACATCAGAAGCATGAATGGTATCTACGTATACAGCTGGAGGATAACAAAGATTATCAGAAGGCTTTAGAGTACATAGGAAAACTAGAATTTGATGAAGTAGGTTTGACTGTTTAGAGATATGAAACGATGCATTATTTGGAAATAAATATAAGACACAAAAACTGTTAAATGGGTCGAATCATATTTTCACTTTGAAACATCAATTGTAAGAGGTCACATTACCTTTAAAAAAATTAATTAACTCGGATGCCATTATTGCAATTGCTTTCTGATTGGATGCTTAATGATAATTCTTTTTTGACGACATTGCTACTGTGACATCATGCAGTGAATTGCTTTCACTAGGGAAATCTCAGTATTTTACCAGAATCTATGTAATAACAAGTTTTATATTGGCAAGTAAAATTTCAATACCTTCACATTTTGGTACATTTTCTACATTTGTTTCTTACTTTTCATTTGGTTAAATTTCTTTTAATTGATGAATTTAACATTTTAGGTAACCAGGGCAGTTATTAAACTGGTTTCCTTCCATTCCATGAACCATTATTATTTGCATACACATATATTGTAGGCTGAGGAAAATTTGAAAAAGTACGGGAAAATGTTAATGTCTGAAGTTCCACAGCAGACGACAGAGTTACTAAAGAGATTATGTACAGATTATAGACCTACTGATAGTAAGTGACCTTAATAATGACCTATCACCAAGGTCAACTATTTATAGTGTAACAGTAGAGCATGTTTTACCTCCGAAAAATGCAGTGTCCCCGATGGGATTCGATCCCGGGACCTCTCGTATTGTAAGCCAACGCTCTACCAACTGAGGTAAAGGAGATCTCCACTAAGGCAGTTAGCAGAGGTGGGTACGAACCCACCACGGTTCCTATAACCTTTGGTAGGGGAGTGTTCCTGTTACAATAGTCTTAACTGCTCTCTGCATTCCAAATATCAAAAATATATCACAAGTAACCGAACAATGCAGTAATTGACAAAGGAGTGAATTATCATCGTTGGTTAATAGTGATTATTTTGGATATTTGTAATACAACAGTAGTTTTACATAAAGTTTTTTACTTTTGTTTTTACTTACAAGGGCTTTCTAAAAGGAAAGTGATTTCCCTTGACAGATGCTATTTTCGATTGTGACATCATGCAGTGGAATAATGATTTATTTCACTGGATTAAATAACAGTATTTCAACAGGCATATGTCATAAACTTTTCTCTTAGTATATTGATTAACCAGGCTACTAAAAAGTTTTCTTCAACTGATTCTATTAAAACTTGTACTCATTGTTACTAAGAACAAAGACTGGTCGACACAGTATCACTCAGGATAATGTGCCCGAGTGGAACACATTTTCTACCCATGAACTGTTACTTCAGTGACACAGCCAAGTTAAAATCCAACTAAGCTTGTTTGTCTAGTATAAAGCAGACATCATCAACATCTTATTGAAATATAACATGTTCTTGCCATGATATGGCTACAAAATTGCTCTGTTGGTGCTAAAGAACAAACATGCACTAATTACTCACTCATAATATGTTAGATCCACTTGAATTTAGTAACAAACTTTTTATGTGCTCATTATATAATATCATGTTCCATTGATAGGGTCTGTTATTGAATTTTTGAATATTTATAGATAATTATGTACATTTTTATTTAACTTTTTATTTCAGGGCCTCTTATTGACCAGGTTAATTTAGAAGGTAATTTTACTGCTTTACAACTAGTAGGGAAGTCATGTTCCAAATGAACAAACTAAGTCTAACCAGTCTTTGCCTTAATTTTTTTCACCTACTTGCCCGAAAGTCAAATTTAGAAAAAATGTCTATATATTCAAACAAATTCTTTCATAATTTTCACTTAACCAAATCCAGTTTTACTTGCCCCAAGCTTCGTACAAGTGAGTTAGTGCAAAGACTGTCTATGACTGTCATACATCTATTCCTCCCTCCATCCACCCAAAAAATACACATGTAGGTGTCTAATATACAGAAAAACAAATTATGAAAAGAAAGCTTAAACAGTAATGGTCAATAATTCTACCAAAAACAAACTATCACCTCTCAAATTATTTAACATAACAAAGACCACATGTGCCAATAGAAATTCATGTCATGGCTATGGACAGGCACAAAAATGTGGCAAGACATCAAATTCTCATAAAGAATGACTACAGATTTTTATTTTCTAATAGAACAACTTTGCTCATTGTTTGTTATAATAGGCATTAAAAAATTAGTTTGTCATTTCTCAATTTATCTCCCTTTGTCTGAAGGGCGGTTGTGATTGTGATCATATGGTGATTGGAATTACAACTACCTATGCAATCAGTGCCTATCACCACTAAAGTTGTGGGTTCGAATCCTGCACAAGTGAGGTGTACTCGATACAACATTATGTGATAAAAGTTTGTCAGTGACTTACAACAGGTCGGTGGTTTTCTCCTGGTACTTTGGTTTCCTCCACCAATAAAACTGACCACAATGATATAACTGAAATATTGTTGAAAGTGGTGTTAATCACCCATAACCCTTGAAATAATTACTGTTATGTTAGCTGATGCTTGGTTTAGAAATTTGTGAATATTTGTAAATCTTGTTATTTTTTTTATTCAACATGTATTTTCAGGAGGAATACCAAGAATACAGAAAGCCAGTGCAGAAGAATTTATCCACATCTTTGTAAATAATTCTCCCAAACTAACAGAGTTTTTAGAACACATGATCAAGGTATATATTACTACCTTTAAAACTACAGTAGTCCCTCTCATTTGAGGACACTCCTGTACTGAAAAAGTGGCCTCTCTTAAGGGGACAATTTAATAGTTTTATTAACTATCTGACCTTATATGAGAGGGACAACTGTACAGCTACACCTCTGTTCAGAAGACACATGGAATGCAGGATTTATCCATGTCCAATTTTCACCACATAATTTTTTTTAGCATAACCACCACTACATTTGTGAGTTAAATTTGTGTGTGTGGAGATGGAACAAACGTCACATGATATTATAGAGCAAATCATGATATTTTTGTATGATAATAATTTCGTGAGATAGCATCTGAATATTAATTCTTGGATCAATAAATTATGTAGATGTCCATCTGACTTGATAATTTTAATGCATAATTCTCAATGATATGAGGGCATGCACACCTCTCTTGATTAAGTTCATTAATAGATTAATCAATAAATTCACCTGTAAAAAAATTAATTACATTATCATATACCAAACATCTTATTTCATGGTTAGTTTTCAATAAAAATTTATCAGCAAAAAAAAAAGAGAATTATTTACTAATGATTACATAATATTATGTTATGTTTTGTTTTGTTTTGTTTTTTTGGAGAGGGGAGGGGGGGGTGCAGGTTTGTATTTTTGTATTTTATTTTTTTGTTGGCAGAAAAAAGTGTATTATGCACAACTAATTATGCATATTTATATTTGTTTATTTTACAGGTACAACCAAACTCTCCTAGTCTGTTATACAACACAGTGCTAGAGCTCTATCTACATGACATTGTACACGAGAAAGATATTAGTGTAAGATATATTATATATTTATATACAAATACCTTGGAAGGGTCTTTAGTCTATTAAACAGTAAACACTAAATCATCTAAACGTGGAAATTTTCATGTGGAGGTAATTGTTCCTTTTGTTATATTCAATAGATCTGTAGACAATGTTTACATTTTAGGGTAGAATCTACTTTGGCAGACCCCGGAAGTCAGATATTGTAATAATCAACGTGCATGACCCATAACCTTTCATTTCGTTACCAAGTGGATATGACAACAAAAGAGTTAGGGTTAGGGTTAGAGTCTGCTAAAGTAGAAGTATTCCATGTTTTATTCAGGAATTAAACATATGATGTCATGTCTTTACTATGACGTATATGTAATAAAGACATCAAATACATTTTGTGGAATCTAATATTGTCAATGTTAGAAAAGCTTAATAGATCATTAGAGACCGTCATGTTTTGTATTAGAATGAATACTTGCTCCCACAAACTTTCAGACTAGTTGTATTTATAATGTTTTGACTTTGACCCGATGAAGGTTATTCCAGAAACGTTTCGTGCACATTAAATTTGATACCTACATTTTTATTACAGTTTTAAAATAATATTAAAACTAGTATTTGTGTAATTACAGGTGAAAACAGATAAAGTGAGAAAAACAGAAGATTTATTGAAGAATCCTGAGGTCTGTATTTAAAATATCTTGTTAAAGTTTATTACTGTATTGATGGATTTATCTAAAAATATTTCATAAATCTACGAACATGAAGGTGATTCTAGAATAAATTTCAAAAAAACTTAATGACAGGAATATGGCGGATTATGGTGCTTAATGCCATTTTCAACAATATTTCAGTTTTATTTGTGGAAGAAACTGGAGAAAACGCTGACCTGCCACAAGTCACTGACAAACTATATATCACATAATGTTGTATCAAGTACACCTCGCCATGAGCGGGATTGGAGCTCACAATGTTAGTGGTGATAGGGACTGATTGCATAGGTAGTTGTAAATCAAACTACTATACAATCATGACCACGGTGGCCCCCAACAGGAATATAAATAGAAAAGATGGAGGTCTCATAAGTAACAACAACAGTTTAACATTGTTTTGACTTATTTCGTATTTTAAACTTTTGATAAGTGAGGGTCTGTATTGGTCTTTATTAGATTTCTTTCCATATCATAGAAAAATAGATGAAAAATGGATTAAAAGTAATGTTTGCTTTACCCCAAATCTCCAATTTATAGACATTTTGTGATAGATGAAGACGAAATGTTTTAGACCCTGACATGTAATTTAATGAAATAACAGAAAAACGTCTTCACATAACAAAATTTTTATTCTGAACTGAGCAAGATATTAATTGTTGCTAAGTTACGACATCAGATGTACTGTTACCTATTTATCATGCTAAACAATGTTAAAACCAAAATAAAAGGATATTTATGCAATATAAATAAATGAAGCTTATTCTCAATAGACTTGATGATATTTATTTCAAACTATATGGAATCGTTTTATTTTGTATTGAAGGCTAAATATGACCTTGACCAAGCCCTTGTACTGTGTCAGATGAACAACTTCAAAGCAGGAATTTTATATCTTTACGAGAAAGCACATTTGTAAGTAATAGAATGAAAAAAAAATATAGGACTGTTGAGGGGATTAACTTTATAAGAGGGAAACTTTAATTGTTAAAAAAATGATTAAAGTTGTTATCATTTGTGCATTCTTATGGTAACCTACTTATTGAGCATCTTATGCTTATTATGATTGTTAATAAGGATATATTAATGTCACAAATATCTCAGTTATATTTTAACTATATAGGACAAGTGTTGGATACAAGATTTGTATCTTGCCCTTTGTATCATACGTGTATTATATCCATTTATTACAATATATACCATAGATATAGAGGCTCACTGTACTTGTTATTGAGGATTTCATTTGTCAACCAATCCTTGAATTTAAGAATTTGACGAAGTATAATGTTTTCTTCCATTAAGGCCATGTAAAATTGATTGTTGGTTTCCCCTAACATAGGAAAAATTTTAAGGGCAGGAAGGCGGGTTTTTTTTTTTTCTTCTTCTCAATTTTCAAGAGATATTGCAAATCAGGGTTTTGCTATCTTTCTCGTGAAGGTCAGAAAATATATCATAAAGGCTTTTGCATCACTCTTATTTCATTTGATAAATGTGAACATTTCTGTAAGAACAGCCAGAATGGTTCCACTGGGAACACTGGCGGTGGCCATTTTATGCATACTGTACGTCATGTACACATTTTAAATCGTGGTCATTTTACCGATATCGTAAGCGCTTTGGCGATCAATGACCTTGACATGTGGAAAAACATTGAAAAAGACACGACTGAAATTGTTTACGATAACAAAAATCTCCATATCACTGAGTTAGAAGACACACGGCCGGTGTTTATTTTATTTTATTTTATTTATTAGTAATAAAAGAAAACAACCCGGCAGTAAAAATTTGACCCAGTCGGGTTAGGGGAAACCGACAATCATTTTCTCATGGCCTAACCAGAACAGTTATAATAATAATATAATTTGTTCAAACAGTGAAACCTGTCTCCACCAAACTTTCTTGGGACCAACTTTTTTTTTTATCGTAATAGACAGGTGTTCATATAATACAGGTTAAATTAACAAACATTTCCTACAATTGGGACTTTATTTAAATATCAGTTTCTGCAGGGTTTCAGTTTATTTAGGGTTTAGTTTCTGCAGGGTTTCAGTTTATTTAGGGTTCAGTTTTGACAGGTTTGACTGTATTTTTATATTTTGGTTATTCCAAACCCACAAATGTAAGAACACACAAGTAAGCCTTTTATGAGTAATCCACGAAAAACTTTCACCCTCACAATAAGTCATGCTTCCTCCATGTTTCATCCTATTATACTGATACATGTAGTGATAACCTTGACCTTAACCTTGACCTCTATCATTACAGATACCAACAGATACTTAGATACCACATGGAACATAATGATTATGTACATGTAATAGATACATGTAAAAAATTTGGGTAAGTTAAATTGTAGGTAAACAAATAGGTTGCAAGGATTTTTCAAAGAGTATGCCACCTTGCAATGCAAGATGGTCTTGTGGTCAAGGGGTCAAAATCTGGACTTTAATAGTCATAGCTCAACTGAAATGCTGACTTTGATAGCCATAGCTCAACCAAAATCTAAACTGTATAGTCCTTCTTGATTTTTTAAGAGGGTTGGAGGGATCGTACCACCCCTGCCTTTCTTCCTACGAGTGTGCTTACATTTGGGTATTTGTTATCCTCTGACATAAATTGAAGAGATTCTAAAATACCAAGGTTTAATATGACAATATCCATATAAATACTTTCACATATGCATATTTTTCAATAT
This sequence comes from Bathymodiolus brooksi, assembly GCA_963680875.1. NCBI lineage: Eukaryota > Metazoa > Mollusca > Bivalvia > Mytilida > Modiolidae > Bathymodiolus > Bathymodiolus brooksi. The sequence goes on along the minus strand of OY804583.1, from coordinate 14,146,348 downwards.
TCCACATTCCAATTTGGTTAACGTTAATATTTATTGATTAATATTGGGACAAGTTTTATTTCCTACAAAAGCATGTGAAAATTCGGATAGCTAAGCGTTTTTTTTGTTGTTGCAAATTTGTTGATCGTCAATCATATTATGATTGTTAAAAAATTGCTGTAATTTCATTGGATGCCTATCCAAGTGTACATCACACTATGCTTACATACGGAGCCATATATATATATCATCTGAATAAAATGATTTGCTTGTTGTAAATGTGTTTTTCTTTCGTGTAGGTATTATTTCTTACCAAGGTCATTTCATTGTGGTGGTCGGTAAAATAAGCATGTTTTATTGGAAAACCTCTGAATGCAGCTAAAATGTCATCTCTATGAAGTAACATTTGTACATTTGTTATGTCCCCGCCACTAAGTGGCCGGGACATATAGTGTTACCCATGTCCGTCATTCCGAAATAAAACAGTTGCGACCACTTTTTTTTTGCTATGCTTTGAGATATTGACTTGATATTTGGTATGTGGGTGTATAATGATAAGTTACAGATCAGGTTTGCGTTTCGTTTCGGTCCAATGATTTTTGGCCGAGTTATGGCCCTTGGACTTTGAAATTTGGCCAAATATTTAGTTGTTACCACTTTTTTTCACTATGCTTGGAGATATTGACTTGATGTTTGGAATATGAGTGTATAATGATGAGTTACAGATCAAGTTTACATTTCGTTCCGGTCCAATGATTTTTGGCCGAGTTATGGCTCTTGGACTGAAATTTGGCCAAATATTTAGTTGTCACCACTTTTTTTCGCTATGCTTGGAGATATTGACTTGATTTTTGGGTATGATAATGTATAATCATAAGTTACAGAACAATTTTGAAATTAATTTGTTATTCTTAGTCTATTACTGAGGGAATTAAAAAAGGGTGAAACATTTGCGAGCCTCCTTAATATTCACGGCGAGGACATTCGTGTCATTCCGACACATCTAGTTTATGTCTATATTATTTTTTCAGTGCTCAAGATTCTAATTTGTGGGTACAGGCTTTGTCGTACTTTGCCAGAAAGGAAGAAAACTGTAAACCACAGCTGATGGATGTTCTAGCTCGTATCCTTACATATTTAATAAAATTTTAGTAGATCAGTGATTTTCCGACTGCGTTCTTGGGGCCGAATATCGGCCCCAGTCCCAATGTGAAAAAGGCACTTGTTTCCAATTTCATAGGGGGAAATACCCAATAGTGTGGTGATAAAATTATTCGTAAAAATCGTTAATGAAAGCTTTTTCAAATGAAATTAAAAGTCGAATATTTTCAAATTTATGACTTGGTTACTGTTTGTTTTGATTATGCAAGCGAAATAATATGCACACGATACCGGGAACCAGTGCAGTATATTGTGTCGCTTGATTTGTTGAAAACGTCAGAAAAACGAAAAAGGAAATTGTAGTATTTGGAATAAATTTTATATTAAAGATGTTTATTGAAATAAATTGAAAATAAAATAGTAAAAATGTCCTGTGATTTACATTGCTTCATATTTTGTCAATTCATTGGGAATTAAAAATGGAAAACAGTTGATGAAGTGGAATACACGAATTATTGCCAATTGAGTTTTAAAGTTAAAAATAAAAATGTCACGATGTTGCATAATTCTAAATAATATGTTAAAAAATTATTTACCAGTAATGATGGAAGCAAGTCCTTCGGATTATAAAAAAAGTTTTTACTGACCGAGAGCAATGAGGTTGATGACGTTAATAAAGCTAGTGAAACTGATTGTGCTTTAAAGTGAGTCCGACCCACTACTGGTCATGATCACCGACACTAGTACTGATACACTATGTCCCCCAGAAGTTGAACGCCTTGTTACCACTGTCAGTGTCACTTCAGAAACAGCAAATTCAAATTCTTTATTACCTAACACAGCTTCATTTACATAATTTACCCAATTATAAGGGACCTGGGCCCCAGATACAAATGAGTAGGAAAATCATATGGTTTTATTGTTTTAAGTTTTCTCTTATTTGTACATATAACCCAATTATTTTATATACAAATATGTAGTAATTTGATCTATGCAATCAGTGCCTATCACCACTAAAGTTGTGAGTTTCCTACTCAGGCGAGGTGTACTTGATATAACATTATGTGATAAGTTTTGTCAATGACTTGTGACAGGTCGGTGGTTTTCTCAGTGTACTCGGGTTTCCTCCACCAATAAATCTGACCTCCACGATATAACTGAAATATTGTTGAAAATGGTGTTAAACACCATAACCCTAATCCTGACCCTATAACCCAATTGTTTTATATACAAATATGTCTTAAATCTAAGGGTCTTCTAGTTGAGAAATTAATTTATAACATGTGTTCATGCCACGATATAGCGGAAATATTGCTCAAGTTGGCGTTAAGCTGAAATATTGCTCAAGTTGGCGTTAAGCTGAAATATTGCTCAAGTTGGCGTTAAGCTGAAATATTGCTCAAGTTGGCGTTAAGCTGAAATATTGCTCAAGTTGGCATTAAGCTGAAATATTGCTCAAGTTGGCGTTAAGCAGAAATATTGCTCAAGTTGGCGTTAAGCTGAAATATTGCTCAAGTTGGCATTAAGCTGAAATATTGCTCAAGTTGGCGTTAAGCTGAAATATTGCTCAAGTTGGCATTAAGCTGAAATATTGCTCAAGTTGGAGTTAAGCTGAAATATTGCTCAAGTTGGCATTAAGCTGAAATATTGCTCAAGTTGGTGTTAAGCTGAAATATTGCTCAATTTGTCATTAAACAACAATCAATCAATCTTAAACTACATTTATGTATCTTTAAGTCTATGGATTGTTTGTAAAAGAAAGTGATATTCTCCAACAACAAAAATCCTAGATATTTTGTTCATTTTAACATACAAAAGTGTTGCTTGAATTGATAGTAGATTGTATTATTTTATTTTAATGGATACTGGTGACAGTTCTCAGGGTTTGACTAAATTTTTTGATTTACATGTAAACATTTTCCTTGACTTTTCCCAGATATTGACAAGAAAAATTTGTTACCACCATTACTGGTCATACAGACACTAGCTCACAACTCTACAGCTACACTTTCTGTTGTCAAGGTAACATATTTTAACCATTGATAATCACGCAGACACTAAAACACAACTCTATAACATTCTGTTGTCAAGGAAACATATTGTTTCCATTCAAAATTACACAGATAATAAAACACAACTCTATATATATAACATTCTGTTGTCAAGGAAACATATTTTTCCAATAAAAATTACACAGATACTCAAACACAACTCTACAACAACCAGGTATGATAAATTAAAGTGAAATATACTATGAATAGATCAATTGTGTACTTCAAGGTATCCAAAGAAACAACTTAATGTAGTGTCACTTATTTCGTTGATTTCAATTTCAATGGATTGATGGAAACAAATATATGCATTGACCTTTCCCCCCATTGGTTTAATACTTGATAATAACGTCTCTTGTAAACTACTATTTGTACATGTACATGTCTATGCGTAGATGCGATGCTCGCGTGTAGGCTGTGTCTAATCCATAATAACGTCTCTTGTAATATAGGACTATCCTGGTGTACTGAATTTGATGGTAACCAACGAACACCACAAAGACTTGTTATATATGTCTTTCGTTGTACACTAAATTTTGTCGTAGCGAAAATAGCAAAAATTGGTATTCAATGAATAAAACTGAGTTGACAACTTGAATCGGACATAACTAGACAAAACTTTATATTTAAAAAGGTTAATAAAGTAGTTATGCTTACAAACTGTTTTTATTATTGTTTGGTGGCTGTCATGGTCCTGAGTGTATGGTAGTTAGATTTACAGCTATCTATGCAATGAGTGCCTATCACTACTGAAGTTGTGAGTTGGAAGACCGCTCATGACAAGGTGTACTCGATACAACATTATGTGATAAAGTTTGTCAGTGACTTGCAACAGATAGGTGGTTTTCTCGGGGCACTCCGGTTTCCTCCACCAATAAAACTGACCGCCACGATATATCTAAAATATTGTTGAAAGTGGTGTTAAACACTATAACTCTAATCCTTTATTATTATTTTTTAGGACTACATAATTAGAAGACTTCAATTAGAAAATGACCAGATTACAGAAGACGAAAGATTGATCAAACAATACAAGGAGGACACGGAAAAGAAACGTGATCAAATAGAGGAACTCAAAACTACGTAGGTATTGTGTACAAGAAAAGTTTGAAGATAAGGGGAAGTAATTAGTAGTCATCAATAGAAGATATCAAAGGGGAAGTAATCTGTAGTCATAAATAGAAGATATCAAAGGGAAGTAATCAGTAGTCATTAATAGAAGATATCAAAGGGGAAGTAATCAGTAGTCATCAATAGAAGATATCAAAGGGGAAGTAATCAGTAGTCATAAATAGAAGATATCAAAGGGGAAGTAATCAGTAGTCATAAATAGAAGATATCAAAGGGGAAGTAATCAGTAGTCATAAATAGAAGATATCAAAGGGGAAGTAATCAGTAGTCATAAATAGAAGATATATCAAAGGGGAAGTAATCAGTAGTCATCAATAGAAGATATCAAATGGGAAGTAATCAGTAGTCATCAATAGAAGATATCAAAGGGGAAGTAATCAGTAGTCATCAATAGAAGATATCAAAGGGGAAGTAATCAGTAGTCATCAATAGAAGATATCAAAGGGGAAGTAATCAGTAGTCATCAATAGAAGATATCAAAGGGGAAGTAATCAGTAGTCATAAATAGAAGGACAGACAACACAATGGTAAAAAGACAAACAACGAACTACAAAACATTACACATAAAACTAAAGATCGAGCAACACAAACCCCACTAAAAACCAGGAGTAAAGTCAGGTGCCTGGAAGGGTAAGCAGATTCTGCTCAACATGTGGCACCTGTCATGTTATCTGTTTTAAGGAACATGACTATAGACTATGTGATATTTTGCCATTTCTTGGCATCTGTCAATAATTTATTATCCTATTAGCATTTCACCTTTAATTTCCTCCTCAGAAATCATTTTGAATCAAAATCTAATGCTACTTATTTCTGAAAATCCCACAATATGACAGATTTTACATTGACTCATGCTTATAATTTTAAAATATTTTTTTGAGATATTTCTTAATATTAAAGTACATTATTATATAGATAGCTGTGAATTACAGAATTTTCTGAGTTAAATAAAGATGAGAATTTCACAATGGAATTATCCTTTTTATTTTATGTTATTTTATTTCTCGCTACATTTCGCACCATTTCATTGCTACTTTTTTGTATGTTTTACAGTTACGTCTCTGACCGTTTTGTATGGTTTCGTTGTTTTTTGAAACGATACACATTATACAATTATTGCCTGCACTTAAGGTGAACATCATAATTGTTCACCCGAGGGATGTTGTTTTCCAGAGGGAAAACAATATCCCAAGGTTGAACAGTTATGATGTTCACCGCAAGTGCAGGCAATAATTGTTTTATTATACCGAAACTATTTACAATAATGTTGGATGCAATAAACACTTATTTGTGTGTTTTTATCTTGTGTTTTCATAAGCTTCATTTTTGTGTTTTTAACTTCCGGTCAAGATTGTAATTTCTGAATGTAAAAACGGATACATTTCCGAACAGACATGGAACATCACATTTGTCGACCAGTGAAAAACTGATGTTTCCCTGGAGTACCAATTTTGTAAAAACATCACTTTTATTTTATATATAATATATAATGTAAGGTATAATAATATTATATATCCTGTACGCTAACACGTAATATTTATACAATTATACTCATTTTAAATTAAATTGGAATTGAATGATTTTTATACCCCCACTCTATGAGTGGGGGCTATATTGCAATCACCTTGTCCGTTTGTCCGTCTGTCCGTTCACACTTTCATAACAGATATCTCAGCTTCTACTGGAAGAAATGATTTTATATTTGATATATGGCTTTGGCATTGTAACTTGTACCGTGTCTCCCCTTTCCAGGTTTACCGCACATCTACTTCCTGTTTACAGTGCGACTTAGAATTTTTCATGTTTGCCATAATGAAAACTTTCGTAACATTCTCAGCTTCTACTGGAAGAAATGATTTTATATTTGATAAATGGCTTTGGCATGGTGACTTGTACCGTGTCTCCCCTTTCCAGGTTTACCGTACATCTACTTCCTGTTTACCGTGCGACTTACAAATGAACGAGTGGGGGTATTTTTAGCACGACATAGCATGCAACATCTTGTTTATCTATGTAATAAATACTATAACTAATTGACAAATTTCATTATCACAAATATGCCACTCATGACATATTTTTGATAATGAAACTCATTAAATTATAGTATAATTAAGACTTCTTTTTTTTTTATTGTGTTTTAAGTGATTGAAGTTAAATTGCTCTCAACTAAAAGTTGGTATCAATTACAGGGAAAATTGCAAAATAAATATGATACATAATATCAGACAGGTTTCAATAATTTCTAAGTTGTGTTCAAGATTGTAGAAACTGAAATATAGTCTTTGAAGATAGCCTATGTTCAATATTGAACGATAAATTTATTTATTTATTTTTTAAATGGCAGACAACACTTAAATTTCTTATCTATGTGACCCAATTAAAATGATGGTAATATCATCCAATTAAAATAGTAGTTATATCATCCAATTAAAATAGTGGTTATGTCATCCAATTCAAATGGTGGTTATATCATCCAATTAAAATGGTGGTTATGTCATCCAATTAAAATGATAGTTATGTCATCCAATTAAAATGGTGGTTGTGTCATCCAATTGAAATGGTGGTTATGTCATCCAATTAAAATGGTGGTTATGTCATCCAATTAAAATAGTGGTTATGTCATCCAATTAAAATGATGGTTATGTCATCCAATTAAAATTATGGTTATGTCATCCAATTAAAATGGTGGTTATGTCATCCAATTAAAATGGAGGTTATGTCATCCAATTAAAATGGTGGTTATGTCATCCAATTAAAATGGTGGTTATGTCATCCAATTAAAATGGAGGTTATGTCATCCAATTAAAATGGTGGTTATGTCATCCAATTAAAAAGGTGGTTATTTGATAAGATTAAAATGGAAAAGAAAAATGTGATGACTGAGTGATTTTGTTGTCTTATTTCTTTATACACATTTGCCAAGCTAGGCTTTAACTGTTGTTTTTTAATATTTCAGAGCAAAGATTTTCCAAGCATCAAAGTGCAGTATATGTAACCATCCATTAGAATTACCGTCAGTCCACTTCCTGTGTGAGCCACACTCATTCCATCAACAGTAAGTTTGATTTTATGTTTGGTTTTATGATGTTTAATGCCACTTTCAACAATACTTCAGTTATACCGTGGCGGTCAGTTTTATTAATGGAGGAAACCAGAGAACTCAGAGAAAACCATCGACCTGTCGCAAGTCACTGACAAAGTTTATCACATAATGTTGTACACCTTTCCCTGATCGAGATTCGAACTCACAACATCAATGGTTATAGACACTGATTGCATAGGTAGATGTAAATCCAACTACTATATAAATGTATTAGGAATAAAACTCAACATTTTTACTGTTTTTTTAAAAATCTCAAAATCCTTGAATCAACGATCTGTTGACCGTCAACAGTTTTCGGTCTGTTGGACCTGGTCCGATCTGTTGACCGCTTGCCCTACTTTTATTGGTTGCTTACAATAGCTGCATGCATATGTCACGTGATTCCATGTCGTCTGTGTAGCGTTTGCTAAAAACAAAAATGGTGACATCCAGGTTCGCCGATCTGTCTGAAGATGAAATGGAGGAGATTTTAGACGAAACCGAGAGTAGGAACACCAAAAACGTAATACAAGTAGCTTCAAAATTATTCAAAGACTATATAAACAACAAACTTAATCTACGTAGTGACGATTTATGTGACAAATCTAATGAAGAGATTGTTCCCATGTTATGGTGTATACTGAAAATGAAACAAACAGAAAATTTCATAATTTTAATGGTTAATAAACTTGTGATGTAGACAAGAAAAAGAACACTAACACAGACTTATTAATGAATTATATACTATAGCAAAAAAGACTGCTATTGGAATGGCAGAAATGCAGGATACAAATTCAAAAATAATTTATAAGCTGGTCGCGATAAGCCAGTAAAACTAAAAACAGGAAAAGAAATTAAAATAGAAAGCATTAAATATGATTAGGTATAGCAAATCAGTTATAGACTGATTCCTCGAATAACAGCTGTTGTCCTCGGACTCAATCAATAACGGTATAATATTGACCGGTCAATATTTTAGTATATTGACCGGGCCCGATCAATATAATGTTTTCTTCCGGATTTTGTCCGAACTCGTTTTTATACGCCTGTCTCAAGACGGGCCGTATTATGTGATTGGGTATGGCGGGCGGGCGCACAGGTTTCTGCACAATAACTTTAGTTCTGTATATCGGATCTTTACCAAGCTTAGCCACATGATTCCCCTGTGGAAGGGGAAGAACCCTATTTATCTTGGGGTCATTAGGTCAAAGGTAAAGGTCACCGTTATTATAAATAGAATTTTTGACAACAGGGTCGTTTCCGCACGATAACATTAGTTCTGTATATTGGATATTTAACAAACTTGGCCACATGATTCCATGTGGAAGGGGAAGAACCCTATTTATTTTGGGGTCATTAAGTCAAAGGTCAAGATCACTGTTACTATAAATATAATTTTTGACAACAGGGTCGTTTCCGCACGATAACTTTAGTTCTGTATATTGGATCTTTAACAAACTTGGCCACATGATTTCCCTGTGGAAGGGGAAGAACTCTATTTATTTTGGGGTCATTACCATTATACCATTTGATAATTTATATAGACGGGTGTATTTTGTGATGCACACATTTCTTGTTTGTCTTAGATATACAATAACAAAAACATGTCATCTGACAGATTTGCATGTATTGAGTATAATATAACAAATAGGTCATGGCACTTCGCTTCGCTTCGGTCCATATAATATTTTGTGAGTGACATCCCGGTCCATAAACTGCCATATGGCCCTTAGTGCCATGAACTATTTGTTGAATATATCATAAAAGTGTGTTATTGACCTAATGGTTAATATGGTGTATACCGTTTCTGTAGTTTGCGTATTTGGTGAGAGCGAAGCTTGAATATGAACCAACGGCAGCGGTGGTGTAATAGATGGGGTATTTGCCTTGAGTGTGGTAGATCATGGGTTCGAGCCCAGGTCGGTCAAACCAAAGACTATGAAATCATTCTTGCTAGCACAGAAGCTATTAAGTAGTTAAATAGCAAAGACTGGTTCATAATCAGGATAATGTGTCTGAGTGGAGGAACAAGCCTACTCACAGACTGTTGTTTAGCACTATGAAAATCCAACTAAGCATGTTGATCTAGTACAAAGCAGACATCATCATCTCATCGAATGTAACTTTTTCTTGCCATAATATGACTAAAAATTGCTCATTTGGCAATAAAAAAAAACAATCACTCACACACTGACTTAATTATGTACCAATCATTCACTGTAAATTATTTAATCTTAGCATCAGTAGAACAGATTTCTATATAAAACATGTACAGTAGTTCCCTCTCTTGTGAGGCCCCTCCCACCAAAGGCCACCTTTCTTGTGAGGCTCCTCCCACCAAAGGCCACCTCTCTTGTGAGGCTCCTTCCACCAAAGGCCACCTCTCTTGTGAGACTCCTCCCACCAAAGGCCACCTCTCTTGTGAGGCTCCTCCCACCAAAGGCCACCTGTCTTGTGAGGCTCCTCCCACCAAAGGCCACCTCTCTTGTGAGGCTCCTCCCATCAAAGGCCACCTCTCTTGTGAGGCTCCTCCCACCAAAGGCCACCTCTCTTGTGCGGCCCCTCCCACCAAAGGCCACCTCTCTTGTGAGGCCCCTCCCACCAAAGGCCACCTCTCGTGTGAGGCTTCTCCCACCAAAGGTCACCTCTCTTGTGATGCTCCTCCCACCAAAGGCCACCTCTCTTGTGAGGCCCCTCCCACCAAAGGCCACCTCTCTTGTGTGGCTCCTCCCACCAAAGGCCACCTCTCTTATCAAGATTTCAGATGCACTGAGATGGTAAAATCTGAATTGTCACCCCCTTTCAAGAGAGTGCACCCCTCTTATAAGGCCACTTTTTCATTGCGTTGTTGAAACATAATTCAGGGTTACTTGGTTTAGTGGCTCTGGATATCAATCATTAAAGTCCTTTATCTTTTCATAAGTTAGATAAATGCTCTCCTTAAGATTCACTATAAGAAGAGTTTGAAGATACCAAAGGGGTAATCAGAATCCACAATTCAAAGGACAGAAAACACAATGGCCAAAATGACAAACAACAATCTACAAAACGTACACATAAACTAAAGATAAAACAACACAAACCTTACTAAAAACCAGGTGTGAACTCAGGTGCTCTGGAAGGGTAGGCATTTCCTGCTCCATTGGTGGCACCTGTCTTGATGATCTAGTTACAAACCCTATCTTTTATGAACTCGTCATCGGGCATCCACTTAAATCTGAAATCCAAGAAAATAGTAATAACTATTTAAATTCAAAAGCAGATCAAATATTTACTTCACATGATCTTAGATTGATTCCCACTGGAGATACAATTCCCAAGAACTAGGCGGGTGGGTGGTATTTATAAACTGGTTTAACTCTGCCATATTTTGTGCCTGGCCAAGTCTGGACCTGATTTTTTATTGGCATATGATGTGGTCTTTTTTATGTATAATGATTTGAAGTGAGATGTGGTTGTTCATTTTCTTTATATTGGTTGATTTGTTCACTGTTTAAACTTTATTTGTTTCAGAGTTATAATACCTTCATTATTTTATTTACATTGTTGTTTATTTTTAGCTGTTTTGAAAGTTATGCGGAGAATGACTCAGAATGTCCTGTATGTGCTGCTGAAAATAGGTAAATTCTTAAAATCATATTTTACTTTAGAACAGGTTATGTTAAATAACTACTTCACCTCATTTTTTCTTTGTTTTCTTTGTTTTCTTTTTCTATATATTTCATTTTACATTAGCGTACAATTATTGTAGTAGCTTAACACCAATGTTTTGACTATTTTGACTGTAACTGTGACCTAATTTGACTCTCATTGTGACCTAATTTGACTATTAATGTGACCTAATCTGAGTGTCATTGTGACCTAATTTGACTGTCATTGTGACCTAATTTGACTGTTATTGTGGCCTAATTGAACTGGCCATGTCACCAATATCAACGAAGGGGCCATCGTGGTCATGATTTTATGATAGTTGGATTTACAACTACCTATGCAATCAGTGCCTATCACCACAAAAGTTGCCAGTTCGAATCCCACTCAGGCGGGGTGTACTCAATACAAAATAATGTGATAGTTTGTTTGTCAGTGACTTGGGGCAGGTCTGTGGTTTTCTCTGGGTACTCTCGTTTCCTCAACGAATAAAACTAACCACCACGATATAACTGAAATATTGTTGAAAATGGTGTTAAACACCATAACCCTAACCCTTGAAATGTTATCTATTTTATGTGAAATTCAATGATGACCCAGAAATTATTTTTCAAAAGTTTCTAGAGAAATTTGTTTTAACCATACTGTACATTTTCGAGACAATTAAATGGTTTAACCCTGTCATAATTTTGTAAGTGTCCAAAGTGTGAGCTCTATTACCAACATCATATATCATTGTCATTTTTATGATCAATGGTTTGATGTGGGAGGTGATTGTTTGTTTTGTGGATGGATATTGGTGGAATTCTTGACCGTCACTGATTAAACTTTCTTTTGTTTTGTCGATATTGGTGGAATTCTTGACCGTCACTGTTTAAACTTTCTTTGTTTTGTTGATATTGGTGGAATTCTTGACCGTCACTGATTAAACTTTCTTTTGTTTTGTCGATATTGGTGGAATTCTTGACCGTCACTGTTTAAACTTTCTTTTTATAATGTTCAATTAAACTCTTAAATATCGCCCTGTTGTAAATGGATTATATCACTAGCCTTAATATGTATGTGATAAACCCTGTCAAGCTCTATTGATTAACTAATGATCTATTATGATTTATATTTACAGGAAGATTATGGATATTATTAGAGCACAAGAACAAAGGAACGATTTACACGAATTCTTCCACAATCAGGTAAAATTTCAATATAATGCAATTTTCATAGGACCTATTTTTTCATTGGCTAATAATATTTGTCATCGAATCCACAATTACCATGTCGTTCTAGTGTGAGTCAGCTGCCATATTGAATTCTTGATATCCAATCCATTATATTGGCTCCATTATGCGTTGTGAAGTAAAACTCAATTTGCCATAATCAATTCCCCAATTGACACACAAACTCTTCAAATACAATACAGTTATTTCTTAAGTAACCATATATGTAAATATGCCAAAGGTATCAATATTATCAGGATTTTTATATTCTTTGATCTTTTACTGAATTACAGGTTTTTGAAATATCGCACATGAATCACTCCTCTTACAGTTTTCAAGCTTTTTAATTCACAGCATATTATAAAGATTCCAGATGATCTTGAAAGTGAGGAAAGGGGTTGTAAATGGGTATTATTATTTTATTATGCCTATATATGCTGTTTAAGTGCCTAGAAATTCTTGCATTGTACAGCAACAATTCTGGGGTCCGTTGTTGAACTTATGATTAAGCTAATCATATGATTAGCCCTAATTACATTTTTAATTCCTAATCACATAATTAGCTAATTCAATGATTAAATATGATTGATTAAAAGAAGTTCATCAACAGAATTTAATCAATGCATTAGCTAAGTATGTGATCAGGAATTAATTATGTAATTAGAGCTAATCACCTGATTAATCACAAGTTCAACAACGGACCCTTGTATTGATGGCAGATAAAACCACCTAACTTCATAAATTGTTTTCATTTCTTTTCTCTAAGCAATACTATTAGATTTTAGTTAGAGAGGTCTTTTCTCTACATAATTAATATGTATATATTTTCAGTTGGAGAGGTCCCAGGATGGATTCTCAGTGGTGGCTGATTATTTTGGGAGAGGAGTTTTTAACAAGGTTTGTTTATAAATAAATGGTAAAATGTTATATTAGTAAAGACAAGTCTTGAAGTGCTACCTTCTGTCATTTTTATTTGGATCATCCATATTCATTGTTTTAGTGTAGTATTCAAGTTTTTTGATATTTTTTAATTTCATCTCAAAACTCTTCTCTGTTTATAGATAATGGACTACCAGTAAGTGCACTATGTTCACTAATACAAAAGTTTTGTTTTAATATCATCACAAAATTGGTATTTGCTGCTTCTCCGCTAAGCACACAGTATTAAGGAGAAAGAACAAAGACTGGTTGGCTTAAGAGTCAGGATAATATGTCCGAGTGTAGCGACATGTCTACCCACAGACTGTTTCAGTGAGCTATCACTAAAAATCCAATTCGGCGTGTTGGTCTAGTACAAAGCAGACATCATCATCGTTTTATCAAAATGTACCTTATTCTCACCATGTTATAGTTGACAAATTGCTGAATTGCAGATAAACAACAATGACACACACACTGAATTGTAGATAAACAACAATGACACACACTGAATTGTAGATAAACAACAATGACACACTGAATTGTAGATAAACAACAATGACACACTGAATTGTAGATAAACAACAATGACACACTGAATTGGAGATAAACAACGATGACACACAGAATTGTAGATAAACAACAATGACACACTGAATTGGAGATAAACAACAATGACACACTGAATTGTAGATAAACAACAATGACACACACACTGAATTGTAGATAAACAACTATGACACACACACTGAATTGTAGATAAACAACAATGACACACTGAATTGTAGATAAACAACAATGACACACACACTGAATTGTAGATAAACAACAATGACACACTGAATTGTAGATAAACAACAATGACACACTGAATTGTAGATAAACAACAATGACACACTGAATTGTAGATAAACAACAATGACACACTGAATTGTAGATAAACAACAATGACACACTGAATTGTAGATAAACAACAATGACACGCACACTGAATTGTAGATAAACAACAATGACACACACACTGAATTGTAGATAAACAACAATGACACACACACAGAATTGTAGATAAACAACTATGACACACACACTGAATTGTAGATAAACAACAATGACACACTGAATTGTAGATAAACAACAATGACACACACACTGAATTGTAGATAAACAACAATGACACACTGAATTGTAGATAAACAACAATGACACACTGAATTGTAGATAAACAACAATGACACACTGAATTGTAGATAAACAACAATGACACACTGAATTGTAGATAAACAACAATGACACACTGAATTGTAGATAAACAACAATGACACACACACTGAATTGTAGATAAACAACAATGACACACACACAGAATTGTAGATAAACAACTATGACACACATACTGAATTGTAGATAAACAACAATGACACACTGAATTGTAGATAAACAACAATGACACACACACTGAATTGTAGATAAACAACAATGACACACACACTGAATTGTAGATAAACAACAATGACACACACACTGAATTGTAGATAAACAACTATGACACACTGAATTGTAGATAAACAACAATGACACACTGAATTGTAGATAAACAACAATGACACACACTGAATTGTAGATAAACAACAATGACACACACACTGAATTGTAGATAAACAACAATGACACACTGAATTGTAGATAAACAACAATGACACACACACTGAATTGTAGATAAACAACAATGACACCCTGAATTGTAGATAAACAACTATGACACACTGAATTGTAGATAAACAACAATGACACACACACTGAATTGTAGATAAACAACTATGACACACTGAATTGTTTTTCTTTAACTTTCAACTTCTTTGTTTGTTGATGATTGATTTGCGGTAAGTTTTTCAACTTCATCACAACTTAATTTCACTGAACATGGGAAAACATATATAAAATGGTGTTGTAAAAATATGATGCTTGAAACAATAACATCTAATGTTCTTTTCAAAATAAAGATAGTATTTTAATAAAGCAAAAATATTAAAAAATACTTACTTACAAACATTCCCAGCATAAAAAAAACTAAATCTAGAAATATGTATTTCTCTTATCTTATGATTATTTACAGTATTTACTTTTCTTTCAGGTGACATTGATAACAGATTCTCCAACAAGACAGAAATCTGGGTCAAAGCCATCGTCACGTTTACCATGATGCATAAACTACAAATGTTTTTTTAAAGCAATTTGTTGAAGTAAACATTAAATTTTCAAGTACCAATTCATATACATGTATAAATCAGATAATTTTAATAATATCAATAGAAGCCAATCCTATATCTTAAAACATTTTGTTGAAGCAAAAACTTTGTATTGCAAAATATGCAACACAAAGTCTATAATTGTAATGTTAAGTTTTGTAAACCATCTTTAAGACAAGTTTAAAGTGGTAATCAGAAGCCATGCATATGAAAATCATTCTTTTTTAATTCCCTTATTGTTTATCTTTAAAAATGTTGGTGGGTGGGGAGGAATGTCTTTAAGACCAACCCTCACATAAAAATGTGCACTCACAGTACTAACTATGTGCTTCTGTTAGAAAACACTGTGGTCAAACATAAGCGGATTAGGGCTATGGTGTTTAATGCCACTTTCAGCAATATTTCAGTTATATCATGGCAGTCAGCTTTATTGATGGAGGAAACCGGGTTACCTAAAGAAACCCACCGACCTCCCGCAAGTTACTTTCAAACTTGATCACATGATGTTGCATCGAGTACACCTCGCCATGAGTGGAATTCAAACTCACAACGTTGTTTTTTCATTTTATTATGATGTGGCAGTCGGTTTTATTGGTGGAAGAAACCTGAGTTCTTGGAGGAAAACCACCGACCTGATGCAAGTCATTGACAAACTTTTGTCACATAATCACTAAATGTTGTATCAAGTACACCTCTTCATGAGTGGGAATCAAAATCACAAAGTTAGTTCATGTTTGTTTACTGTCTGTATCTAATATATACAGAATTAAGGCCTATAAAACTAGTTTAACCTTGCCACTTTTTATTAAACTGCCTGTACCAAACCAGGGAAGTGAACAGTCATGTATTTGTGTGTTAGAGGTATCAATGTACCAATCCAGGGAAGTGAGCGGTCATGTATTTGTGTGTTAGAGGTATCAATGTACCAATCCAGGGAAGTGAGCAGTCATGTATTTGTGTGTTAGATGTATCAATGTACCAATCCAGGGAAGTGAACAGTCATGTATTTGTGTGTTAGAGGTATCAATCCAGGGAAGTGAACAGTCATGTATGTGTTTGTTAGAGGTATCAATGTACCAATCAAGAGAAGTGAACAGTCATGTATTTGTGTGTTAGAGGTATCAATGTACCAATCCAGGGAAGTGAACAGTCATGTGTTTGTGTGTTAGAGGTATCAATGTACCAATCCAGGGAAGTGAACAGTCATGTATTTGTGTGTTAGAGGTATCAATGTACCAATCCAGGGAAGTGAGCAGTCATGTATTTGTGTGTTAGAGGTATCAATGTACCAATCCAGGGAAGTGAACAGTCATGTATTTGTGTGTTAGATGTATCAATGTACCAATCCAGGGAAGTGAACAGTCATGTATTTGTGTGTTAGAGGTATCAATGTACCAATCCAGGGAAGTGAACAGTCATGTGTTTGTGTGTTAGAGGTATCAATGTACCAATCCAGGGAAGTGAACAGTCATGTATTTGTGTGTTAGAGGTATCAATGTACCAATCCAGGGAAGTGAGCAGTCATGTATTTGTGTGTTAGAGGTATCAATGTACCAATCCAGGGAAGTGAACAGTCATGTATTTGTGTGTTAGAGGTATCAATGTACCAATCCAGGGAAGTGAACAGTCATGTATTTGTGTGTTAGAGGTATCAATGTACCAAACCAGGGAAGTGAACAGTCATGTATTTGTGTGTTAGAGGTATCAATGTACCAATCCAGGGAAGTGAGCAGTCATGTATTTGTGTGTTAGAGGTATCAATGTACCAATCCAGGGAAGTGAACAGTCATGTATTTGTGTGTTAGAGGTATCAATGTACCAATCCAGGGAAGTGAACAGTCATGTGTTTGTGTGTTAGAGGTATCAATGTACCAAACCAGGGAAGTGAACAGTCATGTATTTGTGTGTTAGAGGTATCAATGTACCAATCCAGGGAAGTGAGCAGTCATGTATTTGTGTGTTAGAGGTATCAATGTACCAATCCAGGGAAGTGAACAGTCATGTGTTTGTGTGTTAGAGGTATCAATGTACCAATCCAGGGAAGTGAACAGTCATGTATTTGTGTGTTAGAGGTATCAATGTACCAAACCAGGGAAGTGAACAGTCATGTGTTTGTGTGTTAGAGGTATCAATGTACCAATCCAGGGAAGTGAACAGTCATGTATTTGTGTGTTAGAGGTATCAATGTACCAATCCAGGGAAGTGAGCAGTCATGTATTTGTGTGTTAGAGGTATCAATGTACCAAACCAGGGAAGTGAACAGTCATGTATTTGTGTGTTAGAGGTATCAATGTACCAAACCAGGGAAGTGAACAGTCATGTATTTGTGTGTTAGAGGTATCAATGTACCAATCCAGGGAAGTGAACAGTCATGTATTTGTGTGTTAGAGGTATCAATGTACCAAACCAGGGAAGTGAACAGTCATGTGTTTGTGTGTTAGAGGTATCAATGTACCAATCCAGTGAAGTGAACAGTCATGTATTTGTGTGTTAGAGGTATCAATGTACCAATCCAGGGAAGTGAGCAGTCATGTATTTGTGTGTTAGAGGTATCAATGTACCAATCAAGGGAAGTGAGCAGTCATGTATTTGTGTGTTAGAGGTATCAATGTACCAAACCAGGGAAGTGAACAGTCATGTATTTGTGTGTTAGAGGTATCAATGTACCAAACCAGGGAAGTGAACAGTCATGTATTTGTGTGTTAGAGGTATCAATGTACCAATCCAGGGAAGTGAGCAGTCATGTATTTGTGTGTTAGAGGTATCAATGTACCAATCCAGGGAAGTGAGCAGTCATGTGTTTGTGTGTTAGAGGTATCAATGTACCAATCCAGGGAAGTGAACAGTCATGTGTTTGTGTGTTAGAGGTATCAATGTACCAATCCAGGGAAGTGAACAGTCATGTATTTGTGTGTTAGAGGTATCAATGTACCAATCCAGGGAAGTGAACAGTCATGTATTTGTGTGTTAGAGGTATCAATGTACCAATCCAGGGAAGTGAGCAGTCATGTATTTGTGTGTTAGAGGTATCAATGTACCAATCCAGGGAAGTGAACAGTCATGTATTTGTGTGTTAGAGGTATCAATGTACCAAACCAGGGAAGTGAACAGTCATGTATTTGTGTGTTAGAGGTATCAATGTACCAAACCAGGGAAGTGAACAGTCATGTATTTGTGTGTTAGAGGTATCAATGTACCAATCCAGGGAAGTGAACAGTCATGTATTTGTGTGTTAGAGGTATCAATGTACCAAACCAGGGAAGTGAGCAGTCATGTATTTGTTTGTTAGAGGTATCAATGTACCAATCCAGGGAAGTGAACAGTCATGTATTTGTGTGTTAGAGGTATCAATGTACCAATCCAGGGAAGTGAGCAGTCATGTATTTGTGTGTTAGAGGTATCAATGTACCAATCCAGGGAAGTGAACAGTCATGTATTTGTGTGTTAGAGGTATCAATGTACCAAACCAGGGAAGTGAGCAGTCATGTATTTGTTTGTTAGAGGTATCAATGTACCAATCCAGGGAAGTGAGCTGTCATGTATTTGTGTGTTGGAGGTATCAATGTACCAATCCAGGGAAGTGAACAGTCATGTATTTGTGTGTTAGAGGTATCAATGTACCAATCCAGGGAAGTGAACAGTCATGTATTTGTGTGTTAGAGGTATCAATGTACCAAACCAGGGAAGTGAGCAGTCATGTATTTGTTTGTTAGAGGTATCAATGTACCAATCCAGGGAAGTGAGCTGTCATGTATTTGTGTGTTGGAGGTATCAATTTTGTCATTTTCTACTATTTTAATATTTAATTTTGGAATTGTTCCAACAGTGTGGTATTTTTTGTTTTTTCATATTATTTGTACATAGGATGCCATTTGCATAAAATACAACTAATAGAAATAGTTTAAGGTTATTTGTTATTCCATTGTGCAATATTAAATATGTGTAAATTCACAGTATTTATTACAAATTTTAAAAAATGTTATAATATCACTAGATCTTGTTGTGTTATTTGTTTGTTTGTTTGTTTATTTCTGTTGCTACAGATTTCAAAGGATGGTTTGGTTTATGGTGTTTAATGCCACTTTCAACAATATTTCAGTT
This sequence comes from Bathymodiolus brooksi, assembly GCA_963680875.1. NCBI lineage: Eukaryota > Metazoa > Mollusca > Bivalvia > Mytilida > Modiolidae > Bathymodiolus > Bathymodiolus brooksi. Next base: position 14,126,877 of record OY804583.1, on the reverse strand, counting down.
ATATCGTGGCTGTCAGTTTTATTGATAGAGGAAAGTGAAGTACTGTGAGAAAACCACCGACCTGCAGCAAGTTACTGTCAAACTTTATCACATAATAGTATATCTAGGACATCTCGCCATGAGCAGGATTCGTACTCACAATCTTAGTGATGATATGCACTGATTGCTTAGGTAGTTGTAAATCCAACTGCCATGCGATCACGACCTCCCCAGCTATCAAGAGAAATAAGGTTGAGATTCCATTGACCAGTTTAATACTGCCACTTTTTTGCCTGTCATATACCAGGAAGTAGAATGCCATTATGTTCTGGTCATTTCTGTGTTTGAATGTTTCTAGTTTACCAGAACAATTTTATTATTTCATTGTTTAATGATTTTTAAAATGTTTATTTGGAGCAAGTGAAAAACGTATAAAAAACAGAGCAGAGAACAAAGTGTGAAAAATATACTTTACAACCATCAACTCAGGGAAAAAACTTAGAATCAGTAAAATAAACATAATTTTCTACAGTTTTAAGATTCACAAAAAAAAACATATAACTTTTCTACTCTGGAAAAGAGTGGTTAATCCATTAGGATTCTTTATTGTCATTTGTAAATTTTACTTTGGCTTACTTAACCAATAAAAGGCAAAGAAAAAGCCCAGACAAGTGGTATAGTGGGTAGAATGCTGGTGTTGTAGATTATGTGTTCAAGCTGTCATAACCCAAATAAGGGCAAAGAAAAAACCCAGACAAGTGGTATAGTGGGTAGAAGGCTGGTGTAGATTATGTGTTCAAGCTGTTAGGGTCAAATAAAAGACAAACTAGTATAATATGTTTCTCTGCTGAGCACACATCATTAAGAAGTAATAACAAAGACTGGTTGGCTCAGAATCAGGTTAAATGTATACAAGTAGATCAACATATCTACCATGGAGTGTTATTTCAGTGAGCTAGCACTATTAAAATCTAATTCCGCTGGTTGGTCTAGGACTGAATAGACATGATTTATTGTGCTTAACGTCACTTTCAGCAATATTTCAACCATATTATGGCGACCATGAATAGACATCATCACCATCATCCAATTAAATGTATTACTTGTTCTCGGCATGATATAGCTGAACAATGGCTCATTTGGTGTTGAACAACAATCACTCACTGTTGGAAACATAGCTTGGCTATAATTAGTTCTTTTATTGTCTTTTATCAGTTTTACTTCGACTTATTTGACCATAAAAACTTCATCTCTAAAGATGTTGTATTAGTTATTATGTTTATTTCACATTACGATAGATCACGTGGTACAAACCCCCTTCAGATCAAATCAGATTATAAATTTGGTATGTGTTGCTTGTCTGCTAATCACATTACATTAAGGATTTGAATTTTGGTGTTTAACGCCACTTTCAACAATATTTCAGCTATATCATGGCGACCAGTTTTAGTGATGGAGAGAATCATCGACCATGGGCAAGCAACTGGTAAACTTTATCACTTGCGGCTGTGAGTCGAGTGCACCCTTTTTGTAATTTATAATGCCGGGGACGAACCCACGCCGTATTGGTGATAGGTTTGTAGAGTTGTTAGATCCAACGACCTAACTCATTGAGCCACCCGGGCCCTTTTACATTAAGGAGTAAGATTGGTTGGTTCAGAATCGTGTGTCCGAGTGAAGCCACATATCTACAAGAACTCAAAAAAACACATATATGAACAACACGGACTCCATAAAAACCTGGATCCAGTCGTGATGAACCGGTAGTGTAAGTATCCCGTATATTTTTTAGTAGCGACTACTTCAGGCTTTATTCAAGTAGTGTGTAGCCGAGTCCAACCAAGAAAAGTCACTATTGAAAAGAAAGATGAAATAAATGAATACAAAAAAAAGTAAAAGACAAACAACTGTGCCATTATACGCTTCCCACCTTGTGATAATTTAAGGTCAGTTGCTCTGCGTGAGAACAGTAATTAATATGCTGCATTTTTTAAATCAATTAATTGTCTATACCATATGAAAACTGGCGTATGGTACTCGTCAGCATGTATATTTTTAACCTATTTGATTTTTTTCTATTTTCAGATTTGGAGAAGAGAGAGAAAATATGGCATTGGGACAAAGCTGGATTTAGTGTGTGTGGACATGTCTATTATTTGTTGTCGATTGTTTTAAGAGAAAAGACGCCAAGACTGTAAATGTTCATCTTAAACTCTCACTCAGAGCTGGTGTCAAGAACAGGAGCTTGAAACAGTCGAAGGGAACTGGTGCTTCCGGGTCATTCAAGATCGGAGAAGTAGTCAAACCCAAAAAGAAGCTTGCAGCCAAACCAAAGAAAGCTGTAAAACCAAAGGCAGCTAAACCTAAAAAGGCCAAGACACCAAAAAAGACTGCTGCAAAGAAACCAGCCACTGCGAAGAAAGCGGCAAAACCAAAGGCCAAGAAACCAGCCGCTAAACCTGCAAAGAAGGCTACCATGTCACCAAAAAAGACTAAAGCAGTCAAACCTAAGAAGACACCAAAGAAGAAGTAAACTGTTGAGTTTAACTTGATGGCATTTGCCACCAACAGCCCTTTTAAGGGCTACCCAAATTCTTCAAAAAGAATCTAAATTGTTATTTCACAATTTACAAATCTAAATCCAGCTTTGTTCCAATGCCATATTTTCCCTCTCTTCTCCAAAACTGAAAATAGAAAAAAATCAAATAAGTAAAAAATATACATGCTGACGAGTACCACGCCTTTACAAATACGAATGTAAAGGAACAATCGATTGTACAGCTGCTTTCCTTTCTAATGTAAAATATAGTTTAGCTTTCCCACCATTTTGTTTTTTTTTACCTTCGTGGCCAAATTTATTTTTCTCTTAAGTGATATAATGGCTACTGCCGATTTCTTATTAAAACAATCGACAACAAATAATAGACATGTCCACACACACAAAAATCCATCAAAATCCCCTTTAGACTATATCGCTTCATTACTTTCTTAATTCATCACGATATTAAAACTATAAAGTAAAAATAGTGACAAAAAAGAAGATATTCGATCTCGATCCCGGAAAGTTATATTTTATAAACAAACGAGTAAAATTGAGAGAAAAAATATACTTTTTGAACTTAAGGAGAAATAATGAATGTTCTACATAAAAAAATTTTGGTTCACAAGAATTTGATTTGTTCTAAAAAAAAAATAATGTGTTTTTAACGTATTTTTTTTTATAGAAAGTCCCAACTTGACAATTGAAAATGGCGTTTGATTTTTTGTGTGTTTCCCTATACGAGGAAAGTCTTCTCAGTTCGGTTTTTAGCACTTTTTTGGCAAAACTATTAATTACATTTTGTAAGTTAATGATTTTATTGTCTACCTGAACTTGAATTTGTCGAAAATATCACTTATTTGCGAAAATACAAGCAATTTTGTGCGGGCATATTGCCCGAACGAAATCGGTTTAGTCTACGATATATCCTAATAACATTTATATTTAATTGTTCTTATATGTGTTTTTTATATTTTCTGAAAGACTAAATATTCATGAACATTATAAGGTATAATATGTGCAGAAACTATACGCATTAATGTGGGAAAAGGCACATAACCAGCCGAAGAAAGCACATTATTTATTCATCGTGCGATCTACTCAAAATTTGTAAATATTTTTGTAGGTGTCTTCGAGGAGGTGAGCAGTCATGTATTTGTGTGTTAGAGGTATCGATTTTGTCATTTTCTACTATTTTAATATTTAATTTTAGAATTGTTCCAACAGTGTGGTATTTTTTGTTTTTTCATGTTATTTGTACATAGGATGCCATTTGCATAAAATGCAACTAATAGAAATAGTTTAAGGTTATTTGTTATTCCATTGTGCAATATTAAATATGTGTAAATTCCCAGTATTTATTACAAATTTTAATAAATGTTATAATATCACTAGATCTTGTTGTGTTATTTGTTTGTTTGTTTATTTCTGTTTGGTTGCTACAGATACAGATTTCAAAGGATGGTTTGGTTTATGGTGTTTAATGCCACTTTCAACAATATTTCAGTTATATCGTGGCTGTCAGTTTTATTGGTGGAGGAAAATGAAGTACTGTGAGAAAACCACCGACCTGCAGCAAGTCACTGTCAAACTTTATCACGTAATAGTATATCTAGGACATCTTGCCATGAGCAGGATTCGTACTCACAACCTTAGTGATGATATGCACTGATTGCCTAGGTAGTTGTAAATCCAACTGCCTTACAATCACAACCTCCCCACATATCAAAAGAAATAGGGTTGAGATTCCATTGACCAGTTTAATACTGCCACTTTTTTGCCTGTCATATAGCAGGAAGTAGAATTACATTATGTTCTGGTCATTTCTGTGTTTGAATGTTTTTAGTTTACCAGAACAATTTTATTATTTCATTGCTTAATGATTTTTAAAATGTTTATTTGGAGCAAGTGAAAAACGTATAAAAAACAGAGCAGAGAACAAAGTGTGAAAAATATACTTTACAAACATTAACTCAGGGAAAAAACTTAGAATCAGTAAAATAAAAAAAAAATTATAGTTTTAAGTTTCACAAAAAAAAACATATAACTTTTCTACTCTGGAAAAGAGTGGTTAATCCATTAGGATTCTTTATTGTTATTTGTAAATTTTACTTTGGCTTTCATAACCAAAAAAAGGCAAAGAAAAAACCCAGACAAGTGGTCTAGTGGGTAGAATGCTGGTGTTGTAGATTATGTGTTCAAGCTGTTAGGGTCAAATCAAAGACAAACTGGTATAATATGTTTCTCTGCTGAGCACACATCATTAAGAAGTAATAACAAAGACTGGTTTGCTCAGAATCAGGTTAAATGTATACAAGTAGATCAACATATCTACCATGGAGTGTTATTTCAGTGAGCTAGCACTATTAAAATCTAATTCGGCTGGTTGGTCTAGTACTGAATAGACATGATTTATTGTGCTTAAGGTCACTTTCAGCAATATTTTAGCCATATTATGGCGACCATGAATAGACATCACCATCATCCCATTGAATGTATTATTTGTTCTCGGCATGATATAGCTGAACAATTGCTCATTTGGTGTTGAACACAATCGCTCACTGTTGGAAACATAGCTTGGTTATAATTAGTTCTTTTATTGTCTTTTATCTGTTTTACTTCGACTTATTTGACCATAAAAACCTCATCTCTAAAGATGTTGTATTGGTTATTATGCTTATTTCACATTACGATAGATCACGTGGTACAAACCCCCTTCAGATCAAATCAGACTATAAATTTGGTATTTGTTGCTTGTCTGCAAATCACATTACATTAAGGATTTGATTTTTGGTGTTTAACGCCACTTTCAACAATATTTCAGCTATATCATGGCGACCAGTTTTAGTGGTGGAGGAAGCCGGAGAGAACCACCGACTATGGGCAAGCAACTGGTAAACTTTATCACTTACCGCTGCGAGTCGAGTGCACCCTTTTTGTAATTTACAAAGCTGGGTGCGAACCCACGCCGTATTGGTGATAGGCTAGTAGAGTTGTTAGATCCAACGACCTAACTCATTGAGCCACCCGGGGCCCCTTTTACATTAAGGAGTAAGATTGGTTGGTTCAGAATCATGTGTCCGAGTGAAGCCACATATCTACCTACAGACTGTTTTGTTTCAGTGAGCTAGCACTACTATAATCCAATTAAGTGTGTTTGTCAAATTAACATGTTAGTTAAAGAAACAATTGAAGACAAGAAGGGGGGAATCAGAAGTCGCAAATCAAAGGACAGAAAATATGCCAAAATGGACAAAAGAAACTTGTAAGGACAAAAGATGATTTGACTGTTTTATTTTATCTTCATTGAAGACACACAAATGTAATACAAAAAAGAATGTATTTATCAACGTACATGTAATGACATAAAACTAAGAGTTCAAATCAAATAAGTTTTATTTAAAGTCGAAATATCTATAACACATAACATAAGCTCTAGTGAGCTTTTGAATCGACTATTACATAAAAAAACACATACAAGTATAAAATAACTTTACAAGCGCATATTACATGACATCACAAAGCAACAAAAAAACAAAACAAAACATGCATGCATAGACATTAGTATAAAACATAAGCTCATGTATACATAGTCATACATAAAAGCAAACTCATGCATACATAAATACAGTTACACATAAAATTAATCAGAACTGAATCTAAAAGCATAACACATAAGCTCATGTATACATAGACATACATAAAAGCAAACTCATTCATACATAAATACGGGGTCCGACCTATAATCCGACAGTCCGATAGCCCGACGGTCCGACAGTTCGATAGTCCGACGGTCCGACAGTCCGATAGTCCGACAAATGCTTTATTTCTTTGAAAGTTAACACTATAACATGTGTAATATGGGGCTATAAACCGAACCGTTTACTCACCAAAGAAAGGTCCAGAACATCGGAAACACGATATCATACACGGACAAACAATTGGCAGGGCCACACAAGAACTCAAAAAACACATATATGAATAACACGGACTCCATTAAAACCTGGATCCAGTCGTGATGAACCGGTAGTATAAGTATCCCGTATATTTTCTAGTAGCGACTACTTCAGGCTTTATTCAAGTAGCGTGTAACCGAGTCCAGCCAAGAAAAATCACTATTGAAAAGAAAGATGAAATAAATGAATACAAAAAAAAAAGAAATACAAAAAAAAAGTAAAAGACAAAAAGAAAAGCGTACCAGTGTCTCCCGCCCTTTATCATGGAATATTTATGTTAAAAAGCAATGTCGACACATCAATAGAGCTGAATACAATAATGTGTGCGGATTGATTGATTGATTGATTGATTGATTGATTGATTGATTGATTGATTGATTGATTGATTGATTGATTGATTGATTGATTGATTGATTGATTGATTGATTAACTGTCCAGCAAACAATATTTCAGTCATATTCAGGATGAACAAAGTTTGTAAGCAAAAAATCAGAAAGAGGAGACTATGGGATGGGTCAACATGGACAACGACTTAACACGGGAACTTGTTTTTCTGTCTCTTCCGACGACAAGCTGGTCCTATTTTTATTCCCCGTGATTCCGACGGGTGACCCTGCTATAGTCGCCTTCTACGACAAGCGCATATATAAAAAGTTACGATTGAAGGAATTATCCCTTTTAAGTGACCCCTTATATCACGGGAAGAAACAGCATAGGAATATGACAAAATAAACAACTGTACCATGATACGCTCCCCACCTTGTGACAATTGAAGGTCAGTTGCTCAGCGTCAGAACAATAATTAACATGCTGCATTTTGCAAACCAAATAATTGTATATACCATATGAAAACTGGCGTTTTCCAAAGTGACTAAAATCACACCTCTCACTCGCTCCCCCTTTTATCAATACAATGTATGTCACCACGTGACCTAGGTCCTATCAGTAAAAGGATGAACAAGTGAGATATGTTATCGTACGAGGCGTGGACGGACGGACGAACAGCGGTATGCCATAATAAGCCCGTATTTTTACGGGCGTATAAAAATGAATGGCCCATATCCTGAAATTACGAATATATCATTTTTGGCCAAATTATTTTTCAAAACTTTCATCAGTTTGATTAAGGCGAGGTTGTTTATATGCATGGCGGACGGACGGACATAATTCTGGGGTTTTTCGAAGAAGGATGGAAATTTGCGAATGAAAACACGAGTATAAAGTACATGTACATGTAATGCATTGTCGACGAAAGTAAGGGACATGTGTTTTCTACTTAATGGATCGTCAATAATAAAGTTGGTTTGGTAGTTATCATTTTTCTACGGTGATACATTTAGGACACGCATTCATTTTTTTCTGAAAAAAATATGTCGAGCGCTCGACATAATATGATTTTAATAGTCTCAAACATTTGAATTCATTCCTAATATAGCAAGCATACGGAAAGATGGATAGAGAAGAAGTTATTGGCATTTTGCATCAATGTAATTTCAAGCAAAGATAAACTATGATCAGGGGCGAATCCAGGGGGGGGGGGGGGGGGGCGCACCCGGCACGCGCGCCCCCTAAAATTGGAAAAAATATGATTTTTTGGTGTATAATCGTGATTTTTCACACGAAATACCACAAAATTTTTCGCGCCATCCTCCGCAATTGGAAAAAATATGATTTTTTGGCGTAAAATCGTGATTTTTCACACGAAATACCCCCAAAATTTTCGCGCCTCCCTCCGCTCGGTGCATTTTTTTTTAAGTGCGCCCCCCTAACTTGAAATCCTGGATCCGCCCCTGATGATAATGTTGTCCTCACAATTTCAACTCGGCATTTAAGACGAATTCTACACAAAATGATAAAAAAAAGTTCTCGAAATGAATTAAGTTTTCAAATTCCTTCTCTTTTGAACTATAAGTCCAAATCTTTCCCGAAGCTCTATAGGAATGATAAAAATCCGTTGTTATCGTTTTTTTAGCTTCTTTTATATATATGGCCTATATATACTGTTTTTCGTTTGGACTATCGGACTGTCGGACTATCGGACTGTCGGACTATCGAACTGTCGGACTATCGGATTGTCGGACTATCGGACTGTCAGACTATCGGACTGTCGGATGATAGCTACGGCCCCCAAATATAATATAGCATGCAAAAAAAAAATATATATATAAAATTATATTATGACTTATACAACACAGTCAGGTCAGAACCAATTCAATAACAATCAATAAACCATAGACATTATAATAATAAATCGATGCAGCAATGTTCATTATATCTAGTTTGATCTGAAATAATTACCAAAATATTTAGCTAGCCCAATAATGGACTTAACCTTCTGATTTCTAAGCATTTACTAATATATCAACCAAGTTCCTTTAAAACAGTTAAATTTTCATTGGCTAAAAGCCAAATAAATTTAGAAGAATTATTTAAAGAAGAAAAGTTTGAATGGTGACTTTCAACTTTTTTAATAAAATCATGTCTCAAAGTATTATATAAAGGACACTCTAAAAGGAAATGTTGTTCATTTTCTATCTTTTCCAAAGAACAATTTTGACATAAACGTTCAGATCTGTCCAGTCTATTTTGATGGTGTCGAGCCTTTTCAATTCTCAGAGGATGAACACTGATTCTCAACTTACATAAAGACTGGCGGATTTTAAAATCATTTATCTGAGTGTATTTTTCTCTATCAAAGCAATTTTTAAGAGAAAAATAAGTATCAAGCTTACTATTGTTACCATTCAGAATATCTTGTTTATTTTGATTCCAGAAAATCATAAAACTGTCACATAATTTATAAAATAGAAATAATAGAAATAGAAATACTTTATTAAGCCAATTAAGGATCCTTGTGGGTTTATAATTTCATACAATGATTACAATGATTAGAATACATAATAAAAATTAAATTGATGAATTATAATAACGATTTACCAGGAGGAAAGCAGGTGACCAAGGGAGATAAAAAAAAAACAACTGTTATATATTATATGGATTATTCCCCCTTGTCCAAGATTAGAAAACTTAATGAAATGGATGTGGCTGATTCCCTCCTAGGAATGTAGACCTAACAAATATGTATATAAAATAAAATAATAACAATAATAACAATAATAACAATAATAATAATAATAATAATAATAATAATAATAATAATAATAATAATAATAATAATAATAACAATAATAATAATAATAATAATAATAACAAAAATAATAATAATAATAATAATTAATGCAAGGACTGGACCCTGTCTTGAGGAGTTATACATAGATATGTATGTACAATTACATGTATAAAAGTGTTTTCTCTATATATATTATATGTAACACTCACTCTTAACAATTATATGATATGATCTCACACATTATTTAATATCAATCTATCATGAAGAACCTCGTCCATCAGAAATATTTTTTTATATCAATTTAAAGCTTTGAATAAGAGAATGACCTGGATTTTCAACTAAAAATGTATTTTCAGTGGTCATTAACCATACAAATTTGAATTTATTATCTAACTTGATAAAATGTTTACAATAATTTTCAATTTGATTATGCAATTCCTCACGTAAACTATTATAAAAAGCACATTTTATTAGAAAATGAAGTTCATCTTCGATATCATTCTGTGAACAAAACATACATATCCTCTGTGACCTTTCTATATAATTATTTTTATGCCTCTCTGTTTCCACTCTTAAATGATGTGAACTTATGCGAAATCTACATAGTATTTGCCTTACTTCAAAATTGTTTATCTCTAGATATTTTTTTTTTTGGAACACACTTTTGTAGAAAAAACATGTATGTAACTTTCCAGAAACATCTTTTTCATGGAACCATGCTTTCAAAAACAGAGTTTTTAACTTTTTAATAACAAGTTTGATGGTTTTTATTTATAGAATAGTCACGGCAATAAATTTCTTTTAAATCAAGTTTATCAAGCAGAAAAATCACAGAGGAGTACCAAGCTTGACTATTGTTTTCATGCAAATTCTTGTTATATAGAAAAGCTTCTTTCAATAAATTTGAGCTGCAATGATGTAATCGATGTAGATAACTGATCATTGATAAAACAATATTAAAATATATAGGGAATCTTCCTATTTCAGAAAGAACTGCAATATTTGAACTCTTACTGTTCACACCTAAAGTAAATTTGCAAAACTTCAAGTTTATTTTATCAGGCACATTATTTTGATATATTTTTTCTGAAATATTTATAGCATTCTTTTTGCAGGCTACAGAGTTAGTTTTAAATATTTCCCATATCTCTGAACCATACAAACAATAGGTTTTATGGTATGGTCAAACAAATATAAATTTGCTATGATGCTTGCAGCTAAACCAGACAAACATCTACTTAATTTGTATGATGCTTTTAAAGATTTATTATTAAGTTCTTCTTTTGCATAATTAAACAAGCCACTTGACTGGAAAATAACACCAAGATATTTATGCTTATTGACTGATTCAGTTAGTTCATTATTAAAGTAGAATGATTCTTTTATATGACGACCACTCTTATTAAATATTAAAACTTAAGTTTTCTTTAAGTTAACATTTAAGCACCATGTATCACAATAAGATACTAATGCATTCAGACGTTCCTGAAGTTCATTAGCGGAATTGGAAAAAATAATAACATCATCTGCATACAAGAGGCAGTCAATGCGATCAGTGCAGAGTGATACACTTTCGGGGCAGTTTTGCAAACAATTTGGTAAATCATTTATAAATGAATTGAAAAGGGAAGGTTTCAAAACATCACCTTGGGGATAAACCCCAATATGCGAGTTGAAACATTGGCCTAGTTTATTATCAACTTTTACTCTTAATTTATTTAGTGTATACATATGTTTGATAAGATGATAACAAATGTTCCCAATGTCTGACTGGAGCATTTTGATAAGCATACATGGATGTATCACAATATCAAAAGCCCATTTAAAGTCAACAAAACATGCATAAAATTTGTTACCCTTGTTGTTAGTATAGCTTAGGGAACGACCATTTAACTTGAAGTGGGAGGGGAAGGGGGTATGGTTTTTTCCTAAAAAAAGAATTATGATTTAGAAGGGAAAGAAATTAAATAATCTGTCCTCACAGCATTGGCCACAAAAATATTCTGCTTTACATAAGGGACCGACCATTTAACTTGAAGGGGGGGGGGGGGGTTATGGTTTTTTGATTCGTTCAGAATTTTTGTTCGGACATCACGAGAGTTAGAATATTAATGGAGAGTACTTACTAGTATTACCATTCCTGTTGTACTGATGTTCTGTCCACTAATGAAGCAGTACTCACTAGTATTACCATTCCTGTTGTACTAATGTTCTGTCCGCTAATGGAGCAGTACTCAATAGTATTACCATTCCTGTTGTACTGATGTTCTGTCCACTAATGAAGCAGTACATACTAGTATTACCATTCCTGTTGTACTGATGTTCAATCCCTGCTTTCAGCACGGGTTTCCTGTTGTACTTATGTTCTGTCTACTAATGAAGCAGTACTCACTAGTATTACCATTCCTGTTGTACTGATGTTCTGTCCACTAATGAAGCAGTACTCAGTAGTACTACCATTCCAGTCATACAGATGTTCTTTCCACTAATGTAGCAGTACTGACTAGTATTACCATTCCTGTTGTACTGATGTTCTTTCCACTAATGTAGCAGTACTGACTAGTATTACCATTCCTGTTGTACTGATGCTCTGTCCACTAATGTAGCAGTACTTACTAGTATTACCATTCCTATTGTACCAATATTCTGTCCACTAATGTAGCAGTACTTACTAGTATTACCATTCCTGTTGTACTGATGTTCTGTCCACTAATGAAGCAGTACTTACTAGTATTACCATTCCTGTTGTACTGATGTTCTGTCCACTAATTGAGCAGTACTCACTAGTATTGCCATTCCTGTTGTACTGATGTTCTGTCCCCTAATTGAGCAGTACTCACTAGTATTACCATCCTATTGTACTGATGTTCACTCCCTGCTTTCAGCACGGGTGTCTTACTGTTTAATCTTTCGCTTGTTGTGTAGTTTTATGTGGACCATTGTTGGGGGGGGGGGGGGGGGGGAGGGGTATTCTCTTTATTCAGACCATTGTAATATTTGACCTTTGATTCTACGGTAATGACTTTCAATTACCCCTTGGTATCTCAAGCTTTCCTACTTACGTTTAAATTTACTTTGTAGCTTCTCTATAACGTAAGAAAACACGTTTGAGATACCAAAGGGGTAATTTTTAGCGTGCTCGCATTGAGGGCGACAGATCGTGGGTTCGAATCCTGGTCGAATCAAACCAAAGATTACAAAATTAGCATTTGTTATTTCTTCGTTAAAAAGGGCAGGGGTGTAATTACGTGTGCCTGTGTGGCTGGTAAGATAAGATCGTCAGTAAATATTGTTATGTCAAGAGCATCAGCCAGTTTATACCAATGATAACAAGTTAAGCGACTATAGTACGTTTCTAACATAAACATATTGTGTTTTCTATTCATTTTTAGGGCTGAAAAAGGAGGAATATATAGATATAATTTAATACATCGAAACGTGATATTGTAAAAACCAGGGTATGTCAAGGTTGGAAAAGTAAGTATAAAACGTGCTTTAAATCAGGATTTTCAGTTAAATCGTTCATATGGAACATTTCTTCATTGAATACTACATTTAAATTGTATATGTATATATTAAGTCGTCTAGCAACTATCATGTTGATGTCCCTTCACACAAAGAAATACTGATTGTTAGTTAAGATTTACAATATATTGCTGGCTCAATGAGTTTTAAAATGATTTAAAAGTATTCTCTCAATTCTGATAAAATGTATTTGATTTCAAAATTTATTTTCAGCTGAATATTATTTTGCAATTTTAGAATAATGATAAGGTAATTCTAAAAATAAAGTGCTCTGAAATTTATTTAAGAAAAAGTGCTCATATTTTGTACAGGTTCATTAGCAAAATGATTAATTTAAGAAACAAGATTTGTCACACATTAGGTCAACCACTAAAATGGGAGGGTGCCATTGTAACATTTGGCTTATTACAACATGTCTAGATCCTGGGCGTGGTATGTTGTGTTCAAATAAATACACCTATCTGTATGGTTAAACCTTGAGAGGGAGATCCGAAAAGTGTCATGAATCTTCAATATACTCTACTATAATACCATTAAATACTAGACTAGCGTATGCCCTCTCCCCCTATCCACACTTGCATATCGAGATTTAATGTGCAAAAATATTGATTTTTCCTCTTACAGTTACTGTATCACTCCACACATTTGATGCCTCAAGTGTTCTACTGTACACATATATATATTTCATAAGACTTAACATTAAATTTTATACTCGTTAACAACACAAGTAAAGATGACAAGCTTCACATTGTATGTAAAAAGCTCCCTAGAGAGATTTATAATGCTTTGAAGGACATCCTTCTAGGCACTAGATAACACCAAAACAACACCAAGAAAAACTTTTCTACCTGTCTCTGGATATAACCAATATAACCGCCAGACCCAGTGCTCTGCCAGGCTCTGAATATAACTAATCTATCAGCAAGAACTACTGATCTTCCAGGCTCTGGATATTACCAATATAACAGCAAGAAATAGTGCTCTTCTGGGTTCGGGATATTACCAATCTAACAGCAAGAAATAGTCTTCTTTCAAGTTTGAAATTCCAAAGGGATAATTGTTATCGTGGTCGCAATGAGTTCAACAGATCGTAGTTTCGAGTCCCGGTCGGGTCAAACCAAAGATTGCAAACCTGGTATTTCTCTGATAATCATGCAACACTAAGGAAAACGAACAAATATTGCTATTTGTTCTTTCTCCGCTAACCACCCACGCAGCCAAACAGCACTAAGGAAAAAGAACAAAGATTGGTTGGTTCGGAATCCGAATAATGTGTCCGAGTGGAGCTCGCAGACTGTTGTTTCAGTACTAGTGAGCTAGCACTTTAAAAATCCAACTTAGCGTGCTGGTCTAGTACAAAGCGGTCATCATCTACCTCATCATGTCATCAAAATGTACCTTGTTCTCGCCATGATATGGCTGGGAAAATGTTCACTTGGCGTTAATCAATAATCACTCACTCACTCAATTAAGATGAATTGTCCATATTTACATGAATTGTCCATATTTACTGTAGACAGCTAGTAATCTTTTTACACCCCTCCCCCAAGCAATAAATAAAAAATAATCTTATAAATCCCTAATTGTCATGTGACGGCCCTATATATACTCTGTTGATAATAAGAGTATGCATAGGGTTGACACTTGCAAGCTGTGGTTAACATAAGATTGTACAAATAAGGACACGAATAAGATAAATTAAAGAAAAAGAGATGAAATAATAAAGAAATTTTATTGAGAATAAATGCAATGTTTGTAAACAGAAAGCTAAAAAAGGGTGGGGAAAAGGGCGGGATGTAATCACGTGCCACGAGTGCATGTGTGGTTGGTAAGATATACCAATGATCGCAATACCAAGCTAAGCGATATATAGTACGCTTCTAGCATAAACATATGGTGTTTTCTAATTTTTGGGGGTTAAAAAAGGGGGGATTTATAAATATAATTTAATACATCGAAACTTGATATTGTTAAAACCAGGGCATGTCAAGGTTAAAACAGCATGCATAAAACGTGTTTTAAATCAAGATTGTTCGGTTAAACCGTTCACATGGAACATTTCTTCATTGTATATTACAATTGAATTGTATATATATAGCTTGAAGTCGCCTAGCAGCTATCATGTTGATGTTCCTTCATACAAAGAAATAATGATTGAACGCTAAAATTTAAACAATGTGTTTTAGAAGTGAGATATTTAACACAAAACATCGTGACAATATATTGTTGTCTCAATGACAGTCTTAAAAGGATTTAATTACGTCAGGGTTTTTAACTGCCAAACAACTTTTCAAAAATTATTGTCTCATTTCTGAAAATTAAAAGGCCATGATACAATGTTTTTGATTTCAAAATTTATTTTAAATGAATATTATTTTTGTGATTTTAGAATAATGATGAGGTAATTCTATAAAAAGTGCTCTGAAACTTATATCAGAAACAATGCTCATATTTTGTACATGTTCATTAGCAAAATGATTAATTTAAGTAACAAGATTTGTCACACATATGGTCAACCATTAAAATGTATTAGATATAATATGCTAAAATAATGTGTACACACATGTTTGTATAGTTACTGAAAATATTATGTCAAACTTGCATTGCTTTTGATCAAAATATAATTATATAGGACAAAAAACAAAAAAAAATCTCGGAGGAGATATTTTCTCTGTTCTAGAAATATATATGTTTCGTCCTTATTATTCACTATGATTCCACCTATGCCAATATTTTGGGCGGTGGTGTAATTATGTGTGTCTGTGTGGCTGGTAAGGTAGGGTCGTCATTAAATATTGTTAACTCAAGAACATCAGCCAGTTTATACCAATGATAACAAGTTAAGCGATATATAGTTCCTTTCTAGTATAAACATATGGTGTTTTCTATTTATTTTTCAGGGAACAAGGAGAAATTTATAGATATAATTTAATACATCAAAACGTGATATTGTTAAAGCAAGGGCATGTCAAGGTTGGAAAAGTATGTATAAAACGTGCTTTAAATCAAGATTGTCAGTTCAATCGTTCATATGGAACATTTCTTCATTGTATATTACATTTAAATTGTGTATATATAGTTTTAAGTCGTCTAGCAACTATCATATTGATGTCCCTTCACACACAGAAATGCTGATTGCTAGTTAAGATTTACAATATTTGTTGGCTCAATGACAGTTTTAAAATGATTTAATCAGGTCAGGGTTTTTAACTACAAAAAAACATTTTTTTTTTTTTTTTAAATATTCTCTCTCAATTCTGAAAATTCAAAGGCCATGATAAAATGAATTTGGTTTAAAAATTAATTTTCAACTGAATATTATTTTTGCAATTTTAGAATAATGATGAGGTAATTCTAAAAAGAAATGTTCTGAAATTTATTTAAGAAAAAGTGCTCATATTTTGTACAGGTTCATTAGCAAAATGATTAATTTGAGAAACAAGATTTGTCACACATGTGGTCAACCACTTAAATGGGGGGGGGGGGGGGGGGGGGGGAGGGGGAGGGAGGGTGCCATTGTAACATTTGCTTTATTACAACATGCATAGATCCTGGGCGTGGTGTGATGTGGTGAAATAAATATACCTGTTTGTATGGTTAAGCCTTGGGAGGGAAATCCGAGAAGGTATGAAAGTGTCGTGAATCTTACTGTCTATATATTCAGCCCATGGATTTGGGGGTGGTGGGTGACAATGCTGCTGTCTTGGAATCATTACACATGACTTCCAGTTAACACGTGGAAGGTATGCTGCTTTACAAATCTAACAGCAAGATTGACCTATGCCCCCCTCAATATTTCAGTTATATCGTGGCAGTCCGTTTTATTGGTGGAAGAAACCGGAGTTCCCGGTGAAAACCACTGAACTGTCATTGACAAACTTAATCAAATACTAAGCAATATTGTATCGATTACATCTCGCCATGAACGGGATTCGAACTCACAACTTTAGTGGTGATAGGCACTAATTGCACAGGTAGTTGCAATTCCAACTACCATGCGATCACGGCCACGACGACCCCTTAACAAAATTTATACTCTACTATAATGCCATTCAAAACTAGACTAACGTATGCCCTCTCCCCCTCTCCACACTTGAATATCGGAATTTAATGTGCAAAAATATTGATTTTTCCCTCATATTGTATCACTCGACACATTTAATGCCTCAAGTGTTTTACTGTACACATATATATATATTATAAGACTTAACATATCAACATTATATTCTTTTAACAACATAATTATGGATGACAGGCTTCATATATGTATGCACAAATCTGCCTAGCGAGAATTATAATGTTTTAAAGGGCACCCTTCTAGGCACTGTATAACACCAAAACAACACCTGTTTCTGAATATAACCAATCTAACAGCAAGAACTTCTGATCTTCCAGGCTCTCGATATAACCTTTATAATAACAAAATATAGTGTTCTTCCAGTCTCTGGATATATCAAATATAACAGCAATAACTACTGATCATCGAGACAGTGGATATATCCGATATACCAGCAAGTACTAGTGCTCTTCGGGTTCTGGATATAACTAATCTAACAGCAAGATATACAGATTGCCCAGGCTGGCTCTGAGTAGAACAGCAAGAACTACTGATATCCCAGTCTCTGGATATATCCAATCTAACAGCAAGAACTACTGATATCACAGTCTCTGGATATATCCAATCAACCAGCAAGAACTACTGATATCCCAGTCTCTGGATATATACAATCTTACAGCAAGAACTACTGATATCCCAGTCTCTGGATATATCCAATCTAACAGCAAGAACTACTGATACCAGTCTCTGGATATATCCAATCTAACAGCAAGAACTACTGATATCCCATGCTCTGGATATTACCAATCTAACAGCAAGAACTACTGATCTTCCTGTCTCTGGATATTACCAATCTAACAGCAAGTACTAGTGTTCTTCCGGGTTCTGGATATAACCAATATAACAGCAAGAACTACTCTTCTTCCAAGTTTGAGATACCAAATGGGTAATTGTTAGCGTGGTCGCAATGAGTTCGACATATCGTGGGTTCGAGTCACCAAACCAAAGATTGCCACACTGGTATTTGGTGTTTCTCTGATAATCACGTACCACTAAGGAAAAACAACAAAGATTGGTTGACTCGGAATCCGAATAATGTGTCCGAGTGGAGCTCGCAGACTGTTGTCTCGGTAACCTAGCACTATAAAACTCCAACTATACATGCTGGGCTAGTGGCAAGCGGTCAACATCTTTGTCATCGCATCAAAATGTGACTTGTTCTCGCATGATATAGCTCGAAAAAATGCTCACTTAGCGTTTAACAACAACCACTCACTCACTCAATGAATCATCCAATATACATTATAGAAAGCTAGTAATCTTTTACACTCACCACCCCCCCAAAAAAGAACCCCAAAATAAATAAAAAATAATCTTATAAATCCCTAATAGTCATGTGATCAATATCGACGTGTGTCGACCTTATATTTATACTCTGTGGATAATAAGAGTATGCATAGGGTCGACACATGTAAGTTGCTGTTAACATAAGATTGTACGAATAAGGACACAAATAAGTTAAATGAAGGAAAAAGAGGTGAAATCATAAAGATATGGTATTGAAAATAAATACAATGTTGGTAAAAAGAAAGTAAAAAATGGGTGGGAGGAAAAAGGATGGTGGTAATTCCGTACCAGAAGTGCCTGTGTGGTTGGTAAGATAGGGTCATCAGTAAGTAAAATCAGCAAGATTATACCAATGATAGCCAGTTAACCTGTATTAAGTGAGTCTCTTCTATAAATATTGGGTGATGTCTATTTGTTTTTAGGCTAAAAAAAAAGAGGGGTGGGGGGGGGGGGTAAATTTATAAATGTGCTTAAATATATCGAAGCTTGATATTGTAAACACCAGCGCATGTCAATGTTGAAAAGGTATGTATACAATGTGTTTTTAATCAAGATTGTGCAGCTAAGCCGTTCATGTGGAACAATTCTTCATTGCATATCACAAATAGAATGCATATATATAGTTTGAAGTCGCCTAGCAGCTATCATGTTGATGGCCCTTCACACAAAGAAATGGTGCTTGTTAGTTAAAGTTTAAACACTATTTTAGAAGTGACATATTTAACACAAAACATCGTGACAATATATTGTTCGGCTAAATGACAGTCTTAAAATTAATTAATCAAGTCTGGATTTTAACTGCAAAGCAACATTTTCAAAAAGCCTTTTCTCAATTCTGAGAATCAAACGGCCATGATACAATGAATTTGTTTCCAAAATTTATTTTAAATTGAATATTATTTTTGAATTTTGGTAAGGTCTTTGATGAGGTAATTCTAAGCCAAAAGTTCTGAAATTTATATAAGAAAAATATTCTCTTAATTTGTACAGGCTTGTTAACAAAGTGATTAATTTAAGTAACAAGATTTGTCACACCTATGATTAACCATTAATATAGGGGGGTGTAATTGTAACATTTGTCTTATTACAACATGTCTAGATCCTATGTGGTCAACCCCTGTGGATGGGTGTGTTGTGTTGGAATGAATACACTTATCTTTATGGTTTATCCTTGGCAGAGAGAAGATGTGAGAGTGTCATGGACCTAATGTATTCAGCCTACGGATTGGGGGGTGGGGGTGGAATTGTTGTCCTGGAATCATTTCACATGACTTACAGTTAACACGTGGAATGTAGAATGGATGGAATTTTCACACACGTATACTTTAAGCATTTAGCCAACTTGCAGCTAGGGTTGGGTCACTCTCCTGGAACTAATGAACGTGTCTATGTGGTCATACATTGTGATGGAGTGGGCACGGAAAAGTCACGCGTACACTGTTTATGAATATAAGTACAAATGTATTTAAGCAAACTGATCCTATTCTCTAATATGATATAACTAGACTGACGTATATCACACTCCCCACACACTACTTTAATATCGGATGTTAATGTGCAAATAGTTATGTGTTACTCGTGCTGTTACTATATGATACAATATTTGATGCCACCGCGAGTTCTAAAGTGTAGATATACTTAAATATATGTATTTCATTAAAATAGAACATTTCTCTACTAGAATACATCACAATTAAAGATGACAAGCTTGTGTGTAAACAGCTAGCTAGAGAGAGTTATAATCCTTTAAAGGACATCCTTCTAGGTACTGGATAACACCAAAACAACCGCATGAATAAATTTTCTTCTTGTTTCTAGGTATAACCAATATAACAGCAAGAACTACTGTTCTCCTAGGCTCTGGATACAAGACAACAACAGCAAGGATGACACAACAACAATAGACACTTCTCTTATATGCTCTGGATATATTCCAAAGAACAAAAATATCTATGTTCTGCTCTGTATATAACCAAATAACCAATACAACAATAACTCTTCTGTTGACATTTCCAATACTACACCAATAACCACTCGTTTTTCTGGCTCTTGATATACGGTAAATACAAGAAAGGAAGATTCATTACAGCTCTCTTTTAGCTGTACAGTAATTATGTTGCCATCTACTTAATGCTCGACTCGAATAGACAATAAGATGCTCGGTTCCATTCTGCAATTGTGACAAAACTGCGTCGACGCCTAGACCACTGGCGTCTGTGTTTAAGACAAACTGATCATGTGTGGCTGGTAGCTTTAAAACTGGAGCCATTTTAAGAGCCTCCTTTAATGTATAAAATGCTATCTGACAATTCTGATTCCACACAAACTTTGCCTTTTTCTGCGTGAGCTATCTCGGAAAAATTCTCAATAAATTTTCTATAATATCCACAGAAACCAAGGTAACTTTTTAATTCAGTTTTTGATTTTGGTTCTGGCCAATCCCTAGCATCGACAATTTTCTCCGGGTCGCATTCAACTCCTTCTTCGGACACAACATGGCCGAGGTATTTAATCTTAGTTTGAAATAAGAAGCATTTGTTGGCCTTTAATTTTAGGTTTGCGACTTTTAATCTCTCGAAAATCTCTCTAAGATTTAGAAGCGCAGTATCGGAATCAGCTTCCCAACACATTTTCTATCAATCTTTCGATAAGATGCACTAGAATTGGATAACACCATTGGCATAACCCGAAATTCGAACAACCCACGGTGGGTAGCAAAAGCAGTTTTATACTGATCCCCAGTGTCACCTTTAATCTGCCAATAATCAGTCTGCATATCGACAATATGGAACCAACGAGAACCCGCTAAAGCTTTGAATGTGTAATCCGATTTAAGGAGAGGGTAAGCATCTTTAGTGGTTATAGAATTTATTTTCCTGAAATCTACACAGAATCGGGGGCGTCCCATCTTTTTAAGATACAATGCAAACTGGTGCCAACCAAGGGCTTGAGCTATGTTGCATGAATCTGTCCTTTACCATTTTATCCATCTCTTTATCAATAACTTCTTTCTTAGCAAGGGGATTCTACGCGCTGGGAGCTTTATAGCATTATGGTTCCCTGTGTCTATCTTATGGGTCGCTAAATCTGTTTGACACAAAGGCTTGTCAGGTTCAGCAAAAACACATGAAATTTATTTAACTAAATCAATCAATTTTTCTCTTTCTTGCAAAGTAAACCCGTCAGAGACCTTGTCTTTCAGAGCCGGCAAATGTTCGGGAAGAACACTGGGCTTAGGGGTTGTACTATCCCCCTGCACATCATCCATGACGTCAACACTACTTAATACACCTATAACACTGTCCGGACCTAACTTCATTCCCTTCTGAGTAACATTTGACAAATAAAACGAGCACTTTTCCTCATCTTTAACATTAACAAATGCTTTTGCCAATAACAGTCCTTTACTTTGCATGTACCTTGTACTTTCAACTAACCCAAAATCAACTTTAAGCTTGCCATCTACATAACCTTCAACAAACAGTTCACTGGCAGCGGGTATTGATACCTTCTCAGAAAGTCTGATTTTAGCGCAAGTTTCATTTCTACCCTTACTCAGTTTAATGGTTTGCTCATTAAGTTTCATCAACAATTTCCCGACATGTATTTCCGCGTTTTGGACTTCACGGAAATCCATGCCGAAAATTCCTGCTAGGTCATCAATCTTGGCCACGATCAATTCTTGTTCAAGGGAAAACTTCCCTAATTTCATCTTAGTTTTTATTTTCCCTTTAATTCTCAACTCGGTACCATCAGCTGTATGTACAGTAGTTTTCGCTTCTGTGAGTAATTCGTTCCGATTAGGAACTTTCGAGAAAGAAAAAGGTTCCGATAGAATACTAACCGGAAAACCAGTATCGACTAATAACCTACAATCAAAACCCTCAATCAAAGCATCTACGTTTAAGCAAGTATCAGACAACATACGAAGATACACCGTACTTTTGCTATTTCACCATTAACTATTCCTAACACTTCTGTGTTGATATCTATTTCTTTCTGTACACTGTCATTTGTTACTTTTACTATTTCACCATTAACTATCCCTAGCACTTCTGTGTTGATATCTATTTCTTTCTGTACACTCTCATCTGTTACTTTTACTATTTCACCATTAACTATCCCTAACACTTCTGTGTTGATATCTATTTCTTCTTGTACACTGTCATCTGTTACTTTTACTATTTCACCATTAACTATTCCTAACACTTCTGTGTTGATATCTATTTCTTTCTGTACACTCTCATCTGTTACTTTTACTATTTCACCATTAAATATCCCTAACACTTCTGTGTTGATATCTATTTCTTTCTGTACACTGTCATCTGTTACTTTTACTATTTCACCATTAACTATCCCTAACACTTCTGTGTTGATATCTATTTCTTCTTGTACACTGTCATCTGTTACTTTTACTATTTCACCATTAACTATCCCTAACACTTCTGTATTGATATCTATTTCTTTCTGTACACTCTCATCTGTTACTTTTACTATTTCACCATTAACTATCCCTAACACTTCAGATTCTATGATTTTCTTATCAACTAATTTATTCTCATTTAATAATTCAGGACTGCATTTTGATCGATTTTCAAAATCTTGTGGAGCTGGATTTACGACCTCAAACTCAGTTCTCAAGTCTTTAGCTTAGCCCTATCTGTGTTGTCTGTTTCATAAACCCTTTCAGTATATTGTCGTAAATATGGACATTTGTTCTGATATGTCCTATTTCTTGACAATTATGATATCGGGCTTCTCGTAGACCACTGAATTTCTTGGAGGGGCATATTGACTTTGCAAATAGTTAGGCCTAATAGGAGTCATCTGGCTACGATTCATATTCTTTCATTTCTCTTGTTTAAAGAATTTTTCTAACTTTTCATCGAACATTTTCGAAATTGCATTTAAAGTTAAATGTTACGTGTTATCTTTTCTTTCATTTGAATCTTTACATTTCATAGTCTGTACTGAAAATGTGCTTTCTTCTAATGCCATATATACCAACATAACCAAGTGACAAAATCTGAGGGAAATCAATGATAATTAACCATAACCAACATGACCAAGTGACGATGTCTGAGAGAAATCAATACCCAAGTGACAAAGTGAAGGAAATCAATGATAATTTCCCATAACCAATATGACCACGTGACAAATTCTGAGGAAAATCAATGATAATTTCCCATAACCAACATAACCAAGTGACAAAGTCTGAGGGAAATCAATGATAATTTCCCTTAACCAACATGACCACTTGACAAAGTCTGAGGGAAATCAATGATAATTAACCATAACCAACTTGACCAAGTGACAAAGTCTGAGGGAAATCAATAACCAAGTGACAAAGTCTGAGAGAAATCAATGATAATTTCCCATAACCAACATGACCACGTGACAAATTCTGAGGAAAATCAGTGATAATTTCCCATAACCAACATATCCAAGCGACAAAGTCTGAGGGAAATCAATGATAATTAACCATAAACAACATGACCAAGTAACAAAATCTGAGGGAAATCAATGATAATTAGCCATAACCAACATGACCAAGTGACAAAGTCTGAGGGAAATCAATGATAATTTCCCATAACCAATATGACGACGTGACAAAGTCTGAGGAAAATCAATGATAATTTCCCATAACCAACTTAACCAAGTGGCAAAGTCTGAGGGAAATCAATGATAATTTACCTTAACCAACATGACCAAGCGACAAAGTCTGAGGGAAATCAATAATAATGTCCCTTAACCAACATGACCACGTGACAAAGTATGAGGGAAATCAATAATTTCCCATAACCAACATGACCAAGCGAAAAAGTCTGAGGGAAATCAATGATAATTTCCCTTAACCAACATGACCATGTGACAAAGTATGAGGGAAATCAATGATAATTTCCCATAACCAACATGACCAAGCGAAAAAGTCTGAGGGAAATCAATTATAATTTCCCTTAACCAACATGACCACGTGACAAAGTATGAGGGAAATCAATGATAATTTCCCATAACCAACATGACCAAGTGACAAAGTCTGAGGGAAATCAATGATAATTTCCCTTATCCAACATGACCAAGTGACAGAGTCTGAGCGAAATCAATGATAATTTCCCTTAGCCAACATGACCAAGCGACAAAGTCTGAGGGAAATGAATGATAATTTCCCTTAACCAACATGACAACGTGACAAAGTCTGAGGGAAATCAATGATAATTAACCATAACCAACTTGACCAAGTGACAAAGTCTGAGGGAAATCAATGATAATTTCCCATAACCAACATGACCACGTGACAATTCTGAGGATAATCAGTGTTAATTTCCCATAACCAACATAATCAAGTGACAAAGTCTGAGGGAAATCAATGATAATTAACCATAACCAACATGACCAAGTAACAAAGTCTGAGGGAAATCAATGATAATTAACCATAACCAACATGACCAAGTGACAAATCTGAGGGAAATCAATAACCAAATGGCAAAGTCTGATGGAAGTCAATGATAATTTCTCTTAACCAACATGACCACTTGATAAAGTCTGATGGAAATCAATGATAATTAACCATAACCAACTTGACCAAGTGACAAAGTCTGAGGGAAATCAATAACCAAGTGACAAAGTCTGAGTGAAATCAATGATAATTTCAACCGTACAAAAAAGATTAAAACCAGGTTAATGGTTCAGAATTAAAAAAAAACCAGGCCTATAATGACTGTCGACTTTTTCTGTCCATCTAACCAATCATCCCAACATGGTGAAATCTCTCTCTTACACAAAACATTGTGTCTATTATATCTGACAGACAAAAGAGAATGTAATACATTAAAACAAACTTAATGAAACGTGTTTTGTTTCAGCTGACCATAGCTAAATCCATGCTGTTGTGGTAAGACAGGGTCTCTACAGCCAGTATTGTTAATGTGTGGAAATCAAAAAGTTTATTCCAATGGTAACTAGTAAGGCAATATTATGTGAGGATCTAGTACAAATATTACCCGACATTTATTATTTTTGGAGAGGCGGGGGGAGGTTGTGAAAAAAGAAAAAAAAAGAAATTGAATGAAGCTCCTAGTGATATGGCTGACCATAGTTAGATTCATGTGTGTTTGGAAAGATCGGGTCTGTTCATCTAGTATGGTTAATTTGATGCTATGCAATCAGTGCCTACCACCACTGATGTTGTGAGTTCGAATCCCGAGGTGTACAACCTTATGTGATAAAGTTTCCTCCACCAATAAACCTGACCGTCACGATATAACTTACATATATTGTTTCTTTCTTTTTTAATTATACTCTTAAACTTTAATTCAAAAGTTTCTACAAAGGCAAATATTAGTCTTCCTGGTGGCCAATACATGTTTATCAACCGATAGATTTGCACTTATTGTTAACATCAAAGCCAGAAGAAGACCCATCGATAAACTATACTTGTTGACACAAATGATTGCACAATTTGTTCAGATCCGTTAATAAACATGGCTGCTACAGGCAATTCCTGTTTCTGATTGGTCGATTTCTACAAAATCTTCTCATCTCAAACCGCTTGGCCAAATGAACCGACACTTGGTATGAAGCCTTTACGGAAGGTACTCTTTAAAGAATGCTCATTTAATCCAGGACATTTACAAACATGACCGCCACATGCAATTCTGGCTTCTGATTGGTCGATTTCTAAAAATTCTTTTCCTCTGAAACCGCTTGGCCAAATGAGCCGAATCTTTGTAGGAAGTAGCTATGGAAGGCTCTCTATAAAGAATGCACATTTCATCCTGGTCCGTTAACAAACATGGCTGCTACAGGCAATTCTTTTTTCTGATTGGTCTTTTTTTTTCTCCTCCTCTGAAACCGCTTGGCCAAATAAACCGAAACTTGGATTCTTTAAAGAGGACCTTCCATAGATGCTTCTTACCATGTGTCGGTTCATTTAGTCAAGCCGTTTCTGAGGAGAAGATATTTTGGAAATCGACCAATCAGAAAGAAGAATTGCCTGTGGCGGCCATGTTTATTAATGGATCTAAGCAAATTTTGCAAGGTTTATAGAGGACCTGTCATAGATGCTTCCTACCAAGCTTAGGTTCATTTGGCTAAGTGGTTTTAAAGGAGAAGATTAAAATGTGAAAAGTTAATGGACGACGGACGATCGGATGCCAAGTGATGGCAAAAGCTCACTTTGCCGTTGGCAAGGTGAGCTAAAAAATATTGACAAAAAATAACCCAATTGCAGGATAAATATATATAATGTCAAGGATCACAAAAGTAGAGGCAAGGGCCCGGATGGCTCAATGAGTTTTTAGGGGTTTCGAGTTGATCCGGCCTGAAAACTATTCGGCCTTATGCAAATCCGGCCTTAAACAAATGCGGCCTTAGTTGATTCGGCCTTAGTTGATACGGCCTTGGTTAATTAATGCGGTCTCAGTTAAGAATGATGTGTATCTATGGATATATATGATACATACAATAAAACGACACATTGTGATGATTTGAGTAAATAATTAAGTGATGGTCCTACTATTACATAGTCTGTGTTGCCACTGGAAACAACTGTCACACTCTAAAGCATGCTGCTTTGGACGGACGTTCTGCTCACACACAATACAAGGAAACGACATAGTTGATAGTTTTGAAAATAGTAGGACCATCACCAAAATATGCATATATTAGTGCGGTTTCAATTCTTTTATTGGAGTACTTTTTGAGTAATTTATAGTATGGCTTCCTTTTACTTTTTGGTAGCCCTTATAATCATACTGCCAGTGCAATTATACGACTATTAAACAAATGATAATTAATTGCAAGAGAACATCTAAGGAATTTCGCTTGTTGACAGCTTGGTATATCAACCTGAATTGTTTTTCTAATCATCAACTTCAATGGAAATGATTTCCGTCATTATTACCAAAAATTACTAATTAAAAAATTGTTAAAATAATAACGATTTATTATGGCTTTTCATATTGAGTTACGAGTAAATCTTGTGGAAACACTACAAGTTCCAATATTTTATTCATCATATCCAGAATATTTAAATAATATTTTAAATTTAAATAGAACTTTTATTTTTTAATTATTCTTTTCCATTTGATATAAGGCTGGATTTGCCGTAGGCCGCATAAATATATGATAAGGCCGGAACATCAATTTTATATAAGGCCGGATTTGCATAAGGCCGCATCAACTAAGGCCGAATCAACTACGGCCGAATCTGTCATAAGGCCGAAACAACTTATAAGGGTTTTTAGGCAGTTGGATTACCTAACAACTCATACAAGCCTATCACCAATACAGCGTGTGTTCGCCCCCGGCTTTGTAAATTACTAAAAAGGGTGCACACTACTCGCAACCGCAAGTGATGAAGTTTACCAGTTGCTTTCCCATTGTCTGTGGTTCTCTCCGTCTTCTTCCACCACTAAAACTGGTCACCATGATACATGTATAATGGTAGCTGAAATATTGCTGAAAGTGGCGTTAAACACCAAAAATCAATCAATCAAAAGTAGAGGCATTTGTACATGTGACTGCATTTGTTTCATTGGTTTGTGAGAAAAAGATTGAAATGTGATAGGTTTAAAGACGAATGACGAAAAGTGATGACAACACCTCATTTGGACACTTTAAGCAATGTCAGTTATAATGTATAATATGGTGGACATTTTTATTTGTGTTTAACACCGCTTTCAAAAATAGGCCAGCCTTCAATAGCATGTCAGTTATAGCGTACGACATGGTGACCATTTTTGTTGGTGTTTACGGTCTCTTTCAACAATATGTCAGGTATGACGAATAACATAGTGAACAGTTTTATTGGTGTTTAGCAATACTTTCAACAATGTGTCAGGTATAACGTAGAACATGGTGACCAGTTTTATTGGTGTTTAACACCACTTTCAACAATGTGTCAGGTATAACGTAGAACATGGTGACCAGTTTTATTGGTGTTTAACGACACTTTCAACAATGTGTCAGGTATAACGTAGCACTTGGTGAACAGTTTTATTGGTGCTTAACGACACTTTCAACATTGTGTCAGATATAGCGTAAAACATGGTGACCAGTTTTATTGGTGTTTAACTACACTTTCAACAATGTGTCAGGTATAGCGTATAAAATGGTTATCAGTTTTATTGGTGTTGAATGCCACTTTCAACAATGTGTCAGGTATAACGTAAAACATGGGACCAGTTTTATTAGTGTTTAACGAGACTTTCAACAATGTGTCAGGTATAGCATAGAACATGGTGACCAGTTTTATTGGTGTTTAACGACACTTTCAACAATGTGTCAGGAATAGAGAAGAACATGGTGACCAGTTTTATTGGTGTTTAACGACTTTCAACAATGTGTCAGGTATAGCGTAGAACACTGTGGCCAGTTTTATTGGTGTTTAACACCACTTTCAACAATGTGTCAGGTATTACATGGTGACCAGTTTTATTGGTGTTTAGCGACACTTTCAACAATGTGCTAGGCATAGCGTAGAACATGGTGACCAGTTTTATTGGTGTTTAACGACACTTTCAAAAATGTGTCAGGTATAACGTAAAACATTGTGACCAGTTTTATTGGTGTTTAACGACATTTTCAACAATGTGTCAGGTATATCATAGAACATGGTGACCAGTTTTATTGGTGTTTAACGACACTTTCAACAATGTGTCAGGAATAGCGTAGAACACTGTGGCCAGTTTTATTGGTGTTTAACACCACTTTCAACAATGTGTCAGGTATAACATGGTGACCAGTTTTATTGGTGTTTAGCAACACTTTCAACAATGTGTCAGGCATAGCGTAGAACATGGTTACCAGTTTTATTGGTGTTTAACGACACTTTCAACAATGTGTCAGGCATAACGTAGAACACTGTGGCCAGTTTTATTGGTGTTTAACACCACTTTCAACAATGTGTCAGGTATTACATGGTGACCAGTTTTATTGGTGTTTAGCGACACTTTCAACAATGTGCTAGGCATAGCGTAGAACATGGTGACCAGTTTTATTGGTGTTTAACGACACTTTCAAAAATGTGTCAGGTATAGCGTAAAACATGGTGACCAGTTTTATTGGTGTTTAACGACACTTTCAACAATGTGTCAGGTATAACGTAGAACACTGTGGCCAGTTTTATTGGTGTTTAACACCACTTTCAACAATGTGTCAGGTATTACATGGTGACCAGTTTTATTGGTGTTTAGCGACACTTTCAACAATGTGCTAGGCATAGCGTAGAACATGGTGACCAGTTTTATTGGTGTTTAACGACACTTTCAAAAATGTGTCAGGTATAACGTAAAACATTGTGACCAGTTTTATTGGTGTTTAACGACATTTTCAACAATGTGTCAGGTATAGCATAGAACATGGTGACCAGTTTTATTGGTGTTTAACGACACTTTCAACAATGTGTCAGGAATAGCGTAGAACACTGTGGCCAGTTTTATTGGTGTTTAACACCACTTTCAACAATGTGTCAGGTATAACATGGTGACCAGTTTTATTGGTGTTTAGCAACACTTTCAACAATGTGTCAGGCATAACGTAGAACATGGTTACCAGTTTTATTGGTGTTTAACGACACTTTCAACAATGTGTCAGGTATATCGTAGAATATGTGGCCAGTTTTATTGGTGTTTAACGACACTTTCAACAATGTGTCAGGTATAACGTACAACATTGTGGCAAGTTTTATTGGTGCTTAACGACACTTTCAACAATGTATCAGGTATAACGTAGAATATTGTGGCCAGTTTTATTGGTGTTTAACACCACTTTCAACAATGTGTCAGGTATAACATGGTGACCAATTTTATTGGTGTTTAATGACACTTTCAACAATGTGTCAGGCATAGCGTAGAACATGGTGACAAGATTTATTGGTGTTTAACAACTCTTTCAACAATATGTCAGTTATAACGTATAACATGATAACCAGTTTTATTGGTGTTTAACGACACTTTCAACAATGTGTCAGGCATAGCGTAGAACATGGTGACCAGTTTTATTGGTGTTTAACGACACTTTCAAAAATGTGTCAGGTATAACGTAGAACATTGTGACCAGTTTTATTGGTGTTTAACGACATTTTCAACAATGTGTCAGGTATAGCATAGAACATGGTGACCAGTTTTATTGGTGTTTAACGACACTTTCAACAATGTGTCAGGAATAGCGTAGAACACTATGGCCAGATTTATTGGTGTTTAACACCACTTTCAACAATGTGTCAGGTATAACATGGTGACCAGTTTTGTTGATGCTTAGCACCACTTTCCACAATGTGTCAGGTATAACATAATGATTAGTTTTATTGGTGTTTAACGACAGTTTCAATCTTTTGTCAGGTATAGTGTAGAACATGGTGACCAGTTTTATTGGTGTTTAACGACACTTTCATCAATATGTCAGGTATAGCGCAGAACATGGTGACCAGTTTTATTGGTGTTTAATGACACTTTCAACAATGTGTCAGGTATAACGTACAACATGGTGACCAGTTTTATTGGTGTTTAGCGACACTTTCAACAATGTGTCAGGTATAACGTATAACATGGTCACGAGTTTTATTGGTGATTAACGAAACTTTCAACAATGTGTCAGGTATAGCGTATTACATGGTGACCAGTTTTATTGGTGATTAGCGACACTTTCAACAATATGTCAGGTATAACGTAGAACATTGTGGCCAGTTTTCTTGGTGTTTAGCACCACTTTCAACAATGTGTCAGGTATAACGTATAGCATGGTGACCAGTTTTATTGGTGTTTAACGACACTTTCAACAATATGTCAGGTATAGCGTAGAACATGGTGACCAGTTTTATTGGTGTTTAGCGACACTTTCAACAATGTGTCAGGTATAGCGTATAACATGGTGACCAGTTTTATTGGTGTTTAACGAAACTTTCAACAATGTGTCAGGTATAGCGTATAACATGGTGACCAGTTTTATTGATGTTTAGCGACACTTTCAACAATGTGTCAGGTATAATGTAGAACATTGTGGCCAGTTTTATTGGTGTTTAGCACCACTTTCAACAATGTGTCAGATATAACGTATAACATGGTGATCAGTTTTATTGGTGTTTAACGACACTTTCAACATTGTGTCAGGTATAACGTACAACATGGTGATCAGTTTTATTGGTGTTTAACGACACTTTCAACAATGTGTCAGGTATAGCGTATAACATGGTGACCAGTTTTATTGGTGTTTAACGACACTTTCAACATTGTGTCAGGTATAACGTACAACATGGTGATCAGTTTTATTGGTGTTTAACGACACTTTCAACAATGTGTCAGGTATAGCGTATAACATGGTGACCAGTTTTATTGGTATTTAACCACACTTTCAACAATGTGTCAGGAAAAGCGTAGAACATGGTGACCAGTTTTATTGGTTTTTAGCGACTTTCAACAATGTGTCAGGTATAACGTAGAACATGGTGACCAGTTTTATTGGTGTTTAACGACACTTTCAACAATCTGTCAGGTATAACGTAGAACATTGTGGCCAGTTTTATTGGTGTTTAACACCACTTTCAACAATGTGTCAGGTATAACATAGTGACAAGTTTTATTGGTGTTTAACAACACTTTCAACATTGTGTCAGGTATAGTGTAGAACATGGTGACCAGTTTTATTGGTGTTTAATGACACTTTCAACAATGTGTCAGGTATAACGTAGAACATGGTGACCAGTTTTATTGGTGTTTTACGACACTTTCAACATTGTGTCAGGAATAGTGTAGAACATGGTGACCAGTTTTATTGGTGTTTAATGACACTTTCAACAATGTGTCAGGTATAACGTAGGACATGGTGACCAGTCTAATTGGTGTTTAACGAAACTTTCAACAATGTGTCAGATATAACGTAGAACATTGTGGCCAGGTTTATTGGTGTTTAGCACCACTTTCAACAATGTGTCAGGCATAGCGTAGAACATGGTGACCAGTTTTATTGGTGTTTAATGACTTTCAACAATGTGTCAGGTATAGAGTATAACATGGTGACCAGTTTTATTGGTATTTAACGAAACTTTCAACAATGTGTCAGGTATAGCGTAGAACATGGTGATCAGTTTTATTGGTATTTAACGACACTTTCAACAATATGTCAGGTATAGCGTAGAACATGGTGACCAGTTTTATTGGTGATTAGCGACACTTTCAACAATATGTCAGGTATAACGTAGAACATTGTGGTCAGTTTTATTGGTGTTTAGCACCACTTTCCACAATGTGTCAGGTATAACATAGTGACTAGTTTTATTGGTGTTTAACGACAGTTTCAATCTTGTGTCAGGTATAGTGTAGAACATGGTGACCAGATTTATTGGTGTTTAGCGACACTTTCATCAATATGTCAGGTATAGCGCAGAACATGGTGACCAGTTTTATTGGTGTTTAATGACACTTTCAACATTGTGTCAGGTATAACGTACAACATGGTGACCAGTTTTATTGGTGCTTAGCGACACTTTCAACAATGTGTCAGGTATAACGTATAACATGGTGACGAGTTTTATTGGTGATTAACGAAACTTTCAACAATGTGTCAGGTATAGCGTATTACATGGTGACCAGTTTTATTGGTGTTTAGCGACACTTTCAACAATGTGTCAGGTATAACGTAGAACATTGTGGCCAGTTTTATTGGTGCTTAGCACCACTTTCAACAATGTGTCAGGTATAACGTATAACATGGTGACCAGTTTTATTGGTGTTTAACGACACTTTCAACAATATGTCCGGTATAGCGTAGAATATGGTGACCAGTTTTATTGGTGCTTAACGAAACATTCAACAATGTGTCAGATATAGCGTATAACATGGTGACCAGTTTTATTGGTGTTTAGCGACACTTTCAACAATGTGTCAGGTATAACGTAGAACATTGTGGCCAGTTTTATTGGTGTTTAGCACCACTTTCAACAATGTGTCAGGTATAGCGTATAACATGGTGACCAGTTTTATTGGTGTTTAACGACACTTTCAACAATGTGTCAGGTATAGAGTAGAACATGGTGACCAGTTTTATTGGTATTTAACCACACTTTCAACAATGTGTCAGGTATAACGTAGAACATTGTGGCCAGTTTTAATGGTGTTTAGCACCACTTTAAACAATGTGTCAGGTATAACGTATAACATGGTGACCAGTTTTATTGGTGTTTAACGACACTTTCAACATTGTGTCAGGTATAACGTACAACATGGTGATCAGTTTTATTGGTGTTTAACGACACTTTCAACAATGTGTCAGGTATAGCGTATAACATGGTGACCAGTTTTATTGGTATTTAACCACACTTTCAACAATGTGTCAGGTATAACGTAGAACATTGTGGCCAGTTTTATTTGTGCTTAGCACCAATTTCAACAATGTGTCAGGTATAGCGTATAACATGGTGACCAGTTTTATTGGTGTTTAGCGACACTTTCAACAATGTGTCAGATATAACGTAGAACATGGTGACCAGTTTTATTGGTGTTTAATGACACTTTCAACAATGTGTCAGATATAGCGTAGAACATGGTGACCAGTTTTATTGGTGTTGAATGCCACTTTCAACAATATGTTAGCTATAGCGTAGAACATGGTGATCAGTTTTATTGGTGTTTAACGACACTTTCAACAATGTGTCAGGTATAACGTAAAACATGGGACCAGTTTTATTAGTGTTTAACGAGACTTTCAACAATGTGTCAGGTATAGCGTAGAACATGGTGACCAGTTTTATTGGTGTTTAACGACACTTTCAACAATGTGTCAGGTATAGCGTATAACATGGTGACCAGTTTTATTGGTGTTTAACGACACTTTCAACAATGTGTCAGGAATAGCGAAGAACATGTTGACAAGTTTTATTGGTGTTTAACGACACTTTCAACAATGTGTCAGTTATAGCGTAGAACATTGTGGCCAGTTTTATTGGTGTTTAACGACACTTTCAGCAATGTGTCAGGTATAACGTAGAACATTGTGACCAGTTTTATTGGTGTTTAACGACATTTTCAACAATGTGTCAGGTATAGCATAGAACATGGTGACCAGTTTTATTGGTGTTTAACAACACTTCAACAATGTGTCAGGAATAGCGTAGAACACTGTGGCCAGTTTTATTGGTGTTTAACACCACTTTCAACAATGTGTCAGGTATAACATGGTGACCAGTTTTATTGGTGTTTAGCAACACTTTCAACAATGTGTCAGGCATAGCGTAGAACATGGTGACCAGTTTTATTGGTGTTTAACGACACTTTCAACAATGTGTCAGGAATATCGTAGAACATGTGGCCAGTTTTATTGGTGTTTAACGACACTTTCAACAATGTGTCAGGTATAACGTACAACATTGTGGCAAGTTTTATTGGTGCTTAACGACACTTTCAACAATGTATCAGGTATAACGTAGAATATTGTGGCCAGTTTTATTGGTGTTTAACACCACTTTCAACAATGTGTCAGGTATAACATGGTGACCAATTTTATTGGTGTTTAATGACACTTTCAACAATGTGTCAGGCATAGCGTAGAACATGGTGACCAGTTTTATTGGTGTTTAACGACACTTTCAACAATGTGTAAGGTATAATGTAGAACATTGTGACCAGTTTTATTGGTGTTTAACGACATTTTCAACAATGTGTCAGGTATAGCATAGAACATGGTGACCAGTTTTATTGTTGTTTAACGACACTTTCAACAATGTGTCAGGAATAGCGTAGAACACTGTGGCCAGATTTATTGGTGTTTAGCACCACTTTCAACAATGTGTCAGGTATAACATGGTGACCAGTTTTATTGATGTTTAGCACCACTTTCCACAATGTGTCAGGTATAACATAATGACTAGTTTTATTGGTGTTTAACGACAGTTTCAATCTTGTGTCAGGTATAGTGTAGAACATGGTGACCAGTTTTATTGGTGTTTAACGACACTTTCATCAATATGTCAGGTATAGCGCAGAACATGGTGACCAGTTTTATTGGTGTTTAATGACACTTTCAACATTGTGTCAGGCATAACCTACAACATGGTGACCAGTTTTATTGGTGTTTAGCGACACTTTCAACAATGTGTCAGGTATAACGTATAACATGGTGACGAGTTTTATTGGTGATTAACGAAACTTTCAACAATGTGTCAGGTATAGCGTATTACATGGTGACCAGTTTTATTGGTGTTTAGCGACACTTTCAACAATGTGTCAGGTATAACGTAGAACATTGTGGCCAGTTTTATTGGTGTTTAGCACCACTTTCAACAATGTGTCAGGTATAACGTAAAACATGGTGATCAGTTTTATTGGTGTTTAATGACACTTTCAACAATGTGTCAGGTATAACGTAGAACACTGTGGCCAGTTTTATTGGTGTTTAACACAACTTTCAACAATGTGTCAGGTATTA
The DNA here is from genome assembly GCA_963680875.1 of Bathymodiolus brooksi. NCBI lineage: Eukaryota > Metazoa > Mollusca > Bivalvia > Mytilida > Modiolidae > Bathymodiolus > Bathymodiolus brooksi. The sequence continues at coordinate 14,090,926 of OY804583.1, read as the reverse complement.
CATGGTGACCAGTTTTATTGGTGTTTAGCGACACTTTCAACAATGTGCTAGGCATAGCGTAGAACATGGTGACCAGTTTTATTGGTGTTTAACGACACTTTCAAAAATGTGTCAGGTATAACGTAGAACATGTGGCCAGTTTTATTGGTGTTTAACGACACTTTCAACAATGTGTCAGGTATAACGTACAACATTGTGGCAAGTTTTATTGGTGCTTAACGACACTTTCAACAATGTATCAGGTATAACGTAGAATATTGTGGCCAGTTTTATTGGTGTTTAACACCACTTTCAACAATGTGTCAGGTATAACATGGTGACCAATTTTATTGGTGTTTAATGACACTTTCAACAATGTGTCAGGCATAGCGTAGAACATGGTACAAGATTTATTGGTGTTTAACAACTCTTTCAACAATATGTCAGTTATAACGTATAACATGATAACCAGTTTTATTGGTGTTTAACGACACTTTCAACAATGTGTCAGGCATAGCGTAGAACATGGTGACCAGTTTTATTGGTGTTTAACGACACTTTCAAAAATGTGTCAGGTATAACGTAGAACATTGTGACCAGTTTTATTGGTGTTTAACGACATTTTCAACAATGTGTCAGGTATAGCATAGAACATGGTGACCAGTTTTATTGGTGTTTAACGACACTTTCAACAATGTGTCAGGAATAGCGTAGAACACTATGGCCAGATTTATTGGTGTTTAACACCACTTTCAACAATGTGTCAGGTATAACATGGTGACCAGTTTTGTTGATGCTTAGCACCACTTTCCACAATGTGTCAGGTATAACATAATGATTAGTTTTATTGGTGTTTAACGACAGTTTCAATCTTGTGTCAGGTATAGTGTAGAACATGGTGACCAGTTTTATTGGTGTTTAACGACACTTTCATCAATATGTCAGGTATAGCGCAGAACATGGTGACCAGTTTTATTGGTGTTTAATGACACTTTCAACAATGTGTCAGGTATAACGTACAACATGGTGACCAGTTTTATTGGTGTTTAGCGACACTTTCAACAATGTGTCAGGTATAACGTATAACATGGTCACGAGTTTTATTGGTGATTAACGAAACTTTCAACAATGTGTCAGGTATAGCGTATTACATGGTGACCAGTTTTATTGGTGATTAGCGACACTTTCAACAATATGTCAGGTATAACGTAGAACATTGTGGCCAGTTTTCTTGGTGTTTAGCACCACTTTCAACAATGTGTCAGGTATAACGTATAGCATGGTGACCAGTTTTATTGGTGTTTAACGACACTTTCAACAATATGTCAGGTATAGCGTAGAACATGGTGACCAGTTTTATTGGTGTTTAGCGACACTTTCAACAATGTGTCAGGTATAGCGTATAACATGGTGACCAGTTTTATTGGTGTTTAACGAAACTTTCAACAATGTGTCAGGTATAGCGTATAACATGGTGACCAGTTTTATTGATGTTTAGCGACACTTTCAACAATGTGTCAGGTATAATGTAGAACATTGTGGCCAGTTTTATTGGTGTTTAGCACCACTTTCAACAATGTGTCAGATATAACGTATAACATGGTGACCAGTTTTATTGGTGTTTAACGACACTTTCAACATTGTGTCAGGTATAACGTACAACATGGTGATCAGTTTTATTGGTGTTTAACGACACTTTCAACAATGTGTCAGGTATAGCGTATAACATGGTGACCAGTTTTATTGGTATTTAACCACACTTTCAACAATGTGTCAGGAAAAGCGTAGAACATGGTGACCAGTTTTATTGGTTTTTAGCGACTTTCAACAATGTGTCAGGTATAACGTAGAACATGGTGACCAGTTTTATTGGTGTTTAACGACACTTTCAACAATCTGTCAGGTATAACGTAGAACATTGTGGCCAGTTTTATTGGTGTTTAACACCACTTTCAACAATGTGTCAGGTATAACATAGTGACAAGTTTTATTGGTGTTTAACAACACTTTCAACATTGTGTCAGGTATAGTGTAGAACATGGTGACCAGTTTTATTGGTGTTTAATGACACTTTCAACAATGTGTCAGGTATAACGTAGAACATGGTGACCAGTTTTATTGGTGTTTTACGACACTTTCAACATTGTGTCAGGAATAGTGTAGAACATGGTGACCAGTTTTATTGGTGTTTAATGACACTTTCAACAATGTGTCAGGTATAACGTAGGACATGGTGACCAGTCTTATTGGTGTTTAACGAAACTTTCAACAATGTGTTAGATATAACGTAGAACATTGTGGCCAGTTTTATTGGTGTTTAGCACCACTTTCAACAATGTGTCAGGCATAGCGTAGAACATGGTGACCAGTTTTATTGGTGTTTAATGACTTTCAACAATGTGTCAGGTATAGCGTATAACATGGTGACCAGTTTTATTGGTATTTAACGAAACTTTCAACAATGTGTCAGGTATAGCGTAGAACATGGTGATCAGTTTTATTGGTATTTAACGACACTTTCAACAATGTGTCAGGTATAGCGTAGAACATGGTGACCAGTTTTATTGGTTTTTAGCGACTTTCAACAATGTGTCAGGTATGACGTAGAACATTGTGGTCAGTTTTATTGGTGTTTAGCACCACTTTCCACAATGTGTCAGGTATAACATAGTGACTAGTTTTATTGGTGTTTAACGACAGTTTCAATCTTGTGTCAGGTATAGTGTAGAACATGGTGACCAGATTTATTGGTGTTTAGCGACACTTTCATCAATATGTCAGGTATAGCGCAGAACATGGTGACCAGTTTTATTGGTGTTTAATGACACTTTCAACATTGTGTCAGGTATAACGTACAACATGGTGACCAGTTTTATTGGTGCTTAGCGACACTTTCAACAATGTGTCAGGTATAACGTATAACATGGTGACGAGTTTTATTGGTGATTAACGAAACTTTCAACAATGTGTCAGGTATAGCGTATTACATGGTGACCAGTTTTATTGGTGTTTAGCGACACTTTCAACAATGTGTCAGGTATAACGTAGAACATTGTGGCTAGTTTTATTGGTGCTTAGCACCACTTTCAACAATGTGTCAGGTATAACGTATAACATGGTGACCAGTTTTATTGGTGTTTAACGACACTTTCAACAATATGTCCGGTATAGCGTAGAATATGGTGACTAGTTTTATTGGTGTTTAACGACACTTTCAACAATGTGTCAGGTATAACGTATAACATGGTGACCAGTTTTATTGGTGCTTAACGAAACATTCAACAATGTGTCAGGTATAGCGTATAACATGGTGACCAGTTTTATTGGTGTTTAGCGACACTTTCAACAATGTGTCAGGTATATCGTAGAACATTGTGGCCAGTTTTATTGGTGTTTAGCACCACTTTCAACAATGTGTCAGGTATAGCGTATAACATGGTGACCAGTTTTATTGGTGTTTAACGACACTTTCAACAATGTGTCAGGTATAGAGTAGAACATGGTGACCAGTTTTATTGGTATTTAACCACACTTTCAACAATGTGTCAGGTATAACGTAGAACATTGTGGCCAGTTTTAATGGTGTTTAGCACCACTTTCAACCATGTGTCAGGTATAACGTATAACATGGTGACCAGTTTTATTGGTGTTTAACGACACTTTCAACATTGTGTCAGGTATAACGTACAACATGGTGATCAGTTTTATTGGTGTTTAACGACACTTTCAACAATGTGTCAGGTATAGCGTATAACATGGTGACCAGTTTTATTGGTATTTAACCACACTTTCAACAATGTGTCAGGTATAACGTAGAACATTGTGGCCAGTTTTATTTGTGCTTAGCACCACTTTCAACAATGTGTCAGGTATAGCGTATAACATGGTGACCAGTTTTATTGGTGTTTAGCGACACTTTCAACAATGTGTCAGATATAACGTAGAACATGGTGACCAGTTTTATTGGTGTTTAATGACACTTTCAACAATGTGTTAGATATAGCGTAGAACATGGTGACCAGTTTTATTGGTGTTGAATGCCACTTTCAACAATATGTTAGCTATAGCGTAGAACATGGTGATCAGTTTTATTGGTGTTTAACGACACTTTCAACAATGTGTCAGGTATAACGTAAAATATGGGACCAGTTTTATTAGTGTTTAACGAGACTTTCAACAATGTGTCAGGTATAGCGTAGAACATGGTGACCAGTTTTATTGGTGTTTAACGACACTTTCAACAATGTGTCAGGTATAGCGTATAACATGGTGACCAGTTTTATTGGTGTTTAACGACACTTTCAACAATGTGTCAGGAATAGCGAAGAACATGGTGACAAGTTTTATTGGTGTTTAACGACTTTCAACAATGTGTCAGGTATAACGTAAAACATGGTGACCAGTTTTATTGGTGTTTAACGACACTTTCAACAATGTGTCAGGTATAACGTAGAACACTGTGGCCAGTTTTATTGGTGTTTAACACCACTTTCAACAATGTGTCAGGTATTACATGGTGACCAGTTTTATTGGTGTTTAGCGACACTTTCAACAATGTGCTAGGCATAGCGTAGAACATGGTGACCAGTTTTATTGGTGTTTAACGACACTTTCAAAAATGTGTCAGGTATAACGTAGAACATTGTGACCAGTTTTATTGGTGTTTAACGACATTTTCAACAATGTGTCAGGTATAGCATAGAACATGGTGACCAGTTTTATTGGTGTTTAACAACACTTCAACAATGTGTCAGGAATAGCGTAGAACACTGTGGCCAGTTTTATTGGTGTTTAACACCACTTTCAACAATGTGTCAGGTATAACATGGTGACCAGTTTTATTGGTGTTTAGCAACACTTTCAACAATGTGTCAGGCATAGCATAGAACATGGTGACCAGTTTTATTGGTGTTTAACGACACTTTCAACAATGTGTCAGGAATATCGTAGAACATGTGGCCAGTTTTATTGGTGTTTAACGACACTTTCAACAATGTGTCAGGTATAACGTACAACATTGTGGCAAGTTTTATTGGTGCTTAACGACACTTTCAACAATGTATCAGGTATAACGTAGAATATTGTGGCCAGTTTTATTGGTGTTTAACACCACTTTCAACAATGTGTCAGGTATAACAAGGTGACCAATTTTATTGGTGTTTAATGACACTTTCAACAATGTGTCAGGCATAGCGTAGAACATGGTGACCAGTTTTATTGGTGTTTAACGACACTTTCAACAATGTGTAAGGTATAATGTAGAACATTGTGACCAGTTTTATTGGTGTTTAACGAGATTTTCAACAATGTGTCAGGTATAGCATAGAACATGGTGTCCAGTTTTATTGTTGTTTAACGACACTTTCAACAATGTGTCAGGAATAGCGTAGAACACTGTGGCCAGATTTATTGGTGTTTAGCACCACTTTCAACAATGTGTCAGGTATAACATGGTGACCAGTTTTATTGATGTTTAGCACCACTTTCCACAATGTGTCAGGTATAACATAATGACTAGTTTTATTGGTGTTTAACGACAGTTTCAATCTTGTGTCAGGTATAGTGTAGAACATGGTGACCAGTTTTATTGGTGTTTAACGACACTTTCATCAATATGTCAGGTATAGCGCAGAACATGGTGACCAGTTTTATTGGTGTTTAATGACACTTTCAACATTGTGTCAGGTATAACATACAACATGGTGACCAGTTTTATTGGTGTTTAGCGACACTTTCAACAATGTGTCAGGTATAACGTATAACATGGTGACGAGTTTTATTGGTGATTAACGAAACTTTCAACAATGTGTCAGGTATAGCGTATTACATGGTGACCAGTTTTATTGGTGTTTAGCGACACTTTCAACAATGTGTCAGGTATAACGTAGAACATTGTGGCCAGTTTTATTGGTGTTTAGCACCACTTTCAACAATGTGTCAGGTATAACGTAAAACATGGTGACCAGTTTTATTGGTGTTTAATGACACTTTCAACAATGTGTCAGGTATAACGTAGAACACTGTGGCCAGTTTTATTGGTGTTTAACACAACTTTCAACAATGTGTCAGGTATTACATGGTGACCAGTTTTATTGGTGTTTAGCGACACTTTCAACAATGTGCTAGGCATAGCGTAGAACATGGTGACCAGTTTTATTGGTGTTTAACGACACTTTCAAAAATGTGTCAGGTATAACGTAGAACATTGTGACCAGTTTTATTGGTGTTTAACGACATTTTCAACAATGTGTCAGGTATAGCATAGAACATGGTGACCAGTTTTATTGGTGTTTAACGACACTTTCAACAATGTGTCAGGAATAGCGTAGAACACTGTGGCCAGTTTTATTGGTGTTTAACACCACTTTCAACAATGTGTCAGGTATAACATGGTGACCAGTTTTATTGGTGTTTAGCAACACTTTCAACAATGTGTCAGGCATAACGTAGAACATGGTTACCAGTTTTATTGGTGTTTAACGACACTTTCAACAATGTGTCAGGTATATCGTAGAACATGTGGCCAGTTTTATTGGTGTTTAACGACACTTTCAACAATGTGTCAGGTATAACGTACAACATTGTGGCAAGTTTTATTGGTTCTTAACGACACTTTCAACAATGTATCAGGTATAACGTAGAATATTGTGGCCAGTTTTATTGGTGTTTAACACCACTTTCAACAATGTGTCAGGTATAACATGGTGACCAATTTTATTGGTGTTTAATGACACTTTCAACAATGTGTCAGGCATAGCGTACAACATGGTGACCAGTTTTATTGGTGTTTAACGACACTTTTAACAATGTGTCAGGTATAGCGTATAACATGGTGATTATTTTTTTGGGTGTTTAACGACACTTTCAACAATGTGCCCAGTATAGCGTAGAACATGGTGATCATTTTTTTTGGTGTTTAACGACACTTTCAACAATGTGTCAGGTATAGTGTAGAACATGGTGTTCGGTTTTATTGGTGTTTAATGACACTTTCAAAAATGTGTCAGGTACAACGTACAACATGGTGACCAGTTTTATTGGTGTTTAACAACACTTTCAACAATGTGTCAGGTATAACATAGAAAATGGTGACCAGTTTTAATGGTTCTTAACGACACTTTCAACAATGTGTCAGGCATAGCGTAGAACACTGTGACCAGTTTTATTGGTGTTTAATGACACTTTCAACAATGTGTCAGTTATAACGTATAACATGGTGACCAGTTTAATTGGTGTTTAGCGACACTTTCAACAATGTTTCAGGTATAGTGTAGAACATGGTGACCAGATTTATTGGTGTTGAATGCCACTTTCAACAATATGTTAGATATAGCGTAGAACATGGTGGCCAGTTTTATTAGTGTTTAACGACAATTTCAAAAATGTGTCAGGTATATTGTAAAACATGGTGACCAGTTTTATTGGTGTTTAACGACACTTTCAACAATATGTCAGGTATAGCGAATAACATGGTGACCAGTTTTATTGGTGTTTATCGAAATTTTCAACAAAGTGTCAGGTATAGAGTAGAACATGGTGATCAGTTTGATTGGTGTTTAACGACACTTTCAACAATGTGTCAGGTATAGCGTAGAACATGGTGATCAGTTTTATTGATGCTTAACGACACTTTCAACAATGTGTCAGGTATAACGTATATCATGGTAACCAGTTTTGATGGTGCTTAACGACACTTTCAACAATGTGTCAGGTATAGCGTAGAACACTGTGGCCAGTTTTATTGGTGTTTAACAATACTTTCAAGTGTGTCAGGTATAGCGTATAACATGGTGACCAGTTTTATTGGTGTTTAACGACACTTTCAACAATGTGTCAGGAATAGCGTTTTACATGGTGACCAGTTTTATTGGGGTTTAACAACACTTTTAACAATGTGACAGGTATAACGTAGAACATGGTGACCAGTTTTAATGGTGTTTAACGACACTTTCAACATTGTGTCAGGTATAACGTAGAACACTGTGGCCAGTTTTATTGGTGTTTAACACCACTTTCAACAATGTGTCAGGTATAGCGTATAACATGGTGACCAGTTTTATTGGTGTTTAACGACACTTTTAACTATATGTCAGGTATAGCGTAAAACATGGTGACCAGTTTTATTGGTGTTTAGCGACACTTTCAACTATGTGTCAGGTATAACGTAGAACATTGTGGCCAATATTATTGGTGTTTAAAACCACTATCAACAATGTGCCAGGTATAGCGTATAACATGGTCACCAGTTTTATTGTTGTTTAACGACAGTTTGAACAATATGTCAGGTATAGCGTATAACATGGTGACCAGTTTTATTGGTGTTTAACGACACTTTCAACAATGTGTCAGGTATAACATATAACATGGTGACCAGTTTTATTGGTGCTTAATGACACTTTCAATAATGTGTCTGGAATAGGGTAGAACACTGTGGCCAGTTTTATTGGTGTTTAACACCACTTTCAACAATGTATCAGGTATAACGTATCATCTTTGTGACCAGTTTTATTGATGTTTAACAACACTTTCAACAATGTGTCAGTAATAACGTATAACATGGTGACCAGTTTTATTGGTGTTTAACGACACTTTCAACAATGTGTCAGGTATAACGTAGAATATTGTGACCAGTTTTATTGGTGTTTAACACCACTTTCAACAATGTGTCAGGTATAACATAGTGACAAGTTTTATAGGTGTTTAACGACACTTTCAACAATGTGTCAGGTATAACGTAGAACATTGTGGCCAGTTTTATTGGTGTTTAACAACACCTTCAACAATGTGTGAGGTATAACGTAGAACATGGTGACCAGTTTTATTGGTGTTTAACGACACTTTCAACAATGTGTCAGGTATAACGTATAACATGGTGACCAGTTTTATTGGTGTTTAACGACACTTTCAACAATGTGTCAGGTATAGCGTAGAACATGGTGACCAGTTTTATTGGTATTTAACGACACTTTCAACATTGTGTCAGTTATAACGTACAACATGGTGACCAGTTTTATTGGTGTTTAACGACACCTTCAACAATGTGTCAGGTATAACGTATAAAATGGTGACCAGTTTTATTGGTGTTTAACGACACTTTCAACAATGTGTCAGGTATAGCGTAGAACATGGTGACCAGTTTTTTTGGTGTTTAATGACACTTTCAACAATGTGTCAGGTATAACGTAGAACATGGTGACCAGTTTTATTGGTGTTTAACGACACTTTCAACAATGTGTCAGGTTTAACGTATAACATGGTGACCACTTTTATTGGTGTTTATCGACACTTTCAACAATGTGTCAGGTATAATGTATAACATGGTAACCAGTTTTATTGGTGTTTAACAACACTTTCAACAATGTGTCAGGTATAGCATATAACATGATGACCAGTTTTATTGGTGTTTAGCGACACTTTCAACAATGTGTCAGGTATAACGTATAACATGGTGACCAGTTTTATTGGTGTTTATCGACACTTTCAACAATATGTAAGGTATAGCATATAACATGGTGACCAGTTTTATTGGTCATTAACGACATTTTCAACAATGTGTCAGGTATAATGTACAACATGGTGACCAGTTTTTTTGGTTATTAACGACACTTTCAACAATGTGTCATGTATAACGTAAAACATGGTGACCAGTTTTATTGGTGTTTAACGACACTTTCAACAATGTGTCAGGTATAGCGTAGAACATGGTGACCAGTTTTATTGGTGTTTAAAGACACTTTCAACAATGTTTCAGCTATAAAGTAGAACATTGTGGCCAGTTTTATTGGTGTTTAACGCCATTTTCAATAATGTGTCAGGTATTACATGGTGATCAGTTTTATTGGTGTTTAACGACACTTTCAAAAATGTGTCAGGCATAGCGTAGAACATGGTAACCAGTTTCATTAGTATTTAACAACACTTTCAACAATGTGTCAGTTATAACATAAAACATGGTGACCAGTTTTATTGGTGTTTAACGACACTTTCAACAATGTGTCAGGTATAACGTAGAACATGGTGACCAGTTTTATTAGTGCTTAGCGACATAGTAGAACATGGTGACCAGATTTATTGGTGTTGAATGACACTTTCAACAATATGTTAGATATAGCATAGAACATGGTGACCAGTTTTATTAGTGTTTAACGACACTTTCAACAATGTGTCAGGTATAGCGTACAACATGGTGACCAGTTTTATTGGTGTTTTACGACACTTTCAACAATGTGTCAGGTATAGCGTAGAACACTGTAACCAGTTTTATTGGTGTTTAACACCACTTTCAACAATGTATCAGGTATGACTTGGTGACCAGTTTTATTGGTGTTTAACGACATTTTCAACAATGTATCAGTAATAACGTATTGCATTGTGACCAGTTTTATTGGTGTTTAACAACACTTTCAACAATGTGTCAGTTATAACGGATAACATGGTGACCAGTTTTATTGGTGTTTAACGAGACTTTCAACAATGTGTCACGTATAGCATAGAACATGGTGACCAGTTTTATTGGTGTTTAACGACACTTTCAGCAATGTGTCAGGTATAGCGTAGTACATGGTGACCAGTTTTATTGGTGTTTAACGACACTTTCAACAATGTGTCAGGTATAGCGTATAACATGGTGACCAGTTTTATTGGTGCTTAACGACATTTTCAACAATGTGTCAGGTATAACATGGTGACCACTTTTATTGGTGTTTAACGACACTTTCAACAATGTGTCAGTTATAACATATAAAATTGTGATAAGTTTTATTGGTGTTTAACAACACTTTCAACAATGTGTCAGGTATAATGTACAACATGGTGACCAGTTTTATTGGTGTTTAACGACACTTTCAACAATGTGTCAGGTATAACGTATAACATGGTGACCATTTTTTGGGGTGTTTAACGACACTTTCAACAATGTGTCCGGTATAGCGTAGAACATGGTGATCATTTTTATTGGTGTTTAGCGACACTTTCAACTATATGTCAGGTATAGCGTAAAACATGGTGACCAGTTTTATTGGTGTTTAGCGACACTTTCAACTATGTGTCAGGTATAACGTAGAACATTGTGGCCAGTATTATTGGTGTTTAAAACCACTTTCAACAATGTGCCAGGTATAGCGTATAACATGGTCACCAGTTTTATTGTTGTTTAACGACACTTTGAACAATATGTCAGGTATAGCGTATAACATGGTGACCAGTTTTATTGGTGTTTAACGACACTTTCAACAATGTGTCAGGTATAACATATAACATGGTGACCAGTTTTATTGGTGCTTAACGACCCTTTCAATAATGTGTCTGGAATAGGGTAGAACACTGTGGCCAGTTTTATTGGTGTTTAACACCACTTTCAACAATGTATCAGGTATAACGTATCATCTTTGTGACCAGTTTTATTGATGTTTAACAACACTTTCAACAATGTGTCAGTAATAACGTATAACATGGTGACCAGTTTTATTGGTGTTTAACACCACTTTCAACAATGTGTCAGGTATAACGTAGAATATTGTGACCAGTTTTATTGGTGTTTAACACCACTTTCAACAATGTGTCAGGTATTACATAGTGACAAGTTTTATAGGTGTTTAACGACACTTTCAACAATGTGTCAGGTATAGCGTAGAACATTGTGGCCAGTTTTATTGGTGTTTAACAACACTTTCAACAATGTGTGAGGTATAACGTAGAACATGGTGACCAGTTTTATTGGTGTTTAACGACACTTTCAACAATGTGTCAGGTATAACGTATAACATGGTGACCAGTTTTATTGGTGTTTAACGACACTTTCAACAATGTGTCAGGTATAGCGTAGAACATGGTGACCAGTTTTATTGGTATTTAACGACACTTTCAACATTGTGTCAGTTATAACGTACAACATGGTGACCAGTTTTATTGGTGTTTAACGACACTTTCAACAATGTGTCAGGTATAACGTATAACATGGTGAACAGTATTATTGGTGTTTAACGACGCTTTCAACAATGTGTCAGGTATAACGTAGAACATTGTGGCCAGTTTTATTGGTGTTTAACAACACTTTCAACAATATGTGAGGTATAACGTAGAACATGGTGACCAGTTTTATTGGTGTTTAACGACACCTTCAACAATGTGTCAGGTATAACGTATAACATGGTGACCAGTTTTATTGGTGTTTAACGACACTTTCAACAATGTGTCAGGTATAGCGTAGAACATGGTGACCAGTTTTTTTGGTGTTTAATGACACTTTCAACAATGTGTCAGGTATAACGTAGAACATGGTGACCAGTTTTATTGGTGTTTAACAACACTTTCAACAATGTGTCAGGTTTAACGTATAACATGGTGACCACTTTTATTGGTGTTTATCGACACTTTCAACAATGTGTCAGGTATAATGTATAACATGGTAACCAGTTTTATTGGTGTTTAACAACACTTTCAACAATGTGTCAGGTATAGCATATAACATGATGACCAGTTTTATTGGTGTTTAGCGACACTTTCAACAATGTGTCAGGTATAACGTAGAACACTGTGGCCAGTTTTATTGTTGTTTAACACCACTTTCTACAATGTGTCAGGTATAACGTATAACATGGTGACCAGTTTTATTGGTGTTTATCGACACTTTCAACAATATGTAAGGTATAGCATATAACATGGTGACCAGTTTTATTGGTCATTAACGACATTTTCAACAATGTGTCAGGTATAATGTACAACATGGTGACCAGTTTTTTTGGTTATTAACGACACTTTCAACAATGTGTCATGTATAACGTAAAACATGGTGACCAGTTTTATTGGTGTTTAACGACACTTTCAACAATGTGTCAGGTATAGCGTAGAACATGGTGACCAGTTTTATTGGTGTTTAAAGACACTTTCAACAATGTTTCAGCTATAAAGTAGAACATTGTGGCCAGTTTTATTGGTGTTTAACGCCATTTTCAATAATGTGTCAGGTATTACATGGTGATCAGTTTTATTGGTGTTTAACGACACTTTCAAAAATGTGTCAGGCATAGCGTAGAACATGGTAACCAGTTTCATTAGTATTTAACAACACTTTCAACAATGTGTCAGTTATAACATAAAACATGGTGACCAGTTTTATTGGTGTTTAACGACACTTTCAACAATGTGTCAGGTATAACGTAGAACATGGTGACCAGTTTTATTAGTGCTTAGCGACATAGTAGAACATGGTGACCAGATTTATTGGTGTTGAATGACACTTTCAACAATATGTTAGATATAGCATAGAACATGGTGACCAGTTTTATTAGTGTTTAACGACACTTTCAACAATGTGTCAGGTATAGCGTACAACATGGTGACCAGTTTTATTGGTGTTTTACGACACTTTCAACAATGTGTCAGGTATAGCGTAGAACACTGTAACCAGTTTTATTGGTGTTTAACACCACTTTCAACAATGTATCAGGTATGACTTGGTGACCAGTTTTATTGGTGTTTAACGACATTTTCAACAATGTATCAGTAATAACGTATAGCATTGTGACCAGTTTTATTGGTGTTTAACAACACTTTCAACAATGTGTCAGTTATAACGGATAACATGGTGACCAGTTTTATTGGTGTTTAACGAGACTTTCAACAATGTGTCACGTATAGCATAGAACATGGTGACCAGTTTTATTGGTGTTTAACGACACTTTCAGCAATGTGTCAGGTATAGCGTAGTAAATGGTGACCAGTTTTATTGGTGTTTAACGACACTTTCAACAATGTGTCAGGTATAGCGTATAACATGGTGACCAGTTTTATTGGTGCTTAACGACACTTTCAACAATGTGTCAGGTATAACATGGTGACCACTTTTATTGGTGTTTAACGACACTTTCAACAATGTGTCAGTTATAACATATAAAATTGTGATAAGTTTTATTGGTGTTTAACAACACTTTCAACAATGTGTCAGGTATAATGTACAACATGGTGACCAGTTTTATTGGTGTTTAACGACACTTTCAACAATGTGTCAGGTATAACGTATAACATGGTGACCATTTTTTGGGGTGTTTAACGACACTTTCAACAATGTGTCCTGTATAGCGTAGAACATGGTGATCATTTTTATTGGTGTTTAGCGACACTTTCAACAATGTGTCAGGTATAGTGTAGAACATGGTGACCAGTTTTATTGGGGTTTAATGACACTTTCAAAAATGTGTCAGTTATAGCATATAACATGGTGTCCAGTTTTTTTGGTGTTTAACGAGACTTTCAACAATGTGTCAGATATAACGTATGACATGGTGACCAGTTTTATTGGTGTTTAACGACGCTTTCAACAATGTGTCAGGTATAATGTATAACATGGTGACCATTTTTATTGGTGTTTAACGACACTTTCAACAATGTGTCAGGTATAGCGTAGATCATGGCGACCAGTTTTATTGGTGTTTAACGACACTTTCAACAATGTGTCAGGTATAAAGTAGAACATGGTGACCAGTTTTATTGGTGTTTAGCAACACTTTCAACAATGTGTCAGGTATAGCGTAGAACATTGTGGCCAGTTTTATTAGTGTTTAGCATCACTTTCAACAATGTGTCAGGTATGACATAGTGACCAGTTTTATTGGTGTTTAACGACACTTTCAACCTTGTCTCAGGTATTGTGTAGAACATGGTGACCGTTTTATTGGTGTTTAATGACACTTTCAACAATGTGTCAGGTATAGCGTAGAACATGGTGACCGGTTTCATTGGTTATTAGCGACTTTCAACAATGTGTCAGGTATAACGTAGAACATGGTGACCAGTTTTATTGGTGTTTAGCGACACTTTCAACAATGTGTCAGGTATAACATAGTGGTCAGTTTTATTGGTGTTTAACGACACTTTCAACCTTGTGTCAGGTATAGTGTAGAACATGGTGACCAGTTTTATTGGTGTTTAATGACACTTTCAACATTGTGTCAGGAATAGTGTAGAACATGGTGACCAGTTTTATTGGTGTTTAAGGACACTTTCAAAAATGTGTCAGGTATAGCGTAGAACATTGTGACATTTTTATTGGTGTTTAACACCACTTTCAACAATGTGTCAGGTATAACGTATTACACGGTGACCAGTTTTATTGGTGTTTAACAACACTTTCAACAATGTGTCAGGTATAATGTAGAACATGGTGACCAGTTTTAATGGTGTTTAACGACACTTTCAACATTGTGTCAGGTATAACGTAGAACACTGTGGCCAGTTTTATTGGTGTTTAACACCACTTTCAACAATGTGTCAGGTATAACGTATAACATGGTGACCAGTTTTATTGGTGTTTAACGACAGTTTCAACAATATGTCAGGAATAGCGTAGAACATGGTGACCAGTTTCATTGTTGCTTAATGACACTTTCAACAATGTGTCAGGTATAACGTAGAACATGGTGACCAGTTTTATTGGTGTTTAACGACACTTTCAACAATGTGTCAGGTTTAACGTATTACATGGTGACCACTTTTATTGGTGTTTATCGACACTTTCAACAATGTGTCAGGTATAATGTATAACATGGTGACCAGTTTTATTGGTGTCTAACCACACTTTCAACAATGTGTCAGGTTTAACGTATAACATGGTGACCAGTTTTATTGGTGTTTATCGACACTTTCAACAATGTGTCAGGTATAATGTATAACATGGTGACAAGTTTTATTGGTGTTTAACAACACTTTCAACAATGTGTCAGATATAGCATATAACATGATGACCAGTTTTATTGGTGTTTAGCGAATCTTTCAACAATGTGTTCGGTATAACGTAGAACATTGTGGCCAGTTTTATTGGTTTTTAAAACCACTTTCAACAATGTGTCAGGCAGAGCGTATAACATGGTGACCAGTTTTATTGGTGTTTAACGACACTTTCAACAATATGTCAGGTATAGCGTATAACATGGTGACCAGTTTTATTGGTGTTTAGCGACATTTTCAACAATGTGTCAGGTATAATGTACAACATGGTGACCAGTTTTATTGGTTATTAACGACACTTTCAACAATGTGTCAGGCATAGCGTAGAACATGGTGACCAGTTTTATTGGTGTTTAACACCATTTTCAATAATGTGTCAGGTATAACATGGTGATCAGTTTTATTGGTGCTTAGCGACACTTTCAACAATGTGTCAGGCATAGCGTAGAACATGGGAACCAGTTTCATTAGTATTTAACAACACTTTCAACAATATGTCAGTTATAACATATAACATGGTGACCATTTTTATTGGTGTTTAACGACACTTTCAACAATGTGTCAGGTATAATGTAGAACATGGTGACCAGTTTTAGTAGTGTTTAGCGACATAGTAGAACATGGTGACCAGTTTTATTGGTGTTGAATGACACTTTCAACAATATGTTAGATATAGCATAGAACATGGTGACCAGTTTTATTAGTGTTTAACGACACTTTCAACAATGTGTCAGTAATAACGTATAGCATTGTGTCCAGTTTTATTGGTGTTTAACAACACTTTCAACAATGTGTCAGTTATAACGTATAACATGGTGACCAGTTTTATTGGTGTTTAACGTGACTTTCAACAATGTGTCACGTATAGCATAGAACATGGTGACCAGTTTTATTGGCGTTTAACGACACTTTCAACAATGTGTCAGGTATAGCGTAGAACATGGTGACCAGTTTTATTGGTGCTTAACGACACTTTCAACAATGTGTCAGGTATAGCGTAGAACACTGTGGCCAGTTTTATTGGTGTTTAACACCACTTTCAACAATGTGTCAGTTATAACATATAACATTGTGATAAGTTTTATTGGTGTTTATCAACACTTTCAACAATGTGTCAGGTATAACGTAGAACATGGTGACCAGTTTTATTGGTGTTTAACGACACTCTCAACAATGTGTCAGGTATAACGTATATCATGGTGATCATTTTTATTGGTGTTTAACGACACTTTCAACAATGTGTCAGGTATAGTGTAGAACATGGTGACCAGTTTTATTGGGGTTTAATGACACTTTAAAAAATGTGTCAGTTATAGCAAATAACATGGTGACCATTTTTTTTGGTGTTTAACGAGACTTTCAACAATGTGTCAGATATAACGTAAAACATGGTGACCAGTTTTATTGGTGCTTAACGAGACTTTCATCAATGTGTCAGGTACAAAGTACAACATGGTGACCAGTTTTATTGGTGTTTAACGACGCTTTCAACAATGTGTCAGGTATAGTGTATAACATGATGACCATTTTTATTGGTGTTTAACGACACTTTCAACAATGTGTCAGGTATAGCGTAGATCACGGTGACAAGTTTTATTGGTGTTTAGCGACTCTTTCAACAATGTGTCAGGTATAACGTAGAACATTGTGGCCAGTTTTATTGGTGTTTAAAACCACTTTCAACAATGTGTCAGGTATAGCGTATAACATCGTGACCAGTTTTATTGGTGTTTATCGACATTTTCACTAATGTGTCAGGTATAACATGGTGATCAGTTTTATTGGTGCTTAGCGACACTTTCAACAATGTGTCAGGTATAGCGTAATACATGGTGACCAGTTTTATTGGTGTTTATCGATACTTTCAACAATTTGTCAGTTATAACATATAACATGGTGACCAGTTTTATTGGTGTTTAACGACACTTTCAACAATGTGTCAGGTATAACGTAGAACATGGTGACCAGTTTTAGTAGTGTTTAGCGACATAGTAGAACATGGTGACCAGTTTTATTGGTGTTGAACGACACTTTCAACAATGTGTCAGGTATTATACGGTGATCAGTTTAATTGGCGTTTAACGACACTTTCAACAATGTGTCAGTTATAACATATAACATTGTGACCAGTTTTATTGGTGTTTAACGACACTTTCAACAATGTGTCAGGTATAATGTAGAACATGGTGACCAGTTTTATTGGTGTTTAATGACACTTTCAACAATGTGTCAGTTATAACATATAACATTGTGATAAGTTTTATTGGTGTTTAACACCACTTTCAACAATGTGTCAGGTATTATACGGTGATCAGTTTAATTGGCGTTTAACGACACTTTCAACAATGTGTCAGTTATAACATATAACATTGTGACCAGTTTTATTGGTGTTTAACGACACTTTCAACAATGTGTCAGGTATAATGTAGAACATGGTGACCAGTTTTATTGGTGTTTAATGACACTTTCAAAAATGTGTCAGTTATAGCATATAACATGGTGACCATTTTTTTTGTGTTTAACGACACTTTCAACAATGTCTCAGATATAACGTATAACATGGTGAACAGTTTTATTGGTGTTTAACGAGACTTTCAACAATGTCTCAGGTACAAAGTACAACATGGTGTCCAGTTTTATTGGTGTTTAATGACGCTTTCAACATTGTGTCAGGTATAATGCATAACATGGTGACCATTTTTATTGGTGTTTAACGACACTTTCAACAATGTGTCAGGTATAGCGTAGAACATGGTGACCAGTTTTATTGGTGTTTAGCAACATTTTCAACAATGTGTCAGGTATAACGTAGAACACTGTGG
This sequence comes from Bathymodiolus brooksi, assembly GCA_963680875.1. NCBI lineage: Eukaryota > Metazoa > Mollusca > Bivalvia > Mytilida > Modiolidae > Bathymodiolus > Bathymodiolus brooksi. Next base: position 14,072,402 of record OY804583.1, on the reverse strand, counting down.
CCAACTTTATTGGTGTTTAACACCACTTTCAACAATGTGTCAGGTATAACATGGTGACCAGTTTTATTGGTGTTTAACGAGACTTTCAACAATGTGTAAGGCATAACGTATTACATGGTGATCAGTTTTATTGGTGTTTAACGACACTTTCAACAATGTGTCAGGTATAGCGTAGAACATGGTGACCAGTTTTATTGGTGTTTAACACCACTTTCAACAGTGTGTCAGGTATAACATGGTGACCATTTTTATTGGTGTTTTACGACACTTTCAACAATGTGTCAGGTATAGCGTAGATCATGGTGACCAGTTTTATTGGTGTTTAACAACACTTTCAACAATGTGTCAGGTATAAAGTAGAACATGGTGACCAGTTTTATTGGTGTTTAGCAACACTTTCAACAATGTGTCAGGTATAATGTAGAACACTGTGGTCAGTTTTATTGGTGTTTAACACCACTTTCAACATTTTGTCAGGTATAATGTACAACATGGTGATCAGTTTTATTGGTGTTTAGCGACACTTTAAACAATGTGTCAGGTATAACGTAGAACATGGTGACCAGTTTTGTTGGTGTTTAACACCACTTTCAAGAGTGTGTCAGGTATTATATGGTGACCAGTTTTATTGGTGCTTAACAACACTTTCAAAAATGTGTCAGGAATAGTGTAGAACATAGTGACCAGTTTTATTTTTGTTGAATGCCACTTTCAACAATATGTTAGATATAGCGTAGAACATGGTGACCAGTTTTATTAGTGTTTATCGAAACTTTCAACAAAGTGTCAGGTATAGCGTAGAACATGGTGATAAGTTTTATTGGTGTTTAGCGACACTTTCAACAATGTGTCAGGTATAGCGTATAACATGGTGACCAGTTTTATTGGTGTTTATCGAAACTTTCAACAAAGTGTCAGGTATAGCGTAGAACATGGTGATAAGTTTTATTGGTGTTTAGCGACACTTTCAACAATGTGTCAGGTATAGCGTAGAACATTGTGACCAGTTTTATTGGTGTTTAACAACACTTTCAACAATTTGTCAGTTATAACGTATAACATGGTGACCAGTTTTATTGGTGTTTAATGACACTTTCAACAATGTGTCAGGTATAGTGTAGAACATGGTGAGCAGTTTTATTGGTGTTTAATGACACTTTCAAAAATGTGTCAGTTATAGCATATAACATGGTGACCATTTTTTTGGCGTTTAACGACACTTTCAACAATGTCTCAGATATAACGTATAACATGGTGATCAATTTTATTGGTGTTTAACGAGACTTTCAACAATGTGTCAGGTACAAAGTACAACATGGTGACCAGTTTTATAGGTGCTTAATGACGCTTTCAACATTGTGTCAGGTATAATGTATAACATGGTGACCATTTTTATTGGTGTTTAACGACACTTTCAACAATGTGTCAGGTATAGCGTAGAACACTGTGGCCAGTTTTATTGGTGTTTAACACCACTTTCAACAATGTGTCAGGTATAACATGGTGACCAGTTTTATTGGTGTTTAACGAGACTTTCAACAATGTGTCAGGCATAACGTATAACATGGTGACCAGTTTTATTGGTGTTTAACGACACTTTCAACATTGTGTCAGGTATAGCGTACAACATGGTGACCAGTTTTATTCAGGTATAATGTAGAACACTGTGGCCAGTTTTATTGGTGTTTAACACCACTTTCAACATTTTGTCAGGTATAATGTACAACATGGTGATCAGTTTTATTGGTGTTTAACACCACTTTCAACAGTGTGTCAGGTATTACATGGTGACCAGTTTTATTGGTGTTTAGCGACACTTTAAACAATGTGTCAGGTATAACGTAGAAGATGGTGACCAGTTTTGTTGGTGTTTAACACCACTTTCAAGAGTGTGTCAGGTATTATATGGTGACCAGTTTTATTGGTGCTTAACAACACTTTCAACAATGTGTCAGGAATAGTGTAGAACATGGTGACCAGTTTTATTGGTGTTTAGCAACACTTTCAACAATGTGTCAGTTATAGCGTATAACATGGTGACCAGTTTTATTGGTGTTTAATGACACTTTCAACAATGTGTCAGTTATAGCGTATATTATGGTGACCAGTTTTATTGGTGTTTAATGACACTTTCAACAATGTGTCAGTTATAACGTATAACATGGTGACCAGTTTTATTGGTGTTTAACGACACTTTCAACAATGTTTCAGGTATAGTGTAGAACATGGTGACCAGTTTTATTTTTGTTGAATGCCACTTTCAACAATATGTTAGATATAGCGTAGAACATGGTGACCAGTTTTATTAGTGTTTAACGACACTTTCAAAAATGTGTCAGGTATAGCGTAGAACATGGTGACCAGTTTTATTGGTGTTTAACAACACTTTCAACAATGTGTTAGTTATAGCGTATAACATGGTGACTAGTTTTATTGGTGTTTAATGACACTGTCAACAATGTGTCAGTTATAACGTATAACATGGTGACCAGTTTTATTGGTGTTTAACGACACTTTCAACAATGTTTCAGGTATAGTGTAGAACATGGTGACCAGTTTTATTTTTGTTTAATGCCACTTTCAACAATATGTTAGATATAGCGTATAACATGGTGACCAGTTTTATTGGTGTTTAACACCACTTTCAACAGTGTGTCAGGTATAACATGGTGACCATTTTTATTGGTGTTTAACGACACTTTCAACAATGTGTCAGGTATAGAGTAGATCATGGTGACCAGTTTTATTGGTTTTTAACGACACTTTCAACAATGTGTCAGGTATAAAGTAGAACATGGTGACCAATTTTATTGGTGTTTAACGACACTTTCAACATTGTGTCAGGTATAACGTACAACATGGTGACCAGTTTTATTGAGGTATAATGTAGAACACTGTGGCCAGTTTTATTGGTGTTTAACACCAGTTTCAACATTTTGTCAGGTATAATGTACAACATGGTGACCAGTTTTATTGGTGTTTAATGCCACTTTCAACAATATGTTAGATATAGCGTAGAACATGGTGACCAGTTTTATTAGTGTTTAACGACACTTTCAAAAATGTGTCAGGTATAGCGTAGAACATGGTGACAAGTTTTATTGGTGTTTAGCGACACTTTCAACAATGTGTCAGGTATAGCGCATAACATGGTGACCAGTTTTATTGGTGTTTATCGAAACTTTCAACAAAGTGTCAGGTATAGCGTAGAACATGGTGATCAGTTTTATTGATGTTTAACGACACTTTCAACAATGTGTCAGTTATAACGTATTACATTGTGGCCAGTTTTATTGGTGTTTAACAACACTTTCAACAATGTATCAGGTATAACATGGTGACTAGTTTTATTGGTGTTTAACACCACTTTCAACAGTGTGTCAGGTATAGCGTATAACATGGTGACCAGTTTTATTGGTGTTTAACGACACTTTAAACAATGTGTCAGGTATAGCGTAGAACATGGTGACCAGTTTTATTGGTGTTTAAAGACACTTTCAACAATGTGTCAGGTATAAAGTAGAACATTGTGGCCAGTTTTATTGGTGTTTAACACCACTTTCAACAATGTATCAGGTATAACATGGTGACTAGTTTTATTGGTGTTTAACGACACTTTCAACAATGTGTCAGTTATAACGTATAACATTGTGACCAGTTTTATTGGTGCTTAACACCACTTTCAACAATGTATCAGGTATAACATGGTGACTAGTTTTATTGGTGTTTAACGACACTTTCAACAATGTGTCAGTTATAACGTATAACATGGTGACCAGTTTTATTGGTGTTTAACGACACTTTCAACAATGTGTCAGGCATAGCGTTTAACATGGTGACCAGTTTTATTGGTGTTTAACGACACTTTCAACAATGTGCCAGGTGAAGCGTAGAACATGGTGATAAGTTTTATTGGTGTTTAACGAGACTTTCAACAATGTGTCAGGTATAGCGTAGAACACTGTGGCCAGTTTTATTGGTGTTTAACACCACTTTCAACAATGTGTCAGATATAACATGTAGACCAGTTTTATTGGTGATTAACGACACTTTCAACAATGTGTCAGTTATAACATATAACATTGTGACCAATTTTATTGGTGTTTAACAACACTTTCAACAATGTGTCAGTTATAACGTATAACATGGTGACCAGTTTTATTGGTGTTTAACGAGACTTTCAACAATGTGTCAGTTATAACGTATAACATGGTGACCAGTTTTATTGGTGTTTAATGACACTTTCACGAGACTTTCAACAATGTGTCAGTTATAACGTATAACATGGTGACCAGTTTTATTGGTGTTTAATGACACTTTCAACAATGTGTCAGGTATAGTGTAGAACATGGTGAGCAGTTTTATTGGTGTTTAATGACACTTTCAAAAATGTGTCAGTTATAGCATATAACATGGTGACCATTTTTTTGGCGTTTAACGACACTTTCAACAATGTCTCAGATATAACGTATAACATGGTGATCAATTTTATTGGTGTTTAACGAGACTTTCAACAATGTGTCAGGTACAAAGTACAACATGGTGACCAGTTTTATAGGTGCTTAATGACGCTTTCAACATTGTGTCAGGTATAATGTATAACATGGTGACCATTTTTATTGGTGTTTAACGACACTTTCAACAATGTGTCAGGTATAGCGTAGAACACTGTGGCCAGTTTTATTGGTGTTTAACACCACTTTCAACAATGTGTCAGGTATAACATGGTGACCAGTTTTATTGGTGTTTAACGAGACTTTCAACAATGTGTCAGGCATAACGTATAACATGGTGACCAGTTTTATTGGTGTTTAACGACACTTTCAACATTGTGTCAGGTATAGCGTACAACATGGTGACCAGTTTTATTCAGGTATAATGTAGAACACTGTGGCCAGTTTTATTGGTGTTTAACACCACTTTCAACATTTTGTCAGGTATAATGTACAACATGGTGATCAGTTTTATTGGTGTTTAACACCACTTTCAACAGTGTGTCAGGTATTACATGGTGACCAGTTTTATTGGTGTTTAGCGACACTTTAAACAATGTGTCAGGTATAACGTAGAAGATGGTGACCAGTTTTGTTGGTGTTTAACACCACTTTCAAGAGTGTGTCAGGTATTATATGGTGACCAGTTTTATTGGTGCTTAACAACACTTTCAACAATGTGTCAGGAATAGTGTAGAACATGGTGACCAGTTTTATTGGTGTTTAGCAACACTTTCAACAATGTGTCAGTTATAGCGTATAACATGGTGACCAGTTTTATTGGTGTTTAATGACACTTTCAACAATGTGTCAGTTATAGCGTATAACATGGTGACCAGTTTTATTGGTGTTTAATGACACTTTCAACAATGTGTCAGTTATAACGTATAACATGGTGACCAGTTTTATTGGTGTTTAACGACACTTTCAACAATGTTTCAGGTATAGTGTAGAACATGGTGACCAGTTTTATTTTTGTTGAATGCCACTTTCAACAATATGTTAGATATAGCGTAGAACATGGTGACCAGTTTTATTAGTGTTTAACGACACTTTCAAAAATGTGTCAGGTATAGCGTAGAACATGGTGACCAGTTTTATTGGTGTTTAACAACACTTTCAACAATGTGTCAGTTATAGCGTATAACATGGTGACTAGTTTTATTGGTGTTTAATGACACTGTCAACAATGTGTCAGTTATAACGTATAACATGGTGACCAGTTTTATTGGTGTTTAACGACACTTTCAACAATGTTTCAGGTATAGTGTAGAACATGGTGACCAGTTTTATTTTTGTTTAATGCCACTTTCAACAATATGTTAGATATAGCGTATAACATGGTGACCAGTTTTATTGGTGTTTAACACCACTTTCAACAGTGTGTCAGGTATAACATGGTGACCATTTTTATTGGTGTTTAACGACACTTTCAACAATGTGTCAGGTATAGAGTAGATCATGGTGACCAGTTTTATTGGTTTTTAACGACACTTTCAACAATGTGTCAGGTATAAAGTAGAACATGGTGACCAATTTTATTGGTGTTTAACGACACTTTCAACATTGTGTCAGGTATAACGTACAACATGGTGACCAGTTTTATTGAGGTATAATGTAGAACACTGTGGCCAGTTTTATTGGTGTTTAACACCAGTTTCAACATTTTGTCAGGTATAATGTACAACATGGTGACCAGTTTTATTGGTGTTTAATGCCACTTTCAACAATATGTTAGATATAGCGTAGAACATGGTGACCAGTTTTATTAGTGTTTAACGACACTTTCAAAAATGTGTCAGGTATAGCGTAGAACATGGTGACAAGTTTTATTGGTGTTTAGCGACACTTTCAACAATGTGTCAGGTATAGCGCATAACATGGTGACCAGTTTTATTGGTGTTTATCGAAACTTTCAACAAAGTGTCAGGTATAGCGTAGAACATGGTGATCAGTTTTATTGATGTTTAACGACACTTTCAACAATGTGTCAGTTATAACGTATTACATTGTGGCCAGTTTTATTGGTGTTTAACAACACTTTCAACAATGTATCAGGTATAACATGGTGACTAGTTTTATTGGTGTTTAACACCACTTTCAACAGTGTGTCAGGTATAGCGTATAACATGGTGACCAGTTTTATTGGTGTTTAACGACACTTTAAACAATGTGTCAGGTATAGCGTAGAACATGGTGACCAGTTTTATTGGTGTTTAAAGACACTTTCAACAATGTGTCAGGTATAAAGTAGAACATTGTGGCCAGTTTTATTGGTGTTTAACACCACTTTCAACAATGTATCAGGTATAACATGGTGACTAGTTTTATTGGTGTTTAACGACACTTTCAACAATGTGTCAGTTATAACGTATAACATTGTGACCAGTTTTATTGGTGCTTAACACCACTTTCAACAATGTATCAGGTATAACATGGTGACTAGTTTTATTGGTGTTTAACGACACTTTCAACAATGTGTCAGTTATAACGTATAACATGGTGACCAGTTTTATTGGTGTTTAACGACACTTTCAACAATGTGTCAGGCATAGCGTTTAACATGGTGACCAGTTTTATTGGTGTTTAACGACACTTTCAACAATGTGCCAGGTGAAGCGTAGAACATGGTGATAAGTTTTATTGGTGTTTAACGAGACTTTCAACAATGTGTCAGGTATAGCGTAGAACACTGTGGCCAGTTTTATTGGTGTTTAACACCACTTTCAACAATGTGTCAGATATAACATGTAGACCAGTTTTATTGGTGATTAACGACACTTTCAACAATGTGTCAGTTATAACATATAACATTGTGACCAATTTTATTGGTGTTTAACAACACTTTCAACAATGTGTCAGTTATAACGTATAACATGGTGACCAGTTTTATTGGTGTTTAACGAGACTTTCAACAATGTGTCAGGTATAACGTACAACATGGTGACCAGTCTTATTGGTGTTTAACGACACTTTTAACAATGTGTCAGGTATAGCGTATAACATGGTGATTATTTTTTTGGGTGTTTAACGACACTTTCAACAATGTGTCAGGTATAGTGTAGAACATGGTGTTCGGTTTTATTGGTGTTTAATGACACTTTCAAAAATGTGTCAGGTACAACGTACAACATGGTGACCAGTTTTATTGGTGTTTAACAACACTTTCAACAATGTGTCAGGTATAACATAGAAAATGGTGACCAGTTTTAATGGTTCTTAACGACACTTTCAACAATGTGTCAGGCATAGCGTAGAACACTGTGACCAGTTTTATTGGTGTTTAATGACACTTTCAACAATGTGTCAGTTATAACGTATAACATGGTGACCAGTTTAATTGGTGTTTAGCGACACTTTCAACAATGTTTCAGGTATAGTGTAGAACATGGTGACCAGATTTATTGGTGTTGAATGCCACTTTCAACAATATGTTAGATATAGCGTAGAACATGGTGACCAGTTTTATTAGTGTTTAACGACAATTTCAAAAATGTGTCAGGTATATTGTAAAACATGGTGACCAGTTTTATTGGTGTTTAACGACACTTTCAACAATATGTTAGGTATAGCGTATAACATGGTGACCAGTTTTATTGGTGTTTATCGAAATTTTCAACAAAGTGTTAGGTATAGAGTAGAACATGGTGATCAGTTTGATTGGTGTTTAACGACACTTTCAACAATGTGTCAGGTATAACGTAGAACATGGTGATCAGTTTTATTGATGCTTAACGACACTTTCAACAATGTGTCAGGTATAACGTATATCATGGTAACCAGTTTTGATGGTGCTTAACGACACTTTCAACAATGTGTCAGGTATAGCGTAGAACACTGTGGCCAGTTTTATTGGTGTTTAACACCACTTTCAACAGTGTGTCAGGTATAGCGTATAACATGGTGACCAGTTTTATTGGTGTTTAACGACACTTTCAACAATGTGTCAGGAATAGCGTTTTACATGGTGACCAGTTTTATTGGGGTTTAACAACACTTTTAACAATGTGACAGGTATAACGTAGAACATGGTGACCAGTTTTAATGGTGTTTAACGACACTTTCAACATTGTGTCAGGTATAACGTAGAACACTGTGGCCAGTTTTATTGGTGTTTAACACCACTTTCAACAATGTGTCAGGTATAGCGTATAACATGGTGACCAGTTTTATTGGTGTTTAACGACACTTTCAACTATATGTCAGGTATAGCGTAAAACATGGTGACCAGTTTTATTGGTGTTTAGCGACACTTTCAACTATGTGTCAGGTATAGCGTAGAACATTGTGGCCAGTATTATTGGTGTTTAAAACCACTTTCAACAATGTGCCAGGTATAGCGTATAACATGGTCACCAGTTTTATTGTTGTTTAACGACACTTTGAACAATATGTCAGGTATAGCGTATAACATGGTGACCAGTTTTATTGGTGTTTAACGACACTTTCAACAATGTGTCAGGTATAACATATAACATGGTGACCAGTTTTATTGGTGCTTAACGACACTTTCAATAATGTGTCTGGAATAGGGTAGAACACTGAGGTCAGTTTTATTGGTGTTTAACACCACTTTCAACAATGTATCAGGTATAACGTATCATCTTTGTGACCAGTTTTATTGATGTTTAACAACACTTTCAACAATGTGTCAGTAATAACGTATAACATGGTGACCAGTTTTATTGGTGTTTAACGACACTTTCAACAATGTGTCAGGTATAACGTAGAATATTGTGACCAGTTTTATTGGTGTTTAACACCACTTTCAACAATGTGTCAGGTATAACATAGTGACAAGTTTTATAGGTGTTTAACGACACTTTCAACAATGTGTCAGGTATAACGTAGAACATTGTGGCCAGTTTTATTGGTGTTTAACAACACTTTCAACAATGTGTGAGGTATAACGTAGAACATGGTGACCAGTTTTATTGGTGTTTAACGACACTTTCAACAATGTGTCAGGTATAGCGTATAACATGGTGACCAGTTTTATTGGTGTTTAACGACACTTTCAACAATGTGTCAGGTATAGCGTAGAACATGGTGACCAGTTTTATTGGTATTTAACGACACTTTCAACATTGTGTCAGTTATAACGTACAACATGGTGACCAGTTTTAATGGTGTTTAACGACACTTTCAACAATGTGTCAGGTATAACGTATAACATGGTGAACAGTATTATTGGTGTTTAACGACGCTTTCAACAATGTGTCAGGTATAACGTAGAACATTGTGGCCAGTTTTATTAGTGTTTAACAACACTTTCAACAATATGTGAGGTATAACGTAGAACATGGTGACCAGTTTTATTGGTGTTTAACGACACCTTCAACAATGTGTCAGGTATAACGTATAACATGGTGACCAGTTTTATTGGTGTTTAACGACACTTTCAACAATGTGTCAGGTATAGCGTAGAACATGGTGACCAGTTTTTTTGGTGTTTAATGACACTTTCAACAATGTGTCAGGTATAACGTAGAACATGGTGACCAGTTTTATTGGTGTTTAACGACACTTTCAACAATGTGTCAGGTTTAACGTATAACATGGTGATTATTTTTTTGGGTGTTTAACGACACTTTCAACAATGTGTCAGGTATAGTGTAGAACATGGTGTTCGGTTTTATTGGTGTTTAATGACACTTTCAAAAATGTGTCAGGTACAACGTACAACATGGTGACCAGTTTTATTGGTGTTTAACAACACTTTCAACAATGTGTCAGGTATAACATAGAAAATGGTGACCAGTTTTAATGGTTCTTAACGACACTTTCAACAATGTGTCAGGCATAGCGTAGAACACTGTGACCAGTTTTATTGGTGTTTAATGACACTTTCAACAATGTGTCAGTTATAACGTATAACATGGTGACCAGTTTAATTGGTGTTTAGCGACACTTTCAACAATGTTTCAGGTATAGTGTAGAACATGGTGACCAGATTTATTGGTGTTGAATGCCACTTTCAACAATATGTTAGATATAGCGTAGAACATGGTGACCAGTTTTATTAGTGTTTAACGACAATTTCAAAAATGTGTCAGGTATATTGTAAAACATGGTGACCAGTTTTATTGGTGTTTAACGACACTTTCAACAATATGTTAGGTATAGCGTATAACATGGTGACCAGTTTTATTGGTGTTTATCGAAATTTTCAACAAAGTGTTAGGTATAGAGTAGAACATGGTGATCAGTTTGATTGGTGTTTAACGACACTTTCAACAATGTGTCAGGTATAACGTAGAACATGGTGATCAGTTTTATTGATGCTTAACGACACTTTCAACAATGTGTCAGGTATAACGTATATCATGGTAACCAGTTTTGATGGTGCTTAACGACACTTTCAACAATGTGTCAGGTATAGCGTAGAACACTGTGGCCAGTTTTATTGGTGTTTAACACCACTTTCAACAGTGTGTCAGGTATAGCGTATAACATGGTGACCAGTTTTATTGGTGTTTAACGACACTTTCAACAATGTGTCAGGAATAGCGTTTTACATGGTGACCAGTTTTATTGGGGTTTAACAACACTTTTAACAATGTGACAGGTATAACGTAGAACATGGTGACCAGTTTTAATGGTGTTTAACGACACTTTCAACATTGTGTCAGGTATAACGTAGAACACTGTGGCCAGTTTTATTGGTGTTTAACACCACTTTCAACAATGTGTCAGGTATAGCGTATAACATGGTGACCAGTTTTATTGGTGTTTAACGACACTTTCAACTATATGTCAGGTATAGCGTAAAACATGGTGACCAGTTTTATTGGTGTTTAGCGACACTTTCAACTATGTGTCAGGTATAGCGTAGAACATTGTGGCCAGTATTATTGGTGTTTAAAACCACTTTCAACAATGTGCCAGGTATAGCGTATAACATGGTCACCAGTTTTATTGTTGTTTAACGACACTTTGAACAATATGTCAGGTATAGCGTATAACATGGTGACCAGTTTTATTGGTGTTTAACGACACTTTCAACAATGTGTCAGGTATAACATATAACATGGTGACCAGTTTTATTGGTGCTTAACGACACTTTCAATAATGTGTCTGGAATAGGGTAGAACACTGTGGCCAGTTTTATTGGTGTTTAACACCACTTTCAACAATGTATCAGGTATAACGTATCATCTTTGTGACCAGTTTTATTGATGTTTAACAACACTTTCAACAATGTGTCAGTAATAACGTATAACATGGTGACCAGTTTTATTGGTGTTTAACGACACTTTCAACAATGTGTCAGGTATAACGTAGAATATTGTGACCAGTTTTATTGGTGTTTAACACCACTTTCAACAATGTGTCAGGTATAACATAGTGACAAGTTTTATAGGTGTTTAACGACACTTTCAACAATGTGTCAGGTATAACGTAGAACATTGTGGCCAGTTTTATTGGTGTTTAACAACACTTTCAACAATGTGTGAGGTATAACGTAGAACATGGTGACCAGTTTTATTGGTGTTTAACGACACTTTCAACAATGTGTCAGGTATAGCGTATAACATGGTGACCAGTTTTATTGGTGTTTAACGACACTTTCAACAATGTGTCAGGTATAGCGTAGAACATGGTGACCAGTTTTATTGGTATTTAACGACACTTTCAACATTGTGTCAGTTATAACGTACAACATGGTGACCAGTTTTAATGGTGTTTAACGACACTTTCAACAATGTGTCAGGTATAACGTATAACATGGTGAACAGTATTATTGGTGTTTAACGACGCTTTCAACAATGTGTCAGGTATAACGTAGAACATTGTGGCCAGTTTTATTAGTGTTTAACAACACTTTCAACAATATGTGAGGTATAACGTAGAACATGGTGACCAGTTTTATTGGTGTTTAACGACACCTTCAACAATGTGTCAGGTATAACGTATAACATGGTGACCAGTTTTATTGGTGTTTAACGACACTTTCAACAATGTGTCAGGTATAGCGTAGAACATGGTGACCAGTTTTTTTGGTGTTTAATGACACTTTCAACAATGTGTCAGGTATAACGTAGAACATGGTGACCAGTTTTATTGGTGTTTAACGACACTTTCAACAATGTGTCAGGTTTAACGTATAACATGGTGACCACTTTTATTGGTGTTTATCGACACTTTCAACAATGTGTCAGGTATAATGTATAACATGGTAACCAGTTTTATTGGTGTTTAACAACACTTTCAACAATGTGTCAGGTATAGCATATAACATGATGAACAGTTTTATTGGTGTTTAGCGACACTTTCAACAATGTGTCAGGTATAACGTATGACATGGTGACCTAAGTTTTATTGGTGTTTATCGACACTTTCAACAACATGTAAGGTATAGCATATAACATGGTGACCAGTTTTATTGGTCATTAACGACATTTTCAACAATGTGTCAGGTATAATGTACAACATGGTGACCAGTTTTTTGGGTTATTATAGACACTTTCAACAATGTGTCAGGTATAACGTAAAACATGGTGACCAGTTTTATTGGTGTTTAACGACACTTTCAACAATATGTCAGGTATAGCGTATAACATGGTGACCAGTTTTATTGGTGTTTATCGAAATTTTCAACAAAGTGTTAGGTATAGAGTAGAACATGGTGATCAGTTTGATTGGTGTTTAACGACACTTTCAACAATGTGTCAGGTATAGCCTAGAACATGGTGATCAGTTTTATTGATGCTTAACGACACTTTCAACAATGTGTCAGGTATAACGTATATCATGGTAACCAGTTTTGATGGTGCTTAACGACACTTTCAACAATGTGTCAGGTATAGCGTAGAACACTGTGGCCAGTTTTATTGGTGTTTAACACCACTTTCAACAGTGTGTCAGGTATAGCGTAGAACATGGTGACCAGTTTTATTGGTGTTTAACGACACTTTCAACAATGTGTCAGGAATAGCGTTTTACATGGTGACCAGTTTTATTGGGGTTTAACAACACTTTTAACAATGTGACAGGTATAACGTAGAACATGGTGACCAGTTTTATTGGTGTTTAACGACACTTTCAACTATATGTCAGGCATATCGTAAAACATGGTGACCAGTTTTATTGGTGTTTAGCGACACTTTCAACTATGTGTCAGGTATAGCGTAGAACATTGTGGCCAGTATTATTGGTGTTTAAAACCACTTTCAACAATGTGCCAGGTATAGCGTATAACATGGTCACCAGTTTTATTGTTGTTTAACGACACTTTGAACAATATGTCAGGTATAGCGTATAACATGGTGACCAGTTTTATTGGTGTTTAACGACACTTTCAACAATGTGTCAGGTATAACATATAACATGGTGACCAGTTTTATTGGTGCTTAACGACACTTTCAATAATGTGTCTGGAATAGGGTAGAACACTGTGGCCAGTTTTATTGGTGTTTAACACCACTTTCAACAATGTATCAGGTATAACGTATCATCTTTGTGACCAGTTTTATTGATGTTTAACAACACTTTCAACAATGTGTCAGTAATAACGTATAACATTGTGACCAGTTTTATTGGTGTTTAACGAGACTTTCAACAATGTGTCACGTATAGCATAGAACATGGTGACCAGTTTTATTGGTGTTTAACGACACTTTCAGCAATGTGTAAGGTATAGCGTAGTACATGGTGACCAGTTTTATTGGTGTTTAACGACACTTTCAACAATGTGTCAGGTATAGCGTATAACATGGTGACCAGTTTTATTGGTGCTTAACGACACTTTCAACAATGTGTCAGGTATAACATGGTGACCACTTTTATTGGTGTTTAACGACACTTTCAACAATGTGTCAGTTATAACATATAAAATTGTGATAAGTTTTATTGGTGTTTAACAACACTTTCAACAATGTGTCAGGTATAATATACAACATGGTGACCAGTTTTATTGGTGTTTAACGACACTTTCAACAATGTGTCAGGTATAACGTATAACATGGTGACCATTTTTTGGGGTGTTTAACGACACTTTCAACAATGTGTCCGGTATAGCGTAGAACATGGTGATCATTTTTATTGGTGTTTAGCGACACTTTCAACTATATGTCAGGTATAGCGTAAAACATGGTGACCAGTTTTATTGGTGTTTAGCGACACTTTCAACTATGTGTCAGGTATAACGTAGAACATTGTGGCCAGTATTATTGGTGTTTAAAACCACTTTCAACAATGTGCCAGGTATAGCGTATAACATGGTCACCAGTTTTATTGTTGTTTAACGACACTTTGAACAATATGTCAGGTATAGCGTATAACATGGTGACCAGTTTTATTGGTGTTTAACGACACTTTCAACAATGTGTCAGGTATAACATATAACATGGTGACCAGTTTTATTGGTGCTTAACGACACTTTCAATAATGTGTCTGGAATAGGGTAGAACATTGTGGCCAGTTTTATTGGTGTTTAACACCACTTTCAACAATGTATCAGGTATAACGTATCATCTTTGTGACCAGTTTTATTGATGTTTAACAACACTTTCAACAATGTGTCAGGTATAACATAGTGACAAGTTTTATAGGTGTTTAACGACACTTTCAACAATGTGTCAGGTATAACGTAGAACATTGTGGCCAGTTTTATAGGTGTTTAACAACACTTTCAACAATGTGTGAGGTATAACGTAGAACATGGTGACCAGTTGTATTGGTGTTTAACGACACTTTCAACAATGTGTCAGGTATAGCGTATAACATGGTGACCAGTTTTATTGGTGTTTAACGACACTTTCAACAATGTGTCAGGTATAGCGTAGAACATGGTGACCAGTTTTATTGGTATTTAACGACACTTTCAACATTGTGTCAGTTATAACGTATAACATGGTGAACAGTATTATTGGTGTTTAACGACGCTTTCAACAATGTGTCAGGTATAACGTAGAACATTGTGGCCAGTTTTATTGGTGTTTAACAACACTTTCAACAATATGTGAGGTATAACGTAGAACATGGTGACCAGTTTTATTGGTGTTTAACGACACCTTCAACAATGTGTCAGGTATAACGTATAACATGGTGACCAGTTTTATTGGTGTTTAACGACACTTTCAACAATGTGTCAGGTATAGCGTAGAACATGGTGACCAGTTTTTTTGGTGTTTAATGACACTTTCAACAATGTGTCAGGTATAACGTAGAACATGGTGACCAGTTTTATTGGTGTTTAACAACACTTTCAACAATGTGTCAGGTTTAACGTATAACATGGTGACCACTTTTATTGGTGTTTATTGACACTTTCAACAATGTGTCAGGTATAATGTATAACATGGTAACCAGTTTTATTGGTGTTTAACAACACTTTCAACAATGTGTCAGGTATAACGTAGAACACTGTGGCCAGTTTTATTGTTGTTTAACACCACTTTCAACAATGTATCAGGTATAACGTATCATCTTTGTGACCAGTTTTATTGATGTTTAACAACACTTTCAACAATGTGTCAGTAATAACGTATAACATGGTGACCAGTTTTATTGGTGTTTAACGACACTTTCAACAATGTGTCAGGTATAACGTAGAATATTGTGACCAGTTTTATTGGTGTTTAACACCACTTTCAACAATGTGTCAGGTATAACATAGTGACAAGTTTTATAGGTGTTTAACGACACTTTCAACAATGTGTCAGGTATAACGTAGGACATTGTGGCCAGTTTTATTGGTGTTTAACAACACTTTCAACAATGTGTGAGGTATAACGTAGAACATGGTGAACAGTATTATTGGTGTTTAACGACGCTTTCAACAATGTGTCAGGTATAACGTAGAACATTGTGGCCAGTTTTATTGGTGTTTAACAACACTTTCAACAATATGTGAGGTATAACGTAGAACATGGTGACCAGTTTTATTGGTGTTTAACGACACCTTCAACAATGTGTCAGGTATAACGTATAACATGGTGACCAGTTTTATTGGTGTTTAACGACACTTTCAACAATGTGTCAGGTATAAAGTACAACATGGTGACCAGTTTTATTGGTGTTTAGCAACACTTTCAACAATGTGTCAGGTATAGCGTAGAACATGGTGACCAGTTTTATTGGTGTTTAGCGACACTTTCAACAATGTGTCAGGTATAACGTAGAACATTGTGGCCAGTTTTATTAGTGTTTAGCACCACTTTCAACAATGTGTCAGGTATGACATAGTGACCAGTTTTATTGGTGTTTAACGACACTTTCAACCTTGTCTCAGGTATTGTGTAGAACATGGTGACCGTTTTATTGGTGTTTAATGACACTTTCAACAATGTGTCAGGTATAGCGTAGAACATGGTGACCGGTTTTATTGGTTATTAGCGACTTTCAACAATGTGTCAGGTATAACGTAGAACATTGTGGCCAGTTTTATTGGTGTTTAGCACCACTTTCAACAATGTGTCAGGTATAACATAGTGGTCAGTTTTATTGGTGTTTAACGACACTTTCAACCTTGTGTCAGGTATAGTGTAGAACATGGTGACCAGTTTTATTGGTGTTTAATGACACTTTCAACATTGTGTCAGGAATAGTGTAGAACATGGTGACCAGTTTTATTGGTGTTTAATGACACTTTCAAAAATGTGTCAGGTATAGCGTAGAACATTGTGACATTTTTATTGGTGTTTAACACCACTTTCAACAATGTGTCAGGTATAACGTATTACATGGTGACCAGTTTTATTGGTGTTTAACAACACTTTCAACAATGTGTCAGGTATAACGTAGAACATGGTGACCAGTTTTAATGGTGTTTAACGACACTTTCAACATTGTGTCAGGTATAACGTAGAACACTGTGGCCAGTTTTATTGGTGTTTAACACCACTTTCAACAATGTGTCAGGTATAACGTATAACATGGTGACCAGTTTTATTGGTGTTTAACGACAGTTTCAACAATATGTCAGGAATAGCGTAGAACATGGTGATCAGTTTCATTGTTGCTTAATGACACTTTCAACAATGTGTCAGGTATAACGTAGAACATGGTGACCAGTTTTATTGGTGTTTAACGACACTTTCAACAATGTGTCAGGTTTAACGTATTACATGGTGACCACTTTTATTGGTGTTTATCGACACTTTCAACAATGTGTCAGGTATAATGTATAACATGGTGACCAGTTTTATTGGTGTCTAACGACACTTTGAACAATGTGTCAGGTTTAACGTATAACATGGTGACCACTTTTATTGGTGTTTATCGACACTTTCAACAATGTGTCAGGTATAATGTATAACATGGTGACAAGTTTTATTGGTGTTTAACAACACTTTCAACAATGTGTCAGATATAGCATATAACATGATGACCAGTTTTATTGGTGTTTAGCGACTCTTTCAACAATGTGTCCGGTATAACGTAGAACATTGTGGCCAGTTTTATTGGTGATTAAAACCACTTTCAACAATGTGTCAGGCAGAGCGTATAACATGGTCACCAGTTTTATTGGTGTTTAACGACACTTTCAACAATATGTCAGGTATAGCGTATAACATGGTGACTAGTTTTATTGGTGTTTAGCGACATTTTCAACAATGTGTCAGGTATAATGTACAACATGGTGACCAGTTTTATTGGTTATTAACGACACTTTCAACAATGTATCAGGTATAATGTACAACATGGTGACCAGTTTTATTGGTTATTAACGACACTTTCAACAATGTGTCAGGTATAATGTAATACATGGTGACCAGTTTTATTGGTGTTTATCGACACTTTCAACAATGTGTCAGGTATAGCGTAGAACATGGTGACCAGTTTTATTGGTGTTTAAAGACACTTTCAACAATGTGTCAGGCATAGCGTAAAACATGGTGACCAGTTTTATTGGTGTTTAACACCATTTTCAATAATGTGTCAGGTATAACATGGTGATCAGTTTTATTGGTGCTTAGCGACACTTTCAACAATGTGTCAGGCATAGCGTAGAACATGGTAACCAGTTTCATTAGTATTTAACAACACTTTCAACAATGTGTCAGTTATAACATATAACATGGTGACCAGTTTTATTGGTGTTTAACGACACTTTCAACAATGTGTCAGGTATAACGTAGAACATGGTGACCAGTTTTAGTAGTGTCTAGCGACATAGTATAACATGGTGACCAGTTTTATTGGTGTTGAACGACACTTTCAACAATATGTTAGATATAGCATAGAACATGGTGACCAGTTTTATTAGTGTTAAACGACAATTTCAACAATGTGTCAGGTATAGCGTAGAACACTGTGACCAGTTTTATTGGTGTTGAATGACACTTTCAACAATATGTTAGATATAGCATAGAACATGGTGACCAGTTTTATTAGTGTTTAACGACACTTTCAACAATGTGTCAGGTATAGCGTACAACATGGTGACCAGTTTTATTGGTGTTTAACGACACTTTAAACAATGTGTCAGGTATAGCGTAGAACACTGTGACCAGTTTTATTGGTGTTCATCACCACTTTCAACAATGTATCAGGTATGACTTGGTGACCAGTTTTATTGGTGTTTAACGACATTTTCAACAATGTGTCAGTAATAACGTATAGCATTGTGACCAGTTTTATTGGTGTTTAACAACACTTTCAACAATGTGTCTGTTATAACGTATAACATGGTGACCAGTTTTATTGGTGTTTAACGAGACTTTCAACAATGTGTCACGTATAGCATAGAACATGGTGACCAGTTTTATTGGTGTTTAACGACACTTTCAGCAATGCGTCAGGTATAGCGTAGAACATGGTGACCAGTTTTATTGGTGTTTAACGACACTTTCAACAAAGTGTCAGGTATAGCGTATAACATGGTGACCAGTTTTATTGGTGCTTAACGACACTTTCAACAATGTGTCAGGTAGAGCGTAGAACACTGTAGCCAGTTTTATTGGTGTTTAACACCACTTTCAACAATGTGTCAGGTATGACATAGTGACCACTTTTATTGGTGTTTAACGACACTTTCAACAATGTGTCAGTTATAACATATAACATTGTGATCAGTTTTATTGGTGTTTAACAACACTTTCAACAATGTGTCAGGTATAACGTACAACATGGTGACCAGTTTTATTGGTGTTTAACGACACTTTCATCAATGTGTCAGGTATAACGTATATCATGGTGATCATTTTTATTGGTGTTTAACGACACTTTCAACAATGTGTCAGGTATAGTGTAGAACATGGTGACCAGTTTTATTGGTGTTTAGTGACATTTTCAACAATGTGTCAGTTATAGCATATAACATGGTGACCAGTTTTTTTGGTGTTTAACGAGACTTTCAACAATGTGTCAGATATAACGTATAACATGGTGACCAGTTTTATTGGTGTTTAACAAGACTTTCAACAATGTGTCAGGTACAAAGTACAACATGGTGACCAGTTTTATTGGTGTTTAACGACGCTTTCAACAATGTGTCAGGTATAGCGTAGATCATTGTGACCAGTTTTATTGGTGTTTAACGACACTTTCAACAATGTGTCAGGTATAACGTATAACATGGTGACCAGTTTTATTGGTGTTTAACGACACTTTCGACAATGTATCAGGTATAGCGTAGATCATGGTGACCAGTTTTATTGGTGTTTAGGAACACTTTCAACAATGTGTCAGGTATAATGTAGAACACTGTGGCCAGTTTTATTGGAGTTTAACACCACTTTCAACAATGTGTCAGGTATAACATGGTGACCAGTTTTATTGGTGTTTAACGACACTTTCAACATTTTGTCAGGTATAATGTACAACATGGTGATCAGTTTTATTGGTGTTTAACACCATTTTCAATAATGTGTCAGGTATGACATGGTGATCAGTTTTATTGGTGCTTAGCGACACTTTCAACAATGTGTCAGGCATAGCGTAGAACATGGGAACCAGTTTCATTAGTATTTAACAACACTTTCAACAATATGTCAGTTATAACATATAACATGGTGACCAGTTTTATTGGTGTTTAACGACACTTTCAACAGTGTGTCAGGTATAACATAGAACATGGTGACCAGTTTTAGTAGTGTTTAGCGACATAGTAGAACATGGTGACCAGTTTTATTGGTGTTGAATGACACTTTCAACAATGTGTCAGGTATAGCGTAGAACATGGTGACCAGTTTTATTGGTGTTTAACGACACTTTAAACAATGTGTCAGGTATAGCGTAGAACACTGTGACCAGTTTTATTGGTGTTCAACACCACTTTCAACAATGCATCAGGTATGACTTGGTGACCAGTTTTATTGGTGTTTAACGACATTTTCAACAATGTGTCAGTAATAACGTATAGCATTGTGTCCAGTTTTATTGGTGTTTAACAACACTTTCAACAATGTGTCAGTTATAACGTATAACATGGTGACCAGTTTTATTGGTGTTTAACGTGACTTTCAACAATGTGTCACGTATTGCATAGAACATGGTGACCAGTTTTATTGGCGTTTAACGACACTTTCAACAATGTGTCAGGTATAGCATAGAACATGGTGACCAGTTTTATTGGTGCTTAACGACACTTTCAACAATGTGTCAGGTAGAGCGTAGAACACTGTGGCCAGTTTTATTGGTGTTTAACACCACTTTCAACAATGTGTCAGTTATAACATATAACATTGTGATAAGTGTTATTGGTGTTTAACAACACTTTCAACAATGTGTCAGGTATAACGTACAACATGGTGACCAGTTTTATTGGTGTTTAACGACACTCTCAACAATGTGTCAGGTATAACGTATATCATGGTGATCATTTTTATTGGTGTTTAACGACACTTTCAACAATGTGTCAGGTATAGTGTAAAACATGGTGACCAGTTTTATTGGGGTTTAATGACACTTTAAAAAATGTGTCAGTTATAGCATATAACATGGTGACCATTTTTTTTGGTGTTTAACGAGACTTTCAACAATGTGTCAGATATAACGTAAAACATGGTGACCAGTTTTATTGGTGCTTAAGGAGACTTTCATCAATGTGTCAGGTACAAAGTACAACATGGTGACCAGTTTTATTGGTGTTTAACGACGCTTTCAACAATGTGTCAGGTATAGTGTATAACATGATGACCATTTTTATTGGTGTTTAACGACACTTTCAACAATGTGTCAGGTATAGCGTAGATCATGGTGACCAGTTTTATTGGTGTTTAGCGACTCTTTCAACAATGTGTCAGGTATAACGTAGAACATTGTGGCCAGTTTTATTGGTGTTTAAAACCACTTTCAACAATGTGTCAGGTATAGCGTATAACATGGTGACCAGTTTTATTGGTGTTTATCGACATTTTCAACAATGTGTCAGGTATAATGTACAACATGGTGACCAGTTTTATTGGTTATTAACGACACTTTCAACAATGTGTCAGGTATAACGTAATACATGGTGACCAGTTTTATTGGTGTTTATCGATACTTTCAACAATGTGTCAGGTATAGCGTAGAACATGGTGACCAGTTTTATTGGTGTTTAAAGACACTTTCAACAATGTGTCAGGCATAGCGTAAAACATGGTGACCAGTTTTATTGGTGTTTAACACCATTTTCAATAATGTGTCAGGTATAACATGGTGATCAGTTTTATTGGTGCTTAGCGACACTTTCAACAATGTGTCAGGCATAGCGTAGAACATGGTAACCAGTTTCATTAATATTTAACAACACTTTCAACAATGTGTCAGTTATAACATATAACATGGTGACCAGTTTTATTGGTGTTTAACGACACTTTCAACAATGTGTCAGGTATAACGTAGAACATGGTGACCAGTTTTAGTAGTGTTTAGCGACATAGTAGAACATGGTGACCAGTTTTATTGGTGTTGAACGACACTTTCAACAATATGTTAGATATTGCATAGAACATGGTGACCAGTTTTATTAGTGTTAAACGACAATTTCAACAATGTGTCAGGTATAGCGTAGAACACTGTGACCAGTTTTATTGGTGTTGAATGACACTTTCAACAATATGTTAGATATAGCATAGAACATGGTGACCAGTTTTATTAGTGTTTAACGACACTTTCAACAATGTGTCAGGTATAGCGTACAACATGGTGACCAGTTTTATTGGTGTTTAACGACACTTTAAATAATGTGTCAGGTATAGTGTAGAACACTGTGACCAGTTTTATTGGTGTTCATCACCACTTTCAACAATGTATCAGGTATGACTTGGTGACCAGTTTTATTGGTGTTTAACGACATTTTCAAAAATGTGTCAGTAATAACGTATAGCATTGTGACCAGTTTTATTGGTGTTTAACAACACCTTCAACAATGTGTCAGTTATAACGTATAACATGGTGACCAGTTTTATTGGTGTTTAACGAGACTTTCAACAATGTGTCACGTATAGCATAGAACATGGTGACCAGTTTTATTGGTGTTTAACGACACTTTCAGCAATGTGTCAGGTATAGCGTAGAACATGGTGACCAGTTTTATTGGTGTTTAACGACACTTTCAGCAATGTGTCAGGTATAACGTACCACATGGTGACCAGTTTTATTGGTGTTTAATGATACCTTCAACAATGTGTTAGGTATAACTTAGAACATTGTGACCAGTTTTATTGGTGTTTAGCGACACTTTCAACAATGTGTCAGGAATAACGTAGAACACTGTGGCCAGTTTTATTGTTGTTTAACACCACTTTCAACAATGTGTCAGGTATAACGTATAACATGGTGACCAGTTTTATTGGTGTTTAGAGACACTTTCAACAATATGTCAGGTATAGCGTAAAATATGGTGACCAGTTTTATTGGTGTTTAACGACACTTTCAACATTGTGTCAGGAATAACGTACAACATGGTGACCAGTTTTATTGGTTATTAACGACACTTTCAACAATGTGTCAGGTATAACGTAATACATGGTGACCAGTTTTATTGGTGTTTATCGATACTTTCAACAATGTGTCAGGTATAGCGTAGAACATGGTGACCAGTTTTATTGGTGTTTAAAGACACTTTCAACAATGTGTCAGGCATAGCGTAAAACATGGTGACCAGTTTTATTGGTGTTTAACACCATTTTCAATAATGTGTCAGGTATAACATGGTGATCAGTTTTATTGGTGCTTAGCGACACTTTCAACAATGTGTCAGGCATAGCGTAGAACATGGTAACCAGTTTCATTAATATTTAACAACACTTTCAACAATGTGTCAGTTATAACATATAACATGGTGACCAGTTTTATTGGTGTTTAACGACACTTTCAACAATGTGTCAGGTATAACGTAGAACATGGTGACCAGTTTTAGTAGTGTTTAGCGACATAGTAGAACATGGTGACCAGTTTTATTGGTGTTGAACGACACTTTCAACAATATGTTAGATATAGCATAGAACATGGTGACCAGTTTTATTAGTGTTAAACGACAATTTCAACAATGTGTCAGGTATAGCGTAGAACACTGTGACCAGTTTTATTGGTGTTGAATGACACTTTCAACAATATGTTAGATATAGCATAGAACATGGTGACCAGTTTTATTAGTGTTTAACGACACTTTCAACAATGTGTCAGGTATAGCGTACAACATGGTGACCAGTTTTATTGGTGTTTAACGACACTTTAAACAATGTGTCAGGTATAGTGTAGAACACTGTGACCAGTTTTATTGGTGTTCATCACCACTTTCAACAATGTATCAGGTATGACTTGGTGACCAGTTTTATTGGTGTTTAACGACATTTTCAAAAATGTGTCAGTAATAACGTATAGCATTGTGACCAGTTTTATTGGTGTTTAACAACACCTTCAACAATGTGTCAGTTATAACGTATAACATGGTGACCAGTTTTATTGGTGTTTAACGAGACTTTCAACAATGTGTCACGTATAGCATAGAACATGGTGACCAGTTTTATTGGTGTTTAACGACACTTTCAGCAATGTGTCAGGTATAGCGTAGAACATGGTGACCAGTTTTATTGGTGTTTAACGACACTTTCAGCAATGTGTCAGGTATAACGTACCACATGGTGACCAGTTTTATTGGTGTTTAATGATACCTTCAACAATGTGTTAGGTATAACTTAGAACATTGTGACCAGTTTTATTGGTGTTTAGCGACACTTTCAACAATGTGTCAGGAATAACGTAGAACACTGTGGCCAGTTTTATTGTTGTTTAACACCACTTTCAACAATGTGTCAGGTATAACGTATAACATGGTGACCAGTTTTATTGGTGTTTAGAGACACTTTCAACAATATGTCAGGTATAGCGTAAAATATGGTGACCAGTTTTATTGGTGTTTAACGACACTTTCAACATTGTGTCAGGAATAACGTACAACATGGTGACAAGTTTTATTGGTGTTTAACGACACTTTCAACAATGTGTCAGGTATAGCGTAGAACATGGTGACCAGTTTTATTGGTGTTTAGAGACACTTTCAACAATATGTCAGGTATAGCGTAAAATATGGTGACCAGGTTTATTGGTGTTTAACGACACTTTGAACATTGTGTCAGGAATAACGTACAACATGGTGACAAGTTTTATTGGTGTTTAACGACACTTTCAACAATGTGTCAGGTATAGCGTAGAACATGGTGACCAGTTTTATTGGTGTTTAAAGACACTTTCAACAATGTGTCAGGTAAAAAGTCGGACATTGTGGCCAGTTTTATTGGTGTTTAACACCACTTTCAACAATGTGTCAGGTATTACATGGTGACCAGTTTTATTGGTGTTTAACGACACTTTCAACAATGTGTCAGGCATAGCGTAGAACATGGTGACCAGTTTTATTGGTGTTTAATGACACTTTCAACAATGTGTCAGGTATTACATGGTGACCAGTTTTATTTGGTGTTTAACGACACTTTCAACAATGTGTCAGGCATAGCGTAGAACATGGTGACCAGTTTTATTTTTGTTGAATGCCACTTTCAACAATATGCTAGATATAGCGTAGAACATGGTGACCAGTTTTATTAGTGTTTAGCGACACTTTCAAAAATGTTTCAGGTATAACGTAGAACATGGTGACAAGTTTTATTGGTGTTTAGCGACACCTTCAACAATGTGTCAGGTATAGCATATAACATGGTGACCAGTTTTATTGGTGTTTATCGAAACTTTGAACAAAGTGTCAGGTATAGCGTAGAACTTGATGATCAGTTTTATTGGTGTTTAACGACACTTTCAACAATGTGTCAGGTATAGCGTAGAACATGGTGATCAGTTTTATTGATGTTTAACGACACTTTCAACAATGTGTCAGTTATAAAGTATAACATTGTGGCCAGTTTTATTGTTGTTTAACACCACTTTCAACAATGTGTCAGGTATAGCGTATTACATAGTGACCATTTTTATTGGTGTTTAAAGACACTTTCAACAATGTGTCAGGTAAAAAGTCGGACATTGTGGCCAGTTTTATTGGCGTTTAACACCACTTTCAACAATGTGTCAGGTATTACATGGTGACCAGTTTTATTGGTGTTTAACGACACTTTCAACAATGTGTCAGGCATAGCGTAGAACATGGTGACCAGTTTTATTGGTGTTTAACAACACTTTCAACAATGTGTCAGTTATAGCGTATAACATGGTGACCAGTTTTATTGGTGTTTAATGACACTTTCAACAATGTTTCAGGTATAATGTAGAACATAGTGACCAGTTTTATTGGTGTTTAATGATACCTTCAACAATGTGTTAGGTATAACTTAGACCATTGTGACCAGTTTTATTGGTTTTTAGCGACACTTTCATCAATGTGTCAGGTAGAGAGTAAAACATGGTGACCAGTTTTATTGGTGTTTAACGACGCTTTCAACAATGTGTCAGGTATAGCGTAGATCATTGTGACCAGTTTTATTGGTGTTTAACGACACTTTCAACAATGTGTCAGGTATAACGTATAACATGGTGACCAGTTTTATTGGTGTTTAACGACACTTTCGACAATGTATCAGGTATAGCGTAGATCATGGTGACCAGTTTTATTGGTGTTTAGGAACACTTTCAACAATGTGTCAGGTATAATGTAGAACACTGTGGCCAGTTTTATTGGAGTTTAACACCACTTTCAACAATGTGTCAGGTATAACATGGTGACCAGTTTTATTGGTGTTTAACGACACTTTCAACATTTTGTCAGGTATAATGTACAACATGGTGATCAGTTTTATTGGTGTTTAACACCATTTTCAATAATGTGTCAGGTATGACATGGTGATCAGTTTTATTGGTGCTTAGCGACACTTTCAACAATGTGTCAGGCATAGCGTAGAACATGGGAACCAGTTTCATTAGTATTTAACAACACTTTCAACAATATGTCAGTTATAACATATAACATGGTGACCAGTTTTATTGGTGTTTAACGACACTTTCAACAGTGTGTCAGGTATAACATAGAACATGGTGACCAGTTTTAGTAGTGTTTAGCGACATAGTAGAACATGGTGACCAGTTTTATTGGTGTTGAATGACACTTTCAACAATGTGTCAGGTATAGCGTAGAACATGGTGACCAGTTTTATTGGTGTTTAACGACACTTTAAACAATGTGTCAGGTATAGCGTAGAACACTGTGACCAGTTTTATTGGTGTTCAACACCACTTTCAACAATGCATCAGGTATGACTTGGTGACCAGTTTTATTGGTGTTTAACGACATTTTCAACAATGTGTCAGTAATAACGTATAGCATTGTGTCCAGTTTTATTGGTGTTTAACAACACTTTCAACAATGTGTCAGTTATAACGTATAACATGGTGACCAGTTTTATTGGTGTTTAACGTGACTTTCAACAATGTGTCACGTATTGCATAGAACATGGTGACCAGTTTTATTGGCGTTTAACGACACTTTCAACAATGTGTCAGGTATAGCATAGAACATGGTGACCAGTTTTATTGGTGCTTAACGACACTTTCAACAATGTGTCAGGTAGAGCGTAGAACACTGTGGCCAGTTTTATTGGTGTTTAACACCACTTTCAACAATGTGTCAGTTATAACATATAACATTGTGATAAGTGTTATTGGTGTTTAACAACACTTTCAACAATGTGTCAGGTATAACGTACAACATGGTGACCAGTTTTATTGGTGTTTAACGACACTCTCAACAATGTGTCAGGTATAACGTATATCATGGTGATCATTTTTATTGGTGTTTAACGACACTTTCAACAATGTGTCAGGTATAGTGTAAAACATGGTGACCAGTTTTATTGGGGTTTAATGACACTTTAAAAAATGTGTCAGTTATAGCATATAACATGGTGACCATTTTTTTTGGTGTTTAACGAGACTTTCAACAATGTGTCAGATATAACGTAAAACATGGTGACCAGTTTTATTGGTGCTTAAGGAGACTTTCATCAATGTGTCAGGTACAAAGTACAACATGGTGACCAGTTTTATTGGTGTTTAACGACGCTTTCAACAATGTGTCAGGTATAGTGTATAACATGATGACCATTTTTATTGGTGTTTAACGACACTTTCAACAATGTGTCAGGTATAGCGTAGATCATGGTGACCAGTTTTATTGGTGTTTAGCGACTCTTTCAACAATGTG
This sequence comes from Bathymodiolus brooksi, assembly GCA_963680875.1. NCBI lineage: Eukaryota > Metazoa > Mollusca > Bivalvia > Mytilida > Modiolidae > Bathymodiolus > Bathymodiolus brooksi. The sequence goes on along the minus strand of OY804583.1, from coordinate 14,044,331 downwards.
TCAGGTATAACGTAGAACATTGTGGCCAGTTTTATTGGTGTTTAAAACCACTTTCAACAATGTGTCAGGTATAGCGTATAACATGGTGACCAGTTTTATTGGTGTTTATCGACATTTTCAACAATGTGTCAGGTATAATGTACAACATGGTGACCAGTTTTATTGGTTATTAACGACACTTTCAACAATGTGTCAGGTATAACGTAATACATGGTGACCAGTTTTATTGGTGTTTATCGATACTTTCAACAATGTGTCAGGTATAGCGTAGAACATGGTGACCAGTTTTATTGGTGTTTAAAGACACTTTCAACAATGTGTCAGGCATAGCGTAAAACATGGTGACCAGTTTTATTGGTGTTTAACACCATTTTCAATAATGTGTCAGGTATAACATGGTGATCAGTTTTATTGGTGCTTAGCGACACTTTCAACAATGTGTCAGGCATAGCGTAGAACATGGTAACCAGTTTCATTAATATTTAACAACACTTTCAACAATGTGTCAGTTATAACATATAACATGGTGACCAGTTTTATTGGTGTTTAACGACACTTTCAACAATGTGTCAGGTATAACGTAGAACATGGTGACCAGTTTTAGTAGTGTTTAGCGACATAGTAGAACATGGTGACCAGTTTTATTGGTGTTGAACGACACTTTCAACAATATGTTAGATATTGCATAGAACATGGTGACCAGTTTTATTAGTGTTAAACGACAATTTCAACAATGTGTCAGGTATAGCGTAGAACACTGTGACCAGTTTTATTGGTGTTGAATGACACTTTCAACAATATGTTAGATATAGCATAGAACATGGTGACCAGTTTTATTAGTGTTTAACGACACTTTCAACAATGTGTCAGGTATAGCGTACAACATGGTGACCAGTTTTATTGGTGTTTAACGACACTTTAAATAATGTGTCAGGTATAGTGTAGAACACTGTGACCAGTTTTATTGGTGTTCATCACCACTTTCAACAATGTATCAGGTATGACTTGGTGACCAGTTTTATTGGTGTTTAACGACATTTTCAAAAATGTGTCAGTAATAACGTATAGCATTGTGACCAGTTTTATTGGTGTTTAACAACACCTTCAACAATGTGTCAGTTATAACGTATAACATGGTGACCAGTTTTATTGGTGTTTAACGAGACTTTCAACAATGTGTCACGTATAGCATAGAACATGGTGACCAGTTTTATTGGTGTTTAACGACACTTTCAGCAATGTGTCAGGTATAGCGTAGAACATGGTGACCAGTTTTATTGGTGTTTAACGACACTTTCAGCAATGTGTCAGGTATAACGTACCACATGGTGACCAGTTTTATTGGTGTTTAATGATACCTTCAACAATGTGTTAGGTATAACTTAGAACATTGTGACCAGTTTTATTGGTGTTTAGCGACACTTTCAACAATGTGTCAGGAATAACGTAGAACACTGTGGCCAGTTTTATTGTTGTTTAACACCACTTTCAACAATGTGTCAGGTATAACGTATAACATGGTGACCAGTTTTATTGGTGTTTAGAGACACTTTCAACAATATGTCAGGTATAGCGTAAAATATGGTGACCAGTTTTATTGGTGTTTAACGACACTTTCAACATTGTGTCAGGAATAACGTACAACATGGTGACCAGTTTTATTGGTTATTAACGACACTTTCAACAATGTGTCAGGTATAACGTAATACATGGTGACCAGTTTTATTGGTGTTTATCGATACTTTCAACAATGTGTCAGGTATAGCGTAGAACATGGTGACCAGTTTTATTGGTGTTTAAAGACACTTTCAACAATGTGTCAGGCATAGCGTAAAACATGGTGACCAGTTTTATTGGTGTTTAACACCATTTTCAATAATGTGTCAGGTATAACATGGTGATCAGTTTTATTGGTGCTTAGCGACACTTTCAACAATGTGTCAGGCATAGCGTAGAACATGGTAACCAGTTTCATTAATATTTAACAACACTTTCAACAATGTGTCAGTTATAACATATAACATGGTGACCAGTTTTATTGGTGTTTAACGACACTTTCAACAATGTGTCAGGTATAACGTAGAACATGGTGACCAGTTTTAGTAGTGTTTAGCGACATAGTAGAACATGGTGACCAGTTTTATTGGTGTTGAACGACACTTTCAACAATATGTTAGATATAGCATAGAACATGGTGACCAGTTTTATTAGTGTTAAACGACAATTTCAACAATGTGTCAGGTATAGCGTAGAACACTGTGACCAGTTTTATTGGTGTTGAATGACACTTTCAACAATATGTTAGATATAGCATAGAACATGGTGACCAGTTTTATTAGTGTTTAACGACACTTTCAACAATGTGTCAGGTATAGCGTACAACATGGTGACCAGTTTTATTGGTGTTTAACGACACTTTAAACAATGTGTCAGGTATAGTGTAGAACACTGTGACCAGTTTTATTGGTGTTCATCACCACTTTCAACAATGTATCAGGTATGACTTGGTGACCAGTTTTATTGGTGTTTAACGACATTTTCAAAAATGTGTCAGTAATAACGTATAGCATTGTGACCAGTTTTATTGGTGTTTAACAACACCTTCAACAATGTGTCAGTTATAACGTATAACATGGTGACCAGTTTTATTGGTGTTTAACGAGACTTTCAACAATGTGTCACGTATAGCATAGAACATGGTGACCAGTTTTATTGGTGTTTAACGACACTTTCAGCAATGTGTCAGGTATAGCGTAGAACATGGTGACCAGTTTTATTGGTGTTTAACGACACTTTCAGCAATGTGTCAGGTATAACGTACCACATGGTGACCAGTTTTATTGGTGTTTAATGATACCTTCAACAATGTGTTAGGTATAACTTAGAACATTGTGACCAGTTTTATTGGTGTTTAGCGACACTTTCAACAATGTGTCAGGAATAACGTAGAACACTGTGGCCAGTTTTATTGTTGTTTAACACCACTTTCAACAATGTGTCAGGTATAACGTATAACATGGTGACCAGTTTTATTGGTGTTTAGAGACACTTTCAACAATATGTCAGGTATAGCGTAAAATATGGTGACCAGTTTTATTGGTGTTTAACGACACTTTCAACATTGTGTCAGGAATAACGTACAACATGGTGACAAGTTTTATTGGTGTTTAACGACACTTTCAACAATGTGTCAGGTATAGCGTAGAACATGGTGACCAGTTTTATTGGTGTTTAGAGACACTTTCAACAATATGTCAGGTATAGCGTAAAATATGGTGACCAGGTTTATTGGTGTTTAACGACACTTTGAACATTGTGTCAGGAATAACGTACAACATGGTGACAAGTTTTATTGGTGTTTAACGACACTTTCAACAATGTGTCAGGTATAGCGTAGAACATGGTGACCAGTTTTATTGGTGTTTAAAGACACTTTCAACAATGTGTCAGGTAAAAAGTCGGACATTGTGGCCAGTTTTATTGGTGTTTAACACCACTTTCAACAATGTGTCAGGTATTACATGGTGACCAGTTTTATTGGTGTTTAACGACACTTTCAACAATGTGTCAGGCATAGCGTAGAACATGGTGACCAGTTTTATTGGTGTTTAATGACACTTTCAACAATGTGTCAGGTATTACATGGTGACCAGTTTTATTTGGTGTTTAACGACACTTTCAACAATGTGTCAGGCATAGCGTAGAACATGGTGACCAGTTTTATTTTTGTTGAATGCCACTTTCAACAATATGCTAGATATAGCGTAGAACATGGTGACCAGTTTTATTAGTGTTTAGCGACACTTTCAAAAATGTTTCAGGTATAACGTAGAACATGGTGACAAGTTTTATTGGTGTTTAGCGACACCTTCAACAATGTGTCAGGTATAGCATATAACATGGTGACCAGTTTTATTGGTGTTTATCGAAACTTTGAACAAAGTGTCAGGTATAGCGTAGAACTTGATGATCAGTTTTATTGGTGTTTAACGACACTTTCAACAATGTGTCAGGTATAGCGTAGAACATGGTGATCAGTTTTATTGATGTTTAACGACACTTTCAACAATGTGTCAGTTATAAAGTATAACATTGTGGCCAGTTTTATTGTTGTTTAACACCACTTTCAACAATGTGTCAGGTATAGCGTATTACATAGTGACCATTTTTATTGGTGTTTAAAGACACTTTCAACAATGTGTCAGGTAAAAAGTCGGACATTGTGGCCAGTTTTATTGGCGTTTAACACCACTTTCAACAATGTGTCAGGTATTACATGGTGACCAGTTTTATTGGTGTTTAACGACACTTTCAACAATGTGTCAGGCATAGCGTAGAACATGGTGACCAGTTTTATTGGTGTTTAACAACACTTTCAACAATGTGTCAGTTATAGCGTATAACATGGTGACCAGTTTTATTGGTGTTTAATGACACTTTCAACAATGTTTCAGGTATAATGTAGAACATAGTGACCAGTTTTATTGGTGTTTAATGATACCTTCAACAATGTGTTAGGTATAACTTAGACCATTGTGACCAGTTTTATTGGTTTTTAGCGACACTTTCAACAATGTGTCAGGAATAACGTAGAACACTGTGGCCAGTTTTATTGTTGTTTAACACCACTTTCAACAATGTGTCAGGTATAACGTATAACATGGTGACCAGTTTTATTGGTGCTTAGAGACACTTTCAACAATATGTCAGGTATAGCGTAAAATATGGTGACCAGTTTTATTGGTGTTTAACGACACTTTCAACATTGTGTCAGGAATAACGTACAACATGGTGACAAGTTTTATTGGTGTTTAACGACACTTTCAACAATGTGTCAGGTATAGCGTAGAACATGGTGACCAGTTTTATTGGTGTTTAACGACACTTTCAACAATGTGTCAGGTAAAAAGTCGGACATTGTGGCCAGTTTTATTGGTGTTTAACACCACTTTCAACAATGTGTCAGGTATTACATGGTGACCAGTTTTATTGGTGTTTAACGACACTTTCAACAATGTGTCAGGCATAGCGTAGAACATGGTGACCAGTTTTATTGGTGTTTAATGACACTTTCAACAATGTGTCAGGTATTACATGGTGACCAGTTTTATTGGTGTTTAACGACACTTTCAACAATGTGTCAGGCATAGCGTAGAACATGGTGACCAGTTTTATTGGTGTTTAATGTCACTTTCAACAATGTTTCAGGTATAGTGTAGAACATGGTGACCAGTTTTATTTTTGTTGAATGCCAATTTCAACAATATGCTAGATATAGCGTAGATCATGGTGACCAGTTTTATTAGTGTTTAGCGACACTTTCAAAAATGTTTCAGGTATAACGTAGAACATGGTGACAAGTTTTATTGGTGTTTAGCGACACCTTCAACAATGTGTCAGGTATAGCATATAACATGGTGACCAGTTTTATTGGTGTTTATCGAAACTTTGAACAAAGTGTCAGGTATAGCGTAGAACTTGATGATCAGTTTTATTGGTGTTTAACGACACTTTCAACAATGTGTCAGGTATAGCGTAGAACATGGTGATCAGTTTTATTGTTGTTTAACACCACTTTCAACAATGTGTCAGGTATAGCGTATTACATGGTGACCATTTTTATTGGTGTTTAAAGACACTTTCAACAATGTGTCAGGTAAAATGTCGGATATTGTGGCCAGTTTTATTGGCGTTTAACACCACTTTCAACAATGTGTCAGGTATTACATGGTGACCAGTTTTATTGGTGTTTAACGACACTTTCAACAATGTGTCAGGCATAGCGTAGAACATGGTGACCAGTTTCATTGGTGTTTAAAGACACTTTCAACAATGTGTCAGGTAAAAAGTCGGACATTGTGGCCAGTTTTATAGGTGTTTAACACCACTTTCAACAATGTGTCAGGTATTACATGGCGACCAGTTTTATTGGTGTTTAACGACACTTTCAACAATGTGTCAGGCATAGCGTAGAACATGGTGACCAGTTTTATTGGTGTTTAATGACACTTTCAACAATGTTTCAGGTATAGTGTAGAACTTGGTGACCAGTTTTATTTTTGCTGAATGCCACTTTCAACAATATGCTAGATATAGCGTAGAACATGGTGACCAGTTTTATTAGCGTTTAACAACACTTTCAACAATGGGTCAGTTATAACGTATAACATGGTGATCAGTTTTATTGGTGCTTAACGACACTTTCAACAATGTGTCAGGTATAGCGTAGAACATGGTGACCAGTTTTATTGGTGTTTAATGATACTTTCAACAATGTGTCAGGTAGAGCGTAGAACATGGTGACCAGTTTTATTGGTGTTTAACGACACTTTCAACAATATGTCGGGTATAACGTAGAACACTGTGGCTAGTTTTATTGGTGTTTTAACACCACTTTCAACAGTGTGTCAGGTATAACATGGTGACCAGTTTTATTGGTGTTTAACGACACTTTAAACAATGTGTCAGGTATAGCGTAGAACATGGTGACCAGTTTTATTGGTGTTTAACACCACTTTCAACAATGTGTCAGGTATAACATGGTGATCAGTTTTATTGGTGTTTAACGACACTTTAAACAATGTGTCAGGTATAGTGTAGAACATAGTGACCAGTTTTATTGGTGTTTAATGATACCTTCAACAATGTGTTAGGTATAACTTAGAACATTGTGACCAGTTTTATTGGTGTTTAGCGACACTTTCAACAAGGTGTCAGGTATAGCGTAGAACATTGTGGCCAGTTTTATTGGTGTTTAACGACACTTTCAACAATGTGTCATGCATAGTGTAGAACATGGTGACCAGTTTTATTGGTGATTAACGACACTTTCAACAATGTGTCAGGTATAGCGTAGAACATTGTGACCAGTTTTATTGGTGTTTAGCACCACTTTCGACAGTGTTTCGGGTATAACATGGTGACCAGTTTTATTGGTGTTTAGCAACACTTTCAACAATGTGTCAGGTATAACATAGAGCATGGTGACCAGTTTTATTGGTGTTTAATGACACTTTCAACAATGTGTCAGTTATAGCGTATAACATGGTGACCAGTTTAATTGGTGTTTAGCGACACTTTCAACAATGTTTCAGGTATAGTGTAGAATATGGTAACGAGTTTTATTGGTGTTGAATGCCACTTTCAACAATATGTTAGATATAGTGTAGAACACTGACCAGTTTTATTAGTGTTTCACGACACTCTCAACATTGTGTCAGGTATAGCGTATAACATGGTGACCAGTTTTATTGGTGTTTATCGAAATTTTCAACAATGTGTCAGGTATAGGGTAGAACATGGTGATCAGTTTTATTGGTGTTTAACGACACTTTCAACAATGTGTCAGGTATAGCGTAGAACATGGTGATCAGTTTTATTGATGCTTAACGACACTTTCAACAATGTGTCAGGTATAGCGTAGAACACTGTGGCCAGTTTTATTGGTGTTTAACACCACTTTCAACAATGTACCAGGTATAACATGGTGACCAGTTTTATTGGTGTTTAACGACACTTTCAACAATGTGTCAGTTATAACGTATAACATTGTGACCAGTTTTATTGATGTTTAACAACACTTTCAACAATGTGTCAGTTATAACGTATAACATGGTGACCAGTTTTATTGGTGTTGAACGACACTTTCAACAATGTGTCAGGTATAGCATAGAACATTGTGACCAGTTTTATTGGTGTTTAATGATACTTTCATCAATGTGTCAGGTAGAGAGTAGAACATGGTGACCAGTTTTATTGGTGTTTAACGACACTTTCAACAATGTGTCAGGTATAGCATAGAACATGGTGACCAGTTTTATTGGTGTTTAATGACACTTTCAACAATGTGTCAGGTATAACGCAGAACACTGTGGCTAGTTTTATTGGTGTTTAACACCACTTTCAACACTGTGCCAGGTGTAACATGGTGACCAGTTTTATTGGTGCTTAACGAGACTTTCAACAATGTGTCAGGTATAACGTACAATATGGTGACCAGTTTTATTGGTATTTAATGACACTTTCAACAATGTGTCAGTTATAGCGTATAACATGGTGACCAGTTTTATTGGTGATTAACGACACTTTCAACAATGTGTCAGGTATAGCGTAGAACATTGTGACCAGTTTTATTGGTGTTTAGCACCACTTTCGACAGTGTGTCGGGTATAACATGGTGACCAGTTTTATTGGTGTTTAGCAACACTTTCAACAATGTGTCAGGTATAACATAGAGCATGGTGACCAGTTTTATTGGTGTTTAATGACACTTTCAACAATGTGTCAGTTATAACGTATAACATGGTGACCAGTTTAATTGGTGTTTAGCGACACTTTCAACAATGTTTCAGGTATAGTGTAGAACATGGTAGCGAGTTTTATTGGTGTTGAATGCCACTTTCAACAATATGTTAGATATAGTGTAGAACACTGTGACCAGTTTTATTAGTGTTTCATGACACTCTCAAAAATGTGTCAGGTATAGCGTATAACATGGTGACCAGTTTTATTGGTGTTTATCGAAATTTTCAACAATGTGTCAGGTATAGGGTAGAACATGGTGACCAGTTTTATTGGTGTTTAATGATACTTTCATCAATGTGTCAGGTAGAGAGTAGAACATGGTGACCAGTTTTATTGGTGTTTAACGACACTTTCAACAATGTGTCAGGTATAGCATAGAACATGGTGACCAGTTTTATTGGTGCTTAACGACACTTTCAACAATGTGTCAGGTATAGCATAGAACATGGTGACCAGTTTTATTGGTGTTTAATGACACTTTCAACAATGTGTCAGGTATAACGTAGAACACTGTGGCTAGTTTTATTGGTGTTTAACACCACTTTCAACACTGTGCCAGGTGTAAAATGGTGACCAGTTTTATTGGTGCTTAACGAGACTTTCAACAATGTGTCAGGTATAACGTACAACATGGTGACCAGTTTTATTGGTATTTAATGAAACTTTCAACAATGTGTCAGTTATAGCGTATAACATGGTGACCAGTTTTATTGGTGATTAACGACACTTTCAACAATGTGTCAGGTATAGCGTAGTACATTGTGACCAGTTTTATTGGTGTTTAGCACCACTTTCGACAGTGTGTCGGGTATAACATGGTGACCAGTTTTATTGGTGTTTAGCAACACTTTCAACAATGTGTCAGGTATAACATAGAGCATGGTGACCAGTTTTATTGGTGTTTAATGACACTTTCAACAATGTGTCAGTTATAACGTATAACATGGTGACCAGTTTAATTGGTGTTTAGCGACACTTTCAACAATGTTTCAGGTATAGTGTAGAACATGGTAACGAGTTTTATTGGTGTTGAATGCCACTTTCAACAATATGTTAGATATAGTGTAGAACACTGTGACCAGTTTTATTAGTGTTTCACGACACTCTCAAAAATGTGTCAGGTATAGCGTAGAACATGGTGACCAGTTTTATTGGTGTTGAATGCCACTTTCAACAATATGTTAGATATAGCGTAGAACATGGTGACCAGTTTTATTGGTGTTTAACGACACCTTCAAAAATGTGTCAGGTATAACGTAATACATGGTGACCAGTTTTATTGGTGTTTAACGACACTTTCAACAATGTGTCAGGTATAGCGTATAACATGGTGACCAGTTTTATTGGTGTTTATCGAAACTTTCAACAAAGTGTCAGGTATAGCGTAGAACATGGTGATCAGTTTCATTGGTGTTTAACGACACTTTCAACAATGTGTCAGGTATAGCATAGAACATGGTGATCAGTTTTATTGATGTTTAGCTACAATTTCAACAATGTGTCAGGTATAACGTACAACATGGTGACCAGTTTTATTGGTGCTTTACGACACTTTCAACAATGTGTCAGGTATAGTGTAGAACACTGTGGCCAGTTTTATTGGTGTTTAGCACCACTTTCAACAATGTATCAGGTATAACATGGTGACCAGTTTTATTGGTGTTTAACGACACTTTCAACAATGTGTCAGTTATAACGTATAACATTGTGACCAGTTTTATTGGTGCTTAACGACACTTTCAACAATGTGTCAGGTATAGCGTAGAACATGGTGACCAGTTTGATTGGTGTTTAATGACACTTTCAACAATGTGTCAGGTAGAGCGTAGAACATGGTGACCAGTTTTATTGGTGTTTAACGACACTTTCAACAATGTGTCAGGTATAACGTAGAACACTGTGGCTAGTTTTATTGGTGTTTAACACCACATTCAACAATGTGTCAGGTATAACATGGTGACCAGTTTTATTGGTGTTTAACGAGACTTTCAACAATGTGTCAAGCATAACGTACAACAAGGTGACCAGTTTTATTGGTGTTTAGCGACACTTTCAACAATGTGTCAGGCATAGCGTATAACATGGTGACCAGTTTTATTGGTGTTTAACGACACTTTCAACAATGTGCCAGGTATAGCGTAGAACATGGTGACCAGTTTTATTGGTGTTTATCGAGACTTTCAACATTGTGTCAGGTATAGCGTAGAACACTGTGGCCAGTTTTATTGGTGTTTAACACCACTTTCAACAATGTGTCAGATATAACATGGTGACCAGTTTTATTGGTGTTTAACGACACTTTCAACAATGTGTCAGTTATAACATATAACATTGTGACCAATTTTATTGGTGTTTAACAACACTTTCAACAATGTGTCAGTTATAACGTATTACATGGTGACCAGTTTTATTGGTGTTTAACGAGACTTTCAACAATGTGTCAGGTATATCATACAACATTTTGACCAGTTTTATTGGTGTTTAACGACACTTTTAACAATGTGTCAAGTATAGCGTATAACATGGTGATTATTGTTTTGGGTGTTTAACGACACTTTCAACAATGTGCCCAGTATAGCATAGAACATGGTGTCCAGTTTTATTGGTGTTTAATGACACTTTCAAAAATGTGTCAGGTACAACGTACAACATGGTGACCAGTTTTAATGGTGTTTAACGAGACTTTCAACAATTGTGTCAAGCATAGCGTACAACAAGGTGACCAGTTTTATTGGTGTTTAGCGACACTTTCAACAATGTGTCAGGCATAGCGTAGAACATGGTGACCAGTTTTATTGGTGTTTAACGAGACTTTCAACAATGTGTCAGGTATAGCGTAGAACACTGTGGCCAGTTTTATTGGTGTTTAACACCACTTTCAACAATGTGTCAGATATAACATGGTGACCAGTTTTATTGGTGTTTAACGACACTTTCAACAATGTGTCAGTTATAACATATAACATTGTGACCAATTTTATTGGTGTTTAACAACACTTTCAACAGTGTGTCAGCGAAACTTTAAGCATTGTGTCAGGTATAATGTACAACATGATGACCAGTTTTATTGGTGTTTAGCACCACTTTCAACAGTGTATCAGGTATAACATGGTGACCAGTTTTATTGGTGTTTAGCGACATTTCAACAATGTGTCAGGTATAGAGTAGAACATGGTGACCAGTTTTATTGGTGTTTAACACCACTTTCAACAGTGTGTTAGGTATAACATGGTGATCAGTTTTATTAGTGTTTAACGACACTTTCAACAATGTGTCAGGTATAGTGTAGAACATAGTGACCAGTTTTATTGGTGTTTAATGATACTTTCAAAAATGTTTTAGGTATAACGTATAACATGGTGACCAGTTTTATTGGTGTTTAGTGACACTTTCAACAATATGTCAGGTATAGCGTAGAACATTGTGGCCAGTTTTATTGGTGTTTAACGACACTTTCAACAATGTGTCAGGTATAGCGTAGAACATGGTGACCAGTTTTATTGATGTTTAACGACACTTTCAACAATTCGTCAGGAATAACGTAGAACACTGTGGTCAGTTTTATTGTTGATTAACACCACTTTCAACAGTGTGTCGGGTATAACATGGAGACCAGTTTTATTGGTGTTGAATGCCACTTTCAACAATATGTTAGATACAGCGTAGAACATGGTGACCAATTTTATTAGTGTTTAACGACATTTTCAAAAATGTGTCAGGTATAACGTAAAACATGGTGACCAGTTTTATTGGTGTTTATCGACACTTTCAATAATGTGTCAGGTATAGCATAGAACATGGTGATCAGTTTTATTGGTGTTTAATGATACTTTCATCAATGTGTCAGGTAGAGAGTAAAACATGGTGACCAGTTTTATTGGTGTTTAACGACACTTTCAACAATGTGTCAGGTATAGCATAGAACATGGTGACCAGTTTTATTGGTGTTTAACGACACTTTCAACAATGTGTCAGGTATAGCATAGAACATGGTGACCAGTTTTATTGGTGTTTAATGACACCTTCAACAATGTGTCAGGTATAACGTAGAACACTGTGGCTAGTTTTATTGGTGTTTAACACCACTTTCAACACTGTGCCAGGTGTAACATGGTGACCATTTTTATTGGTGTTTAACGAGACTTTCAACAATGTGTCAGGTATAATGTACAACATGGTGACCAGTTTTATTGGTATTTAATGACACTTTCAACAATGTGTCAGTTATAGCGTATAACATGGTGACCAGTTTTATTGGTGTTTAACGACACTTTCAACAATGTGTCAGTTATAACATATAACATGTGACCAATTTCAACAGTGTGTCAGCGAAACTTTAAGCATTGTGTCAGGTATAATGTACAACATGAAGACCAGTTTTATTGGTGTTTAACACCACTTTCAACAGTGTATCAGGTATAACATGGTGACCAGTTTTATTGGTGTTTAGCGACATTTCAACAATGTGTCAGGTATAGCGTAGAACATGGTGACCAGTTTTATTGGTGTTTAACACCACTTTCAACAGTGTGTCAGGTATAACATGGTGATCAGTTTTATTGGTGTTTAACGACACTTTCAACAATGTGTCAGGTATAGTGTAGAACATAGTGACCAGTTTTATTGGTGTTTAATGATACTTTCAAAAATGTGTTAGGTATAACGTATAACATGGTGACCAGTTTTATTGGTGTTTAGTGACACTTTCAACAATATGTCAGGTATAGCGTAGAACATTGTGGCCAGTTTTATTGGTGTTTAACGACACTTTCAACAATGTGTCAGTTATAACATATAACATTGTGACCAATTTTATTGGTGTTTAACAACACTTTCAACAATGTGTCAGTTATAACGTATTACATGGTGACCAGTTTTATTGGTGTTTAACGAGACTTTCAACAATGTGTCAGGTATATCATACAACATTTTGACCAGTTTTATTGGTGTTTAACGACACTTTTAACAATGTGTCAAGAATAGCGTATAACATGGTGATTATTGTTTTGGGTGTTTAACGACACTTTCAACAATGTGCCCAGTATAGCATAGAACATGGTGTCCAGTTTTATTGGTGTTTAATGACACTTTCAAAAATGTGTCAGGTACAACGTACAACATGGTGACCAGTTTTAATGGTGTTTAACGAGACTTTCAACAATTGTGTCAAGCATAGCGTACAACAAGGTGACCAGTTTTATTGGTGTTTAGCGACACTTTCAACAATGTGTCAGGCATAGCGTAGAACATGGTGACCAGTTTTATTGGTGTTTAACGAGACTTTCAACAATGTGTCAGGTATAGCGTAGAACACTGTGGCCAGTTTTATTGGTGTTTAACACCACTTTCAACAATGTGTCAGATATAACATGGTGACCAGTTTTATTGGTGTTTAACGACACTTTCAACAATGTGTCAGTTATAACATATAACATTGTGACCAATTTTATTGGTGTTTAACAACACTTTCAACAGTGTGTCAGCGAAACTTTAAGCATTGTGTCAGGTATAATGTACAACATGATGACCAGTTTTATTGGTGTTTAGCACCACTTTCAACAGTGTATCAGGTATAACATGGTGACCAGTTTTATTGGTGTTTAGCGACATTTCAACAATGTGTCAGGTATAGAGTAGAACATGGTGACCAGTTTTATTGGTGTTTAACACCACTTTCAACAGTGTGTTAGGTATAACATGGTGATCAGTTTTATTAGTGTTTAACGACACTTTCAACAATGTGTCAGGTATAGTGTAGAACATAGTGACCAGTTTTATTGGTGTTTAATGATACTTTCAAAAATGTTTTAGGTATAACGTATAACATGGTGACCAGTTTTATTGGTGTTTAGTGACACTTTCAACAATATGTCAGGTATAGCGTAGAACATTGTGGCCAGTTTTATTGGTGTTTAACGACACTTTCAACAATGTGTCAGGTATAGCGTAGAACATGGTGACCAGTTTTATTGATGTTTAACGACACTTTCAACAATTCGTCAGGAATAACGTAGAACACTGTGGTCAGTTTTATTGTTGATTAACACCACTTTCAACAGTGTGTCGGGTATAACATGGAGGACAGTTTTATTGGTGTTGAATGCCACTTTCAACAATATGTTAGATACAGCGTAGAACATGGTGACCAATTTTATTAGTGTTTAACGACACTTTCAAAAATGTGTCAGGTATAACGTAAAACATGGTGACCAGTTTTATTGGTGTTTATCGACACTTTCAATAATGTGTCAGGTATAGCATAGAACATGGTGATCAGTTTTATTGGTGTTTAATGATACTTTCATCAATGTGTCAGGTAGAGAGTAAAACATGGTGACCAGTTTTATTGGTGTTTAACGACACTTTCAACAATGTGTCAGGTATAGCATAGAACATGGTGACCAGTTTTATTGGTGTTTAACGACACTTTCAACAATGTGTCAGGTATAGCATAGAACATGGTGACCAGTTTTATTGGTGTTTAATGACACTTTCAACAATGTGTCAGGTATAACGTAGAACACTGTGGCTAGTTTTATTGGTGTTTAACACCACTTTCAACACTGTGCCAGGTGTAACATGGTGACCATTTTTATTGGTGTTTAACGAGACTTTCAACAATGTGTCAGGTATAATGTACAACATGGTGACCAGTTTTATTGGTATTTAATGACACTTTCAACAATGTGTCAGTTATAGCGTATAACATGGTGACCAGTTTTATTGGTGTTTAACGACACTTTCAACAATGTGTCAGTTATAACATATAACATGTGACCAATTTCAACAGTGTGTCAGCGAAACTTTAAGCATTGTGTCAGGTATAATGTACAACATGAAGACCAGTTTTATTGGTGTTTAACACCACTTTCAACAGTGTATCAGGTATAACATGGTGACCAGTTTTATTGGTGTTTAGCGACATTTCAACAATGTGTCAGGTATAGCGTAGAACATGGTGACCAGTTTTATTGGTGTTTAACACCACTTTCAACAGTGTGTCAGGTATAACATGGTGATCAGTTTTATTGGTGTTTAACGACACTTTCAACAATGTGTCAGGTATAGTGTAGAACATAGTGACCAGTTTTATTGGTGTTTAATGATACTTTCAAAAATGTGTTAGGTATAACGTATAACATGGTGACCAGTTTTATTGGTGTTTAGTGACACTTTCAACAATATGTCAGGTATAGCGTAGAACATTGTGGCCAGTTTTATTGGTGTTTAACAACACTTTCAACAATGTGTCAGGTATAACGTACAATATGGTGACCAGTTTTATTGGTGTTTATCGACACTTTCAACAATGTGTCAGGTATAACGTAGAACATGGTGACCAGTTTTATTGGTGCTTAACAACACTTTCAACAATGTGTCAGGTATAACGTAGAACATGGTGACCAGTTTTATTGGTGTTTAACGACACTTTCAACAATGTATCAGGTATAACGTACAACATGGTAACCAGTTTTATTGGTGTTTATCGACACTTTCAACAATGTGTCAGGTATAACGTAGAACATGGTGACCAGTTTTATTGGTGTTTAACGAGACTTTCAACTATGTATCAGGTATAACGTACAACATGGTGACTAGTTTTTTTGGTGTTTAACAACATTTTGAACAA
This sequence comes from Bathymodiolus brooksi, assembly GCA_963680875.1. Classification (NCBI taxonomy): domain Eukaryota; kingdom Metazoa; phylum Mollusca; class Bivalvia; order Mytilida; family Modiolidae; genus Bathymodiolus; species Bathymodiolus brooksi. The sequence continues at coordinate 14,028,397 of OY804583.1, read as the reverse complement.
TGTTTCAGGTATAACGTAGAACATGGTGACCATTTTTATTGGTGTTTAACGACACTTTCAACAATGTGTCAGGTATAGCATAAAACATGGTGACCAGTTTTATTGGTGTTTGACGACACTTTCAACAATTTGTCAGGTATAACGTAGAATATGGGGACCAGTTTTATTGGTGTTTAACGACACTTTCAACAATGTGTCAGGTATAGTGTAGAAAATGGTGACCAGTTTTATTGGTATTTAACGACACTTTCAACAATGTGTCAGGTATAGTTTAGAAAATGGTGACCAGTTTTATTGGAGTTCAATGACACTTTCAACAATGTGTCAGGTATAGCATATAACATGGTGACCAGTTTTATTGGTGTTTAACAACACTTTCAACAATGTGTCAGGTATAACGTACAATATGGTGACCAGTTTTATTGGTGTTTAACGACACTTTCAACAATGTGTCAGGTATAGCGTAGAACCTGGTGACCAGTTTTATTGGTGTTTAACGACACTTTCAACAATGTGTCAGGTATAGCGGATAACATGGTAACCAGTTTTATTGGTGTTTATCGACACTTTCAACAATGTGTCAGGTATAACGTAGAACATGGTGACCAGTTTTATTGGTGTTTAACGACACTTTCAACAATGTATCAGGTATAGCGTACAACATGGTGACCAGTTTTATTGGTGTTTATCGACACTTTCAACAATGTGTCAGGTATAGCGTAGAACATGGTGACCAGTTTTATTGGTGCTTAACAACACTTTCAACAATGTGTCAGGTATAACGTAGAATATGGTGACCAGTTTTATTGGTGTTTAACGACACTTTCAACAATGTATCAGGTATAACGTACAACATGGTAACCAGTTTTATTGGTGTTTATCGACACTTTCAACAATGTGTCAGGTATAACGTAGAACATGGTGACCAGTTTTATTGGTGTTTAACGAGACTTTCAACTATGTATCAGGTATAACGTACAACATGGTGACTAGTTTTTTTGGTGTTTAACAACATTTTGAACAATGTTTCAGGTATAACGTAGAACATGGTGACCATTTTTATTGGTGTTTAACGACACTTTCAACAATGTGTCAGGTATAGCATAAAACATGGTGACCAGTTTTATTGGTGTTTGACGACACTTTCAACAATTTGTCAGGTATAACGTAGAATATGGGGACCAGTTTTATTGGTGTTTAACGACACTTTCAACAATGTGTCAGGTATAGTGTAGAAAATGGTGACCAGTTTTATTGGTGTTTAACGACACTTTCAACAATGTGTCAGGTATAGCGTATAACATGGTAACCAGTTTTATTGGTGTTTATCGACACTTTCAACAATGTGTCAGGTATAACGTAGAACATGGTGACCAGTTTTATTGGTGTTTAACGACACTTTCAACAATGTATCAGGTATAGCGTACAACATGGTGACCAGTTTTATTGGTGTTTATCGACACTTTCAACAATGTGTCAGGTATAGCGTAGAACATGGTGACCAGTTTTATTGGTGCTTAACAACACTTTCAACAATGTGTCAGGTATAACGTAGAACATGGTGACCAGTTTTAGTGGTGTTTAACGACACTTTCAACAATGTATCAGGTATAACGTACAACATGGTAACCAGTTTTATTGGTGTTTATCGACACTTTCAACAATGTGTCAGGTATAACGTAGAACATGGTGACCAGTTTTATTGGTGTTTAACGAGACTTTCAACTATGTATCAGGTATAACGTACAACATGGTGACCAGTTTTATTGGTGCTTAACAACACTTTCAACAATGTGTCGGGTATAACGTATAACATGGTGACCAGTTTTAATGTTGTTGAAAGACACTTTCAACAATATGTCAGGTATAGCGTAGAATATGGTGACCAGTTTTATTGGTGTTTAACGACACTTTCAACATTGTGTCAGGTATAACGTACAACATGGTGACCAGTTTTATTGATGCTTAACGACACTTTCAACAATGTGTCAGGTATGACGTATATCATGGTGACCAATTTTAATGGTGCTTAACGACACTTTCAACAATGTGTCAGGTATAGCGTAGAACACTGTGGCCAGTTTTATTGGTGTTTAACACCACTTTCAACAATGTATCAGGTATAACATGGTGACCAGTTTTATTGGTGTTTAACGACACTTTCAACAATGTGTCAGTTATAACGTATAACATTGTGACCAGTTTTATTGATGTTTAACAACACTTTCAACAATATGTCAGTTATAACGTATAACATGGTGACCAGTTTATTGGTGTTTAACGACACTTTCAACAATGTGTCAGGTATAGCATAGAACATGGTGACCAGTTTTATTGGTGTTTAACGACACTTTCAACAATGTGTCAGGTATAGCATAGAACATGGTGACCAGTTTTATTGGTGTTTAATGACACTTTCAACAATGTGTCAGGTATAACGTAGAACACTGTGGCTAGTTTTATTGGTGTTTAACACCACTTTCAACACTGTGCCAGGTGTAACATGGTGACCAGTTTTATTGGTGTTTAACGAGACTTTCAACAATGTGTCAGGTATAATGTACAACATGGTGACCAGTTTTATTGGTATTTAATGACACTTTCAACAATGTGTCAGTTATAGCGTATAACATGGTGACCAGTTTTATTGGTGTTTAACGACACTTTCAACAATGTGTCAGTTATAACATATAACATTGTGACCAATTTCAACAGTGTGTCAGCGAAACTTTAAGCATTGTGTCAGGTATAATGTACAACATGATGACCAGTTTTATTGGTGTTTAACACCACTTTCAACAGTGTATCAGGTATAACATGGTGACCAGTTTTATTGGTGTTTAGCGACATTTCAACAATGTGTCAGGTATAGCGTAGAACATGGTGACCAGTTTTATTGGTGTTTAACACCACTTTCAACAGTGTGTCAGGTATAACATGGTGATCAGTTTTATTGGTGTTTAACGACACTTTCAACAATGTGTCAGGTATAGTGTAGAACATAGTGACCAGTTTTATTGGTGTTTAATGATACTTTCAAAAATGTATTAGGTATAACGTATAACATGGTGACCAGTTTTATTGGTGTTTAGTGACACTTTCAACAATATGTCAGGTATAGCGTAGAACATTGTGGCCAGTTTTATTGGTGTTTAACAACACTTTCAACAATGTGTCAGGTATAACGTACAATATGGTGACCAGTTTTATTGGTGTTTATCGACACTTTCAACAATGTGTCAGGTATAACGTAGAACATGGTGACCAGTTTTATTGGTGCTTAACAACACTTTCAACAATGTGTCAGGTATAACGTAGAACATGGTGACCAGTTTTATTGGTGTTTAACGACACTTTCAACAATGTATCAGGTATAACGTACAACATGGTAACCAGTTTTATTGGTGTTTATCGACACTTTCAACAATGTGTCAGGTATAACGTAGAACATGGTGACCAGTTTTATTGGTGTTTAACGAGACTTTCAACTATGTATCAGGTATAACGTACAACATGGTGACTAGTTTTTTTGGTGTTTAACAACATTTTGAACAATGTTTCAGGTATAACGTAGAACATGGTGACCATTTTTATTGGTGTTTAACGACACTTTCAACAATGTGTCAGGTATAGCATAAAACATGGTGACCAGTTTTATTGGTGTTTGACGACACTTTCAACAATTTGTCAGGTATAACGTAGAATATGGGGACCAGTTTTATTGGTGTTTAACGACACTTTCAACAATGTGTCAGGTATAGTGTAGAAAATGGTGACCAGTTTTATTGGTATTTAACGACACTTTCAACAATGTGTCAGGTATAGTTTAGAAAATGGTGACCAGTTTTATTGGAGTTCAATTACACTTTCAACAATGTGTCAGGTATAGCATATAACATGGTGACCAGTTTTATTGGTGTTTAACAACACTTTCAACAATGTGTCAGGTATAACGTACAATATGGTGACCAGTTTTATTGGTGTTTAACGACACTTTCAACAATGTGTCAGGTATAGCGTAGAACCTGGTGACCAGTTTTATTGGTGTTTAACGACACTTTCAACAATGTGTCAGGTATAGCGGATAACATGGTAACCAGTTTTATTGGTGTTTATCGACACTTTCAACAATGTGTCAGGTATAACGTAGAACATGGTGACCAGTTTTATTGGTGTTTAACGACACTTTCAACAATGTATCAGGTATAGCGTACAACATGGTGACCAGTTTTATTGGTGTTTATCGACACTTTCAACAATGTGTCAGGTATAGCGTAGAACATGGTGACCAGTTTTATTGGTGCTTAACAACACTTTCAACAATGTGTCAGGTATAACGTAGAACATGGTGACCAGTTTTATTGGTGTTTAACGACACTTTCAACAATGTATCAGGTATAACGTACAACATGGTAACCAGTTTTATTGGTGTTTATCGACACTTTCAACAATGTGTCAGGTATAACGTAGAACATGGTGACCAGTTTTATTGGTGTTTAACGAGACTTTCAACTATGTATCAGGTATAACGTACAACATGGTGACTAGTTTTTTTGGTGTTTAACAACATTTTGAACAATGTTTCAGGTATAACGTAGAACATGGTGACCATTTTTATTGGTGTTTAACGACACTTTCAACAATGTGTCAGGTATAGCATAAAACATGGTGACCAGTTTTATTGGTGTTTGACGACACTTTCAACAATTTGTCAGGTATAACGTAGAATATGGGGAACAGTTTTATTGGTGTTTAACGACACTTTCAACAATGTGTCAGGTATAGTGTAGAAAATGGTGACCAGTTTTATTGGTGTTTAACGACACTTTCAACAATGTGTCAGGTATAGCGTATAACATGGTAACCAGTTTTATTGGTGTTTATCGACACTTTCAACAATGTGTCAGGTATAACGTAGAACATGGTGACCAGTTTTATTGGTGTTTAACGACACTTTCAACAATGTATCAGGTATAGCGAACAACATGGTGACCAGTTTTATTGGTGTTTATCGACACTTTCAACAATGTGTCAGGTATAGCGTAGAACATGGTGACCAGTTTTATTGGTGCTTAACAACACTTTCAACAATGTGTCAGGTATAACGTAGAACATGGTGACCAGTTTTATTGGTGTTTAACGACACTTTCAACAATGTATCAGGTATAACGTATAACATGGTAACCAGTTTTATTGGTGTTTATCGACACTTTCAACAATGTGTCAGGTATAACGTAGAACATGGTGACCAGTTTTATTGGTGTTTAACGAGACTTTCAACTATGTATCAGGTATAACGTACAACATGGTGACCAGTTTTATTGGTGCTTAACAACACTTTCAACAATGTGTCGGGTATAACGTATAACATGGTGACCAGTTTTATTGGTGTTGAAAGACACTTTCAACAATATGTCAGGTATAGCGTAGAATATGGTGACCAGTTTTATTGGTGTTTAACGACACTTTCAACATTGTGTCAGGTATAACGTACAACATGGTGACCAGTTTTATTGATGCTTAACGACACTTTCAACAATGTGTCAGGTATGACGTATATCATGGTGACCAATTTTAATGGTGCTTAACGACACTTTCAACAATGTGTCAGGTATAGCGTAGAACACTGTGGCCAGTTTTATAGGTGTTTAACACCACTTTCAACAATGTATCAGGTATAACATGGTGACCAGTTTTATTGGTGTTTAACGACACTTTCAACAATGTGTCAGTTATAACGTATAACATTGTGACCAGTTTTATTGATGTTTAACAACACTTTCAACAATATGTCAGTTATAACGTATAACATGGTGACCAGTTTATTGGTGTTTAACGACACTTTCAACAATGTGTCAGGTATAGCATAGAACATGGTGATCAGTTTTATTGGTGTTTAATGATACTTTCATCAATGTGTCAGGTAGAGAGTAGAACATGGTGACCAGTTTTATTGGTGTTTAACGACACTTTCAACAATGTGTCAGGTATAGCATAGAACATAGTGACCAGTTTTATTGGTGTTTAACGACACTTTCAACAATGTGTCAGGTATAGCATAGAACATGGTGACCAGTTTTATTGGTGTTTAACACCACTTTCAACACTGTGCCAGGTGTAACATGGTGACCAGTTTTATTGGTGTTTAACGAGACTTTCAACAATGTGTCAGGTATAACGTACAACATGGTGACCAGTTTTATTGGTATTTAATGACACTTTCAACAATGTGTCAGTTATAGCGTATAACATGGTGACCAGTTTTATTGGTGTTTAACGACACTTTCAACAATGTATCAGTTATAACATATAACATTGTGACCAATTTCAACAGTGTGTCAGCGAAACTTTAAGCATTGTGTCAGGTATAATGTACAACATGATGACCAGTTTTATTGGTGTTTAACACCACTTTCAACAGTGTATCAGGTATAACATGGTGACCAGTTTTATTGGTGTTTAGCGACATTTCAACAATGTGTCAGGTATAGCGTAGAACATGGTGACCAGTTTTATTGGTGTTTAACACCACTTTCAACAGTGTGTCAGGTATAACATGGTGATCAGTTTTATTGGTGTTTAACGACACTTTCAACAATGTGTCAGGTATAGTGTAGAACATAGTGACCAGTTTTATTGGTGTTTAATGATACTTTCAAAAATGTGTTAGGTATAACGTATAACATGGTGACCAGTTTTATTGGTGTTTAGTGACACTTTCAACAATATGTCAGGTATAGCGTAGAACATTGTGGCCAGTTTTATTGGTGTTTAACAACACTTTCAACAATGTGTCAGGTATAACGTACAATATGGTGACCAGTTTTATTGGTGTTTATCGACACTTTCAACAATGTGTCAGGTATAACGTAGAACATGGTGACCAGTTTTATTGGTGCTTAACAACACTTTCAACAATGTGTCAGGTATAACGTAGAACATGGTGACCAGTTTTATTGGTGTTTAACGACACTTTCAACAATGTATCAGGTATAACGTACAACATGGTAACCAGTTTTATTGGTGTTTATCGACACTTTCAACAATGTGTCAGGTATAACGTAGAACATGGTGACCAGTTTTATTGGTGTTTAACGAGACTTTCAACTATGTATCAGGTATAACGTACAACATGGTGACTAGTTTTTTTGGTGTTTAACAACATTTTGAACAATGTTTCAGGTATAACGTAGAACATGGTGACCATTTTTATTGGTGTTTAACGACACTTTCAACAATGTGTCAGGTATAGCATAAAACATGGTGACCAGTTTTATTGGTGTTTGACGACACTTTCAACAATTTGTCAGGTATAACGTAGAATATGGGGAACAGTTTTATTGGTGTTTAACGACACTTTCAACAATGTGTCAGGTATAGTGTAGAAAATGGTGACCAGTTTTATTGGTGTTTAACGACACTTTCAACAATGTGTCAGGTATAGCGTATAACATGGTAACCAGTTTTATTGGTGTTTATCGACACTTTCAACAATGTGTCAGGTATAACGTAGAACATGGTGACCAGTTTTATTGGTGTTTAACGACACTTTCAACAATGTATCAGGTATAGCGAACAACATGGTGACCAGTTTTATTGGTGTTTATCGACACTTTCAACAATGTGTCAGGTATAGCGTAGAACATGGTGACCAGTTTTATTGGTGCTTAACAACACTTTCAACAATGTGTCAGGTATAACGTAGAACATGGTGACCAGTTTTATTGGTGTTTAACGACACTTTCAACAATGTATCAGTTATAACATATAACATTGTGACCAATTTCAACAGTGTGTCAGCGAAACATTAAGCATTGTGTCAGGTATAATGTACAACATGATGACCAGTTTTATTGGTGTTTAACACCACTTTCAACAGTGTATCAGGTATAACATGGTGACCAGTTTTATTGGTGTTTAGCGACATTTCAACAATGTGTCAGGTATAGCGTAGAACATGGTGACCAGTTTTATTGGTGTTTAACACCACTTTCAACAGTGTGTCAGGTATAACATGGTGATCAGTTTTATTGGTGTTTAACGACACTTTCAACAATGTGTCAGGTATAGTGTAGAACATAGTGACCAGTTTTATTGGTGTTTAATGATACTTTCAAAAATGTGTTAGGTATAACGTATAACATGGTGACCAGTTTTATTGGTGTTTAGTGACACTTTCAACAATATGTCAGGTATAGCGTAGAACATTGTGGCCAGTTTTATTGGTGTTTAACAACACTTTCAACAATGTGTCAGGTATAACGTACAATATGGTGACCAGTTTTATTGGTGTTTATCGAAACTTTCAACAATGTGTCAGGTATAACGTAGAACATGGTGACCAGTTTTATTGGTGCTTAACAACACTTTCAACAATGTGTCAGGTATAACGTAGAACATGGTGACCAGTTTTATTGGTGTTTAACGACACTTTCAACAATGTATCAGGTATAACGTACAACATGGTAACCAGTTTTATTGGTGTTTATCGACACTTTCAACAATGTGTCAGGTATAACGTAGAACATGGTGACCAGTTTTATTGGTGTTTAACGAGACTTTCAACTATGTATCAGGTATAACGTACAACATGGTGACTAGTTTTTTTGGTGTTTAACAACATTTTTAACAATGTTTCAGGTATAACGTAGAACATGGTGACCATTTTTATTGGTGTTTAACGACACTTTCAACAATGTGTCAGGTATAGCATAAAACATGGTGACCAGTTTTATTGGTGTTTGACGACACTTTCAACAATTTGTCAGGTATAACGTAGAATATGGGGAACAGTTTTATTGGTGTTTAACGACACTTTCAACAATGTGTCAGGTATAGTGTAGAAAATGGTGACCAGTTTTATTGGTGTTTAACGACACTTTCAACAATGTGTCAGGTATAACGTAGAACATGGTGACCAGTTTTATTGGTGTTTAACGACACTTTCAACAATGTATCAGGTATAGCGAACAACATGGTGACCAGTTTTATTGGTGTTTATCGACACTTTCAACAATGTGTCAGGTATAGCGTAGAACATGGTGACCAGTTTTATTGGTGCTTAACAACACTTTCAACAATGTGTTAGGTATAACGTAGAACATGGTGACCAGTTTTATTGGTGTTTAACGACACTTTCAACAATGTATCAGTTATAACATATAACATTGTGACCAATTTCAACAGTGTGTCAGCGAAACTTTAAGCATTGTGTCAGGTATAATGTACAACATGATGACCAGTTTTATTGGTGTTTAACACCACTTTCAACAGTGTATCAGGTATAACATGGTGACCAGTTTTATTGGTGTTTAGCGACATTTCAACAATGTGTCAGGTATAGCGTAGAACATGGTGACCAGTTTTATTGGTGTTTAACACCACTTTCAACAGTGTGTCAGGTATAACATGGTGATCAGTTTTATTGGTGTTTAACGACACTTTCAACAATGTGTCAGGTATAGTGTAGAACATAGTGACCAGTTTTATTGGTGTTTAATGATACTTTCAAAAATGTGTTAGGTATAACGTATAACATGGTGACCAGTTTTATTGGTGTTTAGTGACACTTTCAACAATATGTCAGGTATAGCGTAGAACATTTTGGCCAGTTTTATTGGTGTTTAACAACACTTTCAACAATGTGTCAGGTATAACGTACAATATGGTGACCAGTTTTATTGGTGTTTATCGACACTTTCAACAATGTGTCAGGTATAACGTAGAACATGGTGACCAGTTTTATTGGTGCTTAACAACACTTTCAACAATGTGTCAGGTATAACGTAGAACATGGTGACCAGTTTTATTGGTGTTTAACGACACTTTCAACAATGTATCAGGTATAACGTACAACATGGTAACCAGTTTTATTGGTGTTTATCGACACTTTCAACAATGTGTCAGGTATAACGTAGAACATGGTGACCAGTTTTATTGGTGTTTAACGAGACTTTCAACTATGTATCAGGTATAACGTACAACATGGTGACTAGTTTTTTTGGTGTTTAACAACATTTTGAACAATGTTTCAGGTATAACGTAGAACATGGTGACCATTTTTATTGGTGTTTAACGACACTTTCAACAATGTGTCAGGTATAGCATAAAACATGGTGACCAGTTTTATTGGTGTTTGACGACACTTTCAACAATTTGTCAGGTATAACGTAGAATATGGGGACCAGTTTTATTGGTGTTTAACGACACTTTCAACAATGTGTCAGGTATAGTGTAGAAAATGGTGACCAGTTTTATTGGTGTTTAACGACACTTTCAACAATGTGTCAGGTATAGTTTAGAAAATGGTGACCAGTTTTATTGGTGTTCAATGACACTTTCAACAATGTGTCAGGTAAAGCATATAACATGGTGACCAGTTTTATTGGTGTTTAACAACACTTTCAACAATGTGTCAGGTATAACGTACAATATGGTGACCAGTTTTATTGGTGTTTAACGACACTTTCAACAATGTGTCAGGTATAGCGTAGAACCTGGTGACCAGTTTTATTGGTGTTTAACGACACTTTCAACAATGTGTCAGGTATAGCGGATAACATGGTAACCAGTTTTATTGGTGTTTATCGACACTTTCAACAATGTGTCAGGTATAACATAGAACATGGTGACCAGTTTTATTGGTGTTTAACGACACTTTCAACAATGTATCAGGTATAGCGTACAACATGGTGACCAGTTTTATTGGTGTTTATCGACACTTTCAACAATGTGTCAGGTATAGCGTAGAACATGGTGACCAGTTTTATTGGTGCTTAACAACACTTTCAACAATGTGTCAGGTATAACGTAGAACATGGTGACCAGTTTTATTGGTGTTTAACGACACTTTCAACAATGTATCAGTTATAACATATAACATTGTGACCAATTTCAACAGTGTGTCAGCGAAACTTTAAGCATTGTGTCAGGTATAATGTACAACATGATGACCAGTTTTATTGGTGTTTAACACCACTTTCAACAGTGTATCAGGTATAACATGGTGACCAGTTTTATTGGTGTTTAGCGACATTTCAACAATGTGTCAGGTATAGCGTAGAACATGGTGACCAGTTTTATTGGTGTTTAACACCACTTTCAACAGTGTGTCAGGTATAACATGGTGATCAGTTTTATTGGTGTTTAACGACACTTTCAACAATGTGTCAGGTATAGTGTAGAACATAGTGACCAGTTTTATTGGTGTTTAATGATACTTTCAAAAATGTGTTAGGTATAACGTATAACATGGTGACCAGTTTTATTGGTGTTTAGTGACACTTTCAACAATATGTCAGGTATAGCGTAGAACATTTTGGCCAGTTTTATTGGTGTTTAACAACACTTTCAACAATGTGTCAGGTATAACGTACAATATGGTGACCAGTTTTATTGGTGTTTATCGACACTTTCAACAATGTGTCAGGTATAACGTAGAACATGGTGACCAGTTTTATTGGTGCTTAACAACACTTTCAACAATGTGTCAGGTATAACGTAGAACATGGTGACCAGTTTTATTGGTGTTTAACGACACTTTCAACAATGTATCAGGTATAACGTACAACATGGTAACCAGTTTTATTGGTGTTTATCGACACTTTCAACAATGTGTCAGGTATAACGTAGAACATGGTGACCAGTTTTATTGGTGTTTAACGAGACTTTCAACTATGTATCAGGTATAACGTACAACATGGTGACTAGTTTTTTTGGTGTTTAACAACATTTTGAACAATGTTTCAGGTATAACGTAGAACATGGTGACCATTTTTATTGGTGTTTAACGACACTTTCAACAATGTGTCAGGTATAGCATAAAACATGGTGACCAGTTTTATTGGTGTTTGACGACACTTTCAACAATTTGTCAGGTATAACGTAGAATATGGGGACCAGTTTTATTGGTGTTTAACGACACTTTCAACAATGTGTCAGGTATAGTGTAGAAAATGGTGACCAGTTTTATTGGTGTTTAACGACACTTTCAACAATGTGTCAGGTATAGTTTAGAAAATGGTGACCAGTTTTATTGGTGTTCAATGACACTTTCAACAATGTGTCAGGTAAAGCATATAACATGGTGACCAGTTTTATTGGTGTTTAACAACACTTTCAACAATGTGTCAGGTATAACGTACAATATGGTGACCAGTTTTATTGGTGTTTAACGACACTTTCAACAATGTGTCAGGCATAGCGTAGAACCTGGTGACCAGTTTTATTGGTGTTTAACGACACTTTCAACAATGTGTCAGGTATAGCGGATAACATGGTAACCAGTTTTATTGGTGTTTATCGACACTTTCAACAATGTGTCAGGTATAACATAGAACATGGTGACCAGTTTTATTGGTGTTTAACGACACTTTCAACAATGTATCAGGTATAGCGTACAACATGGTGACCAGTTTTATTGGTGTTTATCGACACTTTCAACAATGTGTCAGGTATAGCGTAGAACATGGTGACCAGTTTTATTGGTGCTTAACAACACTTTCAACAATGTGTCAGGTATAACGTAGAACATGGTGACCAGTTTTATTGGTGTTTAACGACACTTTCAACAATGTATCAGGTATAACGTACAACATGGTAACCAGTTTTATTGGTGTTTATCGACACTTTCAACAATGTGTCAGGTATAACGTAGAACATGGTGACCAGTTTTATTGGTGTTTAACGAGACTTTCAACTATGTATCAGGTATAACGTACAACATGGTGACTAGTTTTTTTGGTGTTTAACAACATTTTGAACAATGTTTCAGGTATAACGTAGAACATGGTGACCATTTTTATTGGTGTTTAACGACACTTTCAACAATGTGTCAGGTATAGCATAAAACATGGTGACCAGTTTTATTGGTGTTTGACGACACTTTCAACAATTTGTCAGGTATAACGTAGAATATGGGGACCAGTTTTATTGGTGTTTAACGACACTTTCAACAATGTGTCAGGTATAGTGTAGAAAATGGTGACCAGTTTTATTGGTGTTTAACGACACTTTCAACAATGTGTCAGGTATAGCGTATAACATGGTAACCAGTTTTATTGGTGTTTATCGACACTTTCAACAATGTGTCAGGTATAACGTAGAACATGGTGACCAGTTTTATTGGTGTTTAACGACACTTTCAACAATGTATCAGGTATAGCGTACAACATGGTGACCAGTTTTATTGGTGTTTATCGACACTTTCAACAATGTGTCAGGTATAGCGTAGAACATGGTGACCAGTTTTATTGGTGTTTAACAACACTTTCAACAATGTGTCAGGTATAACGTAGAACATGGTGACCAGTTTTATTGGTGTTTAACGACACTTTCAACAATGTATCAGGTATAACGTACAACATGGTAACCAGTTTTATTGGTGTTTATCGACACTTTCAACAATGTGTCAGGTATAACGTAGAACATGGTGACCAGTTTTATTGGTGTTTAACGAGACTTTCAACTATGTATCAGGTATAACGTACAACATGGTGACCAGTTTTATTGGTGCTTAACAACACTTTCAACAATGTGTCGGGTATAACGTATAACATGGTGACCAGTTTTATTGGTGTTGAAAGACACTTTCAACAATATGTCAGGTATAGCGTAGAATATGGTGACCAGTTTTATTGGTGTTTAACGACACTTTCAACATTGTGTCAGGTATAACGTACAACATGGTGACCAGTTTTATTGATGCTTAACGACACTTTCAACAATGTGTCAGGTATGACGTATATCATGGTGACCAATTTTAATGGTGCTTAACGACACTTTCAACAATGTGTCAGGTATAGCGTAAAACACTGTGGCCAGTTTTATTGGTGTTTAACACCACTTTCAACAATGTATCAGGTATAACATGGTGACCAGTTTTATTGGTGTTTAACGACACTTTCAACAATGTGTCAGTTATAACGTATAACATTGTGACCAGTTTTATTGATGTTTAACAACACTTTCAACAATATGTCAGTTATAACGTATAACATGGTGACCAGTTTATTGGTGTTTAACGACACTTTCAACAATGTGTCAGGTATAGCATAGAACATGGTGATCAGTTTTATTGGTGTTTAATGATACTTTCATCAATGTGTCAGGTAGAGAGTAGAACATGGTGACCAGTTTTATTGGTGTTTAACGACACTTTCAACAATGTGTCAGGTATAGCATAGAACATGGTGACCAGTTTTATTGGTGTTTAACGACACTTTCAACAATGTGTCAGGTATAGCATAGAACATGGTGACCAGTTTTATTGGTGTTTAATGACACTTTCAACAATGTGTCAGGTATAACGTAGAACACTGAGGCTAGTTTTATTGGTGTTTAACACCACTTTCAACACTGTGCCAGGTGTAACATGGTGACCAGTTTTATTGGTGTTTAACGAGACTTTCAACAATGTGTCAGGTATAACGTACAACATTGTGACCAGTTTTATTGGTATTTAATGACACTTTCAACAATGTGTCAGTTATAGCGTATAACATGGTGACCAGTTTTATTGGTGTTTAACGACACTTTCAACAATGTGTCAGTTATAACATATAACATTGTGACCAATTTCAACAGTGTGTCAGCGAAACTTTAAGCATTGTGTCAGGTATAATGTACAACATGATGACCAGTTTTATTGGTGTTTAACACCACTTTCAACAGTGTATCAGGTATGACATGGTGACCAGTTTTATTGGTGTTTAGCGACATTTCAACAATGTGTCAGGTATAGCGTAGAACATGGTGACCAGTTTTATTGGTGTTTAACACCACTTTCAACAGTGTGTCAGGTATAACATGGTGATCAGTTTTATTGGTGTTTAACGACACTTTCAACAATGTGTCAGGTATAGTGTAGAACATAGTGACCAGTTTTATTGGTGTTTAATGATACTTTCAAAAATGTGTTAGGTATAACGTATAACATGGTGACCAGTTTTATTGGTGTTTAGTGACACTTTCAACAATATGTCAGGTATAGCGTAGAACATTGTGGCCAGTTTTATTGGTGTTTAACAACACTTTCAACAATGTGTCAGGTATAACGTACAATATGGTGACCAGTTTTATTGGTGTTTATCGACACTTTCAACAATGTGTCAGGTATAACGTAGAACATGGTGACCAGTTTTATTGGTGCTTAACAACACTTTCAACAATGTGTCAGGTATAACGTAGAACATGGTGACCAGTTTTATTGGTGTTTAACGACACTTTCAACAATGTATCAGGTATAACGTACAACATGGTAACCAGTTTTATTGGTGTTTATCGACACTTTCAACAATGTGTCAGGTATAACGTAGAACATGGTGACCAGTTTTATTGGTGTTTAACGAGACTTTCAACTATGTATCAGGTATAACGTACAACATGGTGACTAGTTTTTTTGGTGTTTAACAACATTTTGAACAATGTTTCAGGTATAACGTAGAACATGGTGACCATTTTTATTGGTGTTTAACGACACTTTCAACAATGTGTCAGGTATAGCATAAAACATGGTGACCAGTTTTATTGGTGTTTGACGACACTTTCAACAATTTGTCAGGTATAACGTAGAATATGGGGACCAGTTTTATTGGTGTTTAACGACACTTTCAACAATGTGTCAGATATAGTGTAGAAAATGGTGACCAGTTTTATTGGTGTTTAACGACACTTTCAACAATGTGTCAGGTATAGTTTAGAAAATGGTGACCAGTTTTATTGGTGTTCAATGACACTTTCAACAATGTGTCAGGTATAGCATATAACATGGTGACCAGTTTTATTGGTGTTTAACAACACTTTCAACAATGTGTCTGGTATAACGTACAATATGGTGACCAGTTTTATTGGTGTTTAACGACACTTTCAACAATGTGTCAGGTATAGCGTAGAACCTGGTGACCAGTTTTATTGGTGTTTAACGACACTTTCAACAATGTGTCAGGTATAGCGTATAACATGGTAACCAGTTTTATTGGTGTTTATCGACACTTTCAACAATGTGTCAGGTATAACGTAGAACATGGTGACCAGTTTTATTGGTGTTTAGCGACACTTTCAACAATGTATCAGGTATAGCGTACAACATGGTGACCAGTTTTATTGGTGTTTATCGACACTTTCAACAATGTGTCAGGTATAGCGTAGAACATGGTGACCAGTTTTATTGGTGTTTAACGAGACTTTCAACTATGTATCAGGTATAACGTACAACATGGTGACTAGTTTTTTTGGTGTTTAACAACATTTTGAACAATGTTTCAGGTATAACGTAGAACATGGTGACCATTTTTATTGGTGTTTAACGACACTTTCAACAATGTATCAGGTATAGCATAAAACATGGTGACCAGTTTTATTGGTGTTTGACGACACTTTCAACAATTTGTCAGGTATAACGTAGAATATGGGGACCAGTTTTATTGGTGTTTAACGACACTTTCAACAATGTGTCAGGTATAGTGTAGAAAATGGTGACCAGTTTTATTGGTGTTTAACGACACTTTCAACAATGTGTCAGGTATAGTTTAGAAAATGGTGACCAGTTTTATTGGTGTTCAATGACACTTTCAACAATGTGTCAGGTATAGCATATAACATGGTGACCAGTTTTATTGGTGTTTAACAACACTTTCAACAATGTGTCAGGTATAACGTACAATATGGTGACCAGTTTTATTGGTGTTTAACGACACTTTCAACAATGTGTCAGGTATAGCGTAGAACCTGGTGACCAGTTTTATTGGTGTTTAACGACACTTTCAACAATGTGTCAGGTATAGTGTATAACATGGTAACCAGTTTTATTGGTGTTTATCGACACTTTCAACAATGTGTCAGGTATAACGTAGAACATGGTGACCAGTTTTATTGGTGTTTAACGACACTTTCAACAATGTATCAGGTATAGCGTACAACATGGTGACCAGTTTTATTGGTGTTTATCGACACTTTCAACAATGTGTCAGGTATAGCGTAGAACATGGTGACCAGTTTTATTGGTGCTTAACAACACTTTCAACAATGTGTCAGGTATAACGTAGAACATGGTGACCAGTTTTATTGGTGTTTAACGACACTTTCAACAATGTATCAGGTATAACGTACAACATGGTAACCAGTTTTATTGGTGTTTATCGACACTTTCAACAATGTGTCAGGTATAAGGTAGAACATGGTGACCAGTTTTATTGGTGTTTAACGAGACTTTCAACTATGTATCAGGTATAACGTACAACATGGTGACTAGTTTTTTTGGTGTTTAACAACATTTTGAACAATGTTTCAGGTATAACGTAGAACATGGTGACCATTTTTATTGGTGTTTAACGACACTTTCAACAATGTGTCAGGTATAGCATAAAACATGGTGACCAGTTTTATTGGTGTTTGACGACACTTTCAACAATTTGTCAGGTATAACGTAGAATATGGGGACCAGTTTTATTGGTGTTTAACGACACTTTCAACAATGTGTCAGGTATAGTGTAGAAAATGGTGACCAGTTTTATTGGTGTTTAACGACACTTTCAACAATGTGTCAGGTATAGCGTATAACATGGTAACCAGTTTTATTGGTGTTTATCGACACTTTCAACAATGTGTCAGGTATAACGTAGAACATGGTGACCAGTTTTATTGGTGTTTAACGACACTTTCAACAATGTATCAGGTATAGCGTACAACATGGTGACCAGTTTTATTGGTGTTTATCGACACTTTCAACAATGTGTCAGGTATAACGTAGAACATGGTGACCAGTTTTATTGGTGTATAACGACACTTTCAACAATGTATCAGGTATAACGTACAACATGGTAACCAGTTTTATTGGTGTTTATCGACACTTTCAACAATGTGTCAGGTATAACGTAGAACATGGTGACCAGTTTTATTGGTGTTTAACGAGACTTTCAACTATGTATCAGGTATAACGTACAACATGGTGACCAGTTTTATTGGTGCTTAACAACACTTTCAACAATGTGTCGGGTATAACGTAGAACATGGTGACCAGTTTTATTGGTGTTTAACGACACTTTCAACAATGTATCAGGTATAACATACAACATGGTAACCAGTTTTATTGGTGTTTATCGACACTTTCAACAATGTGTCAGGTATAACGTAGAACATGGTGACCAGTTTTATTGGTGTTTAACGAGACTTTCAACTATGTATCAGGTATAACGTACAACATGGTGACTAGTTTTTTTGGTGTTTAACAACATTTTGAACAATGTTTCAGGTATAACGTAGAACATGGTGACCATTTTTATTGGTGTTTAACGACACTTTCAACAATGTGTCAGGTATAGCATAAAACATGGTGACCAGTTTTATTGGTGTTTGACGACACTTTCAACAATTTGTCAGGTATAACGTAGAATATGGGGACCAGTTTTATTGGTGTTTAACGACACTTTCAACAATGTGTCAGGTATAGTGTAGAAAATGGTGACCAGTTTTATTGGTGTTTAACGACTTTCAACAATGTGTCAGGTATAGCATATAGACTGGTGATCAGTTTTATTGGTGTTTAACAACACTTTCAACAATGTGTCAGGTATAACGCAGAACATGGTGACCAGTTTTATTGGTGTTTAACGACACTTTCAATAATGTGTCAGTATAACGTAGAACACTATGGCCAGTTTTATTGGTGTTTAACAACACTTTCAACAATGTGTCAGGTATAACATGGTGACCAGTTTTATTGGTGTAACGACACTTTCAACAATGTGTCAGGTATAACGAACAACATGGTGACCAGTTTTATTGGTGTTTAACGACACTTTCAACAATGTGTCAGGAATAGCGTAGAACATGGTGACCAGTTTTATTGGTGTTTAGCACCACTTTCAACAGTGTGTCAGGTATAACATGGTGACCAGTTTTGTTGGTGTTTAACGACACTTTCAACAATGTGTCAGGTATAGCGTAGAACATTGTGGCCAGTTTTATTGGTGTTTAACGACGCTTTCAACAATGTGTCAGGTATAGCGTAGAACATGGTGACCAGTTTTATTGGTGTTTAACGACACTTTCAACAATGTTTCAGGTATAGCGTAGAACATGGTGACCAGTTTTATTGGTGTTTAACACCACTTTCAACAGTTTGTCAGGCATAACATGGTGACCAGTTTTATTGGTGTTTAACGACACTTTCAACAATGTGTCAGGTATAGTATAGAACATGGTGACCAGATTTATTGGTGTTTAATGACACTTTCAACAATGTGTCAGGTATAACTTAGAACTTGGTGACCAGTTTTATTGGTGTTTAACGACACTTTCAACAATGTGTCAGGTATAGCGTAGAACATTGTGGCCAGTTTTATTGGTGTTTAACGACACTTTCAACAATGTGTCTGGTATAACGTAGAACATTGGGACCAGTTTTATTGGTGTTTAATGACACTTTCAACAATGTGTCAGGTATAGCGTAGAACATGGTGACCAGTTTTATAGGTGTTTAACAACACTTTGAACAATGTGTCAGGTATAGCGTATTGCATGGTGACCAGTTTTATTGGTCTTTTGCGACACTTTCAACAATGTGTCAGGTATAGCGTAGAACATTGTGACCAGTTTTATTGGTGCTTAACACCACTTTCAACAATGTGCCCAGTATAGCGTAGAACATGGTTATCATTTTTATTGGTGTTTAACGACACTTTCAACAATGTGTCAGGTATAGTGTAGAACATGGTGACCAGTTTTATTGGTGCTTAATGACACTTTCAAAAATGTGTCAGTTATAGCATATAACATGGTGACCAGTTTTATTGGTGCTTAACGAGACTTTCAGCAATGTGTCAGGTACAACGTACAACATGGTGACTAGTTTTATTGGTGTTTAGCGACACCTGCAACAATGTGTCAGGCATAGCGTATAACATGGTGACCATTTTTATTGGTATTTAACGACACTTTCAACAATTTGTCAGGTATAACATGGTGACCAGTTTTATTGGTGTTTATCGACACCTTCAACAATGTGTCAGGTATAACGTAGAACATGGTGACCAATTTTATTGGTGTTTAACAACACTTTCAACAATGTGTCAGGTATAAACTAGAAAACTGTGGCCAGTTTTATTGATGCTTAACACCACTTTCAACAATGTGTCAGGTATAACATGGTGACCAGTTTTATTGGTGTTTAACGAGACTTTCAACAATGTGTCAGGTATAATGTACAGCATGGTGACCAGTTTTATTGGTGTTTAACGAGACTTTCAACAATGTGTCAGGTATAACGTAGAACATGGTGACCAGATTTATTGGTGTTTATCGACACTTTCAACAATGTGTCAGTTATAGCGTAGAACATGGTGACCAGTTTTATTGGTGTTTAACACCACTTTAAACAGTGTGTCAGGCATAACATGGTGACCAGTTTTATTGGTGTTTAACGACACTTTCAACAATGTGTCAGGTATAGCGTAGAACATGGTGACCAGTTTTATTGGTGTTTAACACCACTTTCAACAGTGTGTCAGGTATAACATGGTGACCAGTTTTATTGGTGTTTAACGACACTTTCAACAATGTGTCAGGTATAGCGTAGAACATGGTGACCAGTTTTATTGGTGCTTAGCACCACTTTCAACAGTGTGTCAGATATAACATGGTGACCAGTTTTATTGGTGTTTAACGACACTTTCAACAATGTGTCAGGAATAGCGCAGAACATTGTGGCCAGTTTTATTGGTGTTTAACGACACTTTCAACAATGTGTCAGGTATAGCGTAGAACATGGTGACCAGTTTTATTGGTGTTTAACGACACTTTCAACAATGTGTCAGGTATAGCGTATAACATGGTGTCCAGTTTCATTGGTGTTTAACACCACTTTCAACAGTGTGTCAGGTATAACATGGTGACCAGTTTTATTGGTGTTTAACGACACTTTCAACAATGTGTCAGGTATAGTGTAGAACATGGTGACCAGATTTATTGGTGTTTAATGACACTTTCAACAATGTGTCAGGTATAGCTTAGAACATGGTGACCAGTTTTATTGGTGTTTAACGACACTTTCAACAATGTGTCAGTTATAGCGTAGAACATTGTGGCCAGTTTTATTGGTGTTTAACGACACTTTCAGCAATGTGTCAGGTATAACGTAGAACATGGTGACCAGTTTTATTGGTGTTTAACGACACTTTCAACAATGTTTCAGGTATAGCGTAGAACATGGTGACCAGTTTTATTGGTGTTTAACACCACTTTCAACAGTTTGTCAGGTATAACATGGTGACCAGTTTTATTGGTGTTTTTCGACACTTTCAACAATGTGTCAGGTATAGTATAGAACATGGTGACCAGATTTATTGGTGTTTAATGACACTTTCAACAATGTGTCAGGTATAGCGTAGAACATTGTGGCCAGTTTTATTGGTGTTTAACGACACTTTCAACAATGTGTCAGGCATAGCGTAGAACATGGTGACCAGTTTTATTGGTGTTTAACGACACTTTCAACAATGTGTCAGGTATAGCGTATAACATGGTGTCCAGTTTTATTGGTGTTTAACACCACTTTCAACAGTGTGTCAGGTATAACATGGTGACCAGTTTTATTGGTGTTTAACGACACTTTCAACAATGTGTCAGGTATAGTGTAGAACATGGTGACCAGATTTATTGGTGTTTAATGACACTTTCAACAATGTGTCAGGTATAGCTTAGAACATGGTGACCAGTTTTATTGGTGTTTAACGACACTTTCAACAATGTGTCAGTTATAGCGTAGAACATTGTGGCCAGTTTTATTGGTGTTTAACGACACTTTCAGCAATGTGTCAGGTATAACGTAGAACATGGTGACCAGTTTTATTGGTGTTTAACGACACTTTCAACAATGTTTCAGGTATAGCGTAGAACATGGTGACCAGTTTTATTGGTGTTTAACACCACTTTCAACAGTTTGTCAGGTATAACATGGTGACCAGTTTTATTGGTGTTTATCGACACTTTCAACAATGTGTCAGGTATAGTATAGAACATGGTGACCAGATTTATTGGTGTTTAATGACACTTTCAACAATGTGTCAGGTATAACTTAGAACATGGTGACCAGTTTTATTGGTGTTTAACGACACTTTGAACAATGTGTCAGGTATAGCGTAGAACATTGTGGCCAGTTTTATTGGTGTTTAACGACACTTTCAACAATGTGTCAGGTATAAAGTAGAACATTGGGACCAGTTTTATTGGTGTTTAATGACACTTTCAACAATGTGTCAGGTATTGCGTATAACATGGTGACCAGTTTTATTGGTGTTTAACAACACTTTCAACAATGTGTCAGGTATAGCGTATTGCATGGTGACCAGTTTTATTGGTGTTTTGCGACACTTTCAACAATGTGTCAGGTATAGCGTAGAACATTGTGGCCAGTTTTATTGGTGCTTAACACCACTTTCAACAATGTTTCAGGTATTACATGGTGACCAGTTTTATTGGCACTTAACAACACTTTCAACAATGTGCCCAGTATAGCGTAGAACATGGTTATCATTTTTATTGGTGTTTAACGACACTTTCAAGAATGTGTCAGGTATAGTGTAGAACATGGTGACCAGTTTTATTGGTGCTTAATGACACTTTCAAAAATGTGTCAGTTATAGCATATAACATGGTGACCAGTTTTATTGGTGTTTAACGAGACTTTCAACAATGTGTCAGGTACAACGTACAACATGGTGACCAGTTTTATTGGTGTTTAGCGACACTTTCAACAATGTGTCAGGTATAGCGTATAACATGGTGACCATTTTTATTGGTGTTTAATGACACTTTCAACAATGTGTCAGGTATAACATGGTGACCAGTTTTATTGGTGTTTATCGACACCTTCAACAATGTGTCAGGTATAATGTAGAACATGGTGACCAATTTTATAGGTGTTTAAAAACACTTTCAACAATGTGTCAGGTATAAACTAGAACACTGTGGCCAGTTTTATTGATGCTTAACACCACTTTCAACAATGTGTCAGGTATAACATGGTGACCAGTTTTATTGGTGTTTAACGAGACTTTCAACAATGTGTCAGGTATAATGTACAGCATGGTGACCAGTTTTATTGGTGTTTAACGACACTTTCAACAATGTGTCAGGTATAGCGTAGAACATGGTGACCAGTTTTATTGGTGTTTAACACCACTTTCAACAGTGTGTCAGGTATAACATGGTGACCAGTTTTATTGGTGTTTAACACCACTTTAAACAGTGTGTCAGGCATAACATGGTGACCAGTTTTATTGGTGTTTAGCGACACTTTCAACAATGTGTCAGGTATAGCGTAGAACATTGTGGCCAGTTTTATTGGTGTTTAACGACACTTTCAACAATGTGTCAGGTATAGCGTAGAACATGGTGACCAGTTTTATTGGTGTTTAACGACACTTTCAACAATGTGTCAGGTATAGCGTAGAACATGGTGACCAGTTTTATTGGTGTTTAACACCACTTTCAACAGTGTGTCAGGTATAACATGGTGACCAGTTTTATTGGTGTTTAACACCACTTTAAACAGTGTGGTAGGCATAACATGGTGACCAGTTTTATTGGTGTTTAACGATACTTTCAACAATGTTTCAGGTATAGCGTAGAACATGGTGACCAGTTTTATTGGTGCTTAGCACCACTTTCAACAGTGTGTCAGGTATGACATGGTGACCAGTTTTATTGGTGTTTAACGACACTTTCATCAATGTGTCAGGAATAGCGCAGAACATTGTGGCCAGTTTTATTGGTGTTTAACGACGCTTTCAACAATGTTTCAGGTATAGCGTAGAACATGGTGACCAGTTTTATTGGTGTTTAACGACACTTTCAACAATGTGTCAGGTATAGCGTAGAACATGGTGACCAGTTTTATTGGTGCTTAGCACCACTTTCAACAGTGTGTCAGGTATAACATGGTGACCAGTTTTATTGGTGTTTAACGACACTTTCAACAATGTGTCAGGAATAGCGCAGAACATTGTGGCCAGTTTTATTGGTGTTTAACGACGCTTTCAACAATGTGTCAGGTATAGCGTAGAACATGGTGACCAGTTTTATTGGTGTTTAACGACATTTTCAACAATGTGTCAGGTATAGCGTATAACATGGTGTCCAGTTTTATTGGTGTTTAACACCACTTTCAACAGTGTGTCAGGTATAACATGGTGACCAGTTTTATTGGTGTTTAACGACACTTTCAACAATGTGTCAGGTATAGTGTAGAACATGGTGACCAGATTTATTGGTGTTTAATGACACTTTCAACAATGTGTCAGGTATAGCTTAGAACATGGTGACCAGTTTTATTGGTGTTTAACGACACTTTCAACAATGTGTCAGTTATAGCGTAGAACATTGTGGCCAGTTTTATTGGTGTTTAACGACACTTTCAGCAATGTGTCAGGTATAACGTAGAACATGGTGACCAGTTTTATTGGTGTTTAACGACACTTTCAACAATGTTTCAGGTATAGCGTAGAACATGGTGACCAGTTTTATTGGTGTTTAACACCACTTTCAACAGTTTGTCAGGTATAACATGGTGACCAGTTTTATTGGTGTTTAACGACACTTTCAACAATGTGTCAGGTATAGTATAGAACATGGTGACCAGATTTATTGGTGTTTAATGACACTTTCAACAATGTGTCAGGTATAACTTAGAACATGGTGACCAGTTTTATTGGTGTTTAACGACACTTTGAACAATGTGTCAGGTATAGCGTAGAACATTGTGGCCAGTTTTATTGGTGTTTAACGACACTTTCAACAATGTGTCAGGTATAACGTAGAACATTGGGACCAGTTTTATTGGTGTTTAATGACACTTTCAACAATGTGTCAGGTATAGCGTAGAACATGGTTATCATTTTTATTGGTGTTTAACGACACTTTCAACAATGTGTCAGGTATAGTGTAGAACATGGTGACCAGTTTTATTGGTGCTTAATGACACTTTCAAAAATGTGTCAGTTATAGCATATAACATGGTGACCAGTTTTATTGGTGCTTAACGAGACTTTCAACAATGTGTCAGGTACAACGTACAACATGGTGACCAGTTTTATTGGTGTTTAGCGACACCTTCAACAATGTGTCAGGTATAGCGTATAACATGGTGACCATTTTTATTGGTGTTTAACGACACTTTCAACAATGTGTCAGGTATAACATGGTGACCAGTTTTATTGGTGTTTATCGACACCTTCAACAATGTGTCAGGTATAACGTTGAACATGGTGACTAATTTTATTGGTGTTTAACAACACTTTCAACAATGTGTCAGGTATAAACTAGAACACTGTGGCCAGTTTTATTGATGCTTAACACCACTTTCAACAATGTGTCAGGTATAACATGGTGACCAGTTTTATTGGTGTTTAACGAGACTTTCAACAATGTGTCAGGTATAATGTACAGCATGGTGACCAGTTTTATTGGTGTTTAACGACACTTTCAACAATGTGTCAGTTATAGCGTAGAACATGGTGACCAGTTTTATTGGTGTTTAACGACACTTTCAACAATGTGTCAGGTATAGCGTAGAACATTGTGGCCAGTTTTATTGGTGTTTAACGACACTTTCAATAATGTGTCAGTTATAGCGTAGAACATGGTGACCAGTTTTATTGGTGTTTAACGACACTTTCAACAATGTGTCAGGTATAGCGTAGAACATTGTGGCCAGTTTTATTGGTGTTTAACGACACTTTCAACAATGTGTCAGGTATAGCGTAGAACATGGTGACCAGTTTTATTGGTGTTTAACGACACTTTCAACAATGTGTCAGGTATAGCGTAGAACATGGTGACCAGTTTTATTGGTGTTTAACACCACTTTCAACAGTGTGTCAGGTATAACATGGTGACCAGTTTTATTGGTGTTTAACGACACTTTCAACAATATGTCAGGTATAGCGTAGAACATGGTGAACAGTTTTATTGGTGCTTAGCACCACTTTCAACAGTGTGTCAGGTATGACATGGTGACCAGTTTTATTGGTGTTTAACGACACTTTCATCAATGTGTCAGGAATAGCGCAGAACATTGTGGCTAGTTTTATTGGTGTTTAACGACGCTTTCAACAATGTGTCAGGTATAACGTATAACATGGTGACCATTTTTATTGGTGTTTAACGACACTTTCAACAATGTGTCAGGTATAGCGTAGAACATGGTGACCATTTTTATTGGTGTTTAACGACACTTTCAACAATGTGTCAGGTATAGCGTAGAACATGGTGACCAGTTTTATTGGTGTTGAACGACACCTTCAACAATGTGTCAAGTATAACGTAGAACATGGTGACCAGTTTAATTGGTGTTTAACGACAATTTCAACAATGTGTCAGTTATAGCATATAACATGGTGACCAGTTTTATTGGTGCTTAACGAGACTGTCAACAATGTGTCAGGTATAGCGTAGAACATGGTGACCAGTTTTATTGGTGTTTATCGACACCTTCAACAATGTGTCAGGTATAACGTAGAACATGGTGACCAATTTTATTGGTGTTTAACAACATTTTCAACAATGTGTCAGGTATAAAGTAGAACACTGTGGCCAGTTTTATTGAAGTTTAACACCACTTTCAACAATGTGTCAGGTATAACATGGTGACCAGTTTTATTGGTGTTTAACGAGACTTTCAACAATGTGTCAGGTATAATGTACAGCATGGTGACCAGTTTTATTGGTGTTTAACGAGACTTTCAACAATGTGTCAGGTATAACGTAGAACATGGTGACCAGATTTATTGGTGTTTAACGACACTTTCAACAATGTGTCAGTTATAGCATAGAACATGGTGACCAGTTTTATTGGTGTTTAACACCACTTTAAACATTGTGTCAGGCATGACATGGTGACCAGTTTTATTGGTGTTTAACAACACTTTCAACAATGTGTCAGGTATAGTGTAGAACATGGTGACCAGTTATATTGGTGTTTAATGATACTTTCAACAATGTGTCAGGTATAACGTAGAACATGGTGACCAGTTTTATTGGTTTTTAACGACACTTTCAACAATGTGTCAGGTATAGTGTAGAACATTGTGGCCAGTTTTATTGGTGTTTAACGACACTTTCAACAATGTGTCAGGTATAGCGTAGAACATGGTGACCTTTTTTATTGGTGTTTAACGACACTTTCAACAATGTGTCAGGTATAGCGTAGAACATGGTGACCAGTTTTATTGGTGCTTAGCACCACTTTCAACAGTGTGTCAGGTATAACATGGTGACCAGTTTTATTGGTGTTTAACAACACTTTCAACAATGTGTCAGGTATAGTGTAGAACATGGTGACCAGTTATATTGGTGTTTAATGATACTTTCAACAATGTGTCAGGTATAACTTAGAACATGGTGACCAGTTTTATTGGTGTTTAACGACACTTTCAACAATGTGTCAGGTATAGCGTAGAACATTGTGGCCAGTTTTATTGGTGTTTAACGACGCTTTCAACAATGTGTCAGGTATAGAGTAGAACATGGTGACCAGTTTTATTGGTGTTTAACGACACTTTCAACAATGTGTCAGGTATAGCGTATTACATGGTGACCAGTTTTATTCGTGTTTAACACCACATTCAACAGTGTGTCAGGTATAACATCGTGACCAGTTTTATTGGTGTTTAACGACACTTTCAACAATGTGTCAGGAATAGCGCAGAACATTGTGGCCAGTTTTATTGGTGTTTAACGACGCTTTCAACAATGTGTCAGGTATAGCGTAGAACATGGTGACCAGTTTTATTGGTGTTTAACGACACTTTCAACAATGTGTCAGGTATAGCGTATAACATTGTGACCAGTTTTATTGGTGTTTAACACCACTTTCAACAGTGTGTCAGGTATAACATGGTGACCAGTTTTATTGGTGTTTAACGACAATTTCAACAATGTGTCAGGTATAGTGTAGAACATGGTAACCAGATTTATTGGTGTTTAATGACACTTTCAACAATGTGTCAGGTATAGCTTAGAACATGGTGACCAGTTTTATTCGTGTTTAACGACACTTTCAACAATGTGTCAGGTATAGCGTAGAACATTGTGGCCAGTTTTATTGGTGTTTAACGACACTTTCAGCAATGTGTCAGGTATAACGTAGAACATGGTGACCAGTTTTATTGGTGTTTAATGACATTTCAACAATGTGTCAGGTATAGCGTATAACATGGTGACCAGTTTTATTGGTGTTTTGCGACACTTTCAACAATGTGTCAGGTATAACGTAGAACATTGTGGCCAGTTTTATTGGTGCTTAACACCACTTTCAACAATGTGTCAGGTATAACATGGTGACCAGTTTTATTGGCACTTAACAACACTTTCAACAATGTGCCCAGAATAGCGTAGAACATGGTTATCATTTTTATTGGTGTTTAACGACACCTTTAACAATGTGTCAGGTATAGTGTAAAACATGGTGATCAGTTTTATTGGTGCTTAATGACACTGTCAAAAATGTGTCAGTTATAGCATGTAACATGGTGACCAGTTTTATTGGTGCTTAACGAGACTTCCAACAATGTGTCAGGTATAACGTAAAAGGTGGTGACCAGTTTTATTGGTGTTTAACGAGATTTTCAACAATGTGTCAGGTATAACGTATAACATGATGACCATTTTTATTGGTGTTTAACAACACTTTCAACAATGTGTCAGATATAGCGTAGAACATGGAGACCAGTTTTATTGGTGTTTAACGACACCTTCAACAATTTGTCAAGTATAACGTAGAACATGGTGACCAGTTTTATTGGTGTTTAACGACACATTCAACAATGTGTCAGGTATAGAATAGAACATGGTGACCAGTTTTAGTGGTGTTTAACACCACTTTCAACAGTGTGTCAGGTATAACATTCTGACCAGTTTTATTGGTGTTTAACGACACTTTCAACAATGTTGCAGGTATAGTGTAGAACATAGTGACCAGTTTTATTGGTGTTTAATGATACTTTCAACAATGTGTCAGGTATAACTTAGAACATGGTGACCAGTTTTATTGGTATTTAACGACACTTTCAACAATATGTCAGGTATAGCATAAAACAATGTGGCCAGTTTTATTGGTGTTTAACGACACTTTCGACAATGTGTCAGGTATAGCGTAGAACATGGTGACCAGTTTTATTGGTGTTTAGCGACACTTTCAACAATGTGTCAGGTATAGTGTAGAACATGGTGACCAGTTTTATCGGTGCTTAATGACACTTTCAAAAATGTGTCAGTTATAGCATATAACATGGTGACCAGTTTTATTGGTGCTTAACGAGACTTTCAACAATGTGTCAGGTACAACGTAAAACGTGGTGACCAGTTTTATTGGTGTTTAATGAGACTTTCAACAATGTGTCAGGTACAACGTACAACATGGTGACCAGTTTTATTGGTGTTTAACGACACTTTCATCAATGTGTCAGGTATAGCGTAGAACATGGTGACCAGTTTTATTGGTATTTAATGACACCTTCAACAATGTGTCAGGTATAACGTAGAACATGGTGACCAATTTTATTGGTGTTTTAACAACACTTTCAACAATGTGTCAGGTATAAAGTAGAACACTGTGGGCAGTTTTATTGATCACCACTTTCAACAATGTGTCAGGTATAACATGGTGACCAGTTTTATTGGTGTTTAACGAGACTTTCAACAATGTGTCAGTTATAGCGTAGAACATGGTGACCAGTTTTATTGGTATTTAGCACCACTTTCAACAGTGTGTCAGGATTAACATGGTAACCAGTTTTATTGGTGTTTAACGAGACTTTCAACAATGTGTCAGGTATAACGTATAACATGGTGACCAGTTTTATTGGTGTTTAAATACACTTTCAACAATGTGTCAGGTATAGCGTATAACATGGTGACCAGTTTTATTGGTGTTTAGCACCACTTTCAACAGTGTGTCAGGTATAACATGGTGACCAGTTTTATTGGTGTTTAACACCACTTTCAACAGTGTGTCAGGTATAACATGGTGACCAGTTTTATTGGTGTTTAACGACACTTTCAACAATGTGTCAGGTATAGCGTAGAACATTGTGGCCAGTTTTATTGGTGTTTAACGACGCTTTCAACAATGTGTCAGGTATAGCGTAGAACATGGTGACCAGTTTTATTGGTGTTTAACGACACTTTCAACAATGTGTCAGGTATAGCGTAGAACATGGTGACCAGTTTTATTGGTGTTTAACACCACTTTCAACAGTTTGTCAGGTATTACATGGTGACCAGTTTTATTGGTGTTTAACGACACTTTCAACAATGTGTCAGGTATAGTGTAGAACATGGTGACCTGATTTATTGGTGTTTAATGACACTTTCAACAATGTGTCAGGTATAACTTAGAACATGGTGACCAGTTTTATTGGTGTTTAACAACACTTTCAACAATGTGTCAGGTATAGTGTAGAACATTATGGCCAGTTTTATTGGTGTTTAACGACACTTTCAACAATGTGTCAGGTATAACGTAGAACATTGTGACCAGTTTTATTGGTGCTTAATGACACTTTCAACAATGTTTCAGGTATAGCGTATAACATGGTGACCAGTTTTATTGGTGTTTAACAACACTTTCAACAATGTGTCAGGTATAGCGTATTGCATGGTGACCAGTCTTATTGGTGTTTGACACCACTTTCAACAGTGTGTCAGGTATAACATGGTGACCAGTTTTATTGGTGCTTATCGACACTTTCAACAATGTGTCAGATATAGTGTAGAACATGGTGACCAGTTTTATTGGTGTTTAACAACACTTTCAACAATGTGTCAGGTATAGCCTATTGCATGGTGACCAGTTTTATTGGTGTTTGACACCACTTTCAACAGTGTGTCAGGTATAACATGGTGACCAGTTTTATTGGTGTTTAACGACACTTTCAACAATGTGTCAGGTATAGCATAGAACATGGTGACCAGTTTTAGTGGTATTTAACACCACTTTCAACAGTGTGTCAGGTATAACATTGTGACCAGTTTTATTGGTGTTTAACGACACTTTCAACAATGTGTCAGGTATAGTGTAGAACATGGTGACCAGTTTTATTGGTGTTTAATGATACTTTCAACAATGTGTCAGGTATAACTTAGAACATGGTGACCAGTTTTATTGGTGTTTAACGACACTTTCAACAATATGTCAGGTATAGCATAAAACAATGTGGCCAGTTTTATTGGTGTTTAACGACACTTTCGACAATGTGTCAGGTATAGCGTAGAACATGGTGACCAGTTTTATTGGTGTTTAGCGACACTTTCAACAATGTGTCAGGTATAGTGTAGAACATGGTGACCAGTTTTATCGGTGCTTAATGACACTTTTAAAAATGTGTCAGTTATAGCATATAACATGGTGACCAGTTTTATCGGTGCTTAATGAGACTTTCAACAATGTGTCAGGTACAAAGTACAACATGGTGACCAGTTTTATTGGTGTTTAACGACACTTTCAACAATGTGTCAGGTATAGCGTAGAACATGGTGACCAGTTTTATTGGTGTTTAACGACACTTTCAACAATGTGTCAGGTATAACGTAGAACATGGTGACCAGTTTTATTGGTGTTTAATGTCACCTTCAACAATGTGTCAGGTATAACGTAGAACACTGTGGCCAGTTTTATTGATGTTTATCACCACTTTCAGCAATGTGTCAGGTATAACATGGTGACCAGTTTTATTGGTGTTTAACAACACTTTCAACAATGTGTCAGGTATAAAGTAGAACACTGTGGCCAGTTTTATTGATGTTTATCACCACTTTCAACAATGTGTCAGGTATAACATGGTGACCAGTTTTATTGGTGTTTAACGACACTTTCAACAATGTGTCAGTTATAATGTACAACATGGTGACCAGTTTTATTTGTGTTTAACGAGACTTTCAACAATGTGTCAGGTATAACGTAGAACATGGTGACCAGATTTATTGGTGTTTAACGACACTTTCAACAATGTGTCAGTTATAGCGTAGAACATGGTGACCAGTTTTATTGGTATTTAGCACCACTTTCAACAGTGTGTCAGGATTAACATGGTGACCAGTTTTATTGGTGTTTAACGAGACTTTCAACAATGTGTCAGGTATAACGTATAACATGGTGACCAGTTTTATTGGTGTTTAAATACACTTTCAACAATGTGTCAGGTATAGCGTAAAACATGGTGACCAGTTTTATTGGTGTTTAGCACCACTTTCAACATTGTGTCAGGAATAACATGGTGACCAGTTTTATTGGTGTTTAACAACACTTTCAACAATGTGTCAGGTATAGTGTAGAACATGGTTACCAGTTTTATTGGTGTTTAATGATACTTTCAACAATGTGTCAGGTATAACTTAGAACATGGTGACCAGTTTTATTGGTGCTTAACGACAATTTCAACAATGTGTCAGGTATAGCGTAGAACATTGTGGCCAGTTTTATTGGTGTTTAACACCACTTTCAACAGTGTGTCAGGTATGAAATGGTGACCAGTTTTATTGGTGTTTAACGACGCTTTCAACAATGTGTCAGGTATAGCGTAGAACATGGTGACCAGTTTTATTGGTGTTTAACGACACTTTCAACAATGTGTCAGGTATAGCGTAGAACATGGTGACCAGTTTTATTGGTGTTTAACACCACTTTCAACAGTTTGTCAGGTATTACATGGTGACCAGTTTTATTGGTGTTTAACGACACTTTCAACAATGTGTCAGGTATAGTGTAGAACATGGTGACCTGATTTATTGGTGTTTAATGACACTTTCAACAATGTGTCAGGTATAACTTAGAACATGGTGACCAGTTTTATTGGTGTTTAACAACACTTTCAACAATGTGTCAGGTATAGTGTAGAACATTATGGCCAGTTTTATTGGTGTTTAACGACACTTTCAACAATGTGTCAGGTATAACGTAGAACATGGTGACCAGTTTTATTGGTGCTTAATGACACTTTCAACAATGTTTCAGGTATAGCGTATAACATGGTGACCAGTTTTATTGGTGCTTAATGACACTTTCAACAATGTGTCAGGTATAGCGTATTGCATGGTGACCAGTCTTATTGGTGTTTGACACCACTTTCAACAGTGTGTCAGGTATTACATGGTGACCAGTTTTATTGGTGCTTATCGACACTTTCAACAATGTGTCAGATATAGTGTAGAACATGGTGACCAGTTTTATTGGTGTTTAACAACACTTTCAACAATGTGTCAGGTATAGCCTATTGCATGGTGACCAGTTTTATTGGTGTTTGACACCACTTTCAACAGTGTGTCAGGTATAACATGGTGACCAGTTTTATTGGTGTTTAACGACACTTTCAACAATGTGTCAGGTATAGTATAGAACATGGTGATCTGATTTATTGGTGTTTAACGACACTTTCAACAATGTGTCAGGTATAGCGTAGAACATGGTGACCAGTTTTATTGGTGTTTAACACCACTTTCAACAGTGTGTCAGGTATAACATGGTGACCAGTTTTATTGGTGTTTACCAACACTTTCAACAATGTGTCAGGTATAGTGTAGAACATTATGGCCAGTTTTATTGGTGTTTAACGACACTTTCAACAATGTGTCAGGTATAACGTAGAACATGGTAACCAGTTTTATTGGTGCTTAATGACACTTTCAACAATGTTTCAGGTATAGCGTATAACATGGTGACCAGTTTTATTGGTGTTTAACAACACTTTCAACAATGTGTCAGGTATAGCGTATTGCATGGTGACCAATCTTATTGGTGTTTGACACCAATTTCAACAGTGTGTCAGGTATAACCTGGTGACCAATTTTATTGGTGCTTATCGACACTTTCAACAATGTGTCAGATATAGTGTAGAACATGGTGACCAGTTTTATTGGTGTTTAACAACACTTTCAACAATGTGTCAGGTATAGCCTATTGCATGGTGACCAGTTTTATTGGTGTTTGACACCACTTTCAACAGTGTGTCAGGTATAACATGGTGACCAGTTTTATTGGTGTTTAACGACACTTTCAACAATGTGTCAGGTATAGCGTAGAACATTGTGGCCAGTTTTATTGGTGTTTAACGACACTTTCAACAATGTGTCAGGTATAACTTAGAACATGGTGACCAGTTTTATTGGTGTTTAGCGACACTTTCAACAATGTGTCAGGTATAGCGTACAACATTGTGGCCAGTTTTATTGGTGTTTAACGACACTTTCAACAATGTGTCAGGTATAGCTTAGAACATGGTGACCAGTTTTATTGGTGTTTAACGACACTTTCAACAATGTGTCAGGTATAGCGTAGAACATTGTGGCCAGTTTTATTGGTGTTTAACGACACTTTCAACAATGTCTCAGGTATAGCGTAGAACATGGTGACCAGTTTTATTGGTGTTTAACGACACTTTCAACAATGTGTCAGGTATAGCGTAGAACATGGTGATCAGCTTTATTGGTGTTTAACGACAACTTCAACAATGTGTCAGGTATAACGTAGAACATGGTGACCAATTTTATTGGTGTTTAACAACACTTTCAACAATGTGGCAGGTATAACGTAGAACACTGTGGCCAGTTTTATTGGTGCTTAGCACCACTTTCAACAATGTGTCAGGTATAGCATGGTGACCAGTTTTATTGGTGTTTAACGAGATTTTCAACAATGTGTCAGGTATAACGTAGAACATGGTAACCAGTTTTATTGGTGTTTAATGACACTTTCAACAATTTGTCAGGTATAGCACATAACATGGTGACCAGTTTTATTGGTGTTTAACAACACGTTCAACAATGTGTCAGGTATAGCGTATTGCATGGTGACCAGTTTTATTGGTGTTTAACAACACTTTCAACAATGTGTCAGGTATAATATATACCATGGTGACCAGTTTATTGGTATTTAATGATACTTTCAACAATGTGTCAGGTATAACGTAGAACATGCTGGCCAGGTTCATTGGTATTAACGCCACTGTCAACAATATTTCAGCTATGATGTATAATATGGTGTTCAGTTTTTTGGTGTTTAACGACACTTTCAACATTGTGACCAACTGACAAATCTACATGTATATATGGTGGGATTTTTTTTTATTGTTTCCTATATTTATTTTTATTCAACATTTTAAATTTCAGATTTTTCTTCATAAATATGGTAACTTTCTTTCAAAAATATGTACTTAGGATGAACTTTTCATTGTTTTCAGAATAAAAATCAACTAAAAAAGTAACTCCGACAGCTTAACATAATGATACACAGAAGATGGATATCTGGGTGGAAGTTAATCTGTGCAGGTTGTGTTTTTGTATTGTTTATATCTACATCACATTGAACTTCCATTTAATATCAAGAGGGGGTTGGGAATCCAATTCACTGGTAAGGGCATTGTGGTCGTGATCGCAAGGTAGCTGGATTTACAACTACGAGTGCAATCAATGCCTATCATCACTAAAGTTGAGAGGTCATACCCTATTGATGGCGAGGTGTACTTGATACAACAATATGTGATAAAGTTAATTGTCAGTTACTTGCAACAGGACTATGGTTTTCTCCAGTTTCCTCCACCAATAAAACTGAACTCGACGATACAACTGTAATATTGTTGAAAGTGGCATTAAACACCATTTACCAACCAAACCATTCACTGGCTTAAACACTGTCACATGTTTGTGCCCATGGAGGAAACTAGA
Organism: Bathymodiolus brooksi; assembly: GCA_963680875.1. Classification (NCBI taxonomy): domain Eukaryota; kingdom Metazoa; phylum Mollusca; class Bivalvia; order Mytilida; family Modiolidae; genus Bathymodiolus; species Bathymodiolus brooksi. The sequence goes on along the minus strand of OY804583.1, from coordinate 13,992,688 downwards.
GTATACATCTGACTACTAGTAACTGTTTTATCAACTTCACCTTCTGTCTAACAGTTTTATTTGTGGAGGAAACTAGAGTATACATCTGACAACTAGTAACTGTTTTATCAACTTCATCTTCATCTTCTGTCTAACAGTTTTATTTATGGAGGAAACTAGAGTATACATCTGACAACTAGTAACTGTTTTATCAACTTCATCTTCATCTTCTGTCTAACAGTTTTATTTATGGAGGAAACTAGAGTATACATCTGACAACTAGTAACTGTTTTATCAATTTCATCTTCATCTTCTGTCTAACAGTTTTATTTATGGAGGAAACTAGAGTATACATCTGACAACTAGTAACTGTTTTATCAACTTCACCTTCTGTCTAACAGTTTTATTTGTTGAGGAAACTAGAGTATACATCTGACAACTAGTAAACTGTTTTATCAAGTTCACCTTCTGTCTAACAGTTTTATTTGTGGAAGAAACTAGAGTATACATCTGACAACTAGTAACTGTTTTATCAACTTCACCTTCTGGCTAACAGTTTTATTTGTGGAGGAAACTAGAGTATACATCTGACAACTAGTAACTGTTTTATCAACTTCACCTTCTGTCTAACAGTTTTATTTGTTGAGGAAACTAGAGTATACATCTGACAACTAGTAAACTGTTTTATCAAGTTCACCTTCTGTCTAACAGTTTTATTTATGGAGGAAACTAGAGTATACATCTGACAACTAGTAACTGTTTTATCATCTTCATCTTCATCTTCTGTCTAACAGTTTTATTTATGGAGGAAACTAGAGTATACATCTGACAACTAGTAACTGTTTTATCAACTTCACCTTCTGTCTAACAGTTTTATTTGTTGAGGAAACTAGAGTATACATCTGACAACTAATAAACTGTTTTATCAAGTTCACCTTCTGTCTAACAGTTTTATTTGTGGAGGAAACAAGAGTATACATCTGACAACTAGTAACTGTTTTATCAACTTCACCTTCTGGCTAACAGTTTTATTTGTGGAGGAAACTAGAGTATACATATGACAACTAGTAACTGTTTGATCAAGTTCACCTTCTGGCTAACAGTTTTATTTGTGGAGGAAACAAGAGTATACATCTGACAACTAGTAACTGTTTTATCAACTTCACCTTCTGGCTAACAGTTTTATTTGTGGAGGAAACTAGAGTATGCATCTGACAACTAGTAACTGTTTGATCAAGTTCACCTTCTGTCTAACAGTTTTATTTGTGGAGGAAACTAGAGTATACATCTGACAACTAGTAATTGTTTTATCAAGTTCACCTTCTGTCTAACAGTTTCATTTGTGGAGGAAACTAGAGTATACATGTGACAACTAGTAACTGTTTTATCAAGTTCACCTTCTGTCTAACAGTTTTATTTGTGGAGGAAACTAGAGTATACATATGACAAATAGTAACTGTTTTATTTGTGAAGGAAACTAGAGTATACATATGACAACTAGTAACTGTTTTATTTGTGGAGGAAACTAGAGTATACATATGACAAATAGTAACTGTTTTATCAACTTCACCTTCTGTCTAACAGTTTTATTTGTGGAGGAAACTAGAGTATACATATGACAAATAGTAACTGTTTTATTTGTGGTGGAAACTAGAGTATACATATGACAAATAGTAACTGTTTTATTTGTGGAGGAAACTAGAGTATACATATGACAACTAGTAACTGTTTTATTTGTGGAGGAAACTAGAGTATACATATGACAAATAGTAACTGTTTTATCAACTTCACCTTCTGTCTAACAGTTTTATTTGTGGAGGAAACTAGAGTATACATCTGACAACTAGTAATTGTTTAACCTAGTTCATCTTCTGTCTAACAGTTTTATTTGTGGAGGAAGCTAGAGTATGCATATGACAACTAGTAACTGTTTTATCAACTTCACCTTCTGTCTAACAGTTTTATTTGTGGAGGAAACTAAGAGTATACATATGACAAATAGTAACTGTTTTATTTGTTGATGAAACTAGAGTATACATCTGACAACTAGTAACTGTTTAACCAAGTTCACCTTCTGTCTAACAGTTTTATTTGTGGAGGAAACTAGAGTATACATCTGACAACTAGTAACAGTTTTATTTGTTGAGGAAACTAGAGTATACATCTGACAACTAGTAACTGTTTAACCAAGTTCACCTTCTGTCTAACAGTTTTATTTGTTGAGGAAACTAGAGTATTCATCTGACAACTAGTAACAGTTTTATTTGTTGAGGAAACTAGAGTATACATCTGACAACTAGTAACTGTTTAACCAAGTTCACCTTCTGTCTAACAGTTTTATTTGTTGAGGAAACTAGAGTATACATCTGACAATTAGTAACAGTTTTATTTGTGGAGGAAACTAGAGTATACATATGACAACTAGTAACTGTTTTATCAACTTCACATTGTGTCTAACAGTTTTATTTGTGGAGGAAACTAAGAGTATACATATGACAAATAGTAACTGTTTAACCAAGTTCACCTTCTGTCTAACAGTTTTATTTGTTGAGGAAACTAGAGTATACATCTGACAACTAGTAACAGTTTTATTTGTTGAGGAAACTAGAGTATACATCTGACAACTAGTAACTGTTTTACCAAGTTCACCTTCTGTCTAACTGTTTTATTTGTGGAGGAAACTAGAGTATACATATGACAACTAGAAACAGTTTTATTTGTTGAGGAAACTAGAGTATACATCTGACAACTAGTAACAGTTTTATTTGTTGAGGAAACTAGAGTATACATCTGACAACTAGTAACAGTTTTATTTGTTGAGGAAACTAGAGTATACATATGACAACTAGTAACTGTTTTACCAAGTTCACCTTCTGTCTAACAGTTTTATTTGTGGAGGAAACTAGAGTATACATATGACAACTAGTAACTGTTTTATCAAGTTCACCTTCTGTCTAACAGTTTTATTTGTGGAGGAAACTAGAGTATACATATGACAACTAGTAACTGTTTTATCAAGTTCACCTTCTGTCTAACAGTTTTATTTGTGGAGGAAACTAGAGTATACATCTGACAACTAGTAACAGTTTTACCAAGTTCACCTTCTGTCTAACAGTTTTATTTGTGGAGGAAACTAGAGCATACATATGACAAATAGTAACTGTTTAACCAAGTTCACCTTCTGTCTAACAGTTTTATTTGTTGAGGAAACTAGAGTATACATCTGACAACTTGTAACCGTTTTATTTGTGGAGGAAACTAGAGTATACACAGGGTTTGAAATTAGCGGTCGCCCACTCGCCATTTGCGAGTAAATTTCAGTGTGGGCCCTTAAAAATCTCATCTCAGTCGTCCATGTGGCAAGTGAAAATTAGAAAAAATAAAATAGTGTAAATCTATATGTAATAATTCCTATTCACCAAGATCGAAATCCGAAAAATATTGACATTTCCATCGATTGATTTTAAGTTCCGATTTTTTGTTTTGATATTAAACTGATATCCGCTTCGCTCTATGAACTGAGAAACGAAGTGTAGTAGCCCGGGAACCAGCTTATTTTGATGTATGCGAATCTTATCTCCAGTTAAGGAGATCTACGGCTGTTCTATTTTTAAACACCTCTGTATAGGATGTCAATTTTTGCATTAATTTTGCGTCATTTAAGGATTGAAATAAAGAATTTAGTTGTTGTTGTAAAGGGATTTAGGCAACAAATAATTCTTTTAACAACGATGATTTCTCCATTGTCTTTATATTGCACAAACCATGCCGTTTTCTGTTGAGTCACATTACGGAATATTATAGTACACTTTTCCGACTTTGATTTTTAATTTTACATGTTAGTTCAAAATATCCGGTTGGCGAAATGTTTCGCCAAGACGATTTAAGTCAGTTCTTTTTGGGGAACTCTGGGCCTCTTAAAAGGCAAAATGAACAGAGAACACAATATTTTAAAGATTACGAAAAGTCCAACAGTGTTTCAGCTAGGTCCTTTTCACAGGGCGAACCGCCCGCCCTTTTTCAAGTGACGCCCAGTGCCCTTTTCATGACGCCCTGTGCCTTTTTCATGACGCCATGCCCTTTTTCAAAGTCTATATGTCTTTTTTAATCAAATGTATCGTTTATTTTGACGTTTCGTAATGATCCGCCATTTTTCTCGATTACGCTTCCTTGTAAACATTGCGCGCGCATCGTAATCAATATTCTACCTGTTTACCTTGACCATTAAGGAAAACAGCTGATTGACCGTAGGTTATTTGCAACAGCGGATTGACTCTAGCTAATTGAAAGTGATTAAAACTCATCAAATAAACAAATTTAACATATGTTGTCTTATTTCTGTCACAATGCCCAAACGTGACAGACGTTTGAAGGAAGAAATTAAAAAATGCAAAGAAACAAACAGAAGTTTGAATGACTTTTTTAGTACTAGGGGAGTTTTAGATATATTTTTTTAGCATCTTGATGGTGTTGAGCTTTTAATTAATTTGAATCCCTTACAATAGCAATACAAATATATTTAAAAGAAATAGAAATCACCACTTAGATATGTTTACAGAAGAATTTTACATCACTAACAGTGGTTCAAAGTGTTTTCTATTATTAGCAAATTAATTAAACAACCTTATTCAGAAAAAACTGCTGAGATCTGCTAATCTGGGTCACCGGTCACTGTAATCGGGCGGCTGTATCGAGAAACAGATACGGTGTTGAAAAAACTGTTGATACTCATAAAATATTGATAAATGCTATAAAATGTTATGTTTGTCTTCAAGAAATATGATAGACAAAACCATGTGTGAAGTTTTATGACGAAATATCTCCGATTTCTATGTAAATTTACGAGTTGAAGTTGTGGCTGTATCGAGAAACAGATACGGTGTTGAAAAAACTGTTGATACTCATACAATATTAATAAATGCAATAACATTTTATGTTTGTCTTCAAGAAATATGATAGACAAAACCATGTGTGAAGTTTTATGACGAAATATCTCCGATTTCTATGTAAATTTACGAGTTGAAGTGGGGAAATTTTATGTTAGATTTCTAAAAATCTTCTACTCTGAAACCACAGGTAAATTTACTTTAGCGATGTATTTTTATCTTGGACAAGAATAATGAACATCCTGATTGGATGACCGATTTAAAACACACTGACTCTGCATGGTAATTCTAATAGAAAAAAATATTACTTTTTAATTGATCAATCAATGCAATTAGCTTCTTGGTAAACACATGTGCGTACTTGACAAATTAACATAACAAATAATAAGACAAGCTTAAAATAGAGCCAAGTAATATATTCCTTTTAAACCATATAGTCGTGTATATAAATAATTGTTCATACAAAAGACAAGGTATTTTATTTAAACCTAATAAAGTAGATCGAGATCAAATACAAAGAACAGGATGTCTGTGTAAATCCTGTGTTCATCTTTCATTGTACATATCCTGGATGCATGCCAGATATGCTGATGTCTTAGATAAAAAGATCAAAACTTTGCTAAGCACATCCTGTACCATAAATTAAGACCAAATTATGACAATGCCGTTTTTTGAGGTATAATTCGTAATTGGAGAAATATTTCACCGCATGCCAACTTTTTAATTATCTTTCTTTATGATGGTTTCTTTTTAATATTTAAGGTACAAAAAATAGTTTTTTTATATTCTTGATTGATAGTTAAGTTTTTACAGAACTGAAATGTTTTATAGACGTGATTTAAAGTTTTAATTTATTGAAATTTATATAGTCTCTCATAATTCTTTATAGAATGGCACTTGTTATATAAGTATAAATGTTGTGTAGAAGTATGATATTTATAGTTTTTAGTGAGTGCCTTTAACTGCCATATCACAGGCATCATTGTTTTTATTGTAAATTTGAAGAAGAAAAAAACCCACTTACATCGTCTATTGCCATAATTGATGCTGCTGTAATTGTTGTAAGGGGTTGCCTTTTACAACTGATAGTTTGTAGAGGTTTGTAGGGGGGGGGGGGGGGGGGGGGGGGGCTAGTTTTTATCCCATCGCCAACGAAGTTGCGAAGGGATATACATGTAGTAACGCTACCTTCCGTTCGTCCGTCTGTTCTCCTGTAACATCCTTGTATTTTGATAAACAACATTATTTAATCCAATTTTAAAATGTTGAACTTTCAAATTCATCTGAAACTTAAACAAGTGATAAAAATAGAGGAATGTCATGAAAGGAGCATCATGGCATGCCTTAAGCTTTTATTAAATGAAAAGCTTGGTTTATCAGCAATGTACCCCAATAATAGCATACATTTACTGAGTACAGCTGCTGTGTTACCTCTGAGTACAGCAGAAGTAGAAAGGGTATTTTCACAGGTCAAATTGGTAAAGTGTGATCACATAAATCGCATGAAACAGGTCACAATGAACAATATTTTACATGTCAAACTAAATTGCAACAAACAATGTTATGAGCATGTGTCAGATACAGTAGTTGCCGAGTTTTTTAGAGTTAATGACAGAAAGATAGAATTATATCTAGGTTGATTTGGTGAATAAACTGACCTATTTGCTCCTGTATAAATAATAAAAGTCAATATTTCATTGTATACTTTATTTGATTTTACAGTGTTCCTAAAAAATGACTTTTTTGAAAATCCAACAGCGCACTAAAGAGCCCTTTTTCAGGACCAGCACCCTGCCCTTTTGAAATCCTAGCTGGAACACTGTCCAAACGCTCTAGACAATTTTTAAAGGAACAGAAACAAAACCGTCCATGGTTAGTTAAGTCTCCCAAACAACGTTTGGAGACTTATTGTTTTTGCTCCGTTTCTTATTATTAAGTCTCCCAAACAACGTTTGGAGACTTATTGTTTTTGCTCCGTTTCTTATTATTATTATTCTTCTTTCTTTCCGTGCACCATGAACTTGTCCACGGCAGATCTCAGGAACTACAGGACAGAATTTCATGAAACTTGGTGGAGTTATAGATATATGTTTCTAGTTGATCCTAAAGTTTTCAGATTTGTGGTAAAGGGAGTCAAAGCCATATTTTTTGGGGTTCAAAGGGGGTGGGGGTTACTATAGAATCCTATGGGAAACTTGAAATTTCATACATTAATGTTGATAACTTCTAACTGGATAATGATAGAGACATAAAATTTGACATAGTGATAGGTCACCATTAGAGGAGCAATTTTCAAGATGTCTGCCATTTTCAAAATGGCTGCCAAAACACGGCATAAAAATGGGGGGGGGGGGGGGGTAAAAATTCAACATTGTCCGATATCATCAAAATTTGATATGTGGGTAGATAGTGTCAGTGGCCGGTTTGGGAGACTTCATAATCATTAGATTATAATCATATCTTGTTGATACTGAAACCGCCATGGTTTGTTCATATTGCAAAGAACAAAAAAAAATGAAAATTCATTTACTACAAGATGTACAAGCTACAAACATCCCCCCCATATGTTAAGCTCTAAATCACCGCGAAATTTGACTTCAACTATAAATTTCTGAAGTCATAGTGTATTGGTGCATGTAAAATAAGTTTATTTTGAGGAAAATGTTTTGGAAATTTGTTAACTTCTGTATTAAATTAGTTTCTGAATGGCCAATTTTGCTGCCAGGAAATGGCCAGAATGCAGGATTTTACACCATTTATCCCAGGGCTTCTGGGGGCCTTCAGCGGACCTCCTGCCATAGGGCACCTCGCAATCGAGGTGGCAGGCACGCTCTGCACCTGATGGGCCCCTAACAAATTATGTGGGCTACCAAAATTAATTTGGTGGGGGCCCAAAATATTTCCTTAGCTTCAAACCCTGTATACATCTGACAACTAGTAACAGTTTTATTTGTGGAGGAAACTAGAGTATACATCTGACAACTAGTAACTGTTTTATCAAGTTCACCTTCTGTCTAACAGTTTTATTTGTGGAGGAAACTAGAGTATACATATGACAACTAGTAACTGTTTTATCAAGTTCACCTTCTGTCTAACAGTTTTATTTGTGGAGGAAACTAGAGTATACATCTGACAACTAGTAACTGTTTTACCAAGTTCACCTTCTGTCTAACAATTTTATTTGTGGAGGAAACTAAGAGTATACATATGACAAATAGTAACTGTTTAACCAAGTTCACCTTCTGTCTAACAGTTTTATTTGTTGAGGAAACTAGAGTATACATCTGACAACTAGTAACAGTTTTATTTGTGGAGGAAACTAGAGTATACATCTGACAACTAGTAACTGTTTTATCAAGTTCACCTTCTGTCTAACAGTTTTATTTGTTGAGGAAACTAGAATATACATATGACAACTAGTAACTGTTTTATCAAGTTCACCTTCTGTCTAACAGTTTTATTTGTTGAGGAAACTAGAGTATACATATGACAACTAGTAACTGTTTTATCAACTTCACCTTCTGTCTAATTGTTTTATTTGTTGAGGAAACTAGAGTATACATCTGACAACTAGTAACTATTTTATCAAGTTCACCTTCTATCTAACTGGAATCAAACTCACAAAATGTAATGTCATTTTTTTACTGGTTCCTCCAATTTGTTTTTGTTCAATCTTATAACATTTTAAGGCCATACCAAATAAAATTGAGACGTTTCGTCATAAAAATGGAAACTTTCTTTAAGAATATGAACTATAAGATTACATTTTCATTGTTCTCGGAAAAAAAAATCACTTAAAAAGTCGCCCTGTAAGTTTGAAATAATGATTCATAAATTATGAAATAATCAGATGTACATTTTGTATATCTGGGTAGAAGCGAATCTGTGTTTTTGTATTGTTTATATCTGCATCGCATTGAACTTCCATTTATCAAGGGGGGGGGGGGGGGGAATCCCATTCACTGATAGGGGCGTCATCGTATGGTAGTTGGATTTACAACATGTGCAATCAGTGTCTAACACCACTAAAGTTGCGAGTTTGAACCCTGTTCGTGATATACGTGTGCTCGATTCAACATTATGTGATAAAGTTTGTCAGTTACTTGCGACAGGCCGGTGGTTTTCACTATATAGCTGAAATATTGTTGAAAGTGGCATTAAACACCATAAACCAACCACCCCATTCACTGGGTTAAACACTGTCACATTTGTTGTGCCCATCTCAAGACCTGGATTTTCACCATCATCACTGTTTAAACTCTGTTCATAATTGATGTGTAATAAAAATCTAAACTTAAAAGATACAAGTGTAAAATATAATAAATATAAATAGTATTTAGTTGTTATATCTCTGTTTATTATATTCTTATGATGTTTTTTACAATACTTTTGGAATCTTTTGAAGTAAAGAAATGCACATCTCCCCACTTCTGAATTTGGGGATCAAAACATCAAACCAATTTTGTTTCTTATAAAAAATAAAACACAAATAAATATAAATATAAATAATATATATAATGACAACAGACATCTTGTACAGGTATATCAATTCATACACTTTTAATGTCCAGATTTATCATATATCATCATTTAAAAAAGATAAAAATGTCAGGTCTCCAAATAAATCATACAATTATCTGAAAATGTCATTTGTCCATACATACAAAATATGATACCACCAGGATATCAAAGATCATCAAACAATCTTATTTTGTCATCTGTTTAAATTAATTATACAACTTCTTTTAAAAATAAAAATGTCAGCTGTCCAAATTATTATACAACTCCATTAAAACATAAAAATGTCAGGTGTCTAAAGTAAATTATTATAAAATCACATTTTAAAATGAGAAATGTCAGCTGTTAAATTATCATACAATTTCATTGAAATAAAATGTCAGTTTCTAAATTATTATAAAACTCCATTTGAATTAAAAAAAAAAAGTCAGCTGTCAAATATAAATAATAAAACTTGATTCATTAAAGAAGTTTTACTTTGTGTATTGTTGCTCTTGACTGTTTAACACCTATATCACAACCCACCCATAATTGTCCCCTCATGTCAATGTCAAGTGATAAAGGATATTTAATCCCTGTGTCCTCCATTACTTTACATGTCAATATATCTCCTTGTTCAGATAAAACATGGAGGGCATGTGCCATACTGTCACACATAATAATGTGTCCTGCTGTTGTTGTTACTACACTAGAAGGATTAAATTGTGTAGTAACATTTATCATAGAATGTCCTGTATATGTCCACCTTAAACCCCCCTCCCATCCTACAACCACCACCCTCCCAGTATCACCTGATGTACAGTCAACAACAACTATGTCTTTGTTATAATTTGTTGTGATTCTCTCTGGTAAAGTAAACAGTCTTTGCTTGTTACTGTCATATTGATAAGTATGTTGTTGTTTACCATCCATACCAAAGATAAGTAGTGCCCTTGTACTTTTGTCTGTAGGTGTGAAGTCATCACCATCAGGTTCTGTGACACCTACTATAATATAATTGTCAGTAGTCACATGGATTCCCAGGGTAAACAAGGGTGATGACACTGAGAAGAATGGTTTTATTTTTCCTGACTTTGTCAAGAGTTTTATATCTGAACTGTTACACACAGACAGAAGTAGGTCATTGTTTGATGTCAATGTCATGTCAAAGATAAAACAAGAAATCTTCTTTGTGGTTGTAATGTTGTCATTGTCAATGTTTATTTGTTTTATGATTTGTTTAGTTAAATCATTAACCCATGTTGATTTGTCATTAACAGTAATTATGTTGTAGATACCTGATAAATCTGTAGTGTATGAATTAACAACCTCAAAATCAATTTTCTGAAGTGATCCAAATAAGTTTGGTATATCATTGACTGTTTCTTTCCCAGGAATAAAATATTTAATTTCAGAAGGAATTGGATTAAAATTCAAGTCCGACATCATTTTCTTAGATTTTGTAGCTGTTGTAAATATTGTACTTCCTTGGATAGATTTCAAAGCTGCCATGATTTCATCTTGGTGGAGTATAATTGTTTTTTCGGTTTGGTCGGCCTGTCTCTTCAAGTCACAGAATGTCTTTTGAACAGTTTTTCTTTCCAGTTCTATTTCATTTTGTAGTTTTTCAGAATGTTTAGTGATTCCATCTATTAATTGTTTTTCTCTTTTTTTAATTGTTGTTATTGTTTCATCACACAAAGACTCATATTTAGTTTCACTGATTTGGAATTCTTCAACTTTTGCCCGACAGAGAGTTAAATCTTTACAATATCTCGCCTCCGCTCCTTTAAGATCATCCAATTTTTCCGAGAGAATTTTTTCTATGGGTTCAAAGTTGTGTTTGTTGTGTTTAGATAAAATACAATCTGTACACACAGGATGATCACAGGTTCTACAGAACAGACAAGTCATCTTTGTCCTATGTTCTGTACACGGGATATTGTCCGTTATTATTTTCGGTTGTACATCTTGAAATGGCGATTTAATATCAATAATCTGGTGCTGAATGTTCGTTTGTACATTCAGGTGAATATCCTTACATCTGTCGCAGATGAACTTATTGCACTCAACGCATCTCCACTTAATTTTTATATCAGTTTTACAGAGATCACAAAGTTTTGGATTTTGTGCTCTTTTAATGGAGCTTGAAAACGCCATAGTAATACACAGTTTAATTGTGTATAGTTAAGTCCTCACATCGTGTCGGCAACAACTTTTTATACAATGGAAGAGTTTATTTACTTTCACGGGTGGTAGTTTTTGGAAAATTGATATTAATTGTAAATTCTGACCTAATAATGTTACAATCTCTGACTTAGAATGGGGGTACATCTTGTGTAAAGTGGTGAAATATTTTAAAAATAATTTATATTTTTTATATTGTGATGTTTTCTTCTGATTTGTATTAATTTTGTTGACCCGGTTTTAAATAGACTAATCCAAGCTAAAACTTCCTGGGTGTATACGGGGAAATCCCATAGCCGGATGGTTTGTGATTTATCGAAAATGAAAAAAATAAATATTGCATAATCATTATCTCTATCAATATATTTAAAGATGTTAAAATATCACTCGTGCCAATATTAAACTTATAAATGTAGCAACAAAAAAATTAGGGGAGTGGGCATGAACAGAGATGTAGCCCGTGGTCAGGATATCGGAAACGGGGGGGGGGGGGGGGAGGGTTTCTTTGAGAGTGGGGCGGGAAGTTGGGGACAACATGTGGGAGTGGGCCGGATAGTGTGTGTGTGTGTTTTATGTGTCTGTATTGTTTGTCTTCATCCTGTGTCTTGTGTACTCAATGTTATCAGTCCATTCAGTCACCAGAAGCTTCAACTAGCCTATTAGAGAAAAAAATATATTATTATATAGATGACCAACATTTTTCGAAATTTTTCTTATTGTTTCCCCTAATTTTTGAAACTTCAAGTGTCTGTGGTCCATTCTTGATTTGCACTTTGGTTTTCTCACAGGCACCTGGGTCCAGGATTTTTTTTTTATTAAAATAAGTTATCTAGAGTGTATGTTTAATTTTAGAACCCCTGGCATGTTTTATTACTATTTTAGGCCATATTAACATTTCCCACAAATTTTATATATATACAAAATGTACCATCTATTTAACTTTTGGAAAATGTCAATATGGCCTAATATAGTAATACACCATGCTAAGGGGCTCTAAAATTAAACATACACTATATTACCTATTTTAATTTCTTTTTTAATTCTGGATTCAAATTCTATATATATGTCTCATCAGTATATGGCTATCGACAGGGGCGGATTCAAGCGGAGACGTGGCGGGCGTGCGCCCCCCTAAAAATCCTTTTTTGATGCCCAAAAGTGTCACATGCCTCCCCCTAACTTCATATCCTGGATTCGCCCCTGATAGATATAAATTGTTTGTGGTCTTTTCAATTTTTACCCTATATCAGGTTTTTTTTCATTACTGTTGTTGGTATATTAAATGATTAAGATGAAAGCCAAGTGTTGTCATATTTTCATTGTGTGTTCTCTGTTATTTTAGTTAATGTTTTGTATCATGTTAAGTTTTGTGAAGAAATACAATTCACTTTCAGTTAGGCCTATTGTAACTCTTTTGACCAGAGTTTTGTTCTCTATATTTATACTGCAACCACAAAATAATGCTCGATGAAGCTTGCAATTCTACCAGTTTCTAAACATTGTAGAAATAAACTTGATATTTGGCGACACTGTATGTATATATTTTCTAATTATAAGTAGACAATTTGTTAGGCTTTTTTAAAACCATATCTGTTTGTCAAACATTTGAAATAATTAACGTTGTATACTTACTGCCGACTCCCAAGTCCTTAGATTACAAACAGAAGGTGGACCTCCGCCAGTGGCACGAGCATTTGCCCTCCTAGCTGCTTCCCTTTTCTTTGTCGTCCCCTGCACGTCTTGCCATTTCTTTTTGCATTCCTCCACAGTTCTGGCTATACAAGACGTACTAACTGCATTTACACTTTAAAATATATGAAAAATTAAGAAATAGTCAAATAGCAGAAAAAAGTTTTTTCATTTGAAATAAACCAAAATTTTAAGACAAGGAATTTAAATTATTTAATATTAAAGTTGGACATGTTGGAAAGTCTCCTGTGACAAGAATGTATGTATTTTACTATTTTTTTTTTCATTTATAGTACAGACTCTGAAATTGCATTTCATTAATAGTGACTTAGGCCAATTGGGCCATTAGGTCACTGTGCTTAATGCATACATATATTGTTTATTATTAATTTTGTGTATTATCATGATTATAATTTAATATATAATTTATTTAATATTCGAATAAATGTAATCAACCAATCACATCACTTGTTTTTCTTGTTAATTCAATATCTATAATGAATTGTACTGCTTCTTGTGGTTGTCATATCTGCCAACTTTTGAAAGTTCAAGGGATTTTATGTGTGACGACATTTTAATGATTGTGTTTTTCCGCGATATTTTGGCGCATATGTTTTTTTTAATGATTTTCAGATTTTGGTGTCTCATGTTCATAAATTCCATATTTTTGTTGCAGTCTTCCTGATATCAATGTCTCATGCTCATGTATCCCATCATATTATTTATCTATATAAAGTTGTACCTATAAAGTTTGTCAGTTTAGAAGTCTCATGTTCATATTGATCAAAACAGAAAAATTTTAAGAACTGAAATAATATGAATCAGAAGATAACGGAAAGAAACTTTACAGAGTTTGGGTGGATTAAGCTTTCTTAACTGATGCACAACATTTTAAGATTCTTTTTGAGAAAAATTGGTAGCCCTTAAAAGGGCTGGTTTATTTGATAAATGAAGCTCGACATCTTTACTTCTTCTTTGGTTTTGGTGCTGCCTATTAATGTTTTTTTTTGTGATTTTACAGCCTTCTTTGCAGCTGGTGTCTTTGCTGCTGAAGACATCTTGTCGAACAAAAAAGGTTGCTGGCAGGGTAATGGTTTCTTTCTAAAAAAATATTGATTCCCAATGTTGCTGAAAAAAATATTCTGATTTTGGTGGAGGAAAAAAAACTCTCGTATTGTCCGAAATTTTTTTTCTGAACGAAACAAAAAATCATACCCCCCCTGCAAGTTATGGTCGGTCCCTAAGTACATTGTCTGTTTTAGTTTTTGACAGATCCGACTTATTTGCGACTGGACGTTAAACAACTAACAATCAATCAACTTACAAAATGTAGGTCAAACATCATTACATTTCAAATTTGGAAATGCACAAAAAAGTTCGAGTCAATAAGTAGGACTAGCTAGATAATAATTAAGTCTGACGGAGAGGTGCGCGTCGATTTTCCGGACACTGCTCGAGTGGGGTCGGAGTCGGACTTGTAGTGTATATATATTGGCTCAAGCTACTCGACCAAGGAAACCTGACCATAGTGTATATAGTGCCACAAAATAGAAACAAGTAATGGAAATTAAAATAAGGGATATGACGGGGGATATATAATATGTAAATCGTGCTTAATCTCACGGGGAAAGCTTTTACCTTTCGCTGTTTCGGCAACTTTGGCCCAACACGTATTTTTGTCTGGCAGTTAACCCTGGGCCTGGGCCAAATTGACCGCGGATGATTGAAATGTTAGATCCACTGCATCGGAAAGCGCAAGCAATTCGCTTTCTGACCAGTTTGGTTTACGCTTAGCCATCACAACCGGGGTGCAACCTGTACTTGGTCCATGGCCATGTTTTCTAGTTTTCTAGCAAACGATGTTTTTATTTACATCGAAAGTATCCATTGCGCATGATTTTCAGAAGTGAAAGTAGCGTTGCCAAGGTATTTTAGGAGTCTGTCTTAAGGGAGTGTAACTTGAATAATACTGCGCCCTCTATCGGCACTATCGCTGGATGTAGCGACCAGCAGGGGCGTAATAGAATAGAATAGAATAGAATAGTTTTATTAAATCAATCAAGAAGCCCGTGAGAGCACAGAATTACAGACATTTGCATTTTACACTTACAATGATTTTGATGATTAGTAACATATATGACATATATAAAAAGAATAAAAACAAGTATAGATGATCGACACTGCAGAGGGGAAACCACCCATAGGCAGAACAAACTATGGCAGTTTATAGCTAATATTATGATATACATAAAAATATATATTATACAAATATAATATGATGCAGATATAGCATGGTGTTCATATCATGAATACTATTTTATCTTTAAGTAAGGTTAAATTTGCAATGTATGGTTCTTCCGTATTTCAAAACTTTTGTTTAGGAAGACAGCAAGTTTATTTAATAACAGAGTGTCTTCACTACTAAGAAGCCAAATCAACTTATTGTTCGGACTCAGATGTTCAAAATTTTTACAATTATCTTGAATGTATATCAGTAATGTAGCCCTTTCAGTTTCATATATTGGGCATTTGAATAACATATGACTTTCGTCTTCAACCTCATTTAATGTACAATGAAGGCATTTTCTTTCCCCTCTATCTAGCATAACTAAATTTCCTTGGGAGTTTCGGATACGTTCATAACGTCCCGTTTCTATTCTTAACCGATGAGCACTTATTCTAAATTTTGTTACAATAGATCTATTTATAATATTTTTCAGTTCAAAGTATTTTTCTGTGGTAAATCTGGTTTTAAATTGGAAGTAAGTGGATAATTTACCAGATTCTCCCTGATTTTGTTTAATATTATTCCAATAGGATAAAAATTTATGTTTCAACGTCTTTTTTAGTTCATTTTTAAACTTATTCCTGCCAAAAGTTTTTAATAAATTCATATCAATGTTTAGTGTTTTACAAAAGAATTTCACTGTTGAATACCACGTGTCAGTATATCCTAATCTGTATAATGATTTATATTCTTCGTAGGCAGATTTTAATAGATTGCTTGGTTCATTTTCAAGCATATGCCAATAGCTAAGAACTTGGGTTATTAATTTCAAATATATAGGATATCTACCCAATTCTGACAGAACTGCTATATTAGTACTTTTTTTATTTACTCCCAGTAAATATTTGCAAAATTTAATATTTAGTTTCTCAAAGTCCCAATCTTTGAATGTTTCAAATAAACTAAGGTTGTTATTGTTAATTTTATATGCTGATAATGTGCCCCAGTTTTCACATCCATATAGTAAAATAGGGCATATTGTATGGTCAAAAAGATGCAGCACAGTGTTGACATTTGGGTTTAGAGAATGTACCTCTTTGTACAGTTTATAAGAAGCCTGCATTGCCTTATTAAATAAGACCTTTTGTGCCTGTTGAAATTTTCCTGAGGCAGTAAGCATTATACCAAGATACTTATAGGTTTTAACACATTCAATACTCTGGTTGTTTATATTAAAGTTTCTAGTGATCATTCTACCAGATTTATTAAAGATTATTACCTTAGTTTTGTTAATGTTAATTTTCATGCACCAGTCTTTGCAATATTTGTGCAAGATATTTAATCTATCTTGAAGGCCCTGTTCAGAGTCTGATATCAGAATTAAATCGTCTGCATAGAGCAGACAGGAAATTTTCTTGTCTTGTAAGTATACAGAGTCGTTAGAGTTTTCAATTATATCTGAGAAGTCATTTAGAAAGAGCTTAAAAATGTTGGGACTTAAAACATCCCCTTGACGGGCTCCTAAACTTGAGGTGAAGGGTTCAGTTAGTTTGTCCCCGATCTTGATGGACACCATGCTAAAACTGTACATGTTGCATATTATCCTATAGAATAATCCATTTATACCATTTCTAATAAGTTTATATCTAATGCCGGGATGAATAACAGTATCAAATGCTTTATGGAAGTCCACAAAGCACACAACGACTGGATTATTCGGGTTAAAGGGAGTGTCAACAGTCAGGGGCGTTGGGCATGCGCCAACATTTTAACATCCAAAACCGGCACGGGTCTATATTTATTCCGTATTTCCCCGGCTTCCGCTATGAATGATGATGTGCATGTTTTATAAAATAAAATGCAGGTGCGTATCCAAAAGTTTTTAAAGGGGGGATTTCCAGGAGGCTAAATTGTTTATATTTGTAAAACTTAGTTGGATTAAATTGGCAAAATTTATGATCAAACAATATTATAAATCAATCGGAGTATAAAAAACGTAAACAAGACGTCATTGCATTTGTAAACACGATGACGCAGTTTATTCATCGTGGCAGTTGGGGTCCGACCTATAATCCGACAGTCCGATAGTCCGACGGTCCGACAGTCCGACAGTCCGACAGTCCGATAGTCCGACAAATGCTTTATTTCTTTGAAAGTTAACACTATAACATGTGTAATATGGGGCCAGAAACCGAACCGTTTACTCACCAAAGAAAGGTCCAGAAGTAACATCGGAAACACGATATCATAGACGGACAAACAATTGGCAGGCCCACACAAGAACTCAAAAAACACATATATGAACAACACGGACTCCATAAAAACCTGGATCCAGTTGTGATGAACCGGTAGTGTAAGTATCCCGTATATTTTTTAGTAGCGACTACTACAGGCTTTATTCAAGTAGCGTGTAGCCGAGTCCAGCCAAGAAAAGTCACTATTGAAAAGAAAGATGAAATAAATTAATAATAAAAAATAAGAAATACAAAATAAAAAAGGAAAAGACAAAAAGAAGAGCGTACCAGTGTCCCCCGCCCTTTATCATGGAATATTTATATTAAAAAGCAATGTCGACACATCAATAGAGCTGGATACAATAAACTGTGCGAATTGATTGATTGATTGATTGATTGATTGATTGATTGATTGATTGATTGATTGCTTAAGGTCCAGCAAGCAATATTTCAGTCATATTCAGGATGAGAAAAGTTTGTAAGCAAAAAATCAGAAAGAGGGGCAACATGGGCAACGACTTAACACGGGAACTTGTTTTTCTCTCTCTTCCGACGACAAGTTAGTGTAAACAATATTTATTGAATAAATTGCATGAGTTATAACAATAGTACATACATAGGGATCAGAAAACAAGTGACGCAGCACTTATATAAATTCTTCTCCCAGATACCAAAAAAGAAAAGAAAAGAAAAATACATGTAAGATGGTTAGGACATGCACATTAATAATACACACATTTGTTTAAATAAGCATATGAAGTGGAAGGGTGACAATTCTTACAATGAACAATACAATGACAGGTCTAATATTTTGCAACAAGTAAAAGCATGATACATTTATATTCTAGGTGTAAAACGTTTAGATTTTATCATAAAATCTTGAATTACAAGGAAATTACTTTCATTTTCACAATCTGGGAGGTTAGAATCGCCAAAGAGTAGATTATTGATATTCAAATGAGAAGACAGGTTAACAAATAAATAATTTCTTAAACTTTCATACAGAGAACATTTGAGTAAAAAATGCTCGGACTTTTCTACCAGTTTACAACTACAGTGGGGATTAGCTTCGATATTTTTCTTATAAAGATGATCATTGAGCGCACTACTCTCAGTTCGAATTCTAGTATGTAGTATTTGACCATTTCTAGAACCTGCATAGAAGTAAGATGGGACAGGATTTATTGTGTTGTTCAAAAATATTTTCATGGAATTGACTGAAACATTACTTTTGATATTCGCTGGAAGTTCGTTACAGAGTCGAACGGTTGAAGGTAAAAAGCTATTATTATAATAAGCTGTACGAGAATGTACATGAACTAGATTAGAATGGTTCCGGGTGCTATATTGATGAGTTTTTCCGAAGGAGGATGGAACTAAATTGGATAAATATTCGGGAACTGTTTTGCTAACCATTTTGTGAAATAATAAAATCTTTTGTTTGTTTCTTCGTTCCTCTAAGGTTTCCCATCCACATTCTTGTAAAAGTATACGTATACTTGTAAATTGTGTAGCACCAGTTATTATACGTGCGGCTTCATAGTTAATGTGTTCTAGTTTTTCCTTTATATAATTTGGACAGTTATCCCAGACTACATCCGCATATTCTAGAATAGGGCGGACATAACTGAAGTACATATGCTCAAGCGATTTACGGTCTACTTTAAATTTCAACTTACGAATAATATGTAATCTAGAAGACGCCTTTGTTATAATTTCGTTAATATGTGTGGTCCAAGATCCATCATTAGAAAAAGTGAGACCAAGATGTTTATGTGTAGTTACATTTTTAATGGGAACATTATTAAAATAAAGTGGAGGATGGAATTGAGGCTCGACCTTTGGTGAAATAATCATCGATTCGGTCTTCTTGGGATTGAAATTAACCAACCATCTGTTTGACCAGTTTTGAACCTTTTGCAAGTCTGAATTTAAAGAAAGAGAAGTAATCAATGGATTATCGACGATTGCATAAATACTGGTGTCATCTGCGAAGGGTTTGATAGGACAATTTACTTCGTCAACGATATCATTGATAAATATAGGAAATAATAAGGGCCTAAGATGGACCCTTGTGGAACACCTGCATTGACACTTTTCCAAGACGATTCTTTCCCATTTATAACGACTCTTTGTTTCCTATTGGTTAAATAGTCTTTAAACCATAAAAGCAAATTCCCAACAATTTCCATTTTTTTAAATTTAAAAAGAAGACCCCTATGCCATACTCTATCAAAGACTTTGCTAATATCAAAAAAGATTACTCTTATTTCCTTTCCCTCATCCAGAGCTTTGCTAAGCATATTCGCAATATACAGAAGTTGATTCCTAGTCGAGTCATTTATTGTAAAACCAGACTGATGTTCGGTGATTAAGTCCCTGATAAAAATAAAAATATGTTTGTAAATACATTTTTCGAAAACTTTCCTAGAAATAGGGAGCAAAGAAATAGGTCGATAATTTCCAATTATGTTTTTATCCTCTTTTTTGTGGACAGGGGTGACGTTTGCCAGTTTCCATTTATTTGGAAAATGTTTAGTTATCAGACTAATGTTAAAAATAGCACACAATGGTTTAGAAATAATATCGTAAGCCACTTTTAGCAGTTTGGCATGAATAGCATCTGGGCCCGATGCCTTGTTAGTTTTTAGAAGTCTCAGTACATCTTGAACTTCATGTTGCCGAAGAACAATACGATCCAGACATCTCGGTGGCGGTATATCATCAGCTGGTACTGATTTGTCAGTATCATCAATATTTGATTGAGACGAAAAAAAAGGTATTAAAAGCTTCGGCCTTTTCTGCATCATCGTAAACAATATTATTAGAACAATTTAGAGGGGGGATGACAGAATTGTTTGAGTTTCGCCCAACAAGTTGTGACGCGGATTTCCACCAGTCTCTTGCACTGGTTTGACAAAATAAAATTCTTTTTGTCTACGAATTATGTTAATAGTTTTGTTCCGGGATTTTCTGAAGTTTGCCCAAGGAACTGGAAGATTTGATTTTTTTGCTTGTCTTTGAAGCCGGTTCCGTTTCCTAATGACTCTACGGATAGCACCATTCATCCATGGAGGGTCGGTCTTTCGTACTGTTATTATTTTGTTAGGAATTGATTCACCTGCTGCTTGTAATATTACATTTAAGAATGACTCGCATAAATCATCCAAGCTATTTCCAGAATTAATAAGTTCATCCCAGTCGACACGCTGCAATTTTTCACGATATTGATTATAGTTTCCACGATCATATAACCATATTCGTCTCTTAAAACATGCATGCAATGTTTTAGGGACTTTAAATATACCATATGTTGGACAGTGATATCGGACATTTACGTTAAGGAATGGTTGGCCAACATGGATAAGATCAATGACATTCGGATCGGTAGACGAGATTAAATCAATACATGAACTAGAGTTCTCAGTAAAATGAGTCGGTTCGTTAATAAATTGAATCACATTGTATTTTACAAATATCTTGGACATTTTATTGTTCTGGGGCTTTAATTGATCTTCATTAAAGTCACTTAACACTACAATTGTATTTATACCTGTGTCCACAGCTAAATCTATCGAATGTTCGATTAAATCGAAAGTATAATTTAAAGAATCGGGTGGCCTATAAAAGGTCCCTATTAATACAGGGTGATTCTTGCTGATCTTGATTTCAACCCAGACACATTCTACTCCAAGGACCTCTAAGTCATTTCGATGGACCACATGATAATCGTTTTTCACATAAATTGCTACACCTCCCACTAGCCTATCCACACAGTCTTTTCTAAACGGTGATTGAAAATTATCGAGAGAAATATCTTGATTCGCAACATTAGTATTTAACCAAGTTTCTGTAAAACACAGAATATCAAATTTTTGAAGTTCTACATTTAATAAATCAATTTTAGGGACAAGGCTTTGGACATTAAGATGCATGAACGAGGTAAACTGGGTAATGCATTCATCAAATTCGTCTAAGAGTGGATCTGATATTGACGAGGCTGATGATATTGAAGTGGACTGAGACGATGGTCCAGGATTTGATTCGATATCGCCAGACAACATTAACAAGATGAAAGTACATATAAAGTCAAAATATATCATACAAGCGAAATAAAATTGATTACTAGTAAGATTAGATACATGTGTGTATGAGTCCCTCTCGTAAAGGGGTGTATAATTAACAATATATTTTATATTATTCGATCTATCTAAATGTATATATACTTTGTCATGATAAAATTTCAGAAAGTTGAACAATACCATCAAAGGAATAGATTTTGACTTGATAGATACATACGAATTAATAAATATAACATGTTCAATATTCAATAACATTTTAGCTTTTACTCTTGTTGCTCTACTATAGAACAGACCTATTCGAGTTATATGTTCTGAATTTGAAATACCCATTACGAGACTTTAGTATCCCATACATAGTGGAAAGAACTCGAAACAGGAATGCTCAATTTAAATATAAAGACATACATACAACATTGAAAAAAAATGTCACCCTTTGATTGACAGAAGGAAAAACTAAGAAAAATATACACAAATACATAAGAACAAATCAAAATCATATTTACAAACAACTTCTAGGAATATGTGGAGTACAGAGAATTACTCCAGAAATGAGCTTTGTTTGATAAGGATGGGATTTTCTAATTTTTTTTTTTTTTTTTTTTTTTTTTTTTGTTGGTCCTATTTATATTCCCCGGGATTCCGACGGGTGACTCTGCTATTGTCGCCTTCTACGACAAGCGCATATATATAATTTTCCCTAAGTGACCCCTTATATCACGGAAAGAAACAGCATCGGAATATGACAAAATAAACAACTGTGCCATGATACGCCCCCCCCCCCCCCCCCCCCCCCCCCTTATGACAATTGAAGGTCAGTTGCTCAGCGTGAGAACAGTAATTAATATGCTGGCATTTTTTAGACCAATTAATTGTATATACCATATCAAAACTGGCGTTTTCCAAACTGACTAAAATCACACCTCTCACTTGCTCCCCCTTTTATCAATACAATGTATGTCACGACGTGACCTATCAGTAAAAGAGGGAACAAGTGAGAGATGTTATCGTACGAGGTGTGGACGGACGGACGAACAGCGGTATGCCATAATAAGCCCGTATTTTGACGGGCGTATAAAAATGAAAGGCCCATATCCTGAGATTACGAATATATCATTTTTGGCCAAATTATTTTTCAAAACTTTCATCAGTTTAAAGCATTTGTCGGACTATCGGACTGTCGGATTATAGCTACGGCCCCGTGATAATGTCTGTATAAATCTTAACACACTAGAAGAGTTTTATTTAATTTCGGGGGAGTGGGGTGATAATTATTTAAATTTGGTATTTAAATATTTTCTGTCAGAATAATTGTACAGACTCTGACTGAGAATAGGGAGTATATCATATATGAAGTTTTAATATGATTTAAAAAGAATTAATATATTAATATTTTGATGTTTTCTTCTGTTTTTATTGACTGCCACGACCGTTTAAAAAAATAGAACGATCCAATTTAAACTTCCTGGGTGTATTAGGGGGAATACCCTTAGCAAGACTATAATTATGATTGGTTCGTAAATTTTCCACTTCAACGGGATTTTTAAACTATGTAAAAGCTCATATTTCCACAACCCCATGCAACTTGTTTATTGTTGAAACACATTCTTTTATAATTATGATATAATTTAACATAATAATTTTTGATAAGTCAATGCTCAGATCAAAATAATTTATTATTACCAGTATGACTTTTTTCCCTATACAATACAATACAATACAATACAATACAATACAATACAATATATTTTATTCCAATTAAGGTCCCTCAAGGGGCAATAACAAATATACATTCATAATTATATCAACAGTTACAACAATACAGAATGGAGACATATGTTCATAAACAAGACAATTCTAACTTTAAATGATAGCATGTTACAGAAATGCTACTTCAGGGGCGGATCCAAGGGGGTGGGGGTGCACCCGGCGTGCGCCCCCCCCCCCCCCTAAAATTGGAAAAAAATATGATTTTTTGGCGTAAAATCGTGATTTTTCACACAAAATACCCCAAACATTTCCGTGCCTCCCTCCGTTCGGCCCATTTTTTTTAAGCGCGTCCCCCTAACTTGAAATCCTGGATCCGCCCCTGTACTTGAACATCTCAGCTTAAACATTTACAACCTCTTATTGAGTATCACATTACCTCAAGGTGAACAACATTACAGCAATTTCTTCTTATCCATTTCTTACACTGGTATAATAATTGATTGAAATAAATTTTCTTTTTCCAGATTATTATAATAATTGATTTAAATTATGTTTCTTTTTCCAAATTACCTTTCAATAGTAATACTAATTTTATTGTCAAATAAACATCCATACATGTTTGTGACCAGGAAATAAAACAAAAAAAACAAAAAAAATCAATGTAAACAAGATATCTCAATTTATCATGAACAAATTAAGAGACTTCTGTCCTCAGTTCTAATGACTTTATTATGTAGAAGCCTATTATTTTGACATGAGCTGTAGTTGTAGGATGAAGAAGATAAATTAGTTTTTGTTCACTGGAAAATTGCATAAAATTTGAGTTTTCATTTGCAAGAATTGCAAATAGATCAGTTCTCAATTTACTGTGTATAGTACATTCCAATATAAAGTGCTCTTCATCCTCAATTTTATTACATGTTTTACAAAGTCTGAGTATTCTTTTCTAGGTATTTTGCAATATCGTCCTTTCTCTATTTCAAGATTATGGTCCCTAATTCTAATTTTAGTAAAGCCTCTTCTGATATCAGAATTATTATATGATAAATAAAATTCTCTTTCCAAATTTAATTTGAGTTTTTTATACAAGAACATTTTACTATTTTCATTAAAACTTTTGATTTTATTTTCGCACATTTGTTTATATTTGTTTTTTAATTCCCTTTTAATAAACGGTTTTGGTGACTTCACTTCCTTCAAATTTTTACAGTTGGAAGTTTTATCAAAAATGTTTTGGTCCGAAGTTATATTTTTGACAAATGTAAACCATGAATAAGTGCCCTGTGAATCAAGAGATTTTGATAATATTAAAGCTTCTTTTAACAAAGCATTTACATGATCACTATGGAGCCGAGCTATATATAAAATTGACTGTGTCATTATGAAATGCTCCATGGGTAATCTTCCCAGCTCTGCTCTTACTCCAATATTTGAGGATGTCTTTTTGGTAGCATCCCAAATTGCCGAATACCAAATTGCCGAGTCCAATTAGCCGATTCCCAAATTGCCGACATATGAAAACTATTGTTATTGCAAGTAGAATAATGCTTCTAATTTATGAAGGAAAATTGTAAATAATTAAATATATATTTCTGTTGAAATGGTTCGACATACCAGGGAGTTTAGATTATAGCATTCGAGCTCAAAAGGATATACGGTGGATTAGTCCTGCAGATAACCATGATTTCTGTCAAGATGAATGATGCCAAGAAATAATTTCAAAACATATGCTCTGTGAATAATAACTAGCATAAACATGAGAGAATACACATTTTTTGTTTTGTAAATACGCCCCAAATTTGTTTGGAGTTAATTAATTGCCCATCATTTATTAAAATCTACCATAATCATCTAGCTTGGATATTGTGGGTGTAGTACTAGTTCATTTTTAGATTACCGAAATCATCAATCAGTTCTAAATAATTTCCTATTTAACGACAATTTTCGGCATTTTTTTCTTTCTTACTTAGCAAAACTCTAAAAAAAAACATTTACTTATTTGTACTTTTTTTCCATTGTTATGAGTAATGAGTATCGGCATCTTCTATTCAACAATCAGTATGCATTTGATTATGGTTTTTCTAATTAAAATTGCGCGAAAAATTACTGTTTTCAAATTCAATAAAATATGTACACATCATCATATTTTCTTTTTAAATAAAAAATAAGATGATGAAATTTTGTCATTTTTAACAAAAGTCTGCAATATGGGATTCGGCAAAATGGAATCGGCAATATGGTATTCGGCAATCTGGTACTAATTCGTCTTTTTGGCTCCTAAAGTAAATTTACAGAAGTTCAAGTGAATCCTCTCGCAAGGCGTTTTATCAATAAAAGTAAAATTATCAATCTCTTTGTTACTTATTTCTGCTCTACGCTTGGCTTTATGATATTTCAAATAACTATCCATAAAAGATATTTCAGCATTACAATTCAGTATGGACAATGCATGGACGAGTAAACCGACCTGCGCAAACATGACCTTGGAAATTCCCACTTCAAACAAACATCGTACGTCAGACGCTTTTTAATAGTGATGATTTATTTTATTAAGCGAAGGACGCTTTTTAATAGTGATGATTTATTTACTGTCCCTGCATGAAATTATGTTTTATTTTATTTTTGTTCACAATTACATCTGGATATAAAGCATTTAATATCGATTTTTGTTTGTTTAATTTCGTACACTTATTATTGTTTACTATTTCTTAGTCCACTCATTGAACTCGGGAGGTGTGCGTGTTAAACATGATTTGATTGGATGTTTGTACATGTTCAGTGTGACGTGGTCAATTGCTATCGCCCGATTGGTTTTTTCATCGTGACGTACGATGTTTGTTTGAAGTGGGAATTTCCATGGTCATGTATGCGCAGGTCGGTTTACTCGTCCATGCATTGTCCATACTGAATTTTGACGGATTGTATAAGTTAACACTGGTTGAACCAACATATCAAAAAGATTATTTGAAACTTTGATTGGAATATTCCCTAATGAATCTACTCTAGATTTAATAGAAAACAAAACTTTCTGAGCCTTTTTAACAAGATCTTCCAAACTGTGATTAAAATTTCCATTGCTTTTGATAAGTGAACCTAAAAATTTATATTCTGATACATTTTGGATCATATTTCCTTTGAAGTTAATGAATGATGTATTGCTATTAATGTTACGTTGTTGTAGGGGGGGTCAGGCCATTATTCCGACAGCCCATTATTCCGACAGCCCATTGCTCCGACGGCCCATTGCTCCAACAGCCCATTTCTCCGACAACCCATTATTCCGTTAAAAATGGTCAAAAGTAGTATAATTATCTTAAAACCTGTTGTTTTTCTTCTATACCTAACGAAGACTGACTTTAATCTTTATACTTATTGGGCGGATTGTTTCTGTATTAAACAAAAGGGTAAATATGGGGTTAAAGTCAAATGTCATGGTGCTAGCAGATTCCTTACATCATGACGACATGAGAAATATCAGTACCAATTTCGGATCGTCTAACACTTCTACATTTTGGACTTAATCATGAAAAGTTTACACCGCCACCGTTACGCGAGACGATACAAAAATTATTGGAGGGGGGGAGATTTTTTTTTTAATTTCTTGCCCCGATTTTTACCGAAAAAAAAATTTGTCCGGACGAAAATCCCAGCCCCCGCTCCCGTCCGTCCATAAACTTTGTAACAAAGGAGTACACCATATCTAGATGTGCATGAAATAATTATAAAGGTTTGTTCTGACATTAACGGTTGCATTTAGGATACAGAGCCATTGTGAGTGAACTAGTCTAGTTTGATCCTGGATCTGGAGAAAAAAAATGCCATTACCGTACATTATAATTAATACAATCAAAAAATTCCATAAACTCCAGGAGGGGGGCTAAAATTAAATGTTAAAGATTTAATTTTAAGCAAAATTCGGTTGTTGTCGGGAGTATCACGTCTAAACTCCCACAATTTGTGACCGGAGAGACACTACCTAATGCTGTTCAACCGTATTGCGTTTTCTAATACGTTTTAGATACATTGTAAACCGATGAATGCCTCCTTCACATGTACATTTAATGCCCATTAAATGCGCATCGCATGCTCTAAGAGCTTCACACCTATGACAAGGAGTTTTCAGTTGGCATAAGTTACGACTGTAATAATACTATCTTTTGCATGTAGAGAAAATGTAAAAAGGCACGTAAATAATGGAAATCGCAAACGTTTTGACGTACGTGTGAAGGCATTAACCATGTTGGATGCGCATTCAATTCGCATCATGAAACGTACGTCGGAATGCAGAATAAGTGAACGTGTGTGGAAGCGGCATAATGCATATGGAAGGCATTCTATTAGCCGCATATGTTGGTTGCCAATCGTGCTTCAACAGAAGTGATCGATGTATTTATTGACCTGAGCAAGGGAACTGTCTACCTATCTTCGGAGCTTTTTCCATTCTTCTGCATGTACATTGTGCTCCCTTTCTCTCCTTTTCTACTATATACGTCCTTCTTCAATTCTCAACTCTCCTCGCTTCCATGCGTATTGCTAACTTCCGTCATTTTGTCTTTCTCATGCTTCTCCCGGTTTACACTTTTTTCCTTCACTCCTCTTTTCTGGTTCCTTTATGCAGTGTGCACAACTTTTTCTTCAATTTTTAACTTTCCCATACCAGGTCGGTCGATCATAATTGCCTTGAACGGGGATGTACAGCCTAGGGTAAAAGCTCCTTTTCCTTTCCAGAACATTCCGTCTAGGCCATGGCCCGTCAAGATTAGCCTGACCGACGGAACATCCTGTTGGATACACCTGGTTAAACCATGGATTTGTGGATTGAGTTCTATTTTGCATTGTCGGAAAAATGGACCGTCGGAGTAATGGGCTGTCGGAGTAATGGGTTGTCGGAGTAATAGGCTGTCGGAGTTATGGGCTGTCGGAATAATGCTACGCACCCGTTGTAGGACCATAGTTTTTGTTTTTTTAACATTTACAGTTAGTTGCCAATTGTCACAAAAATCACTAAGTTTGTTAATACTGTTTTGCTCTCCGATATAACAAGAAGATCATCTGCAAATAATAATGACCCAATGTTAGAATTACCAAGTTTAGGAGGTTCTGACTCAACTGAGTTAAAATTAGCCTCCATTTCATTTATGTACATTTAAAAAAAAAAGTGGTTCTTAGGGAATCCCCTTGTCTTACCCCCCTATGAATTTGAAAAAAATTACTATGAGAATTTTAAAATTTAAAAGCTGTTTCTGTTTTTGAAAGTTGCTGTTTTACAATATTGTATAACTGTTTACCAACACCAATTTTGACTAATTTGAATAATAATCCATTTCTCCAAACAGAATCAAAAGCTTTCTGGAGATCTACAAAACATACAAATAATATTCTTTTATTTTTATGTACATATTTATTAATTAAGGTTTTTAATACAAACAGACTGTCTGATGTTCTATGGTTCTCTCTGAAACCAAATTGTGTTTTAGCATATTTATTAGTCATTAAAGTGAATAATCTCTGATTGAGGATGGCACTAAAAAATGTTGACAAGCAATTGACAAGTGATATACCCCTGTAGTTAGAAGGGGGGTCTGATTTACTTCCCGATTTATGTAATAGAATCACATATGACTTATTCTATTGCTTTGGATAATGACCCAATTTTAAAATTAAAAATTAAATAATTTTGCGACTGATTTTAAAGTTATATTACAACTGTACTTAATTACTTCATTTATTATTCCATGTGGTCCACCAGCTTTATCGTTCTTCAATTTATTCAATGCAAATTTTATTTCTTTTATTGTTATAGGGTCATCAGTTTCTGGATTAAAACATATGTTTTTTTCAAGACTTTGAAGTTTTTCATCAATTTGATTTTTGAAAGTTTCATTACTATTTGTACATCGTCCTTGATCTTGCACATGTTTAACAGTTTTTTCTATGTCATTAAACAATTCCATAAGTTCACTGTTTTGGTCCAATTTTTTGTTATCAAGCGATTTTAAAATCTTCCAAAATTCTGCTGGTTTTTTTTCCATACTCTCTGAGAGTTGATCAAATATATGTTTTTTATAAGCATATTTTTTTTGTTGAACAATTTTCCTAAAACATTTTAATTGATAAAAATATTTTTGTTTTAGCTGATTATTGTATGGATCTTTTCTTAACTGTTTTCCTAGAAAATTTAATGATTTTTTTTGTTCAGACCAGTTTTGCCTATCTTTCCTTTCTTTGCTTTTTTTCTTAACATGTATGAATTTACACGATTTATTTGCAATATCTTCAAAAACCAAATTTAATTCTTCCGTAGCAGTGTCTATACCATATTGATATTCAGCAAAGTTTTTAATTTCAAAATTTATGATTTTATTTTTCACATTTTCCTCTGACCTTCTATGATCTTCAGTTTAGATTCACTAGTCCATCGGTAACCTTTATTTTCTCTCCAATTTGTCATACAATTACTATTATCTTGTGGTCCATCGGTAACCTTTATTTTCTCTCCCATTTGTCATACAATTACTATTATCTTGTGGTCCATCGGTAACCTTTATTTTCTCTCCCATTTGTCATACAATTACTATTATCTTGTGGTCCATCGGTAACCTTTATTTTCTCTCCCATTTGTCATACAATTACTATTATCTTGTGGTCCAACGGTAACCTTTATTTTCTCTCCAATTTGTCATACAATTACTATTATCTTGTGGTCCATCGGTAACCTTTATTTTCTCTCCCATTTGTCATACAATTACTATTATCTTGTGGTCCATCGGTAACCTTTATTTTCTCTCCAATTTGTCATACAATTACTATTATCTTGTGGTCCATCGGTAACCTTTATTTTCTCTCCAATTTGTCATACAATTACTATTATCTTGTGGTCCATCGGTAACCTTTATTTTCTCTCCAATTTGTCATACAATTACTATTATCTTGTGGTCCATCGGTAACCTTTATTTTCTCTCCAATTTGTCATACAATTACTATTATCTTGTGGTCCATCGGTAACCTTTATTTTCTCTCCAATTTGTCATACAATTACTATTATCTTGTGGTCCATCGGTAACCTTTATTTTCTCTCCAATTTGTCATACAATTACTATTATCTTGTGGTCCATCGGTAACCTTTATTTTCTCTCCAATTTGTCATACAATTACTATTATCTTGTGGTCCATCGGTAACCTTTATTTTCTCTCCCATTTGTCATACAATTACTATTATCTTGTGGTCCATCGGTAACCTTTATTTTCTCTCCCATTTGTCATACAATTACTATTATCTTGTGGTCCATCGGTAACCTTTATTTTCTCTCCCATTTGTCATACAATTACTATTATCTTGTGGTCCATCGGTAACCTTTATTTTCTCTCCCATTTGTCATACAATTACTATTATCTTGTGGTCCATCGGTAACCTTTATTTTCTCTCCAATTTGTCATACAATTACTATTATCTTGTGGTCCATCGGTAACCTTTATTTTCTCTCCAATTTGTCATACAATTACTATTATCTTGTGGTCCATCGGTAACCTTTATTTTCTCTCCAATTTGTCATACAATTACTATTATCTTGTGGTCCATCGGTAACCTTTATTTTCTCTCCAATTTGTCATACAATTACTATTATCTTGTGGTCCATCGGTAACCTTTATTTTCTCTCCCATTTGTCATACAATTACTATTATCTTGTGGTCCATCGGTAACCTTTATTTTCTCTCCAATTTGTCATACAATTACTATTATCTTGTGGTCCATCGGTAACCTTTATTTTCTCTCCAATTTGTCATACAATTACTATTATCTTGTGGTCCATCGGTAACCTTTATTTTCTCTCCAATTTGTCATACAATTACTATTATCTTGTGTTATGTTACATTCTATTATCAGTTTAATTTGAGAATGATCCGAAAGAAAATTAAAATCTTGAGTGGTGAAAAATAGAACTGAGGACAGAAGACTCTCACTAACAATAGAATAATCAGCCATTAGCTGTCAAACAAGTAAAATAACCTAGTGAGTCCCCCACATATCTGACATTCTAAGTTTTGATGCTATGCACAAATATAAAAGGTTCTTTCCTTGTGTATTACAGATATGATCTTGGTTATTTCTTTTAAATATTTGATCCACTGAATAATTTCTAGGAAAAATATAATTATCAGAAAAATTATTCAAATCTGTGGAATCTTTCAATATATAATCAGGACTTTGGCCAGTTCGAGAGTTAAAATCGCCTATCAAGAGAACCTTTCCTTGGTTTGCAAAAATATTATCGTAGTGCACAGATGTGACAGGTGGAATATAAACAGCGCATACATATAAATCATGCATGTTCAAATGTCAAAGAATGATTTATCTAGTTTCAACCAAAGTCTATTTTCAGATTTAGAACCATAATTTACATAAGTAACTCCCCTAGATATTGTCTTTTTATAATAAACAATAATACCGCCGCTATGGCGCCTAGATTTCTGTTTTTTTTCTTGCGACACTTTGAAATAATATTAAATTCAGGTAATATATATTTCTTGTTCTCACCTGTCCACGTTTCTAATAATATATTTATGTCACTTGTTAAGCTTTTCTCTGAAAATATTATCTTCAATTTTATCACCAAATCAAAAAATATTCCAGGCAGATATGGAGAGTTGACTCAGATAAGCATTTGTACTATTTTTCAACATAATTTCTATTAAAAGTATACATAAAGTGAAATAATGACTGAAATCATAATCAATTACACAATAGTGTGATTTTTAAAACTATGTATTATGTCCATTATTTATTACTTGAAGTCTGACCAAAGGGAAATAACTCTAACATTATCTGTCTATACATATGTAGTTCCATACATGTATATACAATTCTTATTCAAGTATCTTTCTGCACAAGTTGTAAGGAAATAAGAATGCATATTTAGTAAAACTTAGTATGTATTATTTAAATTGGACTTTACTTTATTTTTATTTATTTAAATCTATTATTATATAATATAGTTAAATGCTTTTACCAATTTAGCTACCTTCTGAAATATATTTATAAGCCACATTTGGTCTCATATCTATAAGATCATATTTCTATGTATTAAAAATAAAATATAATGACTAAATTTATGACAAATATCTCTGTGTGCCACAGCCATTAAATCATCAATATAACATGATTTAACACTAGCTCTTAGTTTAATAACAAATAAAGCAGCTGAATAATTGCATGTTAAATGTTCAAAATGATTCATTGTACCTGGTGACAATATGTATTTTCAAAGCATTCTATTATACATATCCTAAATTTATACTCCCTGTTTAACATATTTTCATGTATGACCTATTTAATGAATGATAAATGATAGTTGCAATATTCATAATCATATAACATGTTATGTATCTGTTATGTGGAA
This sequence comes from Bathymodiolus brooksi, assembly GCA_963680875.1. Taxonomy (NCBI): domain Eukaryota; kingdom Metazoa; phylum Mollusca; class Bivalvia; order Mytilida; family Modiolidae; genus Bathymodiolus; species Bathymodiolus brooksi. Next base: position 13,959,802 of record OY804583.1, on the reverse strand, counting down.
AATATAACATGTTCAAAAGTAATATCGGTATTTGAGTTGTAACCTGTAGCCAGGAGTAGAGTGAAAGGAGGGGTTGAACTGGAGGCTAAAATCTGATAAAAAAAACTAAATAAAAAAAAATAGCCTTTCATAAGGAAAGGTTAAGATAAGTGCTATTTGCCTTATTGAAAGTTAAAACAAATAAACAAAAACATTTAACCATTTTCCCCAATATTCACCTTTCAAATGGGGGGTGGGGTGGGGGGAGGGGGGTGGTGGTGGGGGGGGGGGGGGGGGGTGAGTGGGGGGGTGGTGGTGGCTTAATTGTACATGTTGGAAGTTACTTTTTGATAAATAATATATATTGAGAAACAACAATATACACTTAAATCCTTTCAAAATAAATAATGGATCAGGGATGAAAAAGATAATGGGAGGGGGGGTGTAGTATATATTGAAACACAATAGTATATATTGGTACCTTTCAAATTAAATTGCTGTACTGATTGGGTGGGTGCATAAATGTACATCATTCGTAACACATTTTATACTGAGACTAACTCCCAAATTGAACAAATTGTTTTTATTAATATCTCTTAGCATTGTACTTACATTATATATTATATTAGAGTTACCTCTCTTTGATTGTATAATAATTATAAACTCTGTTGTTGCAGAAGCCTTGTATGAGGAGAGGATAGATATAGGCTTGTCCTGCTATCCAATCCTTTTCAGTACTTTTCTGAATAAAATACGTTTAAATTAACATAATAATGTGCAAAAATGGTCTATAATCTATAGTATAAGAATAATAAGAAGGAAAATATATTTTATTACAAATTAATGAGCCCATAAAGGGCAAAAAAAAAATCAAATACAGTGATTACAATGATTCAAGGCATAATACAAATATAATATAGCATGCACAAAATTAAAAATATATATACAGATTAATACATGGACATTTCCATATTGGCCTGGTTATCATCCCGAGACCCCCATATTGGCCCGAGACGGAGTCGAGGACCAATATTGGTCGAGGGATGATAACCAGGCCAATATGGAAATGTCCATGTATTAAACTATTTATTACATACTTCCGACATCTAGAAAAGAGACACCCATATTGGCCTGAGACGAAGTCGAGGCCCATATTGGCCCGGGCCAATATGGGCCTTGATAGCCTCGATATGGAAAATCAATGATCTTGTAGTAATTCAATAACCGGTTATTTTCCCGGGATGTGAAAATATGGACAGTTTACTTCCGGTCATATTGGTCATACAAAAATGACATTATTTGAACTAAGTACATTCGTATGTTATAAAAAGCTATATTATGACTTATACAACACAGTCAGGTCAGAGCCAATTCAATAACAATCAATAAATCATAGACATTATAATAATAAATCAATGCAGCAATGTTCATTATATCTAGTTTGATCTGAAATAATTACCAAAATATTCAGCTAGCCCAATAATGGACTTAACCTTCTGATTTCTAAACATTTACTAATATATGAACCAAGTTCCTTTAAAACAGTTAAGTTTTCATTGGATAAAAACCAAATAAATTTAGAAGAATTATTTAAAGAGGAAAAGTTTGAACAGTGACTTTCAACTTTTTCAATAAAATTATGTCTTAAAGTATTATATAAAGGACACTCTAAAAGGAAATGTTGTTCATTTCCTATCTTTTCCAGGGAACAATATTGACATAAACGTTCAGATCTGTCCAGTCTATTTTGATGGTGTCGAGCCTTTTCAATTCTCAGAGGATGAGCACTGATTCTCAACTTACATAATTACTGGGCGAGTGGTGGATTTTAAAATAATTTATCTGAGTGTATTTTTCTCTATCAAAGCAATTTTTAAGAGAAAAATAAATATCAAGCTTACTAATGTTACCATTCAGAATATCTTGTTTATTTTTATTACAGAAAATCATAAAACTGTCACATAATTTATAAAATAGAAATAATAGAAATAGAAATACTTTATTAAACCAATTAAGGATCCTTGTGGGTTTATAATTTCATACAATGATTACAATGTTTAGAATACATAATACAAATTAAATTGATGAATTATAATAATGATTTACCAGGAGGGAAGCAGGTGACCAAGGGAGATAAAAAAAAACTTATATATTATATGGATTATTCCCCTTTGTCCAAGATTAGAAAACTTAATGAATTGGATGTGGCTGATTCCCTCCTAGGAATGTAGACCTAACAAATATGTAAATAAAATAAAATAATAACAATAATAACAATAATAACAATAATAATAATAATAATAATAATAATAACAATAATAATAATAATAATAATAATAATAATAATAATAATAATAATAACAATAATAATAATAATAATAATAATAATTAATGCAAGGACTGAACCATGTTTTGAGGAGTTATACATAGATATGTATGTACAATTACATGTATAAAAGTGTTTTCTCTATATATATTATATGTAACACTCACTGTTAACAATTATATGATATGATCTTACACATTATTTAATATCAATCTATCATGAAGAACCTCATCCATCAGAAATATTTGTTGATCTCAATTTAAAGCTTTGAATAAGAAAATGACCTAAATTTTCAACTAAAAATGTATTTTCAGTGGTCATTAACCATACAAATTTGAATTGATTATCTAACTTGATAACATTTTTACAATAATTTTGAATTTTAATATACAATTCCTTACGTAAACTATTATAAAAAGCACATTTTATTAGAACATGAGGTTCATCTTCGATATCATTCTGTGAACAAAACTTACATATCCTCTGTGACCTTTCAATAGAATTATTTTTATGCCTCTCTGTTTCCACTCTTAAACACGCCGGTGTATCAGGTTGAATGGTCCGGCCGCCAGATGTTCCGGACGGCCAAAATTGCCTAGGCTATTTGTTCCGATGCCAGGCAATATGGACCGGCATGCTTTTACATTTATAAACCTATCTATATTTTGTAATTTACAACGTATTATCAATAAAAATATTCATCTCGGCTATGTGTGTATATATTTTTTAATTCGTAATTCGTTTGTTTATTTGTTGGCAAGCTCACTAAGATCGAAAATGTTGGTCAACGGTTTGATAAAATAGCCGCGAGTGTCCCAAAACGAACAATAACAAATCTTACAGCGTTATCTACATCAATTAACAAATCAATATACATGTATGTTTGGTATCTTCCAGAATTTTTGCTCTAGTCATGATAGCAGAGGAAGACGTAGTTAACAAATTGGTAAAAACACGAAGACTCATTCAGGAACTAGACATTGAACAATTCCCAGCAAACTCCCAGGGAAAGAAATAAAATAAAATATTGACGAGGTCAGGCCATATTTGGACGAAGACGCGCTTGCAGCCCTACAGGCAACTAGTAAGTATTTATTTAAGCGGAATATATAGCTGCGTGTTTTATAATTTTTTTTATATTAAATCAAGTTTATCTTATCCTTAGCAAAAGTTCGGCAGCATGATAATCAAACACACATACACACACTATCCACAAACAGGGTTGAAAACCTCAACATGATACCACGAAGAACATCAATCATTACAGACTGGTGCTATTGTTTATTGAAAGTTGTTCATTTTGTGGAATCACCTTTTTCTCAATGTAATCCCATAATATTGCTTTCTATTTAAAATAGATATATGAACACATATCCACAAATATAATTATATGGATATAAAAATGGCATAATTCCAACATATGTATTTTTCAGTTCAAATGAAATTTTAGACGTTGAAGGCGCATACCATTGTCCATTGTGCAACAAACCATCAGTACAAGATGTCGTTGGATGTGATAATTGCATGGAGTGGTATCACCTTAAGTATCTGTGCCCAACCAAGGAACCAAAGTCAAAAACGTGGTTTTGTGGCTATTGTGACTCTTAAAACCATACACGAATGTTGTAGAGTTTGTAATAAAAGTTATTTCTTCTTGTGCCTTAATTTACGTCAGTATGATACTTTTGTTGCATTAGCTATTGCATTCAACTTGGGTCGGAACAAATTGCCTAGACCCGGACCATTCAGCCTAGGCTATTCATTCCGACCGGCCCTTTTAGCCTAGTCTATGTATTCCGGCCGGCCCATCTGGCGGGTCGGAACAAATTGCCTAGACCCGGACCATTCAGCCTAGGCTATTCATTCCGACCGGCCCTTTCAGTCTAGTCTATGTATTCCGGCCGGCCCATGTGGTGGGTCGGAACAAATTGCCTGCTACACCGGGTATTCGGATACTTGGAACCGGGTCGAACACTATGAAACGGGTCAGACAAGTGACAACAACGTTTTCGGGTGAGTATGCTCTTTCTATCCTCAGCGAACGTCAGCGGCATTAACAACAGAAATAAATTGACACATCGTCTTTGCTATTAACGTACCGAGTTTTGAGTATTATAAGTGGATAATGAATCGAAAAGAACGTTTTAATATCGGAAGTTTCAGAAAAAAAATGTGAATCCTTCACTTTAGTCGCTTATATCTACCCACGGAGAGCGAGTTCCATGATTGTTTTGGTCGATATACCTCCCATAATCTATACTAGACTATTCATTAAAAAATAGGCTTTTGACTTGCGGTTTCTAGCGCAACATCTATCTTTTTATAGCAACGGGTGCATGAAATCGGACACAAAGGACCGCGGGTTATGATACAATGGAACGCGGGATCTTGTGTGTCCGTGGATACTAAGAACGCGGATTACATTCACTAATAATAACATTGAAATTGTAGTTTTGTTTAAAAAAAAGCAACGTAGCAGGCTGAATAGACTAACAACATAGTAAATCTTACAGAAAATAAACTCTATATATATATATATATATATATATATATATATATAAATGACACAACTCATAAAACAAAATTGAACTAGCTATCCAAATATATTATTTTCAGGCATGCCGCTTCTTACCTATCAACAAGTTGAAGTACGAAGAAAACATGTACAAGTGTTATTATTGTGGAATACAAGAAAGTTCCTTGCAGAGTATTATTGAACATTGTAAATTGTCATACGGAGAAGAAACATTAACATATCGGCAACTGATATTAGACGAAAACACAGGAATACAAAGATATCAAACAAAAATACACGAAGGAGTAGTACCATCTAATTTAACCAAATATGGCAAATGCATTACCGTTAATGATGGCTTAACTTACATACTTGATAAGGAATCCAAAAGAAAGAAGCTGAATACTTCAGTAAAGGAGAACTTCTGTAAGAATCTTTTTCAAACTCCGAAAAGTAACCAAAATGAAGGAAATGACTTTAAGAACGATGCAATTCAAATGGAAGTATGTTGTCCTTCAGGGAAAGAAATACCCCAATGCGATTCAGAATCTATTGAAATCAATGACATGATTGGTTTGTTGCCTAAGGTAGTGAAATCTCTTAAAGATGTTGGACAAAAAGAATCATTCTTAAAATTTATGGGACTAATAGCATCCGGAACATTTCCATTACATAACATATGCTACCTTCTCTTCTTATATATTGTTGAATGGTTTTCGTGCGATTCAACCACACATATGAGATATAGACACGAAGCCGTTAAGTTTTGGCAAATTGGATATCGGTTATTTCATGGAAAATTCCTCCGCTTTATGTCCGGGATCCGCAACTTTGGACAGGTTGTGGATGGAACATCGGAGAAAGGTTTTTTTGATCCGTTGAAATCTAGAGTGAACTGTGCCGTACCAAATGGGCTTTACGTCTGAAAACCTTATTACAAACACGGCAGCAGTAGCTCTTGTACAAGAGATACGTCCAAAAAGAACCCGTCAACTAGCTCCGCCTCCTCCATTTGAATGTCATCGATGGGTTCCTCTGACATTTCTGTTTGAAAAAGGGAAAAGATAGGTTATAATATTGCACTATCACAAGCGGAGGTGTGGAGTAAATAGCGTACAACAAAATTTACTTTGATTTATTTAATGATACTACTGCTTTGTTATTTTTTTAAGTCTTACATTTGTAGGTTTTGGGGTTAGTCACTTTACGCCTATATTTTAAAATATTTGAAATAAGGTGACTGGCCCGTGGTAAAACGGCGATAAATTCAAGCCATCTCAAATAAATTAGGACATTTTCCCATATTCAAACATCCTTAAAACAGGCATCTTATTAAATAAATTTCATAAGGGAACGACTTAAATTTACCAGTCTCGCCTGGCAACCACCGGATTATAATCCTATGTTGGCCATCCACGGCTTAAATCCTCGACCTGCCCTTGCATACGATTTATTCTTAGTGTCCGACACCCGCGTTCTTAGTATCTTTCACTTAAGGTTACCCGTGGTCCTTTGTGTTCGATTTCATGCACCCGTTGTTATAAAAAGATAGATGTTGCGCTAGAAACCGCTGGAACTCACTCTCCGTGAGTAGATATAAGCGACTAAAGTTAAAGATTAACATATTTTTTCTGAAACTTCCGATATTAAAACGTTCTTGTCTATTCATTATCCACTTATAATACTCAAAATTTATTTCTGTTGTTAATACCGCTGACGTTCGCTGAGGATAGAAAGAGCATACTCACCCGAACACGTTGTTGTCACTTGTCTGACCCGGTTCATAGTGTTCGACCCGGTTCCAAGTATCCGAATACCCGGCGTGCTTAAATGATGTGAACTTATGCGAAATCTACATAGTATTTACCTTACTTCAAAATTGTTTATCTCTAGATATTTTTCTTTTTGGAACATACTTTTGTAGGAAAAATATGTATCTAACTTTCCAGAAACATTATCTTTATCGTGGAACCATGCTTTCAAAAACAGAGTTTTTAACTTTTAATAACAATTTCTTTTATTTTATTTATAGAATAGTCACGGCAATAAATTTCTTTTAAATCAAGTTTATCAAGCAGAAAAATCACAGAAGAGTATCAAGATTGAATATTGTTTTAATGCAAATTCTTCTCACATAGAAAAGCTTCTTTCAATAAATTTGAGCTGCAATGATGTCATCGATATAGATAACTGATCATTGATAAAACAATATTATACAATTACTGCACTTGAACGAGATCAATATGAGATTTTATGGAGCAGAGTACAACAATATATATGTTGTACTCTGCTCCATAAAACCTCATATTTATCTCGTTCAAGTGCAGTAATTGTATAATATTGTACACTGACTTACACAACATGGACAGTCATATATTAATGACCGGTTTTAACCCCAAACATATTCTTGAAATGTAGAGCAGCAACGAACGCGCTGTTCATTTACTTTTATTTGTGTAAGTGTGATATTTGATAGTCTATCATGCTTATAAAATCCATATTATTTCTTAGGTTGGTTAGGTTGGTTTATGGTGTTTAACGCCAATTCCAACAATATTTCAGTTATATCGTGGCGGTGAGTTTTATTGGTGGAGGAATCCGGAGTACCCGGAGTAAATCACCGATCTGCCACAAGTCACTGACAAACTTTATCACATAATGTTGTATCGAGTACACCTCGACATTGATAGTCTCTCATGTTTATAAAATCCATATCCTTTCATGCTTAAATACCAGACTAAGAGTTCGCGATGAATGCCGAGTCGTTGTCAATCTAATTAAAATAAGATGTTTGTTGTATTTGTCATTGTTTTCTTTTTTCTTCTTTCTTTTCTTTGACAATGCATTTACATCTAATGGCATCCCATATGGAGTCATGTGAGGGTTCATGTTTTCAACCGACCAATCAGCGATGAGCCTACAATTCGAAACTGAGTACACACCAAGAGCTGTTATCCGAGTGGTCGACAAGAAGCCAAACGATGTTGTCTGATGGGTCATTATATTTAACTGCCTTGCATTTGATGTGACATCACACTGCCAATAGTATGTGTGACAATGGTAAATTATTCTCCCCCATAGAATAACAAATATACAGAGAAAAATAAAAGTTGATTCGATGACAGTTAAAAGACCACGTATGTTAAGGTTCCCGTCTTTACGTTAAATCTTTTTTTCAACTCTTAATACATGTTGTTTAGTCCAAACATTTTTATATATAACCTCTTACTCTCCTGACTTGGTACAGGCACTTCAATAAAGAGTGGCGGGGTTAATGACAAAGCTATACGATTCTGAATGGGAAGCCGCATTATTTCCTGTTCAAATTCGGCACATGTGGAAAATGGAAATAAAAAAAATCCGTTTAAAGAGTAATAATCGCAAATATCACCAACCACAACAAACAGAACGATGTGGTGGTTTATGGTTAATAGTGTTTAACGCCACTTTCAGAAATACTGTATTTCAGTTAGATCGTGACAGTCAGTTTTATTAGAGTACCCACAGAAATCCACCGACCTGCCGCAAGTCACTGACAACCTTTATCACATAATATTGTACCCGAGTACACCTGACCATGAGCGTGGTTCGAACTCACAACTTTAGTGGTGATAGGCACGGATTGCACAGGTAGTTGTAAACCCAACCACCTTACGATCACAACCACGTCGGTCCCTATTACAATGACAATATTATAATGATCGAAATTTTCACCAAATAAAACAAAAAGAACGACCCCACTGTCTTACATTTAAATGTTAAGTACAAAGAGGAATGACAGGAGATGATCGATATCTAGGTATTTTGTTGATTGATTCTGATCAATACATTCCACAATTAAGATCAGCGAGTTCCATCAACATTCTTAAACTTACAAATAGACCCCCAGACGATCATGGGCGAAGATTACAGATACATATAGATATAAACTCACTGTTTTTGTCAATAAACTTTTCAACCAGAACGTGATCCGGAATCTATTCTGTTATTTCTGTAAGTTTTTGTTTATCGTTGAAACTATCTTTCATCTTTTTTTTTATTAAAATTTTGTTGTCGATACAAAGCAAAGAAAAGATTGAAGATGCGCCATGATGGATTTTAAGGTCTTAAATTAAACGTAGAATGTCATGAAATCAAGTGCACTCATACGATTGGTATATACAAAGTAAATTGAAAAATATTGATATTTAAATAAATGACTCTAAATAGATGAAATGATTATCACGCAAAGTTTAGTGCATACGACGCGTGTCTGAAATGACCTTCATCGAGGTATGATCAAAGTTAAAATTAGTAGGAAAGGATATTGACGTAAATGAACATGATAGACTATCCAATATTACATTCAAATGAAGACCACAAATTAACAGGATCAACTTTAGAAGGTGTGGGGCACAATTGTGCTCTGTTAATCCTCCAGTGTGTTGGTTGATGAGTGAACTTGAACAGCCGAGAGTAGATAACTCTAACATGGGGCCCACTTGGGACCAATTGATCCAATTGTCTTAAGGCCTGCCATGTAAATTAAAGTAAACGAGCGGGCACTTTTCTTGCTGTTCTACAAAAGAATGGAAAAGGAAGTAATTTAAAAGTGTGTGGGAGTAAGAAAACCAAAGAGCCAGATGTTAGCGAGAATAAGACAAAGGTTACATGTCAATAAGAGATGTACCTCAGATGTTAGCGAGAAGAAGACAAAGGTTACATGTCAATAAGAGATGTACCTCAGATGTTAGTCAGAGTAAGACAAAGGTAACATGTCAATAAGAGATGTACCTCAGATGTTAGCGAGAATAAGACAAAGGTTACATGTCAATGAGAGATGTACCTCAGATGCTAGTCAGAATAAGACAAAGGTTACATGTCAATAAGAGATGTACCTCAGATGTTAGTCAGAATAAGACAAAGGTTACATGTCAATAAGAGATGTACCTCAGATGTTAGTCAGAATAAGACAAAGGTTACGTGTCAATAAGAGATATACCTCAGATGTTAGTCAGAATAAGACAAAGGTTACATGTCAATAAGAGATGTACCTCAGATGTTAGCGAGAATAAGACAAAGGTTACATGACAATAAGAGATGTACCTCAGATGTTAGTCAGAATAAGACAAAGGTTACATGTCAATAAGAGATGTACCTCAGATGTTAGTCAGAATAAGACAAAGGTTACATGTCAATAAGAGATGCACTTCAGATGTTAGTCAGAATAAGACAAAAGTTACATGTCAATAAGAGATGTACCTCAGATGTTAGTCAGAATAAGACAAAGGTTACATGTCAATAAGAGATGTACCTCAGATGTTAGTCAGAATAAGACAAAGGTTACGTGTCAATAAGAGATATACCTCAGATGTTAGTCAGAATAAGACAAAGGTTACATGTCAATAAGAGATGTACCTCAGATGTTAGTCAGAATAAGACAAAGGTTACATGTCAATAAGAGATGTACCTCATATGTTAGTCAGAATAAGACAAAGGTTACATGTCAATAAGAGATGTACCTCAGATGTTAGTCAGAATAAGACAAAGGTTACATGTCAATAAGAGATGCACTTCAGATGTTAGTCAGAATAAGACAAAAGTTACATGTCAATAAGAGATGTACCTCAGATGTTAGTCAGAATAAGACAAAGGTTACATGTCAATAAGAGATGCACTTCAGATGTTAGTCAGAATAAGACAAAAGTTACATGTCAATAAGAGATATACCTCAGATGTTAGTCAGAATAAGACAAAGGTTACATGTCAATGAGAGATGTACCTCAGATGCTAGTCAGAATAAGACAAAGGTCACATGTCAATAAGAGATGTACCTCAGATGTTAGTCAGAATAAGACAAAGGTTACAGGTCAATAAGAGATGTACCTCAGATGTTAGTCAGAATAAGACAAAGGTTACGTGTCAATAAGAGATATACCTCAGATGTTAGTCAGAATAAGACAAAGGTTACATGTCAATAAGAGATGTACCTCAGATGTTAGCGAGAATAAGACAAAGGTTACATGTCAATAAGAGATGTACCTCAGATGTTAGTCAGAATAAGACAAAGGTTACATGTCAATAAGAGATGTACCTCAGATGTTAGTCAGAATAAGACAAAGGTTACATTTCAATAAGAGATGCACTTCAGATGTTAGTCAGAATAAGACAAAAGTTACATGTCAATAAGAGATGTACCTCAGATGTTAGTCAGAATAAGACAAAGGTTACATGTCAACAAGAGATGCACTTCAGATGTTAGTCAGAATAAGACAAAAGGTACATGTCAATAAGAGATATACCTCAGATGTTAGTCAGAATAAGACAAAGGTTACATGTCAATAAGAGATGTACCTCAGATGTTAGTCAGAATAAGACAAAGGTTACATGTCAATAAGAGTTGTACCTCAGATGTTAGTCAGAACAAGACAAAGGTTACATGTCAATGAGAGATGTACCTCAGTTGTTAGTCAGAATAAGACAAAGGTTACGTGTCAATAAGAGATGTACCCTCAGATGTTAGCGAGAATAAGACAAAGGTTACATGTCAATAAGAGATGTACCTCAGATGTTAGTCAGAATAAGACAAAGGTTACATGTCAATAAAAGATGTACCTCAGATGTTAGTCAGAATAAGACAAAGGTTACATGTCAATAAGAGATGTACCTCAGATGTTAGTCAGAATAAGACAAAGGTTACATGTCAATAAGAGATGTACCTCTGATGTTAGTCAGAATAAGACAAAGGTTACATGTCAATAAGAGATGTACCTCAGATGTTAGTCTTGATGATAATTACATTTGTGCGCACTAAATTGGATATCTACATGTGTAGTACTATCACTGGGTCGATACCGCTGTTGATGGACTATTAGTCCCCACGTGTATCATTCGCCCAGTAGTCAGTCTTTCGGCACTATAGTCCATTTGACTTCTATAAATGTTCAGAAAAAAATTCTTAAAAATCCAGTTTTCAAATCAACATTTTTTTCTAGATGTATATTCATGAGAACCTGTATCACTCACCTGGTTGTATCACATTTTGGGATTAGTGCAAAATGTAAATATCATTAGCCATATCAGTCCTTAAGCATATCATGAATGGTTTGGTTTTATGGTGCTTAACGCCACTTTCAACAATATTTCAGCTATATCGTGACGATCAGTTTTATTGGTGGAGGAAACTGGAGTACCAGGAGAAAACCATCGACCTGTCGCAAGTCACCGAAAAACGTTATGACATAATGTTGTACACCTCATCTGAGCGGGATTAGAACTCACAACGTTAGTGATAATAGGCAATGATTGCATAGGTAGTTATATAAATCTAATTACCATACGATCACGACTACGACGGCCCCCATATGATGGAGATTTTAGATTACAGTCAAATGAACTCCTATGGTATCCAAATTTTTATCTCGGACTATGGCAAAAATATCCTGCCGGAGAATACCAAATCGATTGGATTGCATATTCTCAAAGCTCAGAAAACTGTGACAAGACCCCCCCCCCCCCCCCCCCCCAAAGAAAAAAGCAACGTGTTAATGATTCTTTTGCAAAGAGTTTTTTTTCTAGTAAATAAGAATTCCTTACCAAGAAATTGTTTACTGATAAAATTTAAGATTGATTAAATAAAATCTGTGACACAGATACCAAATTTGGTTGACCTAATAAATTAACAGTATATATGTTGCTTGCATGTGCTTAACCTGTGCATTTACGTATGGTGCAAAGTTTATTCCACTTTTTACAAACCAATACTTTTATGAAAAAAAAAAATATTTATAAAAGAAGCATTTGTTAAGATTATACATTTCAATAGGGCCCTTCCAAATTGTAGGGGAAGGGGCGCAGGCACTTGTTTCATTCAAAAAATATATGCCCCCTCCTCTTCCATAAGTAAGGAAGAGGAAGGGGCATACATTTTTTGAATGATACAAGTGCCTGTGGGAAGGGGTCAGGAAGCACTTCCATTTAATATTGATGTACCTTGAGATTTCAAAGTGCTTGAATACTTGTAATTTGACGAAGTTATATTTTAATTAAAGTGGAGTAAATGTTGTAACCAGGGTACACTAGCCTAGTATTGTTTCTAAATCACACTGCTCTAATACTGTATTGAGTTGGGATATTCCAACGTGTTTGTGCTTGCCTCCACTTGTTGTTTTGTTACCTCCCCTGTATTGAGTTGGGATATTCCAAGCGTGTTTGTTGTTGCTCCCCTTTGTTGTTTTTGCTACCGTCTCTTGTTGTAAGAGTTACATTTCCTGTATCAAGTTGCGATATTCCAAACGTGTTTTGGTTGTGTCCCAAAGCTATCTTTTTTAACTGGATAACCATGAAACCCTGGATCACAGGGACCTGGGGACTCACCATAGCATACTAATGGAAGATCACACTACAAAAAACATTCCCCCACAAAATCAAGAGGTACACCAGTGTAAGATTTATTTGTTTGTTTTTGTTGTTGTTTAATGGTGATGTCCAATCACTTCTGTAATTCTGGATAAAATCTTTAGATGCTAAATAATACTGTATAAGTCACTCAAGTGTGAAAAACTGAGAATGATGTCTTATTTACACAATAATCTTCTTCAATGAGCACTGAAGTTCATGAGAACCTGTATCGCTCATCTGATTTACAGTAATCATATTACATTTCAGGATTAGGGGAAAACATAAATATCATTTCACATGTCAGTCCTTAAGTACATGTCATGTTTAAAAAAATAATTTCAATAATTTCAGATTCCTGTGATCACATACACACGTTAAGGGCGGTCGTGGTCATGCTCGTATGGAAATTGGAGCTACAACTACAGTATTGGCGCATGTACAAATAAAAACCACTCATATAAACAAAATGAGCAAATAAACAAACAAAATATAGACCATTCCGAATGTTTTGGTGTAAAATTTGTTAAAATCTATCCAGAAATGACTTTACAATAATATTTTGAAAAAATATGGTTTTGGTCGATTATATAGGGATTTTTTTACATGCGCTAATACTTGTGCAATCAGTGCCTATCACCACTAAAGTTGTGAATTCGAATCCCGTTCATAACAAGGTATACTCGATACAACATTATGTGATAAAGTTTGTCAGTGACTTGCTACAGGTCGGTGGTTTTCCAATAATATGTCAGTTAAAACGGATAACGTGATGACCAGTTTTAATGGTATTTAATGTCACTTTCAACAAGTTGTCAGCTATAAAATGTACAACATAGTGAACAGTTTTACTGATGTTTAATATCACTTTCAACAATGTGTCAGGCATAAGGCATAACTTGGTGACCACATTTATTGGTGCTTAGCGCCACTTTCAATAATATGTCAGTTATGATGGATAAAGTGGTGACTAGTTTTATTGGTATTTAATGCCACTTTCAACGATATGTCAATTATAATATATATATATATATAACATGGTGACCAGTTTTATTGGTGTTTATCGCCACTTTAAACAATATGTCAGGTATAACGTATAACATGGTGACCAGTTTTATTATCTCACCTGACCCAAAGGGTCATGTGAGCTATTGTCACCACTGAATGTCCGTCCGTCCATTAACTTTTTACATTTTAATCAGCTCCTCTGAAGCCACGGGGCCAATATGAACCAAACTTTGGTGGAATGGTCCTTGGATGTCCCCCTTCCAAAATTGTGTCCGGTGACCCCGATTCCCAACCAAGATGGCCGCCCAGCTAAAAATAGGAAAAGGGGATGCTGCTTTAGTATATGTCAAATTGAGCTCAAATATTAACTGCAGCTACATGGTAAGGAGTAGTTTAACATATATTCCAGGTTTTAGTGTGAAATTTTTCTTTCAGCCGATTTATACCGATTATGCAAATGTTTTGATAAAATCTCACATGTAAATCTTCTCCTCTGAAACCGCTGAACCAAATTAAACCAAACCTGGCAGGGATGGTCCCTGGGTGGGCCCCTTTCAAAATAGTGTCCGAGAGCCCCGCCCTTCCATTCAAGAAGGCTGCTGTTACTAAAAATAGAAATTTCTGCAATTGTCCATTGGTGCTTTAGTATAAATCAAAATGAGCTTAAATATTAACTGCAGCTACATGGCAATGAGTAGTTTAACAAATATTCCGGGTTTTTCTGTGAAATTTTTCTTTCAGCCGATTTATACTGATTATGCAAATTAGGCATATTTTGATAAAAGATCACATTTAAATATTCACTGAAATCGCAGAACCAAATTAAAGCAAATTTGGCTGGGATGGTCCTTGAGTGGTCCCTTTTCAATATGGTGTTCGATAACCCCGCCCTCCATTCAAAATGGCTGCTGTTACTAAAAATAGAAATGTCTTTGGTTGTCAATTTCTGCTTTATTACAATATTACAATATTACAATATGAACTCAAATTTGAACTGCAACTACATGCCAACATGGCAATGGGTAGTTTAACGTATATTCAAGTTCTTTCTGTGAGATTTGTTCAGCCAGTTTATTCCGTTTAGGAATATTATGAGATAAAAATCACATCAAAAGCTTTTGCTCAGAAATTTGAGTTGAAATGATCTTTGGGTGGCCCACTTTCAAAATTATCTGTAACCCCCATTTTCTATCAACTTTAGATGTCAAACTGAAAACTAGGTGAGCGATTACAGGCTCCTGGGAGCCTCTAGTTGGTATTTAACGCCACTTTCAACAATATATCAGCTATAACTGATAATATGGTGCCTACTTTTAGTGGTGTTTAACGCCACTTTCAATAATATGTCAGCTATAATGTATAACATGGTGAACAGTTTTATTGGTGTTTAATGCCACTTTCAACAATGTGTCAGTTATAACGTATAACACGGACGCCACTTTCAACATGATGCTTACCACCACAACATTATGTCAGTTAACGTTTAACATGGTGAATAGCATGGTCACCATCTTTAATAGTGTTTAACGTCACTTGAGTTTCAATAATATACCAGTTATAATGTATAACCTGGTGGCCAATTTTATTGGTGTTGAATGCCACTATCAACAGTATGTCAGTTATAATCTATAACATGATGGCCAGTTTTATTCGTGCTTAACGCCACTTTCAATAATACGTCAGTATTAATGTATAACATGGAGGCCAATTGTATTGATGTTTAACGCCACTTTCAACAAGATGTCAGTTATAACGTATAAAATGGTGACCAGTTTTATTTGTCTTTAACGTCACTTTCAACAATATGTCAGGTATAACGTATAACCTGGTGACCAGTTTTATTGGTGTTTAATGTCACCTTCAAAAATATGTCAGGTATAACGTATAACCTAGTGACCAGTTTTATTGGTGTTTAATGCGACTTTCAACAATATGTCAGTTATAGCGTATGACATGATGGCCAGATTTATTGGTGTTGAATGCCACTTTCAACAATATGTCAGTTATAATGTATAACATGATGGCCAGATTTATTCGTGCTTCACGCCACTTTCAGCAATATGTCAGTATTAATGTATAACATTTGTTAACGAGGATTGCCAACAGCCAATGGTTCTCCTCAAAATACATACATGAATACATAATTTCAATCAAAGTAATAAGCATTATATTGATTGAAATTATGTATTCATGTACATGTATGTATTTTGAGGAAAACCGCTCGTAGCCATTGGGTGTTGGCAATCCTCGTTAAACAAATAAAGAATTAAATTAACATGGAGGCCAATTTTATTGATGTTTAATGGCACTTTCAACAAGATGTCAGTTATAACGTATAACATGGTGACCAGTTTTATTTGTGTTTTACGTCGCTTTCAACAATGTGTTGGATATTACGTATAGCATGGTGACTAAAGGAGGAAATTAGAGTATACCTTATGACAACTAGCAACTGTTTTATCAATTTCACCTTCTAACAGTTTTATTTGTGGAGAAAACTAGAGTATACTTTGTGACAACTAGTAATTGTTTAATCAACTTCACCTTCTAAAAGTTTGATTTGTGGATGAAACTAGAGTATACTTTATGACAACTAGTAACTGTTTTATTTGTGGTGGAAACTAGAGTATACTTTATGAGAAAGTTTTTTCTAGTAACTGTTTTATCAACTTCACTTTCTAACAGTTTGATTTGTGGAGGAAACTAGAGTATACTTTATGACAACTAGTAACTGTTTTATCAACTTCACCTTCTAACAATTTGATTTGTGGAGGAAACTAGAGTATACATCTGACAACTAGTAACTGTTTTATCAACTTCACCTTCTAACAGTTTGATTTGTGGATGAAAATAGAGTATACATCTGACAACTAGTAACTGTTTTATCAACTTCACCTTCTAACCGTTTGAATTGTGGAGGAAACTAGAGTATACATCTGACAACTAGTAACTGTTTTATCAAGTTCACCTTCTGTCAAACAGTTTTATTTGTGGAGGAAACTAGAGTATACATCTGACAACTAGTAACTGTTTTATCAAGTTCATCTTCTGTCTAACAGTTTTATTTGTGGAGGAAACTAGAGTATACATCTGACAACTAGTAACTGTTTTATCAAGTTCACCTTCTGTCTAACAGTTTTATTTGTGGAGGAAACTAGAGTATACATCTGACAACTAGTAACTGTTTTATCAAGTTCACCTTCTGTCTAACAGTTTTATTTGTGGATGAAACTAGCGTATACATCTGACAACTAGTTACTGTTTCATCAACTTCACCTTCTGTCTAACTAGAATCAAGCTCACAAAATGTAGTGTCATTTTTTTTACTGGTTCCTCTAAAAAAAATTCTTCAACCTTATAACATTTTAAGGCCACACCAAATAAAATTGCGACGTTTCATTATAAAAATGGAAACTTTCTTTAAGAATATGAACTTAGGATGAAATGTTCTTAGTTCTTAGAAAAAACCCCCAAAATAATGATGCATAAACTATGACATAATCAGATGTATATCTGGGTAGGAGCGAATCTGAGTTTTTGTATTGTTTATATCTGCATTGCATTTATCAAGAGTGGGTTAGGAATACCATTCAATGGTAGGGGCGTCATGGTCGTGATCATAAGCACCACTTAAGTTGTGAGTTCAAATCCTGTTCATGGCTAAGTGTACTCGATTCAACATTATGTGATAAAGCTTGTCAGTTACTTGCGACAGGCGGCGAGGCCAGTGGTTTTCTCCACCAATAAAACTGACCGCCACGACATACATTTGTGTAACTGAAATATTGTTGAAAGTGGCGTTAAGCACCATAAACCAACCAACCTATTCACTGGCTTAAATACTGTCACATTTGTGTGCCCGTCTCATGACCTGGATTTTCACCATCATCTGACACTGTTTAAACTTTCTGTTCATAATTGGTGTGTAATAAAAGTTTAAACTTAAGATACAAGTGTAAAATATAATATATACAAATAGTATGTAGTTGTTATATCTCTGTTTATTGGTTTATAAACACTTGTAAAGATTTTAATGTTATTAGTAATAGTACAAAAAATGTCAATGCTCGCCACCCATAACAAATATATTGGTATTCCTGCTTCCCAACTGAACCCTTAAAATTAAATTTATCCCACAAAATTCATTAAGGTTCTGAATTGTTTCTACTTCATGCTTTTACAATGAAAAATGTGTCTTTTTAGAATCTTTAAAGTAAAAAAAAAGATGACTACCTATCTAACTTTTGCTTAAAGCATGACCCAATAAATTTATATAAGAAAACACAAATAATTAAAAATAATATATATACATAGAATGACATCTTTTGCAGGCATATCAATTCATACACTTTTAATGTCCAGATTTATCATCCATCATCATTTAGAAAGATAAAAATGTCAGATCTCCAAATAAATCATAGAATTATTTGAAAATATCATTTGTCCATACATACAAAATATGATACCACCAGGATACATGCATAAACTTATTTAAAAAATAAAAATGTCAGGTCTTCAAATATATCAAATAATCTTATTTTAAAAAAAAAGATGTCAGTTTTCTAAATTATTATAAAACCCCATAAAAACATAAAAATGTCAGCTGTCTTGATTATTATACAACTTCATTTAGAAAATAAAAATATCAGCTACGTCTAAATCATTATAAAACCACATTTTAATAAAAATGAAAAATGTCAGTTGTCAACAATATTATACAACCCCATTTAAAAAAAGAAAAATTTCAGGAGTTCAAATTATTTTTGAAACCCCATTTAAAAAACAAAAATGTCAGCTGCCTAAATTATTATACAGCTTCATTTAAATATTAAAAATGTCAAGAATCCAAACATAAAAAATAAAAATGTCAGTTTCTAAATTATTATAAAGCTCCATTTAATTAAAAAAAAAAAAAATGGCAGGTGTCAAAAAGAAAAATGTCAGCTGTCAAATATAAATAATAAAACTATAAAAATTTACTAAAGAAGATTTATTTTGTGTATTTTTGCTCCTGTCTCTTTATGACAACCCACCCATAATTGTCCACTCCTGTCAATGTCAAGTGATAAAGGATATTTAATCCCCATGTCCTCCATTACTTTACATGTCAATATATCTCCTTGTTCAGATAAAACATGCAGGGCATGTGTTCTAAAGTCACACACAATAATGTGTCCTGCTGTTGTTGTTACTACATCACTAGGTCTAAATTGTGTAGTAACATTTATCTTAGAATGTCCTGTATATGTCCACCTTAAATCCCCCTCCCACCCTACAACCACCACTCTCCTAGTATCATCTGATGTCATGTCAACAACAACTATGTCTTTGTTATTATTTGTTGTGATTCTGTATGGTAAAGTAAGCAGTCTGTGTGTATTACTGTCATATTGATAAGTATGTTGTTGTTTACCATCCATACCAAAGATAAGTAGTGCCCTTGTACTTTTGTCTGTAGGTGTGTAGGGATTACCAGGTTCTTTGACACCAACTATAATATTATTGTCACTGGTCAGATGGATTCCCTGGGGTAACAAGGGTGACACTGAGAGGAATGGTTTTATTTCTCCTGATTTGGTCAGGAGTTTTATATCTGAACTTTTAAACACAGACAGAAGTATGTCATTGTTTGAGGTCAATGTCATGTCATAGATTTTACAAGAAATCTGCGTTGTGGTTGTGATGTTGTCATTGTCAATGTTTATTTGTCTTATGACTTGTTTATTATAATCATTAACCCATGTTGATTTGTCATGAACAGTAATTATGTTGTCAATACCTGATAAATCTGTAGTGTATGAATTAACAACCTCAAAATGTACTTGTGGTATTTTCATTTTCTGAAGTGATCCAAATAAGTTTGGTATATCATTGACCGTTTCTTTCCCAGGAATGAAATATTTAATTTCAGAAGGAATTTGATTAAAATTAAAGTCTGACATCATTTTCTTAAATTTTGTAGCTGTTGCAAATATAGTACTTCCTTGGATAGATTTCAAAGCTGCCATGATTTCATCTTGGTGGAGTATAATTGTCTTTTCAGTTTGGTCGGTCTGCCTCTTTATGTTCAAAAACTTTTTTTTCTCCGATTTTCGGTCCAATTCAATTTGTTTTTGCAATTCTATGGAATATTTCCTTACAGAATCTATCATTGTTTGCTCTCTTTTTTTAATTTTTGTAATTGTCTCATCAAGCAAAGACTCATATTTAGTTTCACTGATTTGGAATTCTTCAACTTTTGCCTGACAGAGGGTTAAATCTTTACAATATCTTGCCTCCGCTCCTTTTAGTTCATCCCATTTTTCAGAAAGAATTTTTTCTATGGGTTCAAAGTTGTGTTTGTTGTGTTTAGATGAAATACAATCTAGACACACAAGATTATCACAGGTTCTACAGAACAGACATGTCATCTTTGTCTGGTGTTCATCACATCTAATATTGTCTAGAATCACTTTCTGTTCTACATCTTGAAATGGCGTTTTTAAATCCACTATCTGATGTTGTGTGTTGGTCTGTACTTTATTATGGATTTTTTTACATTTCTCACACAAAATTTTATTACATTGAATGCACCTCCATTTTAATTTTGTTTCATTTTCGCAAAGTTCACAAAGTTTTGCGATTTGTGCCTTTCTAATAGAACTTGAAAAAGCCATAATAATATAAATGTTATAATTCCAATGATCAATTTTTAAAATTAATCCATACAACGTATATATATTAAATGAAGACCAAGAGTACTAATGTCTGTATAAATCTAAACGCAATAGAAGAGTTTATTTACTTTCGGGGGGAGGGGGGGGGGGGGGGGGGGGGGGGGGTGATAATTATTTAAATTTGGTATTTCAATATTTTCTGTCAGACTGAATGAGAATAGGGAGTACATGTATATCATATATGAAGTATTTAATATGACTTAAAAAGAATTAATAAATTAATATTTTGCTGTTTTCTTCTGTTTTCATAGACTGCCACGACCGTTTAAAAAAAAATAGAACGATCCAATTTAAACTTCCTGGGTGTATTAGGGGGAATACCCTTAGCAAGGCTATGATTATGATTGGTTTGTAAATTTTCCACTTCAACGGGATTTTTAAACTATGTGAAAGCTGATATTTCCACAACCTCATGCAACTTGTTTATTGTTGAAACACATTCTTCTATAATTATGATATAATTTAACATAGATCTAATAATGTGCAAAAATGGTCTATAATCTATATAAGAATAATAAGAATAATAATATATTTTATTACCAATTAATGGGCCCATAAAGGGCAACAAAAAATCAAATACAGTGATTAGATACAAGATACTTTATTTTCCTGGAGGGCATGATACAACATTTATAATTAGCACATACACAATAAATAAAGTAAAATATAATAATTATTTTATTACCATCAACCATGTCTGTCACAGATTAGAACAAAGGGAAGTAATTCAAGCAAGATTGTCTTAGAATTCTATATTCAGTTTGAGTATATAGTATATAAACTCAAATAATAAGTGTAAACAAGTGTTTTATAATTCAGTTTGAGTATATAGTATATATACTTACTCATTAAAATAATAATAAATATTAAAAGTATACAAGTGTCACATCTGCAGAAAGCACCAAGGGATGGTACCAAATGGAGATTTATTCCAACTTGTGCTTGGTGCAGAATAGACACTCAGTTGATTTGGAAGATTTGCAATAGGCATCAGGGGACGGTGCCACAAAAACATTTTTTCCTATCCTATGCCTACAGCAAATCATCCAATAAGTCTGAATTTTTATATTATAGAGGGGGAAAAATGATTTGAATCCAGATATAATATAGCATGCAATAATAAAAATATATATACAGATTAATACATGGGCATTTCCATATTGGCCTGGTTATCATCCCGAGACCCAATATGGGTCGAGGGATGATAACCAGGCCAATATGGAAATGCTCATGTATTAAACTATTTATTACATACTTCCGACATCTAGAAAAGAGACACACATATTGGCCCGGGCCAATATGGGCCTCGCTATGGAAATGATCTTGTAGTAATCCAATAACCGGTTATTTCCCCGGGGTGTGAACATATGAACAGTTTACTTCCGGTCATATTGGTCATACGAAAATGCCTTTATTTGAACTAAGTATGTAATAAAAAGCTATATTATGACTTATACAACACAGACAGGTCAGAGCCAATTCAATAACAATCATTATATCTAGTTTGATCTGAAATAATTTCCAAAACATTCAGCTAGCCCAATAATGGACTTAACCTTCTGATTTCTAAACATTTACTAATATATCAACCAGGTTCCTTTAAAACATTTAAATTTTCATTGGTTAAAAGCCAAATAAATTTAGAAGAATTATTTAAAGAGGAAAAGTTTGAATGGTGACTTTCAACTCTTTCAATAAAATCATGTCTCAAAGTATTATGTAAAGGACACTCTAAAAGGAAATGTTGTTCATTTTCTATCTTTTCCAAAGAACAATATTGACATAAACGTTCAGATCTGTCCAGTCTATTTTGATGGTGTCGAGCCTCTTCAATGCTCAGACGATGAACACTGATTCTCAACTTACATAAAGACTGGGCGAGTGGCGGATTTTCAAATCATTTACATGTATCTGAGTGTAATTTTCTATATCAAAGCAATTTTTAAGAGAAAAATAAGTATCATGCTTACTGTTGCTACCATTCAGAATATTTTGTTTATTTTTATTCCAAAAAATCATAAAACTGTCACATAATTTATAAAATAGAAATAATAGAAATAGAAATACTTTATTAAACCAATTAAGGATCCTTGTGGGTTTATAATTTCATACAATGATTACAATGATTAGAATACATAATACAAATTCAGGGGCGGATCCAGGATTTCAAGTTAGGGGGGGCGCACTTAAAACAATTTGGCCGAGCGGAGGGAGGTGCGAAAAATTTTGGGGTATTTCGTGTGAAAAAACACGATTTTACGCCAAAAAATCATATTCTTTCCAATTGCGGAGGGAGGCGCGAACAAATTTGGGGTATTTCGTGTGAAAAATCACGATTTTACGCCAAAAAATCTTATTTTTTCCAATTTTAGGGGGGGCGCGCGCCGGGTACGCCCCCCCCCCCCCCTGGATCCGCCCCTGAAATTAAATTGATGAATTATGATAACGATTTACCAGGAGGGAAGCAGGTGACCAAGGGAGATAAAAAAAACAAAGAAAACAACTGTTATATGTTATATGGATTATTCCCCTTTGTCCAAGATCCAAGATTAGAACACTTAATGAAATGGATGTGGCTGATTCCCTCCTAGGAGTGTAGACCTAACAAATATGTATATAAAATAAAATAATAATAATAACAATAATAATTAATGCAAGGACTGGACCCTGTCTTGAGGATTTATACATAGATATGTATGTACAATTACATGTATAAAAGTGTTTTCTCTATATATATTATATGTAACACTCACTGTTAACAATTATATGATATGATCTTACACATTATTTAATATCAATCTATCATGAAGAACCTCATCCATCAGAAATATTTGTTGATCTCAATTTAAAGCTTTGAATAAGAAAATGACCTAGATTTTCAACTAAAAATGTATTTTCAGTGGTCATTAACCATACAAATTTGAATTTATTATCTAACTTGATAAAATTTTTACAATAATTTTGAATTTTAGTATACAATTCCTCACGTAAACTATTATAAAAAGCACATTTTATTAGAAAATGAGGTTCATCTTCGATATCATTCTGTGAACAAAACTTACATATCCTCTGACATTTCTATAGAATTATTTTTATGCCTCTCTGTTTCCACTCTTAAATGATGTGAACTTATGCGAAATCTACATAGTATTTACCTTACTTCAAAATTGTTTATCTCTAGATATTTTTCTTTTTGGAACATACTTTTGTAGGAAAAATATGTATCTAACTTTCCAGAAACATTATCTTTTTCGTGGAACCATGCTTTCAAAAACAGAGTTTTTAACTTTTAATAACAAGTTCTTTTATTTTATTTATAGAATAGTCACCTTGAACGAGATCAATATGAGGTTTTATGGAGCAGAGTACAACAATATTGTACTCTGCTCCATAAAACCTCATATTGATCTCGTTCAAGTGCAGTAGTTGTATATTATTACACAATGCTCTATTTTACTGTTTTTCTATTGGCCAGAAGCAATACACATAACATTCCATTTTCTCGACATTGATAGTCTCTCATGTTTATAAATTCCATATCCTTTCAGGAGATGATCGATATCTAGGTATTTTGTTGATTGATTCTGATCAATACATTCCACAATTAAGATCAGCGAGTTCCATCAAAATTCTTAAAATTACAAATAGACCCCCAGACGATCATGGGCGAAGATTACAAATAAATATAGATATAAACTCACTGTTTTGTCAAATAAACTTTTCAACCAGAACGTGATCCGGAATCTATTCTGTTATTTCTGTAAGTTTTTGTTTATCGTTGAAACTATCTTTCATCTTTTCTTTTATTAAAATTTTGTTGTCGATACAAAGCAAAGAAAAGATTGAAGATGCGCCATGATGGATTTTTAAGGTCTTAAATTAAACGTAGAATGTCATGAAATCAAGTGCACTCATACGATTGGTATATACAAAGTAAATTGAAAAATATTGATATTTAAATAAATGACTCTAAATAGATGAAATGATAATCATGCAAAGTTTAGTGCATACGACACGTGTCTGAAATGACCTTCATCGAGGTATGATCAAAGTTAAAATTAGTAGGAAAGGATATTGACGTAAATGAACATGATAGACTATCCAATATTACATTCAAATGAAGACCACAAATTAACAGGATCAACTTTAGAAGGTGTGGGGCACAATTGTGCTCTGTAAAACCTGCAGTGTGTTGGTTGATGAGTGGACTTGAACAGCCAAGAGTAGATAACTCTAACATGGGGCCCACTTGGGACCAATTGGTCCGGCAATTGTCTTAAGGCCTGCCATGTAAATTAAAGTAAACGAGCGGGCATCTTTCTTGCTGTTCTACAAAAGAATGGAAAAGGAAGTAATTTAAAAGTGTGTGGGAGTAAGAAAACCAAAGAGCCAGATGTTAGCGAGAATAAGACAAAGATTACATGTCAATAAGGGTAATAACAAAATTACCGAACTCCGAACAATCTTACAAAGGGAAAGTAAAAACTCATAATTATATAAACAGACAAAATCAGTCAACAACGGAAAACTGTGAAAACCGTAATGACCCTGACTTGGTACAGGCATTTCTAAAGCGCCAAATCTCCCGCTCTTATTACGGTTCAAAGGATGTACCTCAGTTTTGGTAATAATTACATTTGTGTGCACTAAATTGGATATCTACATGTGTATTACGATCACTGGGTCGATTCCGCTGTTGATGGACTATTAGTTCCCACGGGTATCATTCGCCCAGTAGTCAGTGTTTCGGCACTATAGTCCATTATATGTTAATTATATTTTCTGAAGTGTAAAAATCTGCATGGAGTGAGTACAAATAGTGTAAGAGCCCAATCATCAAAACAGAATAACAGACATGTGCTTTCAATGTATATTTTATTATAATATGTGAAAAAGGACATTTAAATATTTAAAGGCTACTCATTAACTGTCCATTAAGATGGTAATCAATTGTTATTGGTTCTTTAATATTTAAATATCCTATGTCACATGGTACAGTCTGTTATTTGTACTCACTCCTACCAGATTTTCACACTTCAGAAAATATAATGAACATAGAGACCTAATGGGTAACTTTTTTAATAATGGAACAAAAATGTTCAAATCAATTGTCAGAGTTCGTATCATATATTAATACATCTAGAAAAATAAATGTTGATTTAAAAATTGGATTTTTAAGAATTTTTTTCTGAACATTTATAGAAGTCAAACGGGCTATAACATGGTTTATTAAATATATTAATTATTTAAATTTACAGTTTCTAGATAAATATTTTTTTATATATCAAAACTAAGGTTCTCCTCCCTCAGACATAGGTGACCTTAGACTGATTTTGGCTATCTAAGGTTCTCCTCCCTCAGACATAGGTGACCTTAGACTGATTTTGGCTATCTAAGGTTCTCCTCCCTCAGGCATAGGTGACCTTAGACTGATTTTGGCTATCTAAGGTTCCCCTCCCTCAGACATAGGTGACCTTAGACTGATTTTGGCTATCTAAGGTTCTCCTCCCTCAGACATAGGTGACCTTAGACTGAATTTGGCTATCTAAGGTTCTCCTCCCTCAGACATAGGTGACCTTAGACTGATTTTGGCTATCTAAGGTTCTCCTCCCTCAGACATAGGTGACCTTAGACTGATTTTGGCTATCCTATTTAGGCCCCTTTGTTGTATTGTTCCTAAACACTTTTAAATTATTTGGATTTCCAATCTTTCGATTTTGAGCGTACATGTACTTTATGAAGGTTTTTCCATAATTGCGTCGTACGCACTAAATTTGATATCTACGTTTTTATTTTAAATACATGTAATAAAATATATGTGATACACCTGGGGTAATGTAATAAAATATATGTGATACACCTGGGGTAATGTAATAAAATATATGTGATACACCTGGGGTAATGTAATAAAATATATGTGATACACCTGGGGTAATGTAATAAAATATATGTGATACACCTGGGGTAATGTAATAAAATATATGTGATACACCTGGGGTAATGTAATAAAATATATGTGATACACCTGGGGTAATGTAATAAAATATATGTGATACACCTGGGGTAATGTAATAAAATATATGTGATACACCTGGGGTAATGTCCTCTTAATAAGACTACAGTACATTTGAAAACACATGCTTCACATACTCTGTTTAAGAGGTTAATCACCAGAAAACATATGTATACACGGTTGGAGTTCCTGTAAGGAGTATACATGTGCTCTTCGGATGTCATGTCTGTATAATATTTCATGTGACTACTTTATATATATATATATACAATACCATCCTATGAAATATGATGACAGAGAATAGTCAATAAGTAAACTATTAATACAAACGTAGATATCAAATTTAGTGCACACGATGTTTTTCTGGAATAACCTTAATCAGGTACGTTACTGTAATAACCTTCATCAGGTACGTAATAACCTTCATCAGGTACGTTACTGTAATAACCTTCATCAGGTACGTTACTGTAATAACCTTCATCAGGTACGTAATAACCTTCACCAAGCACGTTACTGTAATAACCTTCATCAGGTACGTTACTGTAATAACCTTCATCAGGTACGTAATAACCTTCACCAAGCACGTTACTGTAATAACCTTCATCAGGTACGTTACTGTAATAACCTCCATCAGGTACGTTACTGTAATAACCTTCATCAGGTACGTAATAACCTTCACCAAGCACGTTACTGTAATAACCTTCATCAGGTACGTTACTGTAATAACCTTCATCAGGTACGTAATAACCTTCACCAAGCACGTTACTGTAATAACCTTCATCAGGTACGTTACTGTAATAACCTTCATCAGGTACGTTACTGTAATAACCTTCATCAGGTACGTAATAACCTTCACCAAGCACGTTACTGTAATAACCTTCATCAGGTACGTTACTGTAATAACCTTCATCAGGTACGTTACTGTAATAACCTCCATCAGGTACGTTACTGTAATAACCTTCATCAGGTACGTAATAACCTTCACCAAACACGTTACTGTAATAACCTTCATCAGGTACGTTACTGTAATAACCTTCATCAGGTACGTAATAACCTTCACCAAGCACGTTACTGTAATAACCTTCATCAGGTACGTTACTGTAATAACCTTCATCAGGTACGTTACTGTAATAACCTTCATCAGGTACGTTACTGTAATAACCTTCATCAGGTACGTAATAACCTTCACCAAGCACGTTACTGTAATAACCTTCATCAGGTACGTTACTGTAATAACCTTCATCAGGTACGTAATAACCTTCACCAAGCACGTCACTGTAATAACCTTCATCAGATACGTTACTGTAATAACCTTCATCAGGTACGTTACTGTAATAACCTTCATCGGGTACGTTACTGTAATAACCTTCATCAGGTACGTAATAACCTTCATCAGGTACGTTACTGAAATAACCTTCATCAGGTACGTAATAAACTTCATCATGTACGTTATTGTAATAACCTTCATCAGGTACGTTACTGTAATAACCTTCATCAGGTACGTAATAACCTTCATCAGGTACATTATTGTAATAACCTTCATCAGGTACGTTACTGTAATAACCTTCATCAGGTACGTAATAACCTTCACCAAGCACGTTACTGTAATAACCTTCATCAGGTACGTTACTGTAATAACCTTCATCAGGTACGTAATAACCTTCACCAAGCACGTTACTGTAATAACCTTCATCAAGTACGTTACTGTAATAACCTTCATCAGGTACGTTACTGTAATAACCTTCATCGGGTACGTCACTGTAATAACCTTCATCAGGTACGTTACTGTAATAACCTTCATCAGGTACGTAATAACCTTCATCAGGTACATTATTGTAATAACCTTCATCAGGTACGTTACTGTAATAACCTTCATCAGGTACGTAATAACCTTCACCAAGCACGTTACTGTAATAACCTTCATCAGGTACGTTACTGTAATAACCTTCATCAGGTACGTAATAACCTTCACCAAGCACGTTACTGTAATAACCTTCATCAGGTACGTTACTGTAATAACCTTCATCAGGTACGTTACTGTAATAACCTTCATCGGGTACGTTACTGTAATAACCTTCATCAGGTACGTAATAACCTTCATCAGGTACGTTACTGAAATAACCTTCATCAGGTACGTAATAACCTTCATCATGTACGTTATTGTAATAACCTTCATCAGGTACGTTACTGTAATAACCTTCATCAGGTACGTAATAACCTTCACCAAGCACGTTACTGTAATAACCTTCATCAGGTACGTCACTGTAATAACCTTCATCAGGTACGTTACTGTAATAACCTTCATCAGGTACGTAATAACCTTCATCAGGTACGTTACTGTAATAACCTTCATCAAGTACCCTCAAAAGCGGAAGATTGGAAAACCAAATTATTCAACAGTCTAAACCATCCCAGATTGTTCTGGTGGCGTCTGTGTCCAATGTTGCCAGTGTATCCAGATTCACCATTCTTGATTGCCCCTTCAGTTTTCTCTAACATTTATTTGTCCTGTTCTTGTGTGTCCAATGTTGCCAGTGTATCCAGATTCACCATTCTTGATTGCCCCTTCAGTTTTCTCTAACATTTATTTGTCCTGTTCTTGTGTGTCCAATGTTGCCAGTGTATCCAGATTCACCATTCTTGATTGCCCCTTCAGTTTTCTCTAACATTTATTTGTCCTGTTCTTGTGTGTCCAATGTTGCCAGTGTATCCAGATTCACCATTCTTGATTGCCCCTTCAGTTTTCTCTAACATTTATTTGTCCTGTTCTTGTGTGTCCAATGTTGCCAGTGTATCCAGATTCACCATTCTTGATTGCCCCTTCAGTTTTCTCTAACATTTATTTGTCCTGTTCTTGTGTGTCCAATGTTGCCAGTGTATCCAGATTCACCATTCTTGATTGCCCCTTCAGTTTTCTCTAACATTTATTTGTCCTGTTCTTGTGTGTCCAATGTTGCCAGTGTATCCAGATTCACCATTCTTGATTGCCCCTTCAGTTTTCTCTAACATTTATTTGTCCTGTTCTTGTGTGTCCAATGTTGCCAGTGTATCCAGATTCACCATTCTTGATTGCCCCTTCAGTTTTCTCTAACATTTATTTGTCCTGTTCTTGTGTGTCCAATGTTGCCAGTGTATCCAGATTCACCATTCTTGATTGCCCCTTCAGTTTTCTCTAACATTTATTTGTCCTGTTCTTGTGTGTCCAATGTTGCCAGTGTATCCAGATTCACCATTCTTGATTGCCCCTTCAGTTTTCTCTAACATTTATTTGTCCTGTTCTTGTGTGTCCAATGTTGCCAGTGTATCCAGATTCACCATTCTTGATTGCCCCTTCAGTTTTCTCTAACATTTATTTGTCCTGTTCTTGTGTGTCCAATGTTGCCAGTGTATCCAGATTCACCATTCTTGATTGCCCCTTCAGTTTTCTCTAACATTTATTTGTCCTGTTCTTGTGTGTCCAATGTTGCCAGTGTATCCAGATTCACCATTCTTGATTGCCCCTTCAGTTTTCTCTAACATTTATTTGTCCTGTTCTTGTGTGTCCAATGTTGCCAGTGTATCCAGATTCACCATTCTTGATTGCCCCTTCAGTTTTCTCTAACATTTATTTGTCCTGTTCTAGTGTGTCCAATGTTGCCAGTGTATCCAGATTCACCATTCTTGATTGCCCCTTCAGTTTTCTCTAACATTTATTTGTCCTGTTCTTGTGTGTCCAATGTTGCATGTGTCTCTGGATTGAAGTAAATTGTATCCCTCGCTTCTGGCTTGGGATAAAATATACTAATATCCGCCAATCCATGTTAAAACTCCCAACACATTCTGGCTTCCATGATTTATTTCTTAATTAGATTACACAATAGCCAAAAGAAAAAAAGATAAACGGACAAACGGACAAACAATGATCTACACAACACAATACAGAAAACTAAAGATCGAGCAACAAAAAAGACACTAAAAACCGGGAATCTTAAAGAATAGTGCGAGACATTCTTTTGAATTGAGGTTACCCGCAGAAATAACCAGGCGGCCATAATGTAGCATCAAAATTATTGAAAGTGTCGTAAAACGCCCATCATCTTAATTATTTGCACTGAATATGTTATATCTTCCCGTAGAGCGAAAAATACTTAAAAAACATACGACCTACTAATTAGTGTCCAGCAATGTTACATTAACATACAACTCGTAAATCCACCATACTAATATTTGTCTGTGCTACTGTATTAATAAAGGAACCAAAAATCAACATATTTTTTCAAAATGAAGTGAAAGAATGAGGCACAAATGCTTCAAGTACAAAGAGAATGTCAGTTGGGGGTACACGTGCACTCTACAGTTGTCTTATTTATTGTAATAGTTACTGGTAAAATATTAAAAACATTGATGTAACGGATGTTATGTACACCCTGGGACATCATCACCTTAGGTAAAAAGTATGCGGCGATGAAAACTATTATTGCTGAGGTGTCAAAAATAAACTTTCGCCATTTAGCATGTGACTTAGCGACTGGTGGTGTCTATAGTCAGAATAATTGTTTACGAATATCGTGTGATTACAATATTAAATTGGTGTTGCTAGGTTACAATATTAAATTGGTGTTGCTAGATTACAATATTAAATTGGTGTTGCTAGGTTACAATATTAAATTGGTGTTGCTAGGTTACAATATTAAATTGGTATTGCTAGGTTACAATAAGGGTAATAACAAAATTACCGAACTCCGAACAATCTTGCAAAGGGAAAGTCAAAACTCATAATTATATAAACAGACAAAATCAGTCAACAACCAGAAAACTGTGAAAACCGTAATGACCCTGACTTGGTACAGGCATTTCTAAAGAAATGGTGGGTTGAATCAGATTTTAAAGCGCCAAACCTCCCGCTCTCATTACGTTTCAAAGGTTCCGGCTGTCACTATAACAGTATTTAAATACAGGAACAAAATAGGTGAAATAGTTGTCAAAGCAGTACCATATTCGGTGACGTAAATGTCAAAAATATTTTTACGTCACACATTGATAAAAAAATATCCTTGACATTTTTCTTGACTTCTTTATCTTTATACATTTTCACTATGTGAAAATGCATCGCTTATAATCGTTTCTGCCGAGACGGAATATATTTCGACAAGATCTTGGTATCGGAATATAAACTTTTTAAGAGATCGAATAAGGCGAATCTTTTTATAGCTCTGGTCCAGTAGCCTGTTTCTCAGATGAAGTTGACGTTTCAGGAAATCAGAATAATTGCTATTGGCCCTTGCATAGCCAATATTAAATTGGTGTTGCTAGGTTACAATATTAAATTGGTGTTGCTAGGTTACAATATTAAATTGGTGTTTCTAGGTTACAATAAAATGAAAAGCAAAAATAGCACACTGTTGGAACAATTCTAAAATAAAATATTAAAATCGTAGAAAGAGGTAAAATCGATACCCATACAACACACATATAATACATGTAACAGAAAGCAGAAAGGGCAATCACGAATGGAGTACCCAGGGACATTGTTAACATTGGGAATACAAGGCACAGGACGAACATAAACAAAGAATCACGAATGGAGTACCCAGGGACATTGTTAACATTGGGAATACAAGGCACAGGACGAACATAAACAAAGAATCACGAATGGAGTACCCAGGGACATTGTTAACATTGGGAATACAAGGCACAGGACGAACATAAACAAAGAATCACGAATGGAGTACCCAGGGACATTGTTAACATTGGGAATACAAGGCACAGGACGAACATATACAAAGAATCACGAATGGAGTACCCAGGGACATTGTTAACATTGGGAATACAAGGCACAGGACGAACATAAACAAAGAATCACGAATGGAGTACCCAGGGACATTGTTAACATTGGGAATACAAGGCACAGGACGAACATAAACAAAGAATCACGAATGGAGTACCCAGGGACATTGTTAACATTGGGAATACAAGGCACAGGACGAACATAAACAAAGAATGACGAATGGAGTACCCAGGGACATTGTTAACATTGGGAATACAAGGCACAGGACGAACATAAACAAAGAGAGAAACAGACACAACACAGCACAGAAAACTAAACAGATGCGCAACACGGACCCCACCAAAGTCTTGTTTTTCGAATGCTTTTGCTCTCTCAATACATTTAACCAGAGTCGCTAGATACATTATGTAAGCAGTATCCGTATATTTTAGTGCACCGTTCACATAATATGTCTTAATTATGTGGAATCCAGAATTCGCATTATGTTCACATTAAATATGCAGAATTCTGAATAATCAACCCAGAGTTAGTGTATCTCGTACAGGTGGTTTGGCAAAATACCACATATTTGATATAAACAATGTGAAAAGAGCATCGTTTATTTCAAGAATAATGTCTCGCCCATCTTTTTAGTTTTCTGTGTTGAATTATGCTTTGTTCTTTTCTGTTTTTTTACTTTTCTTCGTCAATGTTGCCATAGTCACTGGATCGTTCACAAATCGTATGTCAAAAAAAGATAAACATTTTAAAATAAAAAAAGATCAGTGTGGAATAGCTCATTTGCCGGTTTCCGACATGATTCTATGATTATCCGCTTTTGTCATTTTGTATTTGAGTTATTTCCTTTACGGGGGACAGAATTGTTCCGGTTCTAAGAAAGAGTAACGGAAAGGGAAAAATGAGATTTATAGATATTTGAACCTTGTAAAATAATATAGCAAATAAAAGATTATTAAGTCCTTGTCGCATTTATAAATTTTTTGCAGAGTATGATAAAAATATGTTATTGGCACCTTTATCCGCCGTCAGCGCATATTTTTAGAACCAAGTCTGGAACTGGCAAATCATATATTGGTATGCCTGAAATTGAGAGGTGCAATAAATTTAAAGCAAGAATGCAGAGGAATTTCTGTGATTTGTCAGGCATCCTTTTTATTGACAAGATTCGTCAGTTATATATAAACAACATTGGGAGGTACCGTGTCGTTGGAACGGAAGCTTTAAACATGATCAGAGATTTATGGGTAATTCTGAGGTAAAAATGTTACAACAAAGTTGCATGTTTACATCATTTGTTTTAATTGTGCAATATATCTAACAAAAGACGTTGCCATGTTTACACCACGTTTTGTTTTAAATTGTGTAATATAGCAATTACCAGGAATGCGCTAAAGGGTCTTTTATCAAATTCAACCACTTCGATTGACTTTTTGCCAATTTCATCTTTTGTGGAAAGTTTGAAGATACCAAATGGTTAATAAGTCACCGCAAATCGAAAGATGTCGGGAAATAAATGGCTAAAGGAAAATAAAGACAAGCAAAGCTCCACAAACAACACACGGAAAACTAAATTGAGCATACACGAGCCCAACTCAAATCTTGGAGTGTGTCATGAAGTTTTTGAAGTGTAAACAGTCCTAGATTTACAAGAGGCATTGCTGTTAAAATGCATGTGGCAAGTAATTTCCAGTTTTCAATGATATTTCATTCTGGTTAGTCTCTCTTTAAAAACGTTAAAAATATAAAAAAATGCTTTGAATTTCTGTATAATAAACAATGGTACCTCATTGTGAGGAAGTTGAACACGTTGATGAATTTAGTGTGACCAGATAAAATGTGTACAAATGTCTACTGTAAAAAATAAAAACAAACTTGACACACCTTTGGTAACTTCAAACTTTTCTTGCCACTAAAACGATGCAATGAATGCAATTACGTGTCGGGTGTTTATGTACATGTCAATAATGTTCGCCTCCCTCGGGTATAGGTAACCTTGGCAGGGGCGGATCCAGGGGGGACGTTGTCATAACTTGTGTCCAATCCCATTTGCAACTTTTATGCAAATAAAATATGTTTAAACTAAACTAAAGGGGGGACGCACCCGGCGCGCGCCCCTCTAAAATTTGAAAAAATATGAAGTTTTGACGTATAATCGTGATTTTTCACACGAAATACCCCAAACATTTTCGCGCCTCCCTCCGCTCGGCGCAATGTTTTTATGTGCTCCCCCCTAACTTGAAATCCTGGATCCGCCCCTGCTTAGTGGATATTAACTATCTTATTTATGCCCTTTGGTTTTCTTGCTCCCAAATACATGTACTTTTATATCATTGGTTTGTTTGAATGTTTTGACTTAAGTGTACTTGACGAAGGTTATTCCAGAAACGCGCCGTGCATACCAAATTATATACTTACCCTTATATCATTCAGATTTTATATATAAACGTTAGTGAAAGTGTAATACCACTAAACATGGGTACCAGTCGAAAAGGAAAGTAGTAGGTAAATACAAAATGGATTCCTACATTGTGGGATAAAAAATAAACCCTATTAGATACTGCAAAATACTGACTGTCAGCAGACACCTACATATTTTAGGATAATTTTAAGCCCATATTTGATGTCTTTGTTGTTTTAAATAAAAAATTGATTGCATTGGAAAGAAACCACCTGAATTTGTGTTAAATCAAAAGTGAAAGTAGGATTTTTGACGGTAGACATCTTCAGACTGTCTGTTTTCTCTTATATGCCATTAAATGTATGTTGATTTTCGGAGTTAACCTTCCAATTAGGTACCCCTTCCATGAGACATGAGTGTCACTTAGATTAAACTTAAGATGAATCCTGTATGAAAGCTCATTTTTTTTTAATTTAACATAGAAGGCTATGGAGAATTCTTTAGTGGTATTACACCTGAAAACCGAAGGGGCAATCAAGAATGGACAATGAATAGAATAGAATATAATAATTTTATTTTCCAAATCAGGTCCCCAAGGGGGGCATTTATATTTAACAGTCATGAGTGTTTAACATATATAAAACAGCATATGACAGAAAAATCAGTACGTATCAAGGACTAAACAATAAAATGATTTGTTGAACAATAAAATGAATTGTCAATTGATATTGACCAATAAGGTGTGTGCAGCTGTGTTGCTACTCTGGGTAATGGAAGCAATGTTTAATAGAAAATTGTTTTGCTGCAATGGGCGCCAAGGGATGGTGCTAAGGTTTGTTGAAATTGTAGCAAAACATCATCGTGTCCAATGCAGGAAAACATTACGTATGTAATAAAATAGTATGCATGATCGTGCAACATTCCAAAAAAATTAATCATGATTCCATATTAAACTATTTGAAATTGATTGACCTCCTACATTATTGGAATTTTTTGTTCTCACAGACCTCGTATTCCCATAATAAAGTTTGATGCAGAACAGCTGAGAGTTGTTTTCAAACAACGACAAATTGTTTATGTTTTACTTAGCTGAATAGTTTATTGGCCTCTGTCATCATGTCTGTACAAACTTGTTAAAACAGAATCAAGGGGAGACAAATCAGGTTTTTAATACCAGTTATAGGATACATTGTCTATCCAGGGGCGTAGCTGGGAGTAAAACTATGTGCAATCAAAGAACTTCGGCGAGGGGTCTGGGGGACGCCTAAGGCCCCCATCGGGTCCAGGGCTAATGCCCTGCCCTGGTAGGGGGACCAGGGGGCTAAGCCCCCCGGAAGGCCAGCGCTTCTAGCAATTAGAGAGGGCAATTCCTGTTGTTAAATCGCTCCTTTTTTTATCATCACGTTTCATACAGAAAATATGCATCGGTTGACAGAACACTTCAGGAAGTTAATATATATGAACAAAGGAAATATGAGGTACAACACCTGTTAAAAAAGAAATGCCTTGATTCCTGAAACCTGCGACTTGTTCCTATAAATTCAGTTTTATATATTAAAATACCGTCCACCTTGGTTATTAACATTTTATTTTTAGAAAGCCAGCGAATCATCAATGTTTGTTCTGATGGATACTAAATATTTGCTTTTTAAAAAGCTTTGCTGATTAACGGAGATGTTACAAAGTACAACTGAAAAAATATTTAAACAAAAATAGGAACACGTTATTGCATGTACCTTTTGATTCGCAGTCTGTTCATATTGCCATATTGTCCACTTGTTTTAAGTGTTATTTTGTATATTTGTAATCAAAATTTGGCAATACTAAATAATTCAAAATGATGAAAGTAATGAATTCCTGCTGTAAAAATCAAAACACATATAGTAGTTTGCGTTATTTGAATTTAATGTCCGTAGCCAAAATCAATATGACGAGATTTTCCTAAAGTAAATGAGCGCATGACTCTGTCGATGTCAATGTCAATATCTCTGCGCACATGCAGTAGACGTTACGCGCGCTATTGGTGATACTTTGACTAAATAGAACATAAAATAAGTAAAACGAATATAGATTATTTTTAGATTGATGGATTTTTATTTCCGATACATGCTTGTATAGGGAATTATACGAATATTTGTTTTATTATATTAGATTAGGTTTATTTTTGCTTTTGAAAACGAATTTATTGGAAGAAAAGTCGTTAACACACAATTTTCTCATGTAACGCGTTACACAATATCCGTATGTCGTTTACATTTTTCTCAGTAAAAACCTAAAAATACGTTTTTCGGACGATTTTTTTTGTGGGACCGGTAGCAGGGTCAGCGTGTTCTATGACCCCATAAACGATTTCTGATTAAAGCAATGCTTGAAGGAACAAATCGGTAAGTTTATGGAAAGAAAAGAACGTAACGCTGAAGGAAAAACATCTGCATGCCAAATAACAAGCTTAATTCAGCTATGTTGTACAAAATTTTCACAAAAAAGGTATACATATCAAATGTTATTATCTTCAAAAACGAAAAAGTCTTTTCAAAAATGATTTTTGTTAAAGCAAGTTAAAAAATATTCCTAAAGGAGTAAGGTCAACAAAATGTCCAGTTGCAACTTGACGTAAAAAAAAACACGAAGTATAAAACTTTACACATTCGAAACTATATTTTTCGCTCATATTTCGTGCTAAATCCAAATAACGAAAAATGTTCATTTTCAGTGGCAGAGAATGAACTTAACAAACTTGATTTCGGATAAAAATTACGATTTCTACGTAAAATTGTAGAAGGTTACCCAATTTGTCCAGTAAACGTTTTTTCTTATCGACGGCAAAATAACGTCGCGCTACTTCTATATTTTTCTATAGTTTTCTATTAAGATTAAAACAAATAAACAACAACTAAAAAAAAACGAAGCTAAAAACAAACAAACGATATATCAAAACTTGAAAAACAACAAACAAAAGAGCGAAAACAAAATACAAAAATATACCAAACCTGAAAAAATAACGATGTGTTTCCGCTTACTCAAGCGACCCTAATTAAAAATGAATTCATGACCTTAATTTTTGTGTGTTATTTTTGAACAAGCATTGCAAAATAGAATGTGTGCATTGTAGAAACTATAATTATATAATAGCTTTAAAAAATCGCGAAATATATAAATATGAAAATTAAAAATGTGAACTGAATTATTTTAATTATAATTTCACTAGATTATACATAAGATATTACGAGAAATTTTCAAGAATACAATGTATACAGTCAATCAATATAAAGTACAGTCACATAACATAAACAATATATAAATACAAAAAGGGAATACAAACGAAATAAATAAGCAAACAAACAAACATTGAAATAAACACCTAAAGGAAAACACCAACAACACAAATATAGCGTTATCTGATGAGGGTGACATTATCAAATTTTCAGTGTTTTACTAAGCCGATTACTGCGTTCATGGATGATTAATGGCGAGTCCCTCTCGGTAAATTATTGATAGATATCTATATATGAATGGAATTAACATAATAATGTTTGGGTTGAATGTTAAATGTAATCATCTGCAATTTTCAGAGGGACATTTTGTCGCCATCTTTTTTTTCATTCATAGCGTCCTCAACCGATCAACATTAAAAATGAAAATTTGTAAAATCTGTTGGAGACTTTTCCTATCCCTTTTAGTATGACATAGATCAATCATGGTGCTTCCAATATTTTCTTAAGTCTCCTTAAGTCTCCATCCATTGCGCCACAATTGACCTTGAAAAATCCCCCAATTTTTCGTGATTTGCGTTGTATCAAACATCTCCTGTGACAATTTGAATCCACAGAATATCATATTTTAGCCTTTTTAATGGTGATTATACGATTTCACACTAAAACATATTGAGGATCACGTGAACTTTTTGTATACAAATATATAATTAAAAAAGATATATGATAAAAAAAGTACAAGTATTGTCGAAGTATTGATACCTGTATTTTACCTGAGAACTAATTAGTGCATACACTGTATGTGATTTTGATAAGAATGTTTTAGTATTGTTGCGTAACTAAATGTAATTAAGTTTAATGATCTTTAATAATTATGATAAATGTTGTAGATGTGTATTGCAGAGACATGTTTGTGTATTGTGCAATAACTAAACTATAACCGTTTTTCTATAAAAAAAAATAAGTCAAATAAGTGAGAAAAAAATATGTATTTGGACAATTAATTATGATTCTTTAAATAAAAACACAATTTCATTAAAACTCCATAACAGAACAGAAAAATAATCATATTCAACTTTTGAGGGGAGGGAATAACAATACTTGTACACTTTTTTATTTATACAAGTATTGTTGACAATACTTGTATACAAGTATTGCGATCATAAATTTCAAGAGATCCCATATTGAAAATAAATTTAGACAGCTGGATAAATTCACGTTAATTTAAGTATTTTTTTTTAACGAGATGTTTTCACTTCAAAGTCCATTTTCAAACTGAATCGTAAACATCCGGTTGTCGATAATATACTTGCTATATGCGTGTCGTGTGCAAAGCGTCGCGCCTCCTCTGCAAGCAAGCCAAAATAAAATAAAAATCAATAAAAACAAAAGTGAAATTCCGAAATAAAGAACAATACATCAAAACACACCCACACCACCTCCATCCTAACCAAACCCACGGTATGCAAACAAAAATAAGGAAGAAAAAAATGAAAAAGAAGACGCGAAACATTCTTTTCAATGTTAATTATGTGTAACGTCAAGTATCACCAACATCGCGCGTAACGTCAGTACAGCTAAAGAAGTCAGGCGGTCCTGCAGCATTGTTGTCCTCAAGTACGTTTTAAGGCGACGGAGAACAGAGAATGATCTCTCCGTCGTAGCTGTGCTGGCAGGCATGGTGTAAAGTATCAACAAAACGGTGCTGATCGAAGGATAGAGCTCTTCGTTTGTGACGTTAAGGGTGTCCTTCAGATTCGATGGTTTAGCGGTTGTCAATGTTGCCCAACGGGCTTTCCACCTTTTGATTTCGGCTTTAAAACATAACTATGTCGCAACGTAAATCGGTTTTGTATGTTTCAAATATAACGTCTACGGTCTATCTGGTGTTAGTCTAGGCAAGTTCATTGGTATCAAGTATTGTGCCTGGTATCTGCCGCCATTTTCAAGTAATTTCGCGGTAAGCTCTGTTATGTAATAGTCCATAAACGGGTAGTACATAGATCTGTCGGTCCGTTCTCCTTGGAATAGTCGGTAAAATTTCAAACTGATCGGCAATAGAAACGGCCATATCAAATAACGATCGGGTCCCACACAGTTTTGTCGTTTCGTTCCGAAGTTAACTGATTAATAACAACTTCACTCTCTTTGACCGCTTCTACCAGATCGCATATAAAACACGTTATAATGATTATTAATTATACTGAAAAAGTGGGATTCTTCCCATGTCAGTAATAATATTTTTTAGTGCAAGCAAAAAAATTTTTTTTATGCCGAAATGGTGTGCAAGCAATTGCTTTTTTGCGTAAAGGCAGCTACGCGCCTGCTATCTATCTTCTACCCTCGATAACTAATCCTAAGTTAAACCGCAATGCTATTTTCTTTTTCTTTAGAGATCGGCTTTTAATTGGAGGCATGTTTTCCTCACAGTTAAAAATCTTTTTATGTTTTTACCAGAAACAAAAATCATATTATTTCTTCTTGCAACAAGACAATTTGGAAGTTTTTTTTTAAATGTTACTATAAATTGGTTTTGATATCTACACAGCCTGCTTATCTTTCATGTCAATTTATTAAATTTTCTATATAAGTTGACGATAGAAAAATGATTTTCAGAAAACTGAAAATGATATATAACTACCTTGAAAGATTCCTAGGTGTAGGTAAGACCTCTGATACCACAAGACTACAAGACGTTCCACAAAAAATAAGAAGAATTCAGAATATTTTCTTCATCTTTAATATTTGATTAAGTTTGCTTAGATTTAGTTTATTTCATCAAATAAGTTTTTTTTACGAATCTGATGTTGAATGAAGGCAGATAAAATAAATATATCGATTTACACCACCTGAAGCAGTACAAATTTCAAATGTTTTCAGAAAGAATAATTTATATAACAAAAACTGTATCAGAGATAGTGATAAGGTGTGATCTACTTAGACAAGAAATGGATGTGATTGACAGAGAGTTGATTACAATGACTCTTATTTCTATAATTTATTAAATGTCAGATCACCCTTTAATAAAAAAATTGTAAATTTTCTACTGTTTGATATTTCAAGAAAGATTTGAAGATACCAAAGGGGTAATCAGAAACCGTTATTCAAACGAATCAGAAAAAAAGGATTCACAATGGTCGACTTAACGCTAAACAAAGATTGAGCAGCAAAAACACACCAACAAAGTGTGATGAACTCCAGAAGGGGTAGCATTTCCTGCTCCACTTGTGATTAGGGTTAGGATTATGTTGTTTAAGAATCCGGAGAAAACAACAGAACTGCCACCAGTCACTAACAAACTTGATCAGATGATGTTTTTACAACAGAACTGCCACCAGTCACTAACAAACTTGATCAGATGATGTTTTTACAACAGAACTGCCACCAGTCACTAACAAACTTGATCAGATGATGTTTTTACAACAGAACTGCCACCAGTCACTAACAAACTTGATCAGATGATGTTTTTACAACAGAACTGCCACCAATCACTAACAAACCTGATCAGATGATGTTTTTCCAACAGAACTGCCACCAGTCACTAACAAACTTGATCAGATGATGTTTTTACAACAGAACTGCCACCAGTCACTAACAAACTTGATCAGATGATGTTTTTACAACAGAACTGCCACCAATCACTAACAAACTTGATCAGATGATGTTTTTACAACAGAACTGCCACCAATCACTAACAAACTTGATCAGATGATGTTTTTACAACAGAACTGCCACCAATCACTAACAAACTTGATCAGATGATGTTTTTACAACAGAATTGCCACCAATCACTAACAAACCTGATCAGATGATGTTTTTACAACAGAACTGCCACCAGTCACTAACAAACTTGATCAGATGATGTTTTTACAACAGAACTGCCACCAGTCACTAACAAACTTGATCAGATGATGTTTTTACAACAGAACTGCCACCAGTCACTAACAAACTTGATCAGATGATGTTTTTACAACAGAACTGCCACCAGTCACTAACAAACTTGATCAGATGATGTTTTGACAACAGAACTGCCACCAGACACTAACAAACTTGATCAGATGATGTTTTTACAACA
This sequence comes from Bathymodiolus brooksi, assembly GCA_963680875.1. Lineage (NCBI taxonomy): Eukaryota > Metazoa > Mollusca > Bivalvia > Mytilida > Modiolidae > Bathymodiolus > Bathymodiolus brooksi. The sequence continues at coordinate 13,917,417 of OY804583.1, read as the reverse complement.
GAACTGCCACCAGTCACTAACAAACTTGATCAGATGATGTTTTTACAACAGAACTGCCACCAGTCACTAACAAACTTTGATCAGATGATGTTTTTACAACAGAACTGCCACCAGTCACTAACAAACTTGATCAGATGATGTTTTTTACAACAGAACTGCCACCAATCACTAACAAACTTGATCAGATGATGTTTTTACAACAGAACTGCCACCAGTCACTAACAAACTTGATCAGATGATGTTTTTACAACAGAACTGCCACCAGTCACTAACAAACTTGATCAGATGATGTTTTTACAACAGAACTGCCACCAGTCACTAACAAACTTGATCAGATGATGTTTTTACAACAGAACTGCCACCAGTCACTAACAAACTTTGATCAGATGATGTTTTTACAACAGAACTGCCACCAGTCACTAACAAACTTTGATCAGATGATGTTTTTACAACAGAACTGCCACCAGTCACTAACAAACTTGATCAGATGATGTTTTTACAACAGAACTGCCACCAGTCACTAACAAACTTGATCAGATGATGTTTTTACAACAGAACTGCCACCAGTCACTAACAAACTTTGATCAGATGATGTTTTTACAACAGAACTGCCACCAGTCACTAACAAACTTTGATCAGATGATGTTTTTACAACAGAACTGCCACCAGTCACTAACAAACTTGATCAGATGATGTTTTTACAACAGAACTGCCACCAGTCACTAACAAACTTGATCAGATGATGTTTTTACAACAGAACTGCCACCAGTCACTAACAAACTTGATCAGATGATGTTTTTACAACAGAACTGCCACCAGTCACTAACAAACTTTGATCAGATGATGTTTTTACAACAGAACTGCCACCAGTCACTAACAAACTTGATCAGATGATGTTTTTACAACAGAACTGCCACCAATCACTAACAAACTTGATCAGATGATGTTTTTACAACAGAACTGCCACCAGTCACTAACAAACTTGATCAGATGATGTTTTTACAACAGAACTGCCACCAGTCACTAACAAACTTTGATCAGATGATGTTTTTACAACAGAACTGCCACCAGTCACTAACAAACTTTGATCAGATGATGTTTTTACAACAGAACTGCCACCAGTCACTAACAAACTTGATCAGATGATGTTTTTACAACAGAACTGCCACCAATCACTAACAAACTTGATCAGATGATGTTTTTACAACAGAACTGCCACCAATCACTAACAAACCTGATCAGATGATGTTTTTACAACAGAACTGCCACCAGTCACTAACAAACTTGATCAGATGATGTTTTTACAACAGAACTGCCACCAGTCACTAACAAACTTGATCAGATAATGTTTTTACAACAGAACTGCCACCAGTCACTAACAAACTTGATCAGATGATGTGTTTACAACAGAACTGCCACCAGTCACTAACAAACTTGATCAGATGATGTTTTTATAACAGAACTGCCACCAGTCACTAACAAACTTGATCAGATGATGTTTTTACAACAGAACTGCCACCAGTCACTAACAAACTTGATCAGATGATGTTTTTACAACAGAACTGCCACCAGTCACTAACAAACTTGATCAGATGATGTTTTGACAACAGAACTGCCACCAGTCACTAACAAACTTTGATCAGATGATGTTTTTACAACAGAACTGCCACCAGTCACTAACAAACTTGATCAGATGATGTTTTTACAACAGAACTGCCACCAGTCACTAACAAACTTGATCAGATGATGATTTTACAACAGAACTGCCACCAGTCACTAACAAACTTGATCAGATGATGTTTTTACAACAGAACTGCCACCAATCACTAACAAACTTGATCAGATGATGTTTTTACAACAGAACTGCCACCAGTCACTAACAAACTTGATCAGATGATGTTTTTACAACAGAACTGCCACCAGTCACTAACAAACTTGATCAGATGATGTTTTTACAACAGAACTGCCACCAGTCACTAACAAACTTGATCAGATGATGTTTTTACAACAGAACTGCCACCAGTCACTAACAAACTTTGATCAGATAATGTTTTCACCAATCACTATCCGGTTCTTTCCTAATTCAAGACTTATCACCTGGTTAGTTGCAAGAGTAACATGACGAATGCCATAAGTGGAGCAGGAACTGCCTACCCTTCCTGAGTACACCCCAGTGGGGTTCGTGTTACTCGATCTTGAGTGTAGTTGTGCAGTGTTTTGTAGGTAGTTGTTTGTCTTTTCGCTCTTTTTCGTTAGTCATTGCATTGTCTGTCCTCTAAGAATTTACGACTTCTGATTACCCTTTTGGTATCTTCAAGCATTGTTCTATGTAAATCAACCTAATATACGATTACGGCCGTGAAGGTCACCTCCCCGATGAACGATAACCTATATATCGGACACCTTAAATCGCACCTTTTTGTGTTCAATGATTTGAGAGAAGAGATTTATTGTTCGTTTTAGAGATTTGTTGAACATCACTGCATGGACCTTCTTTTCATAATGTATTGTATTACTTTGTCAAAATAGATATGAATGTAGCAGCATATCTCTTATATTATAGGGGCCGTCGTTATCGCATGGTAGTTGGATTTACAACTAACTCTGCAATCTGTGCCTTTCACCACTAATGTTGTGAGCTCGAATCCCGCTCATGGCGAGGTATATTACAACATTATGTGATAAAATCTGTCAGTGATTTGCGGTGTGTCGGTGGTTTTCAATCTGTCAGTGACTTGCGGTGTGTCGGTGGTTTTAATCTGTCAGTGACTTGCGGTGTGTCGGTGGTTTTCAATCTGTCAGTAACTTGCGGTGTGTCGGTGGTTTTCAATCTGTCAGTGACTTGCGGTGTGTCGGTGGTTTTCAATCTGTCAGTAACTTGCGGTGTGTCGGTGGTTTTCAATCTGTCAGTGACTTGCGGTGTGTCGGTGGTTTTCAATCTGTCAGTAACTTGCGGTGTGTCGGTGGTTTTCAATCTGTCAGTGACTTGCGGTGTGTCGGTGGTTTTCAATCTGTCAGTGACTTGCGGTGTGTCGGTGGTTTTCAATCTGTCAGTGACTTGCGGTGTGTCGGTGGTTTTCTCCTGATACTCCGTTTACCCCCACGAATACAACTGAACGCCACGATAAAATTGAAATGTTGTTGAAAGTGGCGTTAAACACCATAACCCTAACCCTAAGCCCTCTTATTTTCTATGAAAAACATGTATGCTTAATTTGACAAGTTCTCAGAGAAATTTTCAACCAATAGAATAACAAAAATTATACAAATGTAAAACTGTTAGCGCAAAGATACGTCAGTTTGTTATTTACTAACTTCACTTTTTACATTTGTGTATCAAGTTTACGTATTATAACCTGCTTTAAATAATTCAAATTGTAGTGTTTTACGAGTAGAGATAATAAACAAATAATAAAACGGATATTAAAGTATATTTGATACTGATTGCTCCCTAGGCTTTGTATTAGTTTTCTAACAGTCGTTTTCACGAGAAAAAAAACTACACAGGTGCATTTAGTTTTAGTTACAATAACACGTATTTAGACAATTTGCTTGCTACACAATGAACCATTTTTAGTTCCGTGTTGTGATGACCGCTACGATTTCCTTCTAATAACGATGTTGGATTCGTATTGTCTCCCATTTGTTATGTAGGGTATTCATGTTTTAAAAAGGTTATTTGTATTTATTTAAGTATACTTGTATGTGGTTTTTATATAATAGTCGATTTAAAAGCTCGCTAGAGCTTATGCTATGTGTTATAGATATTTCGACTTTAAATAAAACTTATTTGATTTGATTTCCATATCAGATGATGTTCGCATTGATTGCTTAACAATAACATAACGGGTATCACACTTGGAGCAGGAACTACTTACCCTTTGAGAGCAGCATGACGGGTGTCACACATGGAACAGGAACTACTTACCCTTTGAGAGCAGCATGACGGGTGTCACACCTGGAGCAGGAACTACTTACCCTTTGAGAGCAGCATGACGGGTGTCACACCTGGAGCAGGAACTACTTACCCTTTGAGAGCAGCATGACGGGTGTCACACCTGGAGCAGGAACTACTTACCCTTTGAGAGCAGCTGAGTTCACCCCTCGGTGTTTAGTGGTGTTCTTGTTACACTTTTGTAATGATTCGTGGATCGTTGTTTGTTCTACTGTTCTTTTTGCCATTTGACGATTTCCGAGTTCTTATTACCCCCCTTTGGTATGTTGAAACTGTTCTTAGAACTGAGGAAAGGAGACTAGGAACTGATTTAGATATGCAATGAATTCTGTTATGTCTACTTTTGTCATTGTTTGTTTGTATTTATCCTTTAGCATACATCATGAAGGTTAGTCCAGAAACGGGTCGTCGCGCGCACTAAATTATAATTAGATATCCACGTTTTTATTAATATCCACAGTCATTTGTCTCCATCAACATATCTTTACTATCTATACTAATATACAGATTAGTGGTGATATACGTTGATGGAGACAAATGACTGTGTTAATATCACATACATCTGCTGGTGGATCTTTTTTGTAATGAGTTTATTGACAAATTATGCTATTTATAAGTAATTGTATGTGTAACTGAAATATAAGGATTTAAAATTTAAGGACTTGATAGTTGATAACTGTGACTCTTGAATGATTAATACAGATAATACAAGGAAATCAACAGAGGTGGTGATGTACTAGAAAGAATCTTGTTTTGGTGTTCGCTGTTGGACTATTAGTATAATGTGACCAATAGTCATTGTTTCGTCACTGACACGGTTTATAAGATTATTTATTATTGAAATTTAGAGTTCCCATATGATGTAATTATTCTTAAAACCCGTGTTCATCTCGGTCAGGCATGTGTAACCTTAACAGATGTTAGCTATCTTGTTTAGATCCATTAGTTTTCCTGCTCCAAAAAAAACCTAATTTTTTTGGGGAGTTTTCAAATCATTTTACTTTGAGCATACGTGATGAAAGTTATTTCAGAAATTCGCTGAGGGCACACAATAAACGTTAGAGAAAACCGAAGGGACAATCAATAGTGAACTATACAGGGACACTACCAACATTGGTCATATGGCACAGAACGAAGACAAACAAAACATAAAAATACATCATAGAAAACCAAAGCGTTGAGAAACACGAACCTCACCAAATAAAAACGGGGGGTGAACCCAGGTGCTCGCGAAGGATAACCAGTTCCTGTTTCTTCTTAGAAACTAAGACACGTGCCGTGTTATTCTTATAGTCAAATCATGTAAAAGATTTGTCGGTGATATAGTACAGAAATAAATTTACTTAAAAGGGAAAAGATCCTTTGCAATTTGAGAAGACTCAGGTCAAGGTCAACATCCCTCAGGATATGACGTCACACTGGCCGGTATATTTCAGTATCAGAATAGAGTCAGTCCGTTGATAGGGACAACATATTAATTATGATAAATGTATTCTATGTACTTTCAGATTAATACATGGGCATTTCCATATTGGCCTGGTTATCATCCCGAGACCCCAATATTGGCCCGAGACGCAGTCAAGAGCCAATATGGGTCGAGGGATGATAACCAGGCCAATATGGAAATGTCCATGTATTAAACTATTTATTACATACTTCCGACATCTAGAAAAGAGACACCCATATTGGCCTGAGACGAAGTCGAGGCCCATATTGGCCCGGCCCAGGCCTCGATATGGAAATGATATTGTAGTAATCCAATAACCGGTTATTTTCCCGGGGTGTGAAAATATGGACAGTTTACTTCCGGTCATATTGGTCATACAAAAATGCCTTTATTTGAACTAAGTATGTAATAAATTTGTGTATTTGTTTTACATTGAGGAAGGTTCAAATTTAACAGAGACAGTCGTGTTCGTGATGGTATAGTAGATGTACAGCTACGTTTATTGTATGTAATAAGTGCCTATCATTACTAAAGTTGTGAGTACGTACGAGGTGTAGTCGACACAACATTATGTGATAAAGTTAGTTAGTGACTTGTGACAGGTTACTCTGGTTTCCTCCACCAAATACAACTGACCACCACGATGTAACTGAAATATTGTTGACAGTGACATTAAGCATCATAGCCCTAGAAGATTAGCAGAAAAATAAAATAAGCTGGATATTGCGTTCTGTTTTATTCAATACTAGATATGCTATAGATAACTCAGAAATAAAACTTATGACATCATTTTGATTTTATCTTCATTTTCTATCATTTTATTTGTTGCTAGAAATTACTATTTTCATTAATACAGGTTTTACAGTATTTTATGATAGATTTTGTAAGAAAAAAAACCATTTGACATTCTCCAGAAATATCAAATTAATATTATTTACTTTCTTGCTTTGTATTACTTCCCAGGAAAGATTTCATCGTCAGTTATTATTATATATTTCTGACAAAATAATAATAAAGATAATTTGGAAAAAGTAATTAAATAGATTTGTGAATGTATATTGATTAACACAAAGAAAAAAGGAAGAAAACATTAAAGAACAAGTAATTATTTGATGAAACTGTTGTATATTTGTATGTAGAAGATGTATTCGTCAAAACCATCTGAATTTAAATGGGTATAATTGCTGTTTAATCAGAATCGCAAAGAGTTCAATAACATTACGAATTATTTGTGTATTCCTGGAAAAATAATACACCAACGTTGAAGGGTGTGCTCTACTTAAACAACAAAATAGACGTGATTAACAGAAAAGTAGGTTAAACAACAAAATAGACGTGATTAACAGAAAAGTAGGTTAAACAACAAAATAGACGTGATTAACAGAAAAGTAGGTTAAACAACAAAATAGACGTGATTAACAGAAAAGTAAGTTAAACAACAACATAGACGTGATTAACAGAAAAGTAGGTTAAACAACAACATAGACGTGATTAACAGAAAAGTAGGTTAAACAACAAAATAGACGTGATTAACAGAAAAGTAGGTTAAACAACAAAATAGACGTGATTAACAGAAAAGTAGGTTAAACAACAAAATAGACGTGATTAACAGAAAAGTAGGTTAAACAACAAAATAGACGTGATTAACAGAAAAGTAGGTTAAACAACAAAATAGACGTGATTAACAGAAAAGTAGGTTAAACAACAAAATAGACGTGATTAACAGAAAAGTAGGTCAAACAACAAAATAGACGTGATTAACAGAAAAGTAGGTCAAACAACAAAATAGACGTGATTAACAGAAAAGTAGGTTAAACAACAAAATAGACGTGATTAACAGAAAAGTAGGTTAAACAACAAAATAGACGTGATTAACAGAAAAGTAGGTTAAACAACAAAATAGACGTGATTAACAGAAAAGTAGGTTAAACAACAACATAGACGTGATTAACAGAAAAGTAGGTTAAACAACAAAATAGACGTGATTAACAGAAAAGTAGGTTAAACAACAAAATAGACGTGATTAACAGAAAAGTAGGTTAAACAACAAAATAGACGTGATTAACAGAAAAGTAGGTTAAACAACAAAATAGACGTGATTAACAGAAAAGTAGGTTAAACAACAACATAGACGTGATTAACAGAAAAGTAGGTTAAACAACAAAATAGACGTGATTATCAGAAAAGTAGGTTAAACAACAAAATAGACGTGATTAACAGAAAAGTAGGTTAAACAACAAAATAGACGTGATTAACAGAAAAGTAGGTTAAACAACAAAATAGACGTGATTAACAGAAAAGTAGGTTAAACAACAAAATAGACGTGATTAACAGAAAAGTAGGTTAAACAACAAAATAGACGTGATTAACAGAAAAGTAGGTTAAACAACAAAATAGACGTGATTAACAGAAAAGTAGGTTAAACAACAAAATAGACGTGATTAACAGAAAAGTAGGTTAAACAACAAAATAGACGTAATTAACAGAAAAGTAGGTTAAACAACAACATAGACGTGATTAACAGAAAAGTAGGTTAAACAACAAAATAGACGTGATTAACAGAAAAGTAGGTTAAACAACAAAATAGACGTGATTAACAGAAAAGTAGGTTAAACAACAAAATAGACGTGATTAACAGAAAAGTAGGTTAAACAACAAAATAGACGTGATTAACAGAAAAGTAGGTTAAACAACAACATAGACGTGATGAACGGAAAAGAAGGTTAAACAACAAAATAGACGTGATTAACAGAAAAGTAGGTTAAACAACAAAATAGACGTGATTAACAGAAAAGTAGGTTAAACAACAAAATAGACGTGATTAACAGAAAAGTAGGTTAAACAACAAAATAGACGTGATTAACAGAAAAGTAGGTTAAACAACAAAATAGACGTGATTAACAGAAAAGTAGGTTAAACAACAAAATAGACGTGATTAACAGAAAAGTAGGTTAAACAACAAAATAGACGTGATTAACAGAAAAGTAGGTTAAACAACAAAATAGACGTGATTAACAGAAAAGTAGGTTAAACAACAAAATAGACGTGATTAACAGAAAAGTAGGTTAAACAACAAAATAGACGTGATTAACAGAAAAGTAGGTTAAACAACAAAATAGACGTGATTAACAGAAAAGTAGGTTAAACAACAAAATAGACGTGATTAACAGAAAAGTAGGTTAAACAACAAAATAGACGTAATTAACAGAAAAGTAGGTTAAACAACAACATAGACGTGATTAACAGAAAAGTAGGTTAAACAACAAAATAGACGTGATTAACAGAAAAGTAGGTTAAACAACAAAATAGACGTGATTAACAGAAAAGTAGGTTAAACAACAAAATAGACGTGATTAACAGAAAAGTAGGTTAAACAACAAAATAGACGTGATTAACAGAAAAGTAGGTTAAACAACAAAATAGACGTGATTAACAGAAAAGTAGGTTAAACAACAAAATAGACGTGATTAACAGAAAAGTAGGTTAAACAACAACATAGACGTGATTAACAGAAAAGTAGGTTAAACAACAAAATAGACGTGATTATCAGAAAAGTAGGTTAAACAACAAAATAGACGTGATTAACAGAAAAGTAGGTTAAACAACAAAATAGACGTGATTAACAGAAAAGTAGGTTAAACAACAAAATAGACGTGATTAACAGAAAAGTAGGTTAAACAACAAAATAGACGTGATTAACAGAAAAGTAGGTTAAACAACAAAATAGACGTGATTAACAGAAAAGTAGGTTAAACAACAAAATAGACGTGATTAACAGAAAAGTAGGTTAAACAACAAAATAGACGTGATTAACAGAAAAGTAGGTTAAACAACAAAATAGACGTAATTAACAGAAAAGTAGGTTAAACAACAACATAGACGTGATTAACAGAAAAGTAGGTTAAACAACAAAATAGACGTGATTAACAGAAAAGTAGGTTAAACAACAAAATAGACGTGATTAACAGAAAAGTAGGTTAAACAACAAAATAGACGTGATTAACAGAAAAGTAGGTTAAACAACAAAATAGACGTGATTAACAGAAAAGTAGGTTAAACAACAAAATAGACGTGATTAACAGAAAAGTAGGTTAAACAACAAAATAGACGTGATTAACAGAAAAGTAGGTTAAACAACAAAGTAGACGTGATTAACAGAAAAGTAGGTTAAACAACAAAATAGACGTGATTAACAGAAAAGTAGGTTAAACAACAAAGTAGACGTGATTAACAGAAAAGTAGGTTAAACAACAAAATAGACGTGATTAACAGAAAAGTAGGTTAAACAACAAAATAGACGTGATTAACAGAAAAGTAGGTTAAACAACAAAGTAGACGTGATTAACAGAAAAGTAGGTTAAACAACAAAATAGACGTGATTAACAGAAAAGTAGGTTAAACAACAAAATAGACGTAATTAACAGAAAAGTAGGTTAAACAGCAACATAGACGTGATTAACAGAAAAGTAGGTTAAACAACAAAATAGACGTGATTAACAGAAAAGTAGGTTAAACAACAAAATAGACGTGATTAACAGAAAAGTAGGTTAAACAACAAAATAGACGTGATTAACAGAAAAGTAGGTTAAACAACAAAATAGACGTGATTAACAGAAAAGTAGGTTAAACAACAACATAGACGTGATTAACGGAAAAGAAGGTTAAACAACAAAATAGATGTGATTAACAGAAAAGTAGGTTAAACAACAAAATAGACGTGATTAACAGAAAAGTAGGTTAAACAACAAAATAGACGTGATTAACAGAAAAGTAGGTTAAACAACAAAATAGACGTGATTAACAGAAAAGTAGGTTAAACAACAAAATAGACGTGATTAACAGAAAAGTAGGTTAAACAACAAAATAGACGTGATTAACAGAAAAGTAGGTTAAACAACAAAATAGACGTGATTAACAGAAAAGTAGGTTAAACAACAAAATAGACGTGATTAACAGAAAAGTAGGTTAAACAACAAAATAGACGTGATTAACAGAAAAGTAGGTTAAACAACAACATAGACGTGATTAACAGAAAAGTAGGTTAAACAACAAAATAGACGTGATTATCAGAAAAGTAGGTTAAACAACAAAATAGACGTGATTAACAGAAAAGTAGGTTAAACAACAAAATAGACGTGATTAACAGAAAAGTAGGTTAAACAACAAAATAGACGTGATTAACAGAAAAGTAGGTTAAACAACAAAATAGACGTGATTAACAGAAAAGTAGGTTAAACAACAAAATAGACGTGATTAACAGAAAAGTAGGTTAAACAACAAAATAGACGTGATTAACAGAAAAGTAGGTTAAACAACAAAATAGACGTGATTAACAGAAAAGTAGGTTAAACAACAAAATAGACGTAATTAACAGAAAAGTAGGTTAAACAACAAAATAGACGTGATTAACAGAAAAGTAGGTTAAACAACAAAATAGACGTGATTAACAGAAAAGTAGGTTAAACAACAAAATAGACGTGATTAACAGAAAAGTAGGTTAAACAACAAAATAGACGTGATTAACAGAAAAGTAGGTTAAACAACAAAATAGACGTGATTAACAGAAAAGTAGGTTAAACAACAACATAGACGTGATTAACAGAAAAGTAGGTTAAACAACAAAATAGACGTGATTAACAGAAAAGTAGGTTAAACAACAAAGTAGACGTGATTAACAGAAAAGTAGGTTAAACAACAAAATAGACGTGATTAACAGAAAAGTAGGTTAAACAACAAAGTAGACGTGATTAACAGAAAAGTAGGTTAAACAACAAAATAGACGTGATTAACAGAAAAGTAGGTTAAACAACAAAATAGACGTGATTAACAGAAAAGTAGGTTAAACAACAAAGTAGACGTGATTAACAGAAAAGTAGGTTAAACAACAAAATAGACGTGATTAACAGAAAAGTAGGTTAAACAACAAAATAGACGTAATTAACAGAAAAGTAGGTTAAACAGCCACATAGACGTGATTAACAGAAAAGTAGGTTAAACAACAAAATAGACGTGATTAACAGAAAAGTAGGTTAAACAACAAAATAGACGTGATTAACAGAAAATTAGGTTAAACAACAAAATAGACGTGATTAACAGAAAAGTAGGTTAAACAACAAAATAGACGTGATTAACAGAAAAGTAGGTTAAACAACAACATAGACGTGATTAACGGAAAAGAAGGTTAAACAACAAAATAGATGTGATTAACAGAAAAGTAGGTTAAACAACAAAATAGACGTGATTAACAGAAAAGTAGGTTAAACAACAAAATAGACGTGATTAACAGAAAAGTAGGTTAAACAACAAAATAGACGTGATTAACAGAAAAGTAGGTCAAACAACAAAATAGACGTGATTAACAGAAAAGTAGGTTAAACAACAAAATAGACGTGATTAACAGAAAAGTAGGTTAAACAACAAAATAGACGTGATTAACAGAAAAGTAGGTTAAACAACAAAATAGACGTGATTAACAGAAAAGTAGGTTAAACAACAAAATAGACGTGATTAACAGAAAAGTAGGTTAAACAACAAAATAGACGTGATTAACAGAAAAGTAGGTTAAACAACAAAATAGACGTGATTAACAGAAAAGTAGGTTAAACAACAAAATAGACGTGATTAACAGAAAAGTAGGTTAAACAACAAAATAGACGTAATTAACAGAAAAGTAGGTTAAACAACAACATAGACGTGATTAACAGAAAAGTAGGTTAAACAACAAAATAGACGTGATTAACAGAAAAGTAGGTTAAACAACAAAATAGACGTGATTAACAGAAAAGTAGGTTAAACAACAAAATAGACGTGATTAACAGAAAAGTAGGTTAAACAACAAAATAGACGTGATTAACAGAAAAGTAGGTTAAACAACAAAATAGACGTGATTAACAGAAAAGTAGGTTAAACAACAAAATAGACGTGATTAACAGAAAAGTAGGTTAAATAACAACATAGACGTGATTAACAGAAAAGTAGGTTAAACAACAAAATAGACGTGATTAACAGAAAAGTAGGTTAAACAACAACATAGACGTAATTAACAGAAAAGTAGATTACAATGTAAAAGAAGCTGGGAGTAATACAAAACACCCTGCAAGAACTCAAAGTTCCACGACTGACTAAAATTAAAAGTCCTTAAGGTGTCAAACCAATAATTCACCAATCAGAGCTAGTCCCTTTTAAAGGAAATAGTTCCTTTCACTTTGTTGTATTGTGACAAATACTTATTGGAATGGAATAATTAAAATTGATAGTTGAAGTTAAATATATAAGGATTATTTTGAGCCCAAATTTGATGCATTTAGTTGTATTTTAATACCTCTATGGAGGATTTGATGCAGGACCTATAAATATTGAATTTCCAGGGATGACCGAGCTATTTTTAGAGTAGGTGTTTTCCATAGCCTGGCATTTCACTGCAAGACTTTAAACATCCCCTGATATTTTCACAGAACGTAGAGGAATCATGTACGATTCAGACACTATATGGTCTTAGAAAGGTTAAACTTAAGATAAAATAGCCAGGCAGGCTCGAAAAAACACAAATTTAGTAGAAAATGTTAAAGAAATTAATTATAGGTTTCACACCTTAAATAAGAAATTATGTCACACACAATATATCCTTCGTCAGAAGAGTATCGCGTTACTTAATTAATAATTTCTCATTTCTTCTCAAATTAACAATTTCAAAAAGCAGAGGCCAATATAAACATCCTTTTTTTCAAATGATGTGAAATTAGCGAGGTACTACGTGTTCATGTACAAAGAGAATGCTAGCAGGAGGGACATGTGCGCTCTGCAGTCGACTTATTTATTTTTTCGACGTCGTGTAAAATATGTAAACATTGCCTGTAACGTTAATATTACACGCTGTGGGACAATTCTGATAATTAATTTCCTCGTGAGGAAAAGTACAGCACACGCGTCCTTTCTCCAAATTAAAAAAACCATTTTAAATAGAAAATGTACACCCAATAGATATATAAGTAAATATCAACATACCTCAGACATGTCCAGGCATTGATCTATTCGTAATCTGTTTTTCACGGCATTTTCAACAATTTTTAATTCATATCCAGGCGATCAGTTTCATTGGTGAGAACAACTAAGGTACCAGAGGAAAACCACCAATCAACTGAGGTATCAGAGGAAAACCACCAATCAACTGAAGTACAAGAGGAAAACCACCAATCAACTGAAGTACCAGAGGAAAACCACCAATCAACTGAAGTACCAGAGGAAAACCACCAATCAACTGAAGTACCAGAGGAAAACCACCAATCAACTGAGGTATCAGAGGAAAATCACCAATCAACTGAGGTACCAGAGGAAAACCACCAATCAACTGAAGTACCAGAGGAAAACCACCAATCAACTGAGGTACCAGAGGAAAACCACCAATCAACTGAAGTACCAGAGGAAAACCACCAATCAACTGAGGTACCAGAGGAAAACCACCAATCAACTGAAGTACCAGAGGAAAACCACCAATCAACTGAAGTACCAGAGGAAAACCACCAATCAACTGAAGTACCAGAGGAAAACCACCAATCAACTGAGGTACCAGAGGAAAACCACCAATCAACTGAAGTACCTGAGGAAAACCACCAATCAACTGAGGTACCAGAGGAAAACCACCAATCAACTGAAGTACCAGAGGAAAACCACCAATCAACTGAGGTACCAGAGGAAAACCACCAATCAACTGAGGTACCAGAGGAAAACCACCAATCAACTGAGGTACCAGAGGAAAACCACCAATCAACTGAAGTACCAGAGGAAAACCACCAATCAACTGAGGTACCAGAGGAAAACCACCAATCAACTGAAGTACCAGAGGAAAACCACCAATCAACTGAGGTATCAGAGGAAAACCACCAATCAACTGAGGTACCAGAGGAAAACCACCAATCAACTGAAGTACAAGAGGAAAACCACCAATCAACTGAGGTACCAGAGGAAAACCACCAATCAACTGAGGTACCAGAGGAAAACCACCAATCAACTGAGGTACCAGAGGAAAACCACCAATCAACTGAAGTACCAGAGGAAAACCACCAATCAACTGAGGTACCAGAGGAAAACCACCAATCAACTGAAGTACCAGAGGAAAACCACCAATCAACTGAGGTACCAGAGGAAAACCACCAATCAACTGAAGTACCAGAGGAAAACCACCAATCAACTGAGGTACCAGAGGAAAACCACCAATCAACTGAGGTACCAGAGGAAAACCACCAATCAACTGAGGTACCAGAGGAAAACCACCAATCAACTGAGGTATCAGAGGAAAACCACCAATCAACTGAGGTATCAGAGGAAAACCACCAATCAACTGAGGTACCAGAGGAAAACCACCAATCAACTGAGGTACCAGAGGAAAACCACCAATCAACTGAGGTACCAGAGGAAAACCACCAATCAACTGAAGTACCAGAGGAAAACCACCAATCAACTGAGGTACCAGAGGAAAACCACCAATCAACTGAGGTATCAGAGGAAAACCACCAATCAACTGAAGTACCAGAGGAAAACCACCAATCAACTGAGGTATCAGAGGAAAACCACCAATCAACTGAGGTATCAGAGGAAAACCACCAATCAACTGAGGTACCAGAGGAAAACCACCAATCAACTGAGGTATCAGAGGAAAACCACCAATCAACTGAGGTATCAGAGGAAAACCACCAATCAACTGAAGTACCAGAGGAAAACCACCAATCAACTGAGGTATCAGAGGAAAACCACCAATCAACTGAAGTACCAGAGGAAAACCACCAATCAACTGAGGTATCAGAGGAAAACCACCAATCAACTGAGGTAACAGAGGAAAACCACCAAGAATAGTACAGTAAGAAAATATATGTTTTAATAGGATTGACTAGAGCATAAAATGAAGAAAATTTAGAAAAAATATCACACTGTCAGAATAGTTCTAAAATCTAATATGAAAACCATAGAAACAGAAAAAAGTCAATACATCTAATTATAACGTAATCGATCAATCTCCTGGTTCGGTTCAAGCATTAAATTGATACTTCCCTAATAATGTAATTATCATTATAACGAAGGTTCTCGCTGGCATAGAGTATCTTAGCCAGTTATCCTGTTTAGACCCTGTGATTTACTTGCTACCAAAGCTTTTTAAATATTTGGCTTTCTAACCTTTCCACTTTGACCTAATGAAGGTTATCTATGTTTTTATTTCAATAATAAGTGGCGGGCATAAACTAATTGTTTAGGCTATAACCAATCTAATCATAATTATATCTCCGCACTTGTTCTCTGTTTTCTATCGGTGTTTTATAACTCCCACGCGCGATAATAAAACACCGATAGAAAAAAGGGAGCAAGTGCGAAGGCATAATTTTAATTAGATTGGGCTATAACCTGCTTTCTGGGTATTCTATTAAAAATTACTACTTTCTAAAAGCAATTTCTATTTGGCATACTTTCATTTTAAAACACATGAAAACAAATTAAGTCAAGGTGATTCCTACAACTACAGAAGCCGTCAGTTGTAAGAAGAGTTTGAAGATACCAAAGAGGTAATCAGAATCCGTAATTCGAAGAAGGACAGACAACACAATGGCCAAAATAAAAAGTACGAAAGGACAAACAAATGAATTACAAAACATACAAAGAATTGTAAAGAATTTTAATGAGTTTGAATTCGACTATATTATTCGAAAATAGTACAAGATATCAGATATGGGTAGATACATTACAATTTACAACTGACAAATCCAGTATCTATCACTGATAGTACTATAATATAGTAATACTGACTAGCCATGGCGAGATTAGATAACAGTCATATAATAAAATAGTCAGCTGGAAATTTCAATAATTGATATATCATCGATATAAGAAGCCATATCAAAATGATAATAAAAGGTAGGAAAAACCAACAATTTACAAGAACAGAATAAAAACTACCGAACAGAAACGATGGGGATATTAAAATGAAAACAAACAATGTGTGAGTACAAAATACGAATTGACAAAATCTAGTGAACCAAATCAGGGGCGGATCAGGATTTCAAGTTAGGGGGGGCGCACTTAAAAAAAATTGCGCCGAGCGGAGGGAGACGCGAAAATTTTTGGGGTTTTTCGTGTGGAAAATCACGATTTTACGTCAAAAAATCATATTTTTTCCAATTTTAGGGGGCGGGGGCGCGCGCTGGGTGCGCCCCCCCCCCCTGGATCCGCCCCTGCGAATACAAAGAAAGAGTTGGAACGATTCTGATTATATAATTTTGTAACGTACAGTAAAACAAACTAATTATTACTTTCAGTTAATATAAATAAGCTTAATACACTCTCAAATGGATTAAACATGAAAACGACAATTAGTTTTCAGTTCGTCTTTAACCTCCAGCTGTTTGTAGGATGGTTCATGTCTTCTTGTGTGTGTGGTTTTTGTACAGTGATGTCCAACATTTTGTTCTATCGAAGGTCTTTACGTTCTGAGTTCCGAGTTGTACTGTCCGTTATAATTTCAGTATAAATACGATGTTCTGTTCGTCTTCACCTCCAGTTGTTTGTAGGAGGGCTCATGTCTTATTTACGTTATTTTTGTTTGCGTCTAGTGATGTCCAAAAATATTGTGTTTTGTTTGTCTTCTTCTTGTGTCTTGTGTACCCAACGTTGCCAGTGTCTCTGGATTGTCCATTCTTGATTGTCCCTTCGGTTTTCTCTAACGTTTATTTGTTTTGATTTAATATATGTATACAGAAGATTTTAATACAATCTATTTAAGCTTGATAAAACAGATCTTAAAGTAAAGAAGACATCCAGGCCTAAAACATCAAAACAACAGTGTAAACAGAACAGTAAAGAAAGTAGAACGCCACATGAAATTTCCAGCTGATAATTTAATTATGACTGTTGTCTAATCTCGCCACGGCTAGTCAGGATTATTATAATATAGTAGTATCAGAGTCAGTTGTAAATTGTAATGCATCTATCCAGATATGATATCTTGTCCTATTTTCGAATACTATGGTCGATTTAACACGAGTTTTATAAAGTAGTAAAATATTTTTTTCTAACACGTCCATGTTTGCTTACTATTATTAAATTGAAGCTTTTTAACTAATCAATATAGCTGCATAATTATTATTTTGTTTTAATGTATGATTGATTTGTATGTTCATGTTTGTATATGTATATATATATCCATGTTTGTATGTTTGTTTTATGCTGTCAACCCTATAAGGATATACAAGAGCATTAATTAATAAAGGTCACTAATGCAAAAACAGTCAAATAAACAAAATAGAAAAAAGTAGAAAATATAAAACAAAATTAGTAACAGATCAGTTAAAAAAAGTAGAACAAATCATAAAATATGTATTGCCATTGGAGATCCATTAAGCAAGAGCGGAAGGTTGGGATCCATTTAACAGGTTTAACACCGCCACATTTTTATGACTGTCACAAGAGATGGCATGGAATTTGAACGTCATATGTCATGGTTCCCATTTTGTGTTCAGTGAGGTGTGTGGTGATTGTTCGTTTTTTGTGGAATTGTTGGCCATTACTGTTTAAGCTTTCTTTTCATTAACAATCAATTAAAATAAGATGCGTGTTGGGTCCTTTAGATACACTACTATATAACCACATCTTGTAGTTAACCTTTTATTCATCTTTGACTGTCCAATAATGCATAAGACAATACAATTACTCAATTTACGTTACAAAATCAAATCCATTAATATTAATATTCATCTGATTCATTCCCTTTATCACTTTCATTATCTATGAATCCGTGCTTTAACTTACAAAAGAGTCATCTCCCCTTAGTGACCCTTGACACTTAATGGTAACATCTGCCAGCGACATTTCAATCCTCTCGGCAAGTTCTTTATCATTATAGCAATACACATCTCACGAAAATGAAAGATTTCTAATCAAATGAAGATAAGAAAGTGCAACTTGATGATGATACTGAATGAGAACAATTCAAGTTAGATATTGTCATGCCTGAAGCAATTTAGTAAATAGAGATAAAGAAGGGTTTCTGTTTCTGCATGCAAAACGATGGTCTGTACTCCCAGTTGTTTGTAGGAGGACTCATATTTTATTGATGTGATTTATGTTTGTTTGAGTACAGTGGTGTTAAACATGTTTTAACTATGTGAGTTGGTCTGTACTCCCAGTTGTTTGTAGGAGGGCTCATATTTTATTGATGTGATTTATGTTTGTTTGAGTACAGTGGTGTTAAACATGTTTTACCTATGCGAGTAACATGATGGATGTCTTATAAGAGATAAAAACTTCTTAGCCCTTCGTGTACACTTGGTTTCACTCGGGAATTATTTGGTAGTGTCCATGTTGCTCATCTTTTTAGTTTTCTGTATTGTGTTGTGGTTTTTATTTTGCTTGCCTTCGTCCTGTGTCCCCAATGTTGTCAGTGTCTCTGAGCTGTCCATTCTTTGTTGTCAGTATCTCTGAGCTGTCCATTCTTTGTTGTCAGTATCTCTGAGCTGTCCGTTCTTTGTTGTCAGTGTCTGAGCTGTCCATTCTTTGTTGTCAGTGTATCTGAGCTGTCCATTCTTTGTTGTCAGTGTCTCTGAGCTGTCTACTCTTTGTTGTCAGTGTCTCTGAGCTGTCCATTCTTTGTTGTCAGTGTCTGAGCTGTCCATTCTTTGTTGTCAGTGTATCTGAGCTGTCTATTCTTTGTTGTCAGTGTCTCTGAGCTGTCCATTCTTTGTTGTCAGTGTCTCTGAGCTGTCCATTCTTTGTTGTCAGTGTATCTGAGCTGTCCATTCTTTGTTGTCAGTGTATCTGATCTGTCCATTCTTTGTTGTCTGTGTCTCTGAGCTGTCTATTATTTGTTGTCAGTGTATCTGACCTGTCCATTCTTTGTTGTCAGTGTCTCTGAGCTGTCCATTGTTGTCAGTGTCTCTGAGCTGTCCATTCTTTGTTGTCAGTGTCTCTGAGCTGTCCATTCTTTGCTGTCATTGTCTATGAGCTGTTCATTCTTTGTTGTCATTGTCTATGAGCTGTCTATTCTTTGCTGTCAGTGTCTCTGAGCTGTCCATTCTTTGTTGTCAGTGTATCTGAGCTGTCCATTCTTTGTTGTCAGTTTCTCTGAGCTGTCCATTCTTTGTTGTCAGTGTCTCTGAGCTGTCCATTCTTTGTTGTCAGTGTCTCTGAGCTGTCCATTCTTTGCTGTCAATGTCTCTGAGCTGTCTATTTTTGTCAGTTTCGCTGAGCTATCCATTATTGTCAGTGTCTCTGAGCTGTCCATTCTTGTCAGTGTTTCTGAGCTGTCCATTCTTGTCAGTGTCTCTGAGCTGTCCATTCTTTGTTGTCAGTGTCTCTGAAATGTCCATTCTTTGCTGTCATTGTCTATGAGCTGTCCATTCTTTGTTGTCAGTCTCTCTGAGCTCTCCATTCTTGTCAGTGTCTCTGAGCTGTCCATTCTTTGTTGTCAGTATCTCTGAGCTGTCCATTCTTTGTTGTCAGTGTCTGAGCTGTCCATTCTTTGTTGTCAGTGTATCTGAGCTGTCCATTCTTTGTTGTCAGTGTCTCTGAGCTGTCTATTCTTTGTTGTCAGTGTCTCTGAGCTGTCCATTCTTTGTTGTCAGTGTATCTGAGCTGTCCATTCTTTGTTGTCAGGGTATCTGAGCTGTCCATTCTTTGTTGTCTGTGTCTCTGAGCTGTCTATTATTTGTTGTCAGTGTATCTGACCTGTCCATTCTTTGTTGTCAGTGTCTCTGAGCTGTCCATTCTTTGCTGTCATTGTCTCTGAGCTGTTCATTCTTTGCTGTCATTGTCTATGAGCTGTCTATTCTTTGCTGTCAGTGTCTCTGAGCTGTCTATTCTTTGTTGTCAGTGTATCTGAGCTGTCCATTCTTTGTTGTCAGTTTCTCTGAGCTGTCCATTCCTAATTGTCAGTGTCTCTGAGCTGTCCATTCTTTGTTGTCAGTGTCTCTGAGCTGTCCATTCTTTGTTGTCAATGTCTCTGAGCTGTCTATCTTTGTCAGTTTCGCTGAGCTATCCATTATTGTCAGTGTCTCTGAGCTGTCCATTCTTTGCTGTCATTGTCTATGAGCTGTCCATTCTTTGTTGGCAGTCTCTCTGAACTCTCCATTCTTGTCAGTGTCTCTGAGCTGTCCATTCTTTGTTGTCAGTGTCTCTGAGCTGTCCATTCTTTGTTGTCAGTGTCTCTGAGCTGTCCATTCTTTGCTATCATTGTCTCTGAGCTGTCCATTCTTTGCTGTCAGTGTATCTGAGCTGTCCATTCTTTGTTGTCAGTGTCTCTGAGCTGTCCATTCTTTGTTGTCGGTGTCTCTGAGCTGTCCATTCTTTGTTGTCATTGTCTATGAGCTGTCCATTCTTTGTTGTCAGTGTCTCTGAGCTGTCCATTCTTTGTTGTCAGTGTCTCTGAGCTGTCCATTCTTTGTTGTCAGTGTCTCTGAGCTGTCCATTCTTTGCTGTCAATGTCTCTGAGCTGTCTATTTTTGTCAGTTTCGCTGAGCTATCCATTATTTTCAGTGTCTCTGGGCTGTCCATTTTTGTCAGTGTTTCTGAGCTGTCCATTCTTGTCAGTGTCTCTGAGCTGTCCATTCTTTGTTGTCAGTGTCTCTGAGCTGTCCATTCTTTGCTGTCATTGTCTATGAGCTGTCCATTCTTTGTTGTCAGTCTCTCTGAGCTCTCCATTCTTGTCAGTGTCTCTGAGCTGTCCATTCTTTGTTGTCAGTGTCTCTGAGCTGTCCATTCTTTGTTGTCAGTGTCTCTGAGCTGTCCATTCTTTGCTGTCATTGTCTATGAGCTGTCCATTCTTTGTTGTCAGTGTATCTGAGCTGTCCATTCTTTGTTGTCAGTGTCTCTGAGCTGTCCATTCTTTGTTGTTGGTGTCTCTGAGCTGTCCATTCTTTGTTGTCAGTGTCTCTGAGCTGTCCATTCGTTGTTGTCAGTGTCTCTGAGCTGTCCATTCTTTGTTGTCAGTGTCTCTGAGCTGTCCATTCTTTGTTGTCAGTGTCTCTGAGCTGTCCATTCTTTGTTGTCAGGGTATCCGAGCTGTCCATTCTTTGTTGTCTGTGTCTCTGAGCTGTCCATTCTTTGTTGTCAGTGTATCTGAGCTGTCCATTCTTGTCAGTGTCTCTGAGCTGTCCATTCTTTGTTGTCAGTGTCTCTGAGCTGTCCATTCTTTGTTGTCAGTGTCTCTGATCTGTCCTTTCTTTGCTGTCATTGTCTCTGAGCTGTCCATTCTTTGTTGTCAGTGTCTCTGAGTTGTCCATTCTTTGTTGTCAATGTCTCTGAGCTGTCAATTTTTGTCAGTTTCGCTGACCTATCCATTCTTGTCAGTGTCTCTGAGCTGTCCATTCTTGTCAGTGTTTCTGAGCTGTCCATTCTTGTCAATGTCTCTGAGCTGTCCATTCTTTATTGCCAGTGTCTCTGAGCTGTCCATTCTTTGCTGTCATTGTCTCTGAGCTGTCCATTCTTTGCTGTCAGTGTCTCTGAGCTGTCCATTCTTTGTTGCCAGTGTCTATGAGCTGTCCATTCTTTGCTGTCATTGTCTCTGAGCTGTCCATTCGTTGCTGTCAGTGTCTCTGAGCTGTCTATTCTTTGTTGTCAGTGTCTCTGAGCTGTCCATTCTTTGTTGTCAGTGTCTCTGAGCTGTCCATTCTTTGTTGTCCGTGTCTCTGAGCTGTCCATTCTTTGTTGTCATTGTCTATGAGCTGTCCACTCTTTGTTGTCGGAGTCTCTGAGCTGTCCATTCTTTGTTGTTAGTGTCTCTGAGCTGTCCATTCTTTGTTTTCAGAGTCTCTGAGGTGCCCATTCTTTGTTGTCAGTGTCTCTGAGCTGTCCATTCTTTGTTGTCAGAGTCTCTGGGCTGCCCATTCTTTGTTGTCAGTGTCTCTGAGCTGTTCATTCTTTGTTGTCAGTGTCTCTGAGCTGTCCATTCTTTGTTGTCAGAGTCTCTGAGCTGTCCATTCTTTGTTGTCAGAGTCTCTGAGCTGCCCATTCTTTGTTGTCAGGGTCTCTGAGCTGTCCATTCTGTGTTGTCAGAGTCTCTGAGCTGCCCATTCTTTGTTGTCAGTGTCTCTGAGCTGTCCATTCTTTGTTGTCAGTGTCTCTGAGCTGTCTATTCTTTGTTGTCAGTGTATCTGAGCTGTCCATTCTTTGTTGTCAGTTTCTCTGAGCTGTCCATTCCTAATTGTCAGTGTCTCTGAGCTGTCCATTCTTTGTTGTCAGTGTCTCTGAGCTGTCCATTCTTTGTTGTCAATGTCTCTGAGCTGTCTATCTTTGTCAGTTTCGCTGAGCTATCCATTATTGTCAGTGTCTCTGAGCTGTCCATTCTTTGCTGTCATTGTCTATGAGCTGTCCATTCTTTGTTGGCAGTCTCTCTGAACTCTCCATTCTTGTCAGTGTCTCTGAGCTGTCCATTCTTTGTTGTCAGTGTCTCTGAGCTGTCCATTCTTTGTTGTCAGTGTCTCTGAGCTGTCCATTCTTTGCTATCATTGTCTCTGAGCTGTCCATTCTTTGCTGTCAGTGTATCTGAGCTGTCCATTCTTTGTTGTCAGTGTCTCTGAGCTGTCCATTCTTTGTTGTCGGTGTCTCTGAGCTGTCCATTCTTTGTTGTCATTGTCTATGAGCTGTCCAGTCTTTGTTGTCAGTGTCTCTGAGCTGTCCATTCTTTGTTGTCAGTGTCTCTGAGCTGTCCATTCTTTGTTGTCAATGTCTCTGAGCTGTCTATTTTTGTCAGTTTCGCTGAGCTATCCATTATTTTCAGTGTCTCTGGGCTGTCCATTTTTGTCAGTGTTTCTGAGCTGTCCATTCTTGTCAGTGTCTCTGAGCTGTCCATTCTTTGTTGTCAGTGTCTCTGAGCTGTCCATTCTTTGCTGTCATTGTCTATGAGCTGTCCATTCTTTGTTGTCAGTCTCTCTGAGCTCTCCATTCTTGTCAGTGTCTCTGAGCTGTCCATTCTTTGTTGTCAGTGTCTCTGAGCTGTCCATTCTTTGTTGTCAGTGTCTCTGAGCTGTCCATTCTTTGCTGTCATTGTCTATGAGCTGTCCATTCTTTGTTGTCAGTGTATCTGAGCTGTCCATTCTTTGTTGTCAGTGTCTCTGAGCTGTCCATTCTTTGTTGTTGGTGTCTCTGAGCTGTCCATTCTTTGTTGTCAGTGTCTCTGAGCTGTCCATTCGTTGTTGTCAGTGTCTCTGAGCTGTCCATTCTTTGTTGTCAGTGTCTCTGAGCTGTCCATTCTTTGTTGTCAGTGTCTCTGAGCTGTCCATTCTTTGTTGTCAGGGTATCCGAGCTGTCCATTCTTTGTTGTCTGTGTCTCTGAGCTGTCCATTCTTTGTTGTCAGTGTATCTGAGCTGTCCATTCTTGTCAGTGTCTCTGAGCTGTCCATTCTTTGTTGTCAGTGTCTCTGAGCTGTCCATTCTTTGTTGTCAGTGTCTCTGATCTGTCCTTTCTTTGCTGTCATTGTCTCTGAGCTGTCCATTCTTTGTTGTCAGTGTCTCTGAGTTGTCCATTCTTTGTTGTCAATGTCTCTGAGCTGTCAATTTTTGTCAGTTTCGCTGACCTATCCATTCTTGTCAGTGTCTCTGAGCTGTCCATTCTTGTCAGTGTTTCTGAGCTGTCCATTCTTGTCAATGTCTCTGAGCTGTCCATTCTTTATTGCCAGTGTCTCTGAGCTGTCCATTCTTTGCTGTCATTGTCTCTGAGCTGTCCATTCTTTGCTGTCAGTGTCTCTGAGCTGTCCATTCTTTGTTGCCAGTGTCTATGAGCTGTCCATTCTTTGCTGTCATTGTCTCTGAGCTGTCCATTCGTTGCTGTCAGTGTCTCTGAGCTGTCTATTCTTTGTTGTCAGTGTCTCTGAGCTGTCCATTCTTTGTTGTCAGTGTCTCTGAGCTGTCCATTCTTTGTTGTCCGTGTCTCTGAGCTGTCCATTCTTTGTTGTCATTGTCTATGAGCTGTCCACTCTTTGTTGTCGGAGTCTCTGAGCTGTCCATTCTTTGTTGTTAGTGTCTCTGAGCTGTCCATTCTTTGTTTTCAGAGTCTCTGAGGTGCCCATTCTTTGTTGTCAGTGTCTCTGAGCTGTCCATTCTTTGTTGTCAGAGTCTCTGGGCTGCCCATTCTTTGTTGTCAGTGTCTCTGAGCTGTTCATTCTTTGTTGTCAGTGTCTCTGAGCTGTCCATTCTTTGTTGTCAGAGTCTCTGAGCTGTCCATTCTTTGTTGTCAGAGTCTCTGAGCTGCCCATTCTTTGTTGTCAGGGTCTCTGAGCTGTCCATTCTGTGTTGTCAGAGTCTCTGAGCTGCCCATTCTTTGTTGTCAGTGTCTCTGAGCTGTCCATTCTTTGTTGTCAGTGTCTCTGAGCTGTCCATTCTTTTTTGTCAGTGTCTCTGAGCTGTCCATTCTTTGTTGTCAGAGTCTCTGAGCTGTCCATTCTTTGTTGGTAGACTCTCTGAGCTGTCCATTCTTTGTTGTCAGAGTCTCTGAGCTGTCCATTCTTTGTTGTCAGGGTCTCTGAGCTGTCCATTCTTTGTTGTCAGAGTCTCTGAGCTGTCCATTCTTTGTTGTCAGAGTTTCTGAGCTGTCCATTCTTTGTTGTCAGAGTCTCTGAGCTGTCCATTCTTTGTTGTCAGTGTATCTGATCTGTTCATTCTTTGTTGTCAGTGTCTCTGAGCTGTCCATTCTTTTGTCAGAGTCTCTGAGCTGTCCATTCTTTGTTGTCAGTCTCTCTGAGCTCTCCATTCTTGTCAGTGTCTCTGAGCTGTCCATTCTTTGTTGTCAGTATCTCTGAGCTGTCCATTCTTTGTTGTCAGTGTCTGAGCTGTCCATTCTTTGTTGTCAGTGTATCT
The DNA here is from genome assembly GCA_963680875.1 of Bathymodiolus brooksi. Taxonomy (NCBI): domain Eukaryota; kingdom Metazoa; phylum Mollusca; class Bivalvia; order Mytilida; family Modiolidae; genus Bathymodiolus; species Bathymodiolus brooksi. The sequence continues at coordinate 13,892,188 of OY804583.1, read as the reverse complement.
GAGCTGTCCATTCTTTGTTGTCAGTGTCTCTGAGCTGTCTATTCTTTGTTGTCAGTGTCTCTGAGCTGTCCATTCTTTGTTGTCAGTGTATCTGAGCTGTCCATTCTTTGTTGTCAGTTTCTCTGAGCTGTCCATTCTTTGTTGTCAGTGTCTCTGAGCTGTCCATTCTTTGTTGTCAGTGTCTCTGAGCTGTCCATTCTTTGCTGTCAATGTCTCTGAGCTGTCTATTTTTGTCAGTTTCGCTGAGCTATCCATTATTGTCAGTGTCTCTGAGCTGTCCATTCTTGTCAGTGTTTCTGAGCTGTCCATTCTTGTCAGTGTCTCTGAGCTGTCCATTCTTTGTTGTCAGTGTCTCTGAAATGTCCATTCTTTGCTGTCATTGTCTATGAGCTGTCCATTCTTTGTTGTCAGTCTCTCTGAGCTCTCCATTCTTGTCAGTGTCTCTGAGCTGTCCATTCTTTGTTGTCAGTATCTCTGAGCTGTCCATTCTTTGTTGTCAGTGTCTGAGCTGTCCATTCTTTGTTGTCAGTGTATCTGAGCTGTCCATTCTTTGTTGTCAGTGTCTCTGAGCTGTCTATTCTTTGTTGTCAGTGTCTCTGAGCTGTCCATTCTTTGTTGTCAGTGTATCTGAGCTGTCCATTCTTTGTTGTCAGGGTATCTGAGCTGTCCATTCTTTGTTGTCTGTGTCTCTGAGCTGTCTATTATTTGTTGTCAGTGTATCTGACCTGTCCATTCTTTGTTGTCAGTGTCTCTGAGCTGTCCATTCTTTGCTGTCATTGTCTCTGAGCTGTTCATTCTTTGCTGTCATTGTCTATGAGCTGTCTATTCTTTGCTGTCAGTGTCTCTGAGCTGTCTATTCTTTGTTGTCAGTGTATCTGAGCTGTCCATTCTTTGTTGTCAGTTTCTCTGAGCTGTCCATTCCTAATTGTCAGTGTCTCTGAGCTGTCCATTCTTTGTTGTCAGTGTCTCTGAGCTGTCCATTCTTTGTTGTCAATGTCTCTGAGCTGTCTATCTTTGTCAGTTTCGCTGAGCTATCCATTATTGTCAGTGTCTCTGAGCTGTCCATTCTTTGCTGTCATTGTCTATGAGCTGTCCATTCTTTGTTGGCAGTCTCTCTGAACTCTCCATTCTTGTCAGTGTCTCTGAGCTGTCCATTCTTTGTTGTCAGTGTCTCTGAGCTGTCCATTCTTTGTTGTCAGTGTCTCTGAGCTGTCCATTCTTTGCTATCATTGTCTCTGAGCTGTCCATTCTTTGCTGTCAGTGTATCTGAGCTGTCCATTCTTTGTTGTCAGTGTCTCTGAGCTGTCCATTCTTTGTTGTCGGTGTCTCTGAGCTGTCCATTCTTTGTTGTCATTGTCTATGAGCTGTCCATTCTTTGTTGTCAGTGTCTCTGAGCTGTCCATTCTTTGTTGTCAGTGTCTCTGAGCTGTCCATTCTTTGTTGTCAATGTCTCTGAGCTGTCTATTTTTGTCAGTTTCGCTGAGCTATCCATTATTTTCAGTATCTCTGGGCTGTCCATTTTTGTCAGTGTTTCTGAGCTGTCCATTCTTGTCAGTGTCTCTGAGCTGTCCATTCTTTGTTGTCAGTGTCTCTGAGCTGTCCATTCTTTGCTGTCATTGTCTATGAGCTGTCCATTCTTTGTTGTCAGTCTCTCTGAGCTCTCCATTCTTGTCAGTGTCTCTGAGCTGTCCATTCTTTGTTGTCAGTGTCTCTGAGCTGTCCATTCTTTGTTGTCAGTGTCTCTGAGCTGTCCATTCTTTGCTGTCATTGTCTATGAGCTGTCCATTCTTTGTTGTCAGTGTATCTGAGCTGTCCATTCTTTGTTGTCAGTGTCTCTGAGCTGTCCATTCTTTGTTGTTGGTGTCTCTGAGCTGTCCATTCTTTGTTGTCAGTGTCTCTGAGCTGTCCATTCTTTGTTGTCAGTGTCTCTGAGCTGTCCATTCTTTGTTGTCAGTGTCTCTGAGCTGTCCATTCTTTGTTGTCAGTGTCTCTGAGCTGTCCATTCTTTGTTGTCAGGGTATCCGAGCTGTCCATTCTTTGTTGTCTGTGTCTCTGAGCTGTCCATTCTTTGTTGTCAGTGTATCTGAGCTGTCCATTCTTGTCAGTGTCTCTGAGCTGTCCATTCTTTGTTGTCAGTGTCTCTGAGCTGTCCATTCTTTGTTGTCAGTGTCTCTGATCTGTCCTTTCTTTGCTGTCATTGTCTCTGAGCTGTCCATTCTTTGTTGTCAGTGTCTCTGAGTTGTCCATTCTTTGTTGTCAATGTCTCTGAGCTGTCAATTTTTGTCAGTTTCGCTGACCTATCCATTCTTGTCAGTGTCTCTGAGCTGTCCATTCTTGTCAGTGTTTCTGAGCTGTCCATTCTTGTCAATGTCTCTGAGCTGTCCATTCTTTATTGCCAGTGTCTCTGAGCTGTCCATTCTTTGCTGTCATTGTCTCTGAGCTGTCCATTCTTTGCTGTCAGTGTCTCTGAGCTGTCCATTCTTTGTTGCCAGTGTCTATGAGCTGTCCATTCTTTGCTGTCATTGTCTCTGAGCTGTCCATTCGTTGCTGTCAGTGTCTCTGAGCTGTCTATTCTTTGTTGTCAGTGTCTCTGAGCTGTCCATTCTTTGTTGTCAGTGTCTCTGAGCTGTCCATTCTTTGTTGTCCGTGTCTCTGAGCTGTCCATTCTTTGTTGTCATTGTCTATGAGCTGTCCACTCTTTGTTGTCGGAGTCTCTGAGCTGTCCATTCTTTGTTGTTAGTGTCTCTGAGCTGTCCATTCTTTGTTTTCAGAGTCTCTGAGGTGCCCATTCTTTGTTGTCAGTGTCTCTGAGCTGTCCATTCTTTGTTGTCAGAGTCTCTGGGCTGCCCATTCTTTGTTGTCAGTGTCTCTGAGCTGTTCATTCTTTGTTGTCAGTGTCTCTGAGCTGTCCATTCTTTGTTGTCAGAGTCTCTGAGCTGTCCATTCTTTGTTGTCAGAGTCTCTGAGCTGCCCATTCTTTGTTGTCAGGGTCTCTGAGCTGTCCATTCTGTGTTGTCAGAGTCTCTGAGCTGCCCATTCTTTGTTGTCAGTGTCTCTGAGCTGTCCATTCTTTGTTGTCAGTGTCTCTGAGCTGTCCATTCTTTTTTGTCAGTGTCTCTGAGCTGTCCATTCTTTGTTGTCAGAGTCTCTGAGCTGTCCATTCTTTGTTGGTAGACTCTCTGAGCTGTCCATTCTTTGTTGTCAGAGTCTCTGAGCTGTCCATTCTTTGTTGTCAGGGTCTCTGAGCTGTCCATTCTTTGTTGTCAGAGTCTCTGAGCTGTCCATTCTTTGTTGTCAGAGTTTCTGAGCTGTCCATTCTTTGTTGTCAGAGTCTCTGAGCTGTCCATTCTTTGTTGTCAGTGTATCTGATCTGTTCATTCTTTGTTGTCAGTGTCTCTGAGCTGTCCATTCTTTTGTCAGAGTCTCTGAGCTGTCCATTCTTTGTTGTCAGTGTCTTTGAGCTGTCCATTCTTTGTTGTCAGAGTCTCTGAGCTGTCCATTCTTTGTTGTCAGGGTCTCTGAGCTGTCCATTCTTTGTTGTCAGTGTCTCTGAGCTGTCCATTCTTTGTTGTCAGAGTCTCTGAGCTGTCCATTCTTTGTTGTCAGTGTCTGAGCTGTCCATTCTTTGTTGTCAGGGTCTCTGAGCTGTCCATTCTTTGTTGTCAGTGTCTCTGAGCTGTCCATTCTTTGTTGTCAGAGTCTCTGAGCTGTCCATTCTCTGTTGTCAGAGTCTCTGAGCTGTCCATTCGTTGTTGTCAGAGTCTCTGAGCTGTCCATTCTGTGTTGTCAGAGTCTCTGAGCTGTCCATTCTTTGTTGTCAGAGTCTCAGAGCTCTCCATTCTTTGTTGTCAGTGTCTCTGAGCTGTCCATTCTTTGTTGTCAGGGTCTCTGAGCTGTCCATTCTTTGTTGTCAGTGTCTCTGAGCTGTCCATTCTTTGTTGTCAGAGTCTCTGAGCTGTCCATTCTCTGTTGTCAGAGTCTCTGAGCTGTCCATTCGTTGTTGTCAGAGTCTCTGAGCTGTCCATTCTTTGTTGTCAGAGTCTCTGAGCTGTCCATTCTTTGTTGTCAGAGTCTCTGAGCTGTCCATTCTTTGTTGTCAGAGTCTCTGAGATGTCCATTCTTTGTTGTCAGAGTCTCTGAGCTGTCCATTCTTTGTTGTCAGTGTCTCTGAGCTGTCTATTCTTTGTTGTCAGTGTCTCTGAGCTGTCCATTCTTTGTTGTCAGAGTCTCTGAGCTGTCCATTCTTTGTTGTCAGAGTCTCTGAGCTGTCCATTCTTTGTTGTCAGAGTCTCTGAGATGTCCATTCTTTGTTGTCAGAGTCTCTGAGCTGTCCATTCTTTGTTGTCAGTGTCTCTGAGCTGTCTATTTTTTGTTGTCAGTGTCTCTGAGCTGTCCATTCTTTGTTGTCAGAGTCTCTGAGCTGTCCATTCGTTGTTGTCAGAGTCTCTGAGCTGTCCATTCTTTGTTGTCAGAGTCTCTGAGCTGTCCATTCTTTGTTGTCAGAGTCTCTGAGCTGTCCATTCTTTGTTGTCAGAGTCTCTGAGATGTCCATTCTTTGTTGTCAGAGTCTCTGAGCTGTCCATTCTTTGTTGTCAGTGTCTCTGAGCTGTCCATTCTTTGTTGTCAGAGTCTCTGAGATGTCCATTCTTTGTTGTCAGAGTCTCTGAGCTGTCCATTCTTTGTTGTCAGAGTCTCTGAGATGTCCATTCTTTGTTGTCAGAGTCTCTGAGTTGTCCATTCTTTGTTGTCAGAGTCTCTGAGCTGTCCATTCGTTGTTGTCAGAGTCTCTGAGCTGTCCATTCTTTGTTGTCAGAGTCTCTGAGATGTCCATTCTTTGTTGTCAGAGTCTCTGAGCTGTCCATTCTTTGTTGTCAGAGTCTCTGAGATGTCCATTCTTTGTTGTCAGAGTCTCTGAGCTGTCCATTCTTTGTTGTCAGTGTCTCTGAGCTGTCTATTCTTTGTTGTCAGAGTCTCTGAGATGTCCATTCTTTGTTGTCAGAGTCTCTGAGCTGTCCATTCTTTGTTGTCAGAGTCTCTGAGATGTCCATTCTTTGTTGTCAGAGTCTCTGAGTTGTCCATTCTTTGTTGTCAGAGTCTCTGAGCTGTCCATTCTTTGTTGTCAGTGTCTCTGAGATGTCCATTCTTTGTTGTCAGAGTCTCTGAGATGTCCATTCTTTGTTGTCAGAGTCTCTGAGATGTCCATTCTTTGTTGTCAGTGTCTCTGAGATGTCCATTCTTTGTTGTCAGAGTCTCTGAGATGTCCATTCTTTGTTGTCAGAGTCTCTGAGATGTCCATTCTTATTCTTTAACAAATTAAATATTATATCATATTAGTTTTGTCCACCATTGTTTGTTTTGTTTGTTTGTTTTTTATTTGTTTTTTGTTCTTTCTTTCTTTCTTTCTTTCTTTCTTTCTTTCTTTCTTTCTTTCTTTCTTTCTTTCTTTCTTTCTTTCTTTCTTTCTTTCTTTCTTTCTTTCTTTCTTTCTTTCTTTCTTTCTTTCATTCTTTCTTTCTTTCTTTCTCTTGCTTTGATTTCTTGTTTGTTTTGTTTTGTATCTGATTACGCATCCGGAAGGGTAAGCAGTACCTGTTCTTATATTAGCACCAACCTAATTTGTTTTTTCAATCTTTTCTGTCTCTTCTTATATCCCTTTTAATCTTATTCTAATAAAAATTTCTTATTCAAACCGATGATTTCTTGTCTTCCTTTCTTGTTTTGTAACAATTAACAAAAAAGTACAAAAAACATGTTATTAAGTGATTAGAGATTGCTTGCTCGTGTTGCCATCTGTATCTTGTACTGATAATATACCTTTCCTCTCGTGCATGCATGATTTTCCTAAGCGCTGAACATCTACTGACGGATGGATAATTAAATAAAGATAAAATAATTAAAAATAGCTTTGAATCAATGTTGATGACGGACAATTGACGATTGACAATGGCATGATTAAGAGGGTAATTAGGTAAACACGGATTAAGATGTTTTCATCAACACTGTAGTACATGTCTTGTTAATGTTAATTAATTGGCTGTAATTGATATCTGTTTTGGCAAATGTTAATTGCTGTTGACATACAAAATACGGCAGCATCGAAATAAAAATTGCTATGATTGAAAACGATGTTCGGTTTGTCTTTACCTCCAGTTTTTTGTAGAAGGGCGCATGTCTTGGTGGCGTTATTTGTGTTTATATACGTGTAGCGTGTAGTGAGATGTCTGCTTGCGGATGTCACTAAGTAACCTGATTGAAGTTGAAGTTGTAGAAGGACAGACAACACAATGGACAAAGGAGAAAGGACAAAAGGACAAACGACGATCTATAAAACACTACACAGAAAAACTAAGACTCGAGTAACACGAACCCCATTAAAAACCGGGGGTGAACTCATGTTCTCCGGAAGGGTTAACAGTTCCTGCTCCACTAGTGACGACCGTTGTATTACTGCAAAAGGACGCGAGAACCATCTGACATGGAAATCGTGTTGGATACCAGCATGTATAAACAAAAATATGGTTGTTTTATGACATATTATATGAACCCCGGCTGTATGTGTCAAACCACTAATTACAAAAGTAGTCACTTTTAAAGAAAAAAAGTTCCTTTCGCTTAGTTGTATTGTGAAAAATATTGAATGGAATTGAATAATTTAATTTAGGAGATAACTGTATTGTATTTGAACATTTCACGGCATCAGTTGTAGATTTGATGGTCGCAAATTGAGTTTACTGGTGACGTGTTAGCGGAGCCAGTAAACGGATATTTGCGACCATTAAATCGAGAAATTAATTAGTGGTTTTACACCTTACATTTCCGTCTTAAAACAGAAAAATATCTAATACACAAATACATGACCGCTCTCTTTCCTGTCTTGGTACCGGCACTTCAATAAAAATTGTCGGGTTTAAGCTAGTTTAATAGGCCCAAAACCCCTCTCCTCTTTGTAAAATGATGCGGTCATGCAAATGGCTTCAACGTGAGAGTATGATGCCAACACTCATATATAAAGGGCAAGCATGGTTCCTTGATTGTATTGCACCCAAGCACTTTTAGATTATTTAGTTTTCCAGTCTTTCGAGTATCCCTGATGAAGGTTATTCTATCAGTCTTTCGAGTATCCCTGATGAAGGTTATTCTACCAGTCTTTCGAGTATCCCTGATGAAGGTTATTTTACCAGTCTTTCGAGTATCCCTGATGAAGGTTATTCTACCAGTCTTTCGAGTATCCCTGATGAAGGTTATTCTACCAGTCTTTCGAGTATCCCTGATGAAGGTTATTCTACCAGTCTTTCGAGTATCCCTGATGAAGGTTATTCTACCAGTCTTTCGAGTATCCCTGATGAAGGTTATTCTACCAGTCTTTCGAGTATCCCTGATGAAGGTTATTCTACCAGTCTTTCGAGTATCCCTGATGAAGGTTATTCTACCAGTCTTTCGAGTATCCCTGATGAAGGTTATTCTATCAGTCTTTCGAGTATCCCTGATGAAGGTTACTCTACCAGTCTTTCGAGTACCCCTGATGAAGGTTATTCTACCAGTCTTTCGAGTATCCCTGATGAAGGTTATTCTACCAGTCTTTCGAGTATCCCTGATGAAGGTTATTCTACCAGTCTTTCGAGTATCCCTGATGAAGGTTATTCTACCAGTCTTTCGAGTATCCCTGATGAAGGTTATTCTACCAGTCTTTCGAGTATCCCTGATGAAGGTTATTCTACCAGTCTTTCGAGTATCCCTGATGAAGGTTATTCTACCAGTCTTTCGAGTATCCCTGATGAAGGTTATTCTATCAGTCTTTCGAGTATCCCTGATGAAGGTTATTCTACCAGTCTTTCGAGTATCCCTGATGAAGGTTATTTTACCAGTCTTTCGAGTATCCCTGATGAAGGTTATTCTACCAGTCTTTCGAGTATCCCTGATGAAGGTTATTCTACCAGTCTTTCGAGTATCCCTGATGAAGGTTATTCTACCAGTCTTTCGAGTATCCCTGATGAAGGTTATTCTACCAGTCTTTCGAGTATCCCTGATGAAGGTTATTCTACCAGTCTTTCGAGTATCCCTGATGAAGGTTATTCTACCAGTCTTTCGAGTATCCCTGATGAAGGTTATTCTACCAGTCTTTCGAGTATCCCTGATGAAGGTTATTCTATCAGTCTTTCGAGTATCCCTGATGAAGGTTACTCTACCAGTCTTTCGAGTACCCCTGATGAAGGTTATTCTACCAGTCTTTCGAGTATCCCTGATGAAGGTTATTCTACCAGTCTTTCGAGTATCCCTGATGAAGGTTATTCTACCAGTCTTTCGAGTATCCCTGATGAAGGTTATTCTACCAGTCTTTCGAGTATCCCTGATGAAGGTTATTCTACCAGTCTTTCGAGTATCCCTGATGAAGGTTATTCTACCAGTCTTTCGAGTATCCCTGATGAAGGTTATTCTACCAGTCTTTCGAGTATCCCTGATGAAGGTTATTCCACTAAATTTGATATCTAATTTATCATTATTTTTTTTTTATAGGGGCCGTCGTGGTTGTGATCGTATGGTAATTGGATTTACAACTACCTATGCAATCAGCACCTATCACCACTAATGTTGTGAGTTCTGACCCCGTTCATGCAGCGAGGTGTACTCGATACATTATGTGATAAAGTTTGTCAGTGACTTGCGACAGGTCGGAGGTTTTCTCCGGGTACTCTGGTTTCCTCCACCAATAAAACTGACCGCCACGATATAACTGAAATATTGTTGAACGTGGCGTTAAACACCAAAATCCAAAGTTAAGCCAAACCTATTAGTATTATTATTATTATGCAGAACGTTCTAATCTTGAACATTATAGATAATATATTTAATCTTCGTGACACAGAAGTTGTCTTATGTATAATATTAGTTCTATTAAAGAGAGACGATAGCCTCAACCATTATTTAAATATTAGATAGTATGCAAGGCCGTCATATCTACGATTTATTAATAGTGAAACAAAATACAATTGCCAATACCATCTTTCGTCATATATAGGCAACTGACAGAATGCTTTTCAAAAAGGCGTTGATGTATTCTATAAAAAACGTTTTGAAAAATATGATGAGACGATTTTTTAAAAACCCTTTGACAGTTTAGCACTCAGAATACGGTGACGTTGTAAAAAGCAAGAATAAAAACTGCAAACTTGAGCGTAGAACACGAGTTATGAAACATAAACTCTATACGCGGGAGCGGTTGGTATATTACTGTCAATGCGCGGAAAATTTGAAATCGTCTCTTTTGTCATAAAGTCTGGTAGAAAAGTTGAGCATTGGTGTCAAATTTGAGGTAAATATAAAGAATCGACACATCTGCCTCCTAGGAGTATAGGAAAATATTGGCAAGTAGAGGGGCACACTTTATTCCCATAGGGATGCTGATGATTTGTTGAAATTTTTGCAATCCAAACTCGACAAATGCGCTATAGATCAAGAACTACAAATCAATGACTTCATTTTCTGTGTAGCTCATTTTGACTTTTGTTTCGTGGTTGACAAGAAGAATTTGAAGATATCAAAGAGGTAATCAGAATCCGTATATCGAAGAAGAACAGACAACACAATGGTCAAAAAACGACAAAAGGATAAACAACGATCTATAATTCATACACATAAAACTAAAAATCGAATAACACGAACCCTACTAAAAACCGGGGGTATACCCAGGTGCTCCGGAAGGGTAGCTTTGGAATAAAAAAAAACAAATTTAAACGGCAGGAAACTTTGTTGCTATGATAATAAAAGATTGAAACGTTATGTTCGTTTATTATGCAAATGCACAGATTTACAAAATGTACAGATTTTTTGCATCAATTAACGTATTAACGCCAGTAAATAAAAGCTCCATTATAAATTCATCAACAATAATTGTTAAAATAGAAATTTTTTTTCATCAACAATTATCTCAGATTAAGTACATTCTTATGTTATGTTGCATGCTTTGGCAGTTTATCTCAAATCGTACTAGCATCCTCCCAACAACTTACGGAAGCAACAAACTAGAAGATAACACACTCCAAACAATTTATGGAAGCAGCAAGCTAAAAGATAACACCTTGACCCAACAGCTTTGATCTTGTCGATCAACGCATTTTCACGTTCAAAATCATGCATGGTGTTAAGCACATTCTGATAATGGCTCTTATAGGATTCCTATTGTAAAGTCATATCTGATTAAACAAATAGCTTCATATGACCTCATAAACTAGATTTTCAAACTTCATTTCAGAATAAAAACACGTATTTATAAAGTGTATCAATTAAATTATCATTTAAATTGTTTATTTTCTTTCACTTTACAAAATTTCAGTTGAAAGATGAATTAGATAGTGATTCAAATGGTATATGAAGTAAGTATAAACAAATGATATATTTAGTAAGTATAAACAAATGACTGAGCGTTCATAGCAATAAGACAAGTTTGAAGATACAAAAGTGGTAAGGGACGGACCATTTAACTTCCAGGGGGGGTGGGGGTGGGGGGGGGGGGGAGGGGGGGGGGGAGGTTATGGGTTTTTTTTTCTAAAAAAAATATTCTGATTCCCAATGTTGCTGAAAAAATATTCTGATTTTGGAGGAGGAAAAAAAAATAATCTGATTCAGAGTTTTTGTCATATATCCTAATGTTAAATTCTGGAAAAAAATTTCGCGCGACAAAAAAAAAAAATTCTAACTATCGTGTTGTCCGAAAACAAGTTTCTGAACGAAACAAAAAACCATAACCCCTCCTGTAGGTTAAATGGTCGGTCCCGAATTAGTATCCATTAATCGAAGAAGTACAGACAATACAATGGCCAAAAGAAAAGGGACAAAAGCACAAACAATAGTCTACAAAACACTTCACAGAAAACAAAAGATCGAGCAACACGAACACTACTAAAAACAAAGCAACGATCGAGTATGACTTCTCCGACAGTAAGCTGTCACTTCACTGCAACTCAAAAGGTTACATTTTTCAGTATCAATAGAAAGTATTGCAGATCTATTGGGATTGCTGAAATGTTGGACCTAGTGCTACCTAAAGCATTTTGGGCTCGTCATTAATATCAGCGATATCATGGAGTAAACAAGGTATATTTCAGTGAGAGATGATGATGCTCTACTTGGAAACGTTATTCTGATTATCAGCTTATCAGTCTTTGTTCTTATTCCTGGCAAAATCGTTGGTTTGACCCGTTCGAGGCTCGAAGTCACGATCGCTCACACTCGTGGCAAGCACGCTAACCATTACACCACAGACTCTATGTTTGATTTCACATGGAATTATGTCTTCAAAATTGAATAATTTGAATGATTTCAGCAAATGAATAAATTTCAAATGCATTTGCCGAATATTGGTCCTTTCCTCATGCATGACTTATCACCGGGTTTGTAACTAGATTAACACGACGGGTGCCACTAGTGGAGCATGAACTGCTTGCCCTTCCGGAGCACCTGAGTTCAACTCCGCTTTTTAGTGAGGTTTGAGTTACTCGATCTTTAGTTTTCTGTGTAGTGTTTTGTAGATCGTTGTTTGTCCATTTGTGCTTTTTATTTTGGCCATTGTGTTGTCTGTCCTCCTTCGATTTACGGATTCCGATTACCCCTTTGGTATCTTCAAACTCTTCTTGACATAAGAGAAGTGGTAGTAAACATCTGGGTGGTGCATTACCAGTTCTACTGATACTGTATCTAATGTGTGTATGTTTCATTCTATTGTTCATCAGGAATCCATCAGAAGATGTTAAATGAAGATAAGAAAATTAATTTTGAAGTGTTGTTGAATGTTTGACATAGTCATGATTGAGCAGGAAGGTTGTTAAACAGAGATAAAGACGTATTGTAGTTATTTTAGGCATCTGTAAACCAGACATAATACTACTTAATGGGGCATGGCTGACCCAGTGGTACGTTTGTAATTCCAGACACGCGTCGTGTGCACTTAATTAGATACCTACGTTATTTTTTTATTAGGGTAATTCACTTCAGATTACATGTCTAAAGCCCTTTTTGACACTATCAATGTTTTCCATCACAAACTTAGTCAAAGAAAACTTAGACACAGTTTTTGATCAATGTCTGACGGTGTTAACCGTCAAAGAACAAGCTTTGATCAAAAACTTGGACAAGTTTTGATGGAATAGAGCTCCATCATATGCATGCATTTATTTTCTTGACCGACAGGGCGTACTCCATACAACTTTTTACTATAAAGTTTATGAGCAGCTATGATTTGTGATGATTTAATCAGAGAATGCAGAACTCCTCCTCAATAAAATTGACAACCACAATATAACTGAAATATTATTGAGTGAGTGAGTTATTGTTGTTTAGCGCCAGGTAAGCAATTTGTCGGCTATAATATGGCAGGAACAAGTAATTTGTCGGCTATAATATGGCAGGAACAAGTAATTTGTCGGCTATAATAAGGCAGGAACAAGTAATTTGTCGGCTATACTATGACAGGAACAAGTAATTTGTCGGCTATAATATGGCAGGAACAAGCAATTTGTCGGCTATAATATGGCAGGAACAAGTAATTTGTCGGTTATAATATGGCAGGAACAAGTAATTTGTCGGCTATAATATGGCAGGAACAAGTAATTTGTCGGCTATAATATGACAGGAACAAGTAATTTGTCGGCTATAATATGGCAAGAACAAGTAATTTGTCGGCTATAATATGGCAGGAACAAGTAATTTGTCGGCTATAATATGACAGGAACAAGTAATGTGTCGGCTATAATATGGCAGAAACAAGTAATTTGTCGGCTATAATATGACAGGAACAAGTAATTTGTCGGCTATAATATGGCAGGAACAAGTAATTTGTCGGCTATAATATGGCAGGAACAAGTAATTTGTCGGCTATAATATGACAGGAACAAGTAATTTGTCGGTTATAATATGGCAGGAACAAGTAATTTGTCCGCTATAATATGGCAGGAACAAGTAATTTGTCGGCTATAATATGGCATGAACAAGTAATTTGTCGGTTATAATATGACAGAAACAAGTAATTTGTCGACTATAATATGGCAGGAACAAGTAATTTGTCGGCTATAATATGGCAGGAACAAGTAATTTGTCGGCTATAATATGACAGGAACAAGTAATTTGTCGGTTATAATATGGCAGCAACAAGTAATTTGTCGGCTATAATATGGCAGGAACAAGTAATTTGTCGGCTATAATATGGCAGCAACAAGTAATTTGTCGGCTATAATATGACAGGAACAAGTAATTTGTCGGCTATAATATGGTAGGAACAATTAATTTGTCGGCTATAATATGGCAAGAACAAGTAATTTGTCGGCTATAATATGGCAGGAACAAGTAATTTGTCGGCTATAATATGGCAGGAACAAATAATTTGTCGGCTATAATATGGCATGAACAAGTTACATTTCGATGAGATAATGTACATTTTCACAAGACCAACATGCTTAGCTGAATATTTATAGCATTAGCTCATTAAAACAACAATCCGCGGGTAGACATGTAGCTCCACTCTGAAATATTATACTGATTCCGAGCCAACCATTCTTTGTTTCTGCTGCTTATATAACCCCGCCTGCTCAGCAGAGAAGCAGAACAAAATACTGATTGCATAGTCTTTAGTATGAACCGAACATGGCTCGAACACACGATATATCGCACTCGAGGCGAACACGCTAACTATTACTCCACCCATGCGGTTATAAATAGTGTTGAAAGTGGCGTTAAGTAACAATATGTCTTACCCAAGCCTTTGCAATATTCTCTGTAATTGGAATTTGTCTTTTTTAAATTTGTTTGCATTATATAATAAAAACTGACTAAATGTACTGTTTGAGTAAAGATGAAAAGATGCCTTTGAACATAAACCCTTATTATAAAATTCATTTATTTGCCATTTTCTTACATCAAAAGATTTGTTTCTAAATAACAATGAACCACACATTATGATCATGGCGTCTTAGAGATTACCTTACTCTTCAAAAATACCAAGAGACAAAATGCTCATTTTATATACCAGATTTGAAGATATCTGATTCTTTTAAAACGATTTCATAATTTAAAAGATACTGCCTTTATCAAGATGAGTAGTCCCTAGCGAGTCCTCAAACTAGTTAAAATGACAAATATATTAAGTTCTAGATAGGCAATGGTTATTCCATTTGGAATATCAAAAACTATTTTTTTCTTACAATAATGTAATTCCTATTATTATTTTCGCAGATCATTTTACACATTATTTATAATTTTTCATCTAGAATAAAAATAAAAATCGTAAAACATAAATATCTAATCTAACACGTTTCTCGAATAACCTTCACCTTCATGATTTGATTAACCGTTACGGAATATCTGTGTTACAGATTACCATGGATATGAATTATGTTTATATTAGGCACAATGCTGTCCTCTTTCCTCTTTTATTACTCTTCAATGAACTTGTAACAAAATCAACACGATATGTGCCTCTAGTAGAGCAGGAATTATCAACCCTTCCGGAGCACCTGAGTTCACCCCCGGGTTTAAGTATGGTTCTTGTTGCTCAATCTTTAGTTTTTTATGAGGTACTTTGTAGTTCATTGTTTGTCCCTTTTCTTTTTGGTCATTGTTTTGTTTGTCCTTCTTCGATTTATGACTTCTGATTACCTCCTTTGGTATCTTCAAACTTTTGGCCATTGTATCGTCTGTCCTTCTATTTACTACTTCTGATTTCCTCCCTTTGGTATCTTCAAACTTTTGGCCATTGTATCGTGTGTCCTTCTATTTACTACTTCTGATTATCTCCATTTGATATCTTCAAACTTTTGACCATTGTATTGTCTGTCCTTCTATTTACTACTTCTGATTACCTCCCTTTGATATCTTCAAACTTTTGACCATTGTATCATCTGTCCTTCTATTTACTACTTCTGATTACCTCCCTTTGGTATCTTCAAACTTTTGACCATTGTATCGTGTGTCCTTCTATTTACTACTTCTGATTACCTCCCTTTGGTATCTTCAAACCTTTGACCATTGTATCGTGTGTCCTTCTATTTACTACTTCTGATTACCTCCTTTGGTATCTTCAAACTTTTGGCCATTGTATTGTCTGTCCTTCTATTTACTACTTCTGATTACCTCTTTGGTATCTTCAAACTTTTGACCATTGTATCGTGTGTCCTTCTATTTACTACTTTTGATTACCTCCTTTGATATCTTCAAACTTTTGGCCATTGTATCGTCTGTCCTTCTATTTACTACTTCTGATTACCTCTTTGGTATCTTCAAACTTTTGACCATTGTATCGTGTGTCCTTCTATTTTCTACTTCTGATTACCTCCCTTTGGTATCTTCAAACATTTGACCATTGTATCGTGTGTCCTTCTATTTACTACTTCTGATTACCTCCCTTTGATATCTTCAAACTTTTGGCCATTGTATCGTCTGTCCTTCTATTTACTACTTCTGATTACCTCCTTTAGTATCTTCAAACTTTTGGCCATTGTATTGTCTGTCCTTCTATTTACTACTTCTGATTACCTGCTTTTGATATCTTCAAACTTTTGGCCATTGTATCGTGTGTCCTTCTATTTACTACTTCTAATTACCTCCTTTGGTATCTTCAAACTTTTGGCCATTGTATTGTCTGTCCTTCTATTTACTACTTCTGATTACCTCCTTTGATATCTTCAAACTTTTGGTCATTGTATCGTGTGTCCTTCTATTTACTACTTCTGATTACCTCCCTTTGGTATCTTCAAACTTTTGGCCATTGTATTGTCTGTCCTTCTATTTACTACTTCTGATTACCTCCTTTGGTATCTTCAAACCTTTGACCATTGTATCGTCTGTCCTTCTATTTACTACTTCTGATTACCTTCCTTGGTATCTTCAAACTTTTGGCCATTGTATCGTGTGTCCTTCTATTTACTACTTCTAATTACCTCCTTTGGTATCTTCAAACTTTTGGCCATTGTATCGTGTGTCCTTCTATTTACTACTTTTGATTACCTCCTTTGGTATCTTCAAACTTTTGGCCATTGTATTGTCTGTCCTTCTATTTACTACTTCTGATTACCTCTTTGATATCCTCAAACTTTGGCCATTGTATCGTCTGTTCTTCTATTTACTACTTCTGATTACCTCCTTTGATATCTTCAAACTTTTGGCCATTGTATCGTGTGTCCTTCTATTTACTACTTCTGATTACCTCCTTTGGTATCTTCAAACTTTTGGCCATTGTATTGTCTGTCCTTCTATTTACTACTTCTGATTACCTCTTTGATATCCTCAAACTTTGGCCATTGTATCGTCTGTTCTTCTATTTACTACTTCTGATTACCTCTTTGATATCCTCAAACTTTTGGTCATTGTATTGTCTGTCCTTCTATTTACTACTTCTGATTACCTCTTTGATATCTTCAAACTTTTGGCCATTGTATCGTGTGTCCTTCTATTTACTACTTTTGATTACCTCCTTTGGTATCTTCAAACTTTTGGCCATTGTATTGTCTGTCCTTCTATTTACTACTTCTGATTACCTCTTTGATATCTTCAAACTTTTGGCCATTGTATCGTCTGTTCTTCTATTTACTACTTCTGATTACCTTCCTTTGATATCTTCAAACTTTTGGCCATTGTATCGTGTGTCCTTCTATTTACTACTTCTGATTACCTCCTTTGGTATCTTCAAACTTTTGGCCATTGTATCGTCTGTCCTTCTATTTACTACTTCTGATTACCTCCCTTTGGTATCTTCAAACTTTTGACCATTGTATCGTGTGTCCTTCTATTTACTACTTCTGATTACCTCCTTTGGTATCTTCAAACTTTTGGCCATTGTATCGTCTGTCCTTCTATTTACTACTTCTGATTACCTCCCTTTGGTATCTTCAAACTTTTGACCATTGTATCGTGTGTCCTTCTATTTACCACTTTTGATTACCTCCTTTGGTATCTTCAAACCTTTGGCCATTGTATTGTCTGTCCTTCTATTTACTACTTCTGATTACCTCCTTTGATATCTTCAAACTTTTGGCCATTGTATCGTCTGTCCTTCTATTTACTACTTCTGATTACCTCCCTTTGGTATCTTCAAACTTTTGACCATTGTGTCGTGTGTCCTTCTATTTACTACTTTTGATTACCTCCTTTGGTATCTTCAAACTTTTGGCCATTGCATTGTCTGTCCTTCTATTTACTACTTCTGATTACCTCTTTGGTATCTTCAAACTTTTGGCCATTGTATCGTGTGTCCTTCTATTTACTACTTCTAATTACCTCCTTTGGTATCTTCAAACTTTTGGTCATTGTATCGTGTGTCCTTCTATTTACTACTTTTGATTACCTCCTGTGGTATCTTCAAACTTTTGGCCATTGTATCGTCTGTCCTATTTACTACTTCTGATTACCTCCTTTGGTATCTTCAAACTTTTGGCCATTGTATTGTCTGTCCTTCTATTTACTACTTCTGATTACCTCCTTTGATATCTTCAAACTTTTGGCCATTGTATCGTCTGTCCTTCTATTTACTACTTCTGATTACCTCCCTTTGGTATCTTCAAACTTTTGACCATTGTATCGTGTGTCCTTCTATTTACTACTTCTGATTACCTCCTTTGGTATCTTCAAACTTTTGGCCATTGTATTGTCTGTCCTTCTATTTACTACTTCTGATTACCTCTTTGATATCTTCAAACTTTTTGCCATTGTATCGTCTGTTCTTCTATTTACTACTTCTGATTACCTCCTTTGATATCTTCAAACTTTTGGCCATTGTATTGTCTGTCCTTCTATTTACTACTTCTGATTACCTCCTTTGGTATCTTCAAACTTTTGGCCATTGTATTGTCTGTCCTTCTATTTACTACTTCTGATTACCTCTTTGGTATCTTCAAACTTTTGGCCATTGTATCGTGTGTCCTTCTATTTACTACTTTTGATTACCTCCTTTGGTATCTTCAAACTTTTGGCCATTGTATTGTCTGTCCTTCTATTTACTACTTCTGATTACCTCCTTTGGTATCTTCAAACTTTTGGCCATTGTATTGTCTGTCCTTCTATTTACTACTTCTGATTACCTCTTTGGTATCTTCAAACTTTTGACCATTGTATCGTGTGTCCTTCTATTTACTACTTTTGATTACCTCCTTTGATATCTTCAAACTTTTGGCCATTGTATCGTCTGTCCTTCTATTTACTACTTCTGATTACCTCTTTGGTATCTTCAAACTTTTGACCATTGTATCGTGTGTCCTTCTATTTTCTACTTCTGATTACCTCCCTTTGGTATCTTCAAACATTTGACCATTGTATCGTGTGTCCTTCTATTTACTACTTCTGATTACCTCCCTTTGATATCTTCAAACTTTTGGCCATTGTATCGTCTGTCCTTCTATTTACTACTTCTGATTACCTCCTTTAGTATCTTCAAACTTTTGGCCATTGTATTGTCTGTCCTTCTATTTACTACTTCTGATTACCTGCTTTTGATATCTTCAAACTTTTGGCCATTGTATCGTGTGTCCTTCTATTTACTACTTCTAATTACCTCCTTTGGTATCTTCAAACTTTTGGCCATTGTATTGTCTGTCCTTCTATTTACTACTTCTGATTACCTCCTTTGATATCTTCAAACTTTTGGTCATTGTATCGTGTGTCCTTCTATTTACTACTTCTGATTACCTCCCTTTGGTATCTTCAAACTTTTGGCCATTGTATTGTCTGTCCTTCTATTTACTACTTCTGATTACCTCCTTTGGTATCTTCAAACCTTTGACCATTGTATCGTCTGTCCTTCTATTTACTACTTCTGATTACCTTCCTTGGTATCTTCAAACTTTTGGCCATTGTATCGTGTGTCCTTCTATTTACTACTTCTAATTACCTCCTTTGGTATCTTCAAACTTTTGGCCATTGTATCGTGTGTCCTTCTATTTACTACTTTTGATTACCTCCTTTGGTATCTTCAAACTTTTGGCCATTGTATTGTCTGTCCTTCTATTTACTACTTCTGATTACCTCTTTGATATCCTCAAACTTTGGCCATTGTATCGTCTGTTCTTCTATTTACTACTTCTGATTACCTCCTTTGATATCTTCAAACTTTTGGCCATTGTATCGTGTGTCCTTCTATTTACTACTTCTGATTACCTCCTTTGGTATCTTCAAACTTTTGGCCATTGTATTGTCTGTCCTTCTATTTACTACTTCTGATTACCTCTTTGATATCCTCAAACTTTGGCCATTGTATCGTCTGTTCTTCTATTTACTACTTCTGATTACCTCTTTGATATCCTCAAACTTTTGGTCATTGTATTGTCTGTCCTTCTATTTACTACTTCTGATTACCTCTTTGATATCTTCAAACTTTTGGCCATTGTATCGTGTGTCCTTCTATTTACTACTTTTGATTACCTCCTTTGGTATCTTCAAACTTTTGGCCATTGTATTGTCTGTCCTTCTATTTACTACTTCTGATTACCTCTTTGATATCTTCAAACTTTTGGCCATTGTATCGTCTGTTCTTCTATTTACTACTTCTGATTACCTCCCTTTGATATCTTCAAACTTTTGGCCATTGTATCGTGTGTCCTTCTATTTACTACTTCTGATTACCTCCTTTGGTATCTTCAAACTTTTGGCCATTGTATCGTCTGTCCTTCTATTTACTACTTCTGATTACCTCCCTTTGGTATCTTCAAACTTTTGACCATTGTATCGTGTGTCCTTCTATTTACTACTTCTGATTACCTCCTTTGGTATCTTCAAACTTTTGGCCATTGTATCGTCTGTCCTTCTATTTACTACTTCTGATTACCTCCCTTTGGTATCTTCAAACTTTTGACCATTGTATCGTGTGTCCTTCTATTTACCACTTTTGATTACCTCCTTTGGTATCTTCAAACCTTTGGCCATTGTATTGTCTGTCCTTCTATTTACTACTTCTGATTACCTCCTTTGATATCTTCAAACTTTTGGCCATTGTATCGTCTGTCCTTCTATTTACTACTTCTGATTACCTCCCTTTGGTATCTTCAAACTTTTGACCATTGTGTCGTGTGTCCTTCTATTTACTACTTTTGATTACCTCCTTTGGTATCTTCAAACTTTTGGCCATTGCATTGTCTGTCCTTCTATTTACTACTTCTGATTACCTCTTTGGTATCTTCAAACTTTTGGCCATTGTATCGTGTGTCCTTCTATTTACTACTTCTAATTACCTCCTTTGGTATCTTCAAACTTTTGGTCATTGTATCGTGTGTCCTTCTATTTACTACTTTTGATTACCTCCTGTGGTATCTTCAAACTTTTGGCCATTGTATCGTCTGTCCTATTTACTACTTCTGATTACCTCCTTTGGTATCTTCAAACTTTTGGCCATTGTATTGTCTGTCCTTCTATTTACTACTTCTGATTACCTCCTTTGATATCTTCAAACTTTTGGCCATTGTATCGTCTGTCCTTCTATTTACTACTTCTGATTACCTCCCTTTGGTATCTTCAAACTTTTGACCATTGTATCGTGTGTCCTTCTATTTACTACTTCTGATTACCTCCTTTGGTATCTTCAAACTTTTGGCCATTGTATTGTCTGTCCTTCTATTTACTACTTCTGATTACCTCTTTGATATCTTCAAACTTTTTGCCATTGTATCGTCTGTTCTTCTATTTACTACTTCTGATTACCTCCTTTGATATCTTCAAACTTTTGGCCATTGTATTGTCTGTCCTTCTATTTACTACTTCTGATTACCTCCTTTGGTATCTTCAAACTTTTGGCCATTGTATTGTCTGTCCTTCTATTTACTACTTCTGATTACCTCTTTGGTATCTTCAAACTTTTGGCCATTGTATCGTGTGTCCTTCTATTTACTACTTTTGATTACCTCCTTTGGTATCTTCAAACTTTTGGCCATTGTATTGTCTGTCCTTCTATTTACTACTTCTGATTACCTCCTTTGGTATCTTCAAACTTTTGGCCATTGTATCGTGTGTCCTTCTATTTACTACTTCTGATTACCTCCTTTGATATCTTCAAACTTTTGGCCATTGTATCGTCTGTCCTATTTACTACTTCTGATTACCTCTTTGATATCTTCAAACTTTTGGCCATTGTATCGTCTGTCCTTCTATTTACTACTTCTGATTATCTCCTTTGATATCTTCAAACTTTTGGCCATTGTATCGTGTGTCCTTCTATTTACTACTTCTGATTACCTCCTTTGGTATCTTCAAACTTTTGGCCATTTATCGTCTGTCCTTCTATTTACTACTTCTGATTACCTCCTTTGGTATCTTCAAACTTTTAGCCATTGTATTGTCTGTCCTTCTATTTACTACTTCTGATTACCTCCTTTGATATCTTCAAACTTTTGGCCATTGTATCGTGTGTCCTTCTATTTACTACTTTTGATTACCTCCTTTGGTATCTTCAAACTTTTGGCCATTGTATAGTCTGTCCTTCTATTTACTACTTCTGATTACCTCCCTTTGGTATCTTCAAACTTTTGGCCATTGTGCTTTTGACCATTGTATCGTGTGTCCTTCTATTTACTACTTTTGATTACCTCCTTTGGTATCTTCAAACTTTTGGCCATTGTATCGTGTGTCCTTCTATTTACTACTTCTGATTACCTCCTTTGGTATCTTCAAACTTTTGGCCATTGTATCGTGTGTCCTTCTATTTACTACTTCTGATTACCTCCCTTTGGTATCTTCAAACTTTTGGCCATTGTACTTTTGACCATTGTATCGTGTGTCCTTCTATTTACTACTTTTGATTACCTCCTTTGATATCTTCAAACTTTTGGCCATTGTATCGTCTGTCCTTCTATTTACTACTTCTGATTACCTCCCTTTGGTATCTTCAAACTTTTGACCATTGTATCGTGTGTCCTTCTATTTACTACTTTTGATTACCTCCTTTGGTATCTTCAAACTTTTGGCCATTGTATTGTCTCTACTTCTATTTACTACTTCTGATTACCTCCTTTGATATCTTCAAACTTTTGACCATTGTATCGTCTGTCCTTCTATTTACTACTTCTGATTACCTCCCTTTGATATCTTCAAACTTTTGACCATTGTATCGTCTGTTCTTCTATTTACTACTTCTGATTACCTCCTTTGGTATCTTCAAACTTTTGTTCATTGTATCGTGTGTCCTTCTATTTACTACTTCTGATTACCTCCTTTGATATCTTCAAACTTTTGGCCATTGTATTGTCTGTTTTTCTATTTACTACTTCTGATTACCTCCCTTTGATATCTTCAAACTTTTGTTCATTGTATCGTGTGTCCTTCTATTTACTACTTCTGATTACCTCCTTTGATATCTTCAAACTTTTGGCCATTGTATTGTCTGTTTTTCTATTTACTACTTCTGATTACCTCCCTTTGATATCTTCAAACTTTTGGCCATTGTATCGTCTGTCCTTCTATTTACTACTTCTGATTACCTCCTTTGGTATCTTCAAACTTTTGTTCATTGTATCGTGTGTCCTTCTATTTACTACTTCTGATTACCTCCCTTTGGTATCTTCAAACTTTTGGCCATTGTATCGTGTGTCCTTCTATTTACTACTTCTGATTACCTCCTTTGGTATCTTCAAACTTTTGGCCATTGCATCGTGTGTCCTTCTATTTACTACTTCTGATTACCTCCCTTTGGTATCTTCAAACTTTTGGCCATTGTATCGTCTGTCATTCTATTTACTACTTCTGATTACCTCCTTTAGTATCTTCAAACTTTTGGCCATTGTATCGTCTGTCCTTCTATTTACTACTTTTGATTACCTCCCTTTGATATCTTCAAACTTTTGGCCATTGTATCGCCTGTCCTTCTATTTACTACTTCTGATTATCTCTTTGATATCTTCAAACTTTTGTTCATTGTATTGTCTGTCCTTCTATTTACTACTTCTGATTACCTCCTTTGATATCTTCAAACTTTTGACCATTGTATTGTCTGTCCTTCTATTTACTACTTCTGATTACCTCCTTTGGTATCTTCAAACATTTGGCCATTGTATCGTCTGTCCTCCTATTTAATACTTCTGATTACCTCCCTTTGATATCTTCAAACTTTTGACCATTGTATCGTCTGTTCTTCTATTTACTACTTCTGATTACCTCCTTTGGTATCTTCAAACTTTTGTTCATTGTATCGTGTGTCCTTCTATTTACTACTTCTGATTACCTCCTTTGATATCTTCAAACTTTTGGCCATTGTATTGTCTGTTTTTCTATTTACTACTTCTGATTACCTCCCTTTGATATCTTCAAACTTTTGTTCATTGTATCGTGTGTCCTTCTATTTACTACTTCTGATTACCTCCTTTGATATCTTCAAACTTTTGGCCATTGTATTGTCTGTTTTTCTATTTACTACTTCTGATTACCTCCCTTTGATATC
The DNA here is from genome assembly GCA_963680875.1 of Bathymodiolus brooksi. Taxonomy (NCBI): domain Eukaryota; kingdom Metazoa; phylum Mollusca; class Bivalvia; order Mytilida; family Modiolidae; genus Bathymodiolus; species Bathymodiolus brooksi. Next base: position 13,868,793 of record OY804583.1, on the reverse strand, counting down.
TTCAAACTTTTGGCCATTGTATCGTCTGTCCTTCTATTTACTACTTCTGATTACCTCCTTTGGTATCTTCAAACTTTTGTTCATTGTATCGTGTGTCCTTCTATTTACTACTTCTGATTACCTCCCTTTGGTATCTTCAAACTTTTGGCCATTGTATCGTGTGTCCTTCTACTTACTACTTCTGATTACCTCCTTTGGTATCTTCAAACTTTTGGCCATTGCATCGTGTGTCCTTCTATTTACTACTTCTGATTACCTCCCTTTGGTATCTTCAAACTTTTGGCCATTGTATCGTCTGTCCTTCTATTTACTACTTCTGATTACCTCCTTTAGTATCTTCAAACTTTTGGCCATTGTATCGTCTGTCCTTCTATTTACTACTTTTGATTACCTCCCTTTGATATCTTCAAACTTTTGGCCATTGTATCGTCTGTCCTTCTATTTACTACTTCTGATTATCTCTTTGATATCTTCAAACTTTTGTTCATTGTATTGTCTGTCCTTCTATTTACTACTTCTGGTTACCTCCTTTGATATCTTCAAACTTTTGACCATTGTATTGTCTGTCCTTCTATTTACTACTTCTGATTACCTCCTTTGGTATCTTCAAACATTTGGCCATTGTATCGTCTGTCCTCCTATTTAATACTTCTGATTACCTCCTTTGATATCTTCAAACTTTTGGCCATTGTATCGTGTGTCCTTCTATTTACTACTTCTGATTACCTCCCTTTGGTATCTTCAAACTTTTGGCCATTGCATCGTGTGTCCTTCTATTTACTACTTCTGATTACCTCTTTGATATCTTCAAACTTTTGTTCATTGTATTGTCTGTCCTTCTATTTACTACTTCTGATTACCTCTTTGGTATCTTCAAACTTTTGGCCATTGTATCGTGTGTCCTTCTATTTACTACTTCTGATTACCTCCTTTGATATTTACAAACTTTTGGCCATTGTATTGTGTGTCCTTCTATTTACTACTTCTGATTACCTCCTTTGGAATCTTCAAACTTTTGGCCATTGTATTGTCTGTCCTTCTATTTACTACTTCTGATTATTTCCCTTTAGTATCTTCAAACTTTTGGCTATTGTATCGTCTGTCCTTCTATTTACTACTTCTGATTACCTCCCTTTGGTATCTTCAAACTTTTGGTCATTGTATCGTGTGTCCTTCTATTTACTACTTCTGATTTCCTCCCTTTGGTATCTTCAAACTTTTGACCATTGTATCGTGTGTCCTTCTATTTACTACTTCTGATTACCTCCTTTGGTATCTTCAAACTTTTGACCATTGTATCGTGTGTCCTTCTATTTACTACTTCTGATTACCTCCCTTTGGTATCTTCAAACTTTTGGCCATTGTATCTTCTGTCCTTCTATTTACTACTTCTGATTACCTCCTTTGGTATCTTCAAACTTTTGGCCATTGTATTGTCTTTCCTTCTATTTACTACTTCTGATTACCTCCTTTGGTATCTTCAAACTTTTGGCCATTGTATCGTCTGTCCTTCTATTTACTACTTCTGATTACCTCCTTTGATATCTTCAAACTTTTGGCCATTGTATCGTGTGTCCTTCTATTTACTACTTCTGATTACCTCCCTTTGGTATCTTCAAACTTTTGGCCATTGTATCGTGTGTCCTTCTATTTACTACTTCTGATTACCTCCCTTTGGTATCTTCAAACATTTGGCCATTGTATCGTGTGTCCTTCTATTTACTACTTCTGATTATCTCTTTGATATCTTCAAACTTTTGTTCATTGTATTGTCTGTCCTTCTATTTACTACTTCTGATTACCTCCCTTTGATATCTTCAAACATTTGGCCATTGTATCGTCTGTCCTTCTATTTACTACTTCTGATTACCTCCCTTTGGTATCTTCAAACTTTTGACCATTGTATCGTCTGTCCTTCTATTTATTACTTTTGATTACCTCCTTTGGTATCTTCAAACTTTTGGCCATTGTATCGTCTGTCCTTCTATTTACTACTTCTGATTACCTCTTTGGTATCTTCAAACTTTTGGCCATTGTATCGTGTGTCCTTCTATTTACTACTTCTGATTACCTCCTTTGATATCTTCAAACTTTTGGCCATTGTATTGTGTGTCCTTCTATTTACTACTTCTGATTACCTCCTTTGGTATCATCAAACTTTTGGCCATTGTATTGTCTGTCCTTCTATTTACTACTTCTGATTATCTCCCTTTGGTATCTTCAAACTTTTGGCCATTGTATCGTCTGTCCTTCTATTTACTACTTCTGATTACCTCCCTTTGGTATCTTCAAACTTTTGGCCATTGTATCGTGTGTCCTTCTATTTACTACTTCTGATTTCCTCCCTTTGGTATCTTCAAACTTTTGACCATTGTATCGTGTGTCCTTCTATTTACTACTTCTGATTACCTCCCTTTGGTATCTTCAAACTTTTGGCCATTGTATCGTCTGTCCTTCTATTTACTACTTCTGATTACCTCCTTTGGTATCTTCAAACTTTTGGCCATTGTATTGTCTTTCCTTCTATTTACTACTTCTCATTACCTCCCTTTGGTATCTTCAAACTTTTGGCCATTGTATCGTGTGTCCTTCTATTTACTACTTCAGATTACCTCCTTTGGTGTCTTCAAACTTTTGGCCATTGTATCGTCTGTCCTTCTATTTACTACTTCTGATTACCTCCTTTGATATCTTCAAACTTTTGGCCATTGCATTGTCTGTCCTTCTATTTACTACTTCTGATTACCTCCTTTGGTATCTTCAAACTTTTGACCATTGTATCGTGTGTCCTTCTATTTACTACTTCTGATTACCTCCTTTGGTGTCTTCAAACTTTTGGCCATTGTATCGTGTGTCCTTCTATTTACTACTTCTGATTACCTCCCTTGGTATCTTCAAACTTTTGGCCATTGTATCGTGTGTCCTTCTATTTACTACTTTTGATTACCTCCCTTTGATATCTTGAAACTTTTGGCCATTGTATCGTGTGTCCTTCTATTTACTACTTCTGATTACCTCCTTTGGTATCTTCAAACTTTTGGCCATTGTATCGTCTGTCCTTCTATTTACTACTTCTGATTACCTCCTTGGCTATCTTCAAACTTTTGGCCATTGTATCGTGTGTCCTTCTATTTACAACTTTTGATTACCTCCCTTTGGTATCTTCAAACTTTTGGCCATTGTATCGTGTGTCCTTCTATTTACAACTTCTGATTACCTCCTTTGGTGTCTTCAAACTGTTGGCCATTGTATCGTGTGTCCTTCTATTTACTACTTCTGATTACCTCCCTTGGTATCTTCAAACTTTTGGCCATTGTATCGTGTGTCCTTCTATTTACTACTTCTGATTACCTCCCTTTGATATCTTGAAACTTTTGGCCATTGTATCGTGTGTCCTTCTACTTACTACTTCTGATTACCTCTTTGGTATCTTCAAACATTTGGCCATTGTATCGTTTGTCCTTCTATTTACTACTTTTGATTACCTCCCTTTGGTATCTTCAAACTTTTGGCCATTGTATCGTGTGTCCTTCTATTTACTACTTCTGATTACCTCCTTTGGTATCTTCAAACTTTTGGCCATTGTATCATGTGTCCTTCTATTTACTACTTCTGATTACCTCCCTTTGGTATCTTCAAACTTTTGGCCATTGTATCGTGTGTCCTTCTATTTACTACTTCTGATTACCTCTTTGGTATCTTCAAGCTTTTGGCCATTGTATCGTGTGTCCTTCTATTTACTACTTCTGATTACCTCTTTGATATCTTCAAACTTTGGCCATTGTATCGTGTGTACTTCTATTTACTACTTCTGATTACCTCTTTGGTATCTTCAAACATTTGGCCATTGTATCGTGTGTCCTTCTATTTACTACTTCTGATTACCTCCCTTTGATATCTTCAAACTTTTGGCCATTGTATCGTCTGTCCTTCTATTTACTACTTCTGATTACCTCCCTTGGTATCTTCAAACTTTTGGCCATTGTATCGTCTGTCCTTCTATTTACTACTTCTGATTACATCCCTTTGATATCTTCAAACTTTTGGCCATTGTATCGTGTGTCCTTCTATTTACTACTTCTGATTACCTCCCTTTGATATCTTCAAACTTTTGGCCATTGTATCGTGTGTCCTTCTATTTACTACTTCTGATTACCTCTTTGATATCTTCAAACTTTTGGCCATTGTATCGTCTGTCCTTCTATTTACTACTTCTGATTACCTCCTTTGGTATTTTCAAACTTTTGACCATTGTATCGTGTGTCCTTCTATTTACTACTTCTGATTACCTCTTTGATATCTTCAAACTTTTGACCATTGTATCGTGTGTCCTTCTATTTACTACTTCTGATTACCTCCTTTGGTATCTTCAAACTTTTGACCATTGTATCGTGTGTCCTTCTATTTACTACTTCTGATTACCTCCCTTTGATATCTTCAAACTTTTGTTCATTGTATTGTCTGTCCTTCTATTTACTACTTCTGATTACCTCCTTTGATATCTTCAAACTTTTGGCCATTGTATCGTGTGTCCTTCTATTTACTACTTCTGATTACCTCCTTTGGTGTCTTCAAACTTTTGGCCATTGTATCGTCTGTCCTTCTATTTACTACTTCTGATTACCTCTTTGATATCTTCAAACTTTTGGCCATTGCATTGTCTGTCCTTCTATTTACTACTTCTGATTACCTCCTTTGGTATCTTCAAACTTTTGACCATTGTATCGTGTGTCCTTCTATTTATTTCTTCTGATTACCTCCCTTTGATATCTTCAAACTTTTGGCCATTGTATCGTGTTTCCTTCTATTTACTACTTCTGATTACCTCTTTGGTGTCTTCAAACTTTTGGCCATTGTATCGTGTGTCCTTCTATTTACTACTTCTGATTACCTCCTTTGGTGTCTTCAAACTTTTGGCCATTGTATCGTGTGTCCTTCTATTTACTACTTCTGATTACCTCCCTTGGTATCTTCAAACTTTTGGCCATTGTATCGTGTGTCCTTCTATTTACTACTTCTGATTACCTCCCTTTGATATCTTGAAACTTTTGGCCATTGTATCGTGTGTCCTTCTATTTACTACTTCTGATTACCTCCTTTGGTATCTTCAAACTTTTGGCCATTGTATCGTCTGTCCTTCTATTTACTACTTCTGATTACCTCCTTGGTATCTTCAAACTTTTGGCCATTGTATCGTGTGTCCTTCTATTTACAACTTCTGATTACCTCCTTTGGTGTCTTCAAACTTTTGGCCATTGTATCATGTGTCCTTCTATTTACTACTTCTGATTACCTCCCTTTGGTATCTTCAAACTTTTGGCCATTGTATCGTGTGTCCTTCTATTTACTACTTCTGATTACCTCTTTGGTATCTTCAAACTTTTGGCCATTGTATCGTGTGTCCTTCTATTTACTACTTCTGATTACCTCTTTGATATCTTCAAACTTTGGCCATTGTATCGTGTGTACTTCTATTTACTACTTCTGATTACCTCTTTGGTATCTTCAAACATTTGGCCATTGTATCGTGTGTCCTTCTATTTACTACTTCTGATTACCTCCCTTTGATATCTTCAAACTTTTGGCCATTGTATCGTCTGTCCTTCTATTTACTACTTCTGATTACCTCCCTTGGTATCTTCAAACTTTTGGCCATTGTATCGTCTGTCCTTCTATTTACTACTTCTGATTACCTCCCTTTGATATCTTCAAACTTTTGGCCATTGTATCGTGTGTCCTTCTATTTACTACTTCTGATTACCTCCCTTTGATATCTTCAAACTTTTGGCCATTGTATCGTGTGTCCTTCTATTTACTACTTCTGATTACCTCTTTGATATCTTCAAACTTTTGGCCATTGTATCGTCTGTCCTTCTATTTACTACTTCTGATTACCTCCTTTGGTATCTTCAAACTTTTGGCCATTGTATCATGTGTCCTTCTATTTACTGCTTCTGATTACCTCCCTTTGGTATCTTCAAACTTTTGGCCATTGTATCGTGTGTCCTTCTATTTACTACTTCTGATTACCTCTTTGATATCTTCAAACTTTGGCCATTGTATCGTGTGTACTTCTATTTACTACTTCTGATTACCTCTTTGGTATCTTCAAACTTTTGACCATTGTATCGTGTGTCCTTCTATTTACTACTTCTGATTACCTCCCTTTGATATCTTCAAACTTTTGTTCATTGTATTGTCTGTCCTTCTATTTACTACTTCTGATTACCTCCTTTGATATCTTCAAACTTTTGGCCATTGTATCGTGTGTCCTTCTATTTACTACTTCTGATTACCTCCTTTGGTGTCTTCAAACTTTTGGCCATTGTATCGTCTGTCCTTCTATTTACTACTTCTGATTACCTCCTTTGGTATCTTCAAACTTTTGACCATTGTATCGTGTGTCCTTCTATTTATTTCTTCTGATTACCTCCCTTTGATATCTTCAAACTTTTGGCCATTGTATCGTGTTTCCTTCTATTTACTACTTCTGATTACCTCTTTGGTGTCTTCAAACTTTTGGCCATTGTATCGTGTGTCCTTCTATTTACTACTTCTGATTACCTCCTTTGGTGTCTTCAAACTTTTGGCCATTGTATCGTGTGTCCTTCTATTTACTACTTCTGATTACCTCCCTTGGTATCTTCAAACTTTTGGCCATTGTATCGTGTGTCCTTCTATTTACTACTTCTGATTACCTCCCTTTGATATCTTGAAACTTTTGGCCATTGTATCGTGTGTCCTTCTATTTACTACTTCTGATTACCTCCTTTGGTATCTTCAAACTTTTGGCCATTGTATCGTCTGTCCTTCTATTTACTACTTCTGATTACCTCCTTGGTATCTTCAAACTTTTGGCCATTGTATCGTGTGTCCTTCTATTTACAACTTCTGATTACCTCCTTTGGTGTCTTCAAACTTTTGGCCATTGTATCGTGTGTCCTTCTATTTACTACTTCTGATTACCTCCTTTGGTATCTTCAAACTTTTGGCCATTGTATCGTGTGTCCTTCTATTTACTACTTCTGATTACCTCCCTTTGATATCTTGAAACTTTTGGCCATTGTATCGTGTGTCCTTCTATTTACTACTTCTGATTACCTCTTTGGTATCTTCAAACTTTTGGCCATTGTATCATGTGTCCTTCTATTTACTACTTCTGATTACCTCCCTTTGGTATCTTCAAACTTTTGGCCATTGTATCGTGTGTCCTTCTATTTACTACTTCTGATTACCTCTTTGGTATCTTCAAACTTTTGGCCATTGTATCGTCTGTCCTTCTATTTACTACTTCTGATTACCTCTTTGATATCTTCAAACTTTGGCCATTGTATCGTGTGTACTTCTATTTACTACTTCTGATTACCTCTTTGGTATCTTCAAACATTTGGCCATTGTATCGTGTGTCCTTCTATTTACTACTTCTGATTACCTCCCTTTGATATCTTCAAACTTTTGGCCATTGTATCGTCTGTCCTTCTATTTACTACTTCTGATTACCTCCCTTGGTATCTTCAAACTTTTGGCCATTGCATCGTCTGTCCTTCTATTTACTACTTCTGATTACCTCCCTTTGATATCTTCAAACTTTTGGCCATTGTATCGTGTGTCCTTCTATTTACTACTTCTGATTACCTCCCTTTGATATCTTCAAACTTTTGGCCATTGTATCGTGTGTCCTTCTATTTACTACTTCTGATTACCTCTTTGATATCTTCAAACTTTTGGCCATTGTATCGTCTGTCCTTCTATTTACTACTTCTGATTACCTCCTTTGGTATCTTCAAACTTTTGGCCATTGTATCATGTGTCCTTCTATTTACTGCTTCTGATTACCTCCCTTTGGTATCTTCAAACTTTTGGCCATTGTATCGTGTGTCCTTCTATTTACTACTTCTGATTACCTCTTTGATATCTTCAAACTTTGGCCATTGTATCGTGTGTACTTCTATTTACTACTTCTGATTACCTCTTTGGTATCTTCAAACATTTGGCCATTGTATCGTGTGTCCTTCTATTTACTACTTCTGATTACCTCCCTTTGATATCTTCAAACTTTTGGCCATTGTATCGTCTGTCCTTCTATTTACTACTTCTGATTACCTCCCTTGGTATCTTCAAACTTTTGGCCATTGTATCGTCTTTCCTTCTATTTACTACTTCTGATTACCTCCCTTTGATATCTTCAAACTTTTGGCCATTGTATCGTGTGTCCTTCTATTTACTACTTCTGATTACCTCTTTGATATCTTCAAACTTTGGCCATTGTATCGTGTGTACTTCTATTTACTACTTCTGATTACCTCTTTGGTATCTTCAAACATTTGGCCATTGTATCGTGTGTCCTTCTATTTACTACTTCTGATTACCTCCCTTTGATATCTTCAAACTTTTGGCCATTGTATCGTGTGTACTTCTATTTACTACTTCTGATTACCTCTTTGGTATCTTCAAACATTTGGCCATTGTATCGTGTGTCCTTCTATTTACTACTTCTGATTACCTCCCTTTGATATCTTCAAACTTTTGGCCATTGTATCGTCTGTCCTTCTATTTACTACTTCTGATTACCTCCCTTGGTATCTTCAAACTTTTGGCCATTGCATCGTCTGTCCTTCTATTTACTACTTCTGATTACCTCCCTTTGATATCTTCAAACTTTTGGCCATTGTATCGTGTGTCCTTCTATTTACTACTTCTGATTACCTCCCTTTGATATCTTCAAACTTTTGGCCATTGTATCGTGTGTCCTTCTATTTACTACTTCTGATTACCTCTTTGATATCTTCAAACTTTTGGCCATTGTATCGTCTGTCCTTCTATTTACTACTTCTGATTACCTCCTTTGGTATCTTCAAACTTTTGGCCATTGTATCATGTGTCCTTCTATTTACTGCTTCTGATTACCTCCCTTTGGTATCTTCAAACTTTTGGCCATTGTATCGTGTGTCCTTCTATTTACTACTTCTGATTACCTCTTTGATATCTTCAAACTTTCGCCATTGTATCGTGTGTACTTCTATTTACTACTTCTGATTACCTCTTTGGTATCTTCAAACATTTGGCCATTGTATCGTGTGTCCTTCTATTTACTACTTCTGATTACCTCCCTTTGATATCTTCAAACTTTTGGCCATTGTATCGTCTGTCCTTCTATTTACTACTTCTGATTACCTCCCTTGGTATCTTCAAACTTTTGGCCATTGTATCGTCTTTCCTTCTATTTACTACTTCTGATTACCTCCCTTTGATATCTTCAAACTTTTGGCCATTGTATCGTGTGTCCTTCTATTTACTACTTCTGATTACCTCCCTTTGATATCTTCAAACTTTTGGCCATTGTATCGTGTGTCCTTCTATTTACTACTTCTGATTACCTCTTTGATATCTTCAAACTTTTGGCCATTGTATCGTCTGTCCTTCTATTTACTACTTCTGATTACCTCCTTTGGTATCTTCAAACTTTTGGCCATTGTATCATGTGTCCTTCTATTTACTGCTTCTGATTACCTCCCTTTGGTATCTTCAAACTTTTGGCCATTGTATCGTGTGTCCTTCTATTTACTACTTCTGATTACCTCTTTGGTATCTTCAAACTTTTGGCCATTGTATCGTGTGTCCTTCTATTTACTACTTCTGATTACCTCTTTGATATCTTCAAACTTTGGCCATTGTATCGTGTGTACTTCTATTTACTACTTCTGATTACCTCTTTGGTATCTTCAAACATTTGGCCATTGTATCGTGTGTCCTTCTATTTACTACTTCTGATTACCTCCCTTTGATATCTTCAAACTTTTGGCCATTGTATCGTCTGTCCTTCTATTTACTACTTCTGATTACCTCCCTTGGTATCTTCAAACTTTTGGCCATTGTATCGTCTTTCCTTCTATTTACTACTTCTGATTACCTCCCTTTGATATCTTCAAACTTTTGGCCATTGTATCGTGTGTCCTTCTATTTACTACTTCTGATTACCTCCCTTTGATATCTTCAAACTTTTGGCCATTGTATCGTGTGTCCTTCTATTTACTACTTCTGATTACCTCTTTGATATCTTCAAACTTTTGGCCATTGTATCGTCTGTCCTTCTATTTACTACTTCTGATTACCTCCTTTGGTATTTTCAAACTTTTGACCATTGTATCGTGTGTCCTTCTATTTACTACTTCTGATTACCTCTTTGATATCTTCAAACTTTTGACCATTGTATCGTGTGTCCTTCTATTTACTACTTCTGATTACCTCCTTTGGTATCTTCAAACTTTTGACCATTGTATCGTCTGTCCTTCTATTTATGGCTGCTGATTACCTCCCTTTGGTATCTTCAAACTTTTGGTCATTGTATTTTCTGTCCTTCTTCGATTTACGGCTTCTGATAGCTCCATTGAAGTGTACCGTGAACAGTGAACAGTGAATGTACTTCAGCACACTACTCAGTCAGATAATATACAGTCAAACCTACCCAAGCGATCATCTCTATTAAGCAGTTACCTGTATTAAAAAGGTCACCTTTTTTTCTTGTCCTGTCATAGAATATTTCAAATGAATTGAATCTCTTTTAAGATGTTACATGTTTTAAAAGACCACTTTTTCTTTGTCCGAAAAGAATCTGTAAATAAACGAAGAACAGACAACACAATGGCCAAAAGATAAAGGACAAACAACAATCTACAAAACATACATATAAAATTAAAGATCTAGTAATAGGTTTGACTCCATATGATGTATGGTAAATTTTTTAATATACGAGTTATGACAAATATTTTATTCATTGAAATATCAAAATTTTATCGGTTAAACATTATATTAGATATAGATTATTAGATTTGTTATTATTCGATATGTTATCTAATATTGTATAACCGATAAAGGTTTGAATTTAAGAGGTTTGGCAATGATTTATTATGATGATAAAGTGTGAAAGACATGACCGAAAAAACCAGTTAGTCAAATCAGTGATTACAAGTCATAGGAAAGTTCACCAACCTCTTTCTTGGTTCTAAATATATTACAAGAAATATAAAGTTTTCTTTAAAAAAAAAATGTTGGCGATTTGTTTTGTGTTATATTCGCCCGGTTATGAGAGTTGACATTTTTTATGTGTTATATTCGCCCGGTATGAGAGTTGACATTTTCTATATGTTATATTCGCCCGGTTATGAGAGTTGACAATTTTTATGTGTTATATTCGCCTGGTTATGTCTTTGTGTTATATTCGCCCGGTTATGAGAGTTAACATTTTACTCGTATGTAGAAAACATTTGTATGACGGCATTATTTCACACAGAGATGAGATTTGGACCAATAAAACTAGCTTAACTCTGCCACTTTTTATTAAAGTACCTGTACCAGCGCAGGAAATGCATTTTTTATTTTAAGGGTATCAAGTTTGGTATTGTGGATTGTTTTCTTTTTTCTTTTTATTCAATCTTAGCATTTGTTGTGATGGTGACAGACACTGACAGTATCATCATCATTTGTTCTGACATTTTATTGTTGTGATGGTGACAGACACTGACAGTATCATCATCATTTGTTCTGACATTTTATTGTTGTGATGGTGACAGACACTGACAGTATCATCATCATTTGTTCTGACATTTTATTGTTGTGATGGTGACAGACACTGACAGTATCATCATCATTTGTTCTGACATTTTATTGTTGTGATGGTGACAGACACTGACAGTATAATCATCATTTGTTCTGACATTTTATTGTTGTGATGGTGACAGACACTGACAGTATCATCATCATTTGTTCTGACATTTTATTGTTGTGATGGTGACAGACACTGACAGTATCATCATCATTTGTTCTGACATTTTATTGTTGTGATGGTGACAGACACTGACAGTATCATCATCATTTGTTCTGACATTTTATTGTTGTGATGGTGACAGACACTGACAGTATCATCATCATTTGTTCTGACATTTTATTGTTGTGATGGTGACAGACACTGACAGTATCATCATCATTTGTTCTGACATTTTATTGTTGTGATGGTTACAGACACTGACAGTATCATCATCATTTGTTCTGACATTTTATTGTTGTGATGGTGACAGACACTGACAGTATCATCATCATTTGTTCTGACATTTTATTGTTGTGATGGTGACAGACACTGACAGTATCATCATCATTTGTTCTGACATTTTATTGTTGTGATGGTGACAGACACTGACAGTATCATCATTTGTTCTGACATTCTATTGTTGTGATGGTGACAGACACTGACAGTATCATCATCATTTGTTCTGACATTTTATTGTTGTGATGGTGACAGACACTGACAGTATCATCATCATTTGTTCTGACATTTTATTGTTGTGATGGTGACAGACACTGACAGTATCATCATCATTTGTTCTGACATTTTATTGTTGGGATGGTGACAGACACTGACAGTATCATCATCATTTGTTCTGACATTTTATTGTTGTGATGGTGACAGACACTGACAGTATCATCATCATTTGTTCTGACATTTTATTGTTGTGATGGTGACAGACACTGACAGTATCATCATCATTTGTTCTGACATTTTATTGTTGTGATGGTGACAGACACTGACAGTATCATCATCATTTGTTCTGACATTTTATTGTTGTGATGGTGACAGACACTGACAGTATCATCATCATTTGTTCTGACATTTTATTGTTGTGATGGTGACAGACACTGACAGTATCATCATCATTTGTTCTGACATTTTATTGTTGGGATGGTGACAGACACTGACAGTATCATCATCATTTGTTCTGACATTTTATTGTTGTGATGGTGACAGACACTGACAGTATCATCATTTGTTCTGACATTCTATTGTTGCGATGGTGACAGACACTGACAGTATCATCATCATTTGTTCTGACATTTTATTGTTGTGATGGTGACAGACACTGACAGTATCATCATCATTTGTTCTGACATTTTATTGTTGTGATGGTGACAGACACTGACAGTATCATCATCATTTGTTCTGACATTTTATTGTTGGGATGGTGACAGACACTGACAGTATCATCATCATTTGTTCTGACATTTTATTGTTGTGATGGTGACAGACACTGACAGTATCATCATCATTTGTTCTGACATTTTATTGTTGTGATGGTGACAGACACTGACAGTATCATCATCATTTGTTCTGACATTTTATTGTTGTGATGGTGACAGACACTGACAGTATCATCATCATTTGTTCTGACATTTTATTGTTGTGATGGTGACAGACACTGACAGTATCATCATCATTTGTTCTGACATTTTATTGTTGGGATGGTGACAGACACTGACAGTATCATCATCATTTGTTCTGACATTTTATTGTTGTGATGGTGACAGACACTGACAGTATCATCATCATTTGTTCTGACATTTTATTGTTGTGATGGTGACAGACACTGACAGTATCATCATCATTTGTTCTGACATTTTATTGTTGTGATGGTGACAGACACTGACAGTATCATCATCATTTGTTCTGACATTTTATTGTTGTGATGGTGACAGACACTGACAGTATCATCATCATTTGTTCTGACATTTTATTGTTGTGATGGTGACAGACACTGACAGTATCATCATCATTTGTTCTGACATTTTATTGTTGTGATGGTGACAGACACTGACAGTATCATCATCATTTGTTCTGACATTTTATTGTTGGGATGGTGACAGACACTGACAGTATCATCATCATTTGTTCTGACATTTTATTGTTGGGATGGTGACAGACACTGACAGCATCATCATCATTTGTTCTGACATTGTATTGTTGTGATGGTGACAGACACTGACAGTATCATCATTTGTTCTGACATTTTATTGTTGTGATGGTGACAGACACTGACAGTATCATCATTTGTTCTGACATTTTATTGTTGTGATGGTGACAGACACTGACAGTATCATCATCATTTGTTCTGACATTTTATTGTTGTGATGGTGACAGACACTGACAGTATCATCATCATTTGTTCTGACATTTTATTGTTGTGATGGTGACAGACACTGACAGTATCATCATCATTTGTTTTGACATTTTATTGTTGTGATGGTGACAGACACTGACAGTATCATCATCATTTGTTCTGACATTTTATTGTTGTGATGGTGACAGACACTGACAGTATCATCATCATTTGTTCTGACATTTTATTGTTGGGATGGTGACAGACACTGACAGTATCATCATCATTTGTTCTGACATTTTATTGTTGTGATGGTGACAGACACTGACAGTATCATCATCATTTGTTCTGACATTTTATTGTTGTGATGGTGACAGACACTGACAGTATCATCATCATTTGTTCTGACATTTTATTGTTGTGATGGTGACAGACACTGACAGTATCATCATCATTTGTTCTGACATTTTATTGTTGTGATGGTGACAGACACTGACAGTATCATCATCATTTGTTCTGACATTTTATTGTTGTGATGGTGACAGACACTGACAGTATCATCATCATTTGTTCTGACATTTTATTGTTGTGATGGTGACAGACACTGACAGTATCATCATCATTTGTTCTGACATTGTATTGTTGTGATGGTGACAGACACTGACAGTATCATCATCATTTGTTCTGACATTTTATTGTTGTGATGGTGACAGACACTGACAGTATCATCATCATTTGTTCTGACATTTTATTGTTGGGATGGTGACAGACACTGACAGTATCATCATCATTTGTTCTGACATTTTATTGTTGTGATGGTGACAGACACTGACAGTATCATCATCATTTGTTCTGACATTTTATTGTTGTGATGGTGACAGACACTGACAGTATCATCATCATTTGTTCTGACATTTTATCGTTGGGATGGTGACAGACACTGACAGTATCATCATCATTTGTTCTGACATTTTATTGTTGTGATGGTGACAGACACTGACAGTATCATCATCATTTGTTCTGACATTTTATTGTTGGGATGGTGAAAGACACTGACAGCATCATCATCATCATTTGTTCTGACATTTTATTGTTGTGATGGTGACAGACACTGACAGTATCATCATCATTTGTTCTGACATTTTATTGTTGTGATTGTGACAGACACTGACAGTATCATCATCATTTGTTCTGACATTTTATTGTTGGGATGGTGACAGACACTGACAGTATCATCATCATTTGTTCTGACATTTTATTGTTGTGATGGTGACAGACACTGACAGTATCATCATCATTTATTCTGACATTTTATTGTTGTGATGGTGACAGACACTGACAGTATCATCATCATTTGTTCTGACATTTTATTGTTGGGATGGTGACAGACACTGACAGTATCATCATCATTTGTTCTGACATTTTATTGTTGGGATGGTGACAGACACTGACAGTATCATCATCATTTGTTCTGACATTTTATTGTTGTGATGGTGACAGACACTGACAGTATCATCATCATTTGTTCTGACATTTTATTGTTGTGATGGTGACAGACACTGACAGTATCATCATCATTTGTTCTGACATTTTATTGTTGTGATGGTGACAGACACTGACAGTATCATCATCATTTGTTCTGACATTTTATTGTTGTGATGGTGACAGACACTGACAGTATCATCATCATTTGTTCTGACATTTTATTGTTGTGATGGTGACAGACACTGACAGTATCATCATCATTTGTTCTGACATTTTATCGTTGGGATGGTGACAGACACTGACAGTATCATCATCATTTGTTCTGACATTTTATTGTTGTGATGGTGACAGACACTGACAGTATCATCATCATTTGTTCTGACATTTTATTGTTGGGATGGTGAAAGACACTGACAGCATCATCATCATCATTTGTTCTGACATTTTATTGTTGTGATGGTGACAGACACTGACAGTATCATCATCATTTGTTCTGACATTTTATTGTTGTGATTGTGACAGACACTGACAGTATCATCATCATTTGTTCTGACATTTTATTGTTGGGATGGTGACAGACACTGACAGTATCATCATCATTTGTTCTGACATTTTATTGTTGTGATGGTGACAGACACTGACAGTATCATCATCATTTATTCTGACATTTTATTGTTGTGATGGTGACAGACACTGACAGTATCATCATCATTTGTTCTGACATTTTATTGTTGGGATGGTGACAGACACTGACAGTATCATCATCATTTGTTCTGACATTTTATTGTTGGGATGGTGACAGACACTGACAGTATCATCATCATTTGTTCTGACATTTTATTGTTGTGATGGTGACAGACACTGACAGTATCATCATCATTTGTTCTGACATTTTATTGTTGTGATGGTGACAGACACTGACAGTATCATCATCATTTGTTCTGATATTGTATTGTTGTGATGGTGACAGACACTGACAGTATCATCATCATTTGTTCTGACATTTTATTGTTGTGATGGTGACAGACACTGACAGTATCATCATCATTTGTTCTGACATTTTATTGTTGTGATGGTGACAGACACTGACAGTATCATCATCATTTGTTCTGACATTTTATTGTTGTGATGGTGACAGACACTGACAGTATCATCATCATTTGTTCTGACATTTTATTGTTGTGATGGTGACAGACACTGACAGTATCATCATCATTTGTTCTGACATTTTATTGTTGTGATGGTGACAGACACTGACAGTATCATCATCATTTGTTCTGACATTTTATTGTTGTGATGGTGACAGACACTGACAGTATCATCATCATTTGTTCTGACATTTTATTGTTGTAATGGTGACAGACACTGACAGTATCATCATCATTTGTTCTGACATTTTATTGTTGTGATGGTGACAGACACTGACAGTATCATCATCATTTGTTCTGACATTTTATTGTTGTGATGGTGACAGACACTGACAGTATCATCATCATTTGTTCTGACATTTTATTGTTGTGATGGTGACAGACACTGACAGTATCATCATCATTTGTTCTGACATTTTATTGTTGTGATGGTGACAGACACTGACAGTATCATCATCATTTGTTCTGACATTTTATTGTTGTGATGGTGACAGACACTGACAGTATCATCATCATTTGTTCTGACATTTTATTGTTGGGATGGTGACAGACACTGACAGTATCATCATCATTTGTTCTGACATTTTATTGTTGTGATGGTGACAGACACTGACAGTATCATCATCATTTGTTCTGACATTTTATTGTTGTGATGGTGACAGACACTGACAGTATCATCATCATTTGTTCTGACATTTTATTGTTGGGATGGTGACAGACACTGACAGTATCATCATCATTTGTTCTGACATTTTATTGTTGTGATGGTGACAGACACTGACAGTATCATCATTTGTTCTGACATTCTATTGTTGTGATGGTGACAGACACTGACAGTATCATCATCATTTGTTCTGACATTTTATTGTTGTGATGGTGACAGACACTGACAGTATCATCATCATTTGTTCTGACATTTTATTGTTGTGATGGTGACAGACACTGACAGTATCATCATCATTTGTTCTGACATTTTATTGTTGGGATGGTGACAGACACTGACAGTATCATCATCATTTGTTCTGACATTTTATTGTTGTGATGGTGACAGACACTGACAGTATCATCATCATTTGTTCTGACATTTTATTGTTGTGATGGTGACAGACACTGACAGTATCATCATCATTTGTTCTGACATTTTATTGTTGGGATGGTGACAGACACTGACAGTATCATCATCATTTGTTCTGACATTTTATTGTTGTGATGGTGACAGACACTGACAGTATCATCATCATTTGTTCTGACATTTTATTGTTGTGATGGTGACAGACACTGACAGTATCATCATCATTTGTTCTGACATTTTATTGTTGGGATGGTGACAGACACTGAC
Source organism: Bathymodiolus brooksi (assembly GCA_963680875.1). NCBI lineage: Eukaryota > Metazoa > Mollusca > Bivalvia > Mytilida > Modiolidae > Bathymodiolus > Bathymodiolus brooksi. Next base: position 13,850,896 of record OY804583.1, on the reverse strand, counting down.
AGTATCATCATCATTTGTTCTGACATTTTATTGTTGTGATGGTGACAGACACTGACAGTATCATCATTTGTTCTGACATTCTATTGTTGCGATGGTGACAGACACTGACAGTATCATCATCATTTGTTCTGACATTTTATTGTTGTGATGGTGACAGACACTGACAGTATCATCATCATTTGTTCTGACATTTTATTGTTGTGATGGTGACAGACACTGACAGTATCATCATCATTTGTTCTGACATTTTATTGTTGGGATGGTGACAGACACTGACAGTATCATCATCATTTGTTCTGACATTTTATTGTTGTGATGGTGACAGACACTGACAGTATCATCATCATTTGTTCTGACATTTTATTGTTGTGATGGTGACAGACACTGACAGTATCATCATCATTTGTTCTGACATTTTATTGTTGTGATGGTGACAGACACTGACAGTATCATCATTTGTTCTGACATTCTATTGTTGCGATGGTGACAGACACTGACAGTATCATCATCATTTGTTCTGACATTTTATTGTTGTGATGGTGACAGACACTGACAGTATCATCATCATTTGTTCTGACATTTTATTGTTGTGATGGTGACAGACACTGACAGTATCATCATCATTTGTTCTGACATTTTATTGTTGGGATGGTGACAGACACTGACAGTATCATCATCATTTGTTCTGACATTTTATTGTTGTGATGGTGACAGACACTGACAGTATCATCATCATTTGTTCTGACATTTTATTGTTGTGATGGTGACAGACACTGACAGTATCATCATCATTTGTTCTGACATTTTATTGTTGTGATGGTGACAGACACTGACAGTATCATCATCATTTGTTCTGACATTTTATTGTTGGGATGGTGACAGACACTGACAGTATCATCATCATTTGTTCTGACATTTTATTGTTGTGATGGTGACAGACACTGACAGTATCATCATCATTTGTTCTGACATTTTATTGTTGTGATGGTGACAGACACTGACAGTATCATCATCATTTGTTCTGACATTTTATTGTTGTGATGGTGACAGACACTGACAGTATCATCATCATTTGTTCTGACATTTTATTGTTGTGATGGTGACAGACACTGACAGTATCATCATCATTTGTTCTGACATTTTATTGTTGTGATGGTGACAGACACTGACAGTATCATCATCATTTGTTCTGACATTTTATTGTTGTGATGGTGACAGACACTGACAGTATCATCATCATTTGTTCTGACATTTTATTGTTGGGATGGTGACAGACACTGACAGTATCATCATCATTTGTTCTGACATTTTATTGTTGGGATGGTGACAGACACTGACAGCATCATCATCATTTGTTCTGACATTGTATTGTTGTGATGGTGACAGACACTGACAGTATCATCATTTGTTCTGACATTTTATTGTTGTGATGGTGACAGACACTGACAGTATCTTCATTTGTTCTGACATTTTATTGTTGTGATGGTGACAGACACTGACAGTATCATCATCATTTGTTCTGACATTTTATTGTTGTGATGGTGACAGACACTGACAGTATCATCATCATTTGTTCTGACATTTTATTGTTGTGATGGTGACAGACACTGACAGTATCATCATCATTTGTTTTGACATTTTATTGTTGTGATGGTGACAGACACTGACAGTATCATCATCATTTGTTCTGACATTTTATTGTTGTGATGGTGACAGACACTGACAGTATCATCATCATTTGTTCTGACATTTTATTGTTGGGATGGTGACAGACACTGACAGTATCATCATCATTTGTTCTGACATTTTATTGTTGTGATGGTGACAGACACTGACAGTATCATCATCATTTGTTCTGACATTTTATTGTTGTGATGGTGACAGACACTGACAGTATCATCATCATTTGTTCTGACATTTTATTGTTGTGATGGTGACAGACACTGACAGTATCATCATCATTTGTTCTGACATTTTATTGTTGTGATGGTGACAGACACTGACAGTATCATCATCATTTGTTCTGACATTTTATTGTTGGGATGGTGACAGACACTGACAGCATCATCATCATTTGTTCTGACATTGTATTGTTGTGATGGTAACAGACACTGACAGTATCATCATCATTTGTTCTGACATTTTATTGTTGTGATGGTGACAGACACTGACAGTATCATCATCATTTGTTCTCACATTTTATTGTTGTGATGGTGACAGACACTGACTGTATCATCATCATTTGTTCTGACATTTTATTGTTGTGATGGTGACAGACACTGACAGTATCATCATCATTTGTTCTGACAATTTATTGTTGGGATGGTGACAGACACTGACAGCATCATCATCATCATTTGTTCTGACATTTTATTGTTGTGATGGTGACAGACACTGACAGTATCATCATCATTTGTTCTGACATTTTATTGTTGTGATGGTGACAGACACTGACAGTATCATCATCATTTGTTCTGACATTTTATTGTTGGGATGGTGACAGACACTGACAGTATCATCATCATTTGTTCTGACATTTTATTGTTGTGATGGTGACAGACACTGACAGTATCATCATCATTTATTCTGACATTTTATTGTTGTGATGGTGACAGACACTGACAGTATCATCATCATTTGTTCTGACATTTTATTGTTGGGATGGTGACAGACACTGACAGTATCATCATCATTTGTTCTGACATTTTATTGTTGGGATGGTGACAGACACTGACAGTATCATCATCATTTGTTCTGACATTTTATTGTTGTGATGGTGACAGACACTGACAGTATCATCATCATTTGTTCTGACATTTTATTGTTGTGATGGTGACAGACACTGACAGTATCATCATCATTTGTTCTGATATTGTATTGTTGTGATGGTGACAGACACTGACAGTATCATCATCATTTGTTCTGACATTTTATTGTTGTGATGGTGACAGACACTGACAGTATCATCATCATTTGTTCTGACATTTTATTGTTGTGATGGTGACAGACACTGACAGTATCATCATCATTTGTTCTGACATTTTATTGTTGTGATGGTGACAGACACTGACAGTATCATCATCATTTGTTCTGACATTTTATTGTTGTGATGGTGACAGACACTGACAGTATCATCATCATTTGTTCTGACATTTTATTGTTGTGATGGTGACAGACACTGACAGTATCATCATCATTTGTTCTGACATTTTATTGTTGTGATGGTGACAGACACTGACAGTATCATCATCATTTGTTCTGACATTTTATTGTTGTGATGGTGACAGACACTGACAGTATCATCATCATTTGTTCTGACATTTTATTGTTGTGATGGTGACAGACACTGACAGTATCATCATCATTTGTTCTGACATTTTATTGTTGTGATGGTGACAGACACTGACAGTATCATCATCATTTGTTCTGACATTTTATTGTTGTGATGGTGACAGACACTGACAGTATCATCATCATTTGTTCTGACATTTTATTGTTGTGATGGTGACAGACACTGACAGTATCATCATCATTTGTTCTGACATTTTATTGTTGGGATGGTGACAGACACTGACAGTATCATCATCATTTGTTCTGACATTTTATTGTTGTGATGGTGACAGACACTGACAGTATCATCATCATTTGTTCTGACATTTTATTGTTGTGATGGTGACAGACACTGACAGTATCATCATCATTTGTTCTGACATTTTATTGTTGGGATGGTGACAGACACTGACAGTATCATCATCATTTGTTCTGACATTTTATTGTTGTGATGGTGACAGACACTGACAGTATCATCATTTGTTCTGACATTCTATTGTTGTGATGGTGACAGACACTGACAGTATCATCATCATTTGTTCTGACATTTTATTGTTGTGATGGTGACAGACACTGACAGTATCATCATCATTTGTTCTGACATTTTATTGTTGTGATGGTGACAGACACTGACAGTATCATCATCATTTGTTCTGACATTTTATTGTTGTGATGGTGACAGACACTGACAGTATCATCATCATTTGTTCTGACATTTTATTGTTGTGATGGTGACAGACACTGACAGTATCATCATCATTTGTTCTGACATTTTATTGTTGGGATGGTGACAGACACTGACAGTATCATCATCATTTGTTCTGACATTTTATTGTTGTGATGGTGACAGACACTGACAGTATCATCATTTGTTCTGACATTCTATTGTTGCGATGGTGACAGACACTGACAGTATCATCATCATTTGTTCTGACATTTTATTGTTGTGATGGTGACAGACACTGACAGTATCATCATCATTTGTTCTGACATTTTATTGTTGTGATGGTGACAGACACTGACAGTATCATCATCATTTGTTCTGACATTTTATTGTTGGGATGGTGACAGACACTGACAGTATCATCATCATTTGTTCTGACATTTTATTGTTGTGATGGTGACAGACACTGACAGTATCATCATCATTTGTTCTGACATTTTATTGTTGTGATGGTGACAGACACTGACAGTATCATCATCATTTGTTCTGACATTTTATTGTTGTGAAGGTGACAGACACTGACAGTATCATCATTTGTTCTGACATTCTATTGTTGCGATGGTGACAGACACTGACAGTATCATCATCATTTGTTCTGACATTTTATTGTTGTGATGGTGACAGACACTGACAGTATCATCATCATTTGTTCTGACATTTTATTGTTGTGATGGTGACAGACACTGACAGTATCATCATCATTTGTTCTGACATTTTATTGTTGGGATGGTGACAGACACTGACAGTATCATCATCATTTGTTCTGACATTTTATTGTTGTGATGGTGACAGACACTGACAGTATCATCATCATTTGTTCTGACATTTTATTGTTGTGATGGTGACAGACACTGACAGTATCATCATCATTTGTTCTGACATTTTATTGTTGTGATGGTGACAGACACTGACAGTATCATCATCATTTGTTCTGACATTTTATTGTTGGGATGGTGACAGACACTGACAGTATCATCATCATTTGTTCTGACATTTTATTGTTGGGATGGTGACAGACACTGACAGTATCATCATCATTTGTTCTGACATTTTATTGTTGTGATGGTGACAGACACTGACAGTATCATCATCATTTGTTCTGACATTTTATTGTTGTGATGGTGACAGACACTGACAGTATCATCATCATTTGTTCTGACATTTTATTGTTGTGATGGTGACAGACACTGACAGTATCATCATCATTTGTTCTGACATTTTATTGTTGGGATGGTGACAGACACTGACAGTATCATCATCATTTGTTCTGACATTTTATTGTTGGGATGGTGACAGACACTGACAGCATCATCATCATTTGTTCTGACATTGTATTGTTGTGATGGTGACAGACACTGACAGTATCATCATTTGTTCTGACATTTTATTGTTGTGATGGTGACAGACACTGACAGTATCTTCATTTGTTCTGACATTTTATTGTTGTGATGGTGACAGACACTGACAGTATCATCATCATTTGTTCTGACATTTTATTGTTGTGATGGTGACAGACACTGACAGTATCATCATCATTTGTTCTGACATTTTATTGTTGTGATGGTGACAGACACTGCCAGTATCATCATCATTTGTTTTGACATTTTATTGTTGTGATGGTGACAGACACTGACAGTATCATCATCATTTGTTCTGACATTTTATTGTTGTGATGGTGACAGACACTGACAGTATCATCATCATTTGTTCTGACATTTTATTGTTGGGATGGTGACAGACACTGACAGTATCATCATCATTTGTTCTGACATTTTATTGTTGTGATGGTGACAGACACTGACAGTATCATCATCATTTGTTCTGACATTTTATTGTTGTGATGGTGACAGACACTGACAGTATCATCATCATTTGTTCTGACATTTTATTGTTGTGATGGTGACAGACACTGACAGTATCATCATCATTTGTTCTGACATTTTATTGTTGTGATGGTGACAGACACTGACAGTATCATCATCATTTGTTCTGACATTTTATTGTTGTGATGGTGACAGACACTGACAGTATCATCATCATTTGTTCTGACATTTTATTGTTGTGATGGTGACAGACACTGACAGTATCATCATCATTTGTTCTGACATTGTATTGTTGTGATGGTGACAGACACTGACAGTATCATCATCATTTGTTCTGACATTTTATTGTTGTGATGGTGACAGACACTGACAGTATCATCATCATTTGTTCTGACATTTTATTGTTGGGATGGTGACAGACACTGACAGTATCATCATCATTTGTTCTGACATTTTATTGTTGTGATGGTGACAGACACTGACAGTATCATCATCATTTGTTCTGACATTTTATTGTTGTGATGGTGACAGACACTGACAGTATCATCATCATTTGTTCTGACATTTTATTGTTGTGATGGTGACAGACACTGACAGTATCATCATCATTTGTTCTGACATTTTATTGTTGTGATGGTGACAGACACTGACAGTATCATCATCACTTGTTCTGACATTGTATTGTTGTGATGGTAACAGACACTGACAGTATCATCATCATTTGTTCTGACATTTTATTGTTGTGATGGTGACAGACACTGACAGTATCATCATCATTTGTTCTGACATTTTATTGTTGTGATGGTGACAGACACTGACTGTATCATCATCATTTGTTCTGACATTTTATTGTTGTGATGGTGACAGACACTGACAGTATCATCATCATTTGTTCTGACATTTTATTGTTGGGATGGTGACAGACACTGACAGCATCATCATCATCATTTGTTCTGACATTTTATTGTTGTGATGGTGACAGACACTGACAGTATCATCATCATTTGTTCTGACATTTTATTGTTGTGATGGTGACAGACACTGACAGTATCATCATCATTTGTTCTGACATTTTATTGTTGGGATGGTGACAGACACTGACAGTATCATCATCATTTGTTCTGACATTTTATTGTTGTGATGGTGACAGACACTGACAGTATCATCATCATTTATTCTGACATTTTATTGTTTTGATGGTGACAGACACTGACAGTATCATCATCATTTGTTCTGACATTTTATTGTTGGGATGGTGACAGACACTGACAGTATCATCATCATTTGTTCTGACATTTTATTGTTGGGATGGTGACAGACACTGACAGTATCATCATCATTTGTTCTGACATTTTATTGTTGTGATGGTGACAGACACTGACAGTATCATCATCATTTGTTCTGACATTTTATTGTTGTGATGGTGACAGACACTGACAGTATCATCATCATTTGTTCTGATATTGTATTGTTGTGATGGTGACAGACACTGACAGTATCATCATCATTTGTTCTGACATTTTATTGTTGTGATGGTGACAGACACTGACAGTATCATCATCATTTGTTCTGACATTTTATTGTTGTGATGGTGACAGACACTGACAGTATCATCATCATTTGTTCTGACATTTTATTGTTGTGATGGTGACAGACACTGACAGTATCATCATCATTTGTTCTGACATTTTATTGTTGTGATGGTGACAGACACTGACAGTATCATCATCATTTGTTCTGACATTTTATTGTTGTGATGGTGACAGACACTGACAGTATCATCATCATTTGTTCTGACATTTTATTGTTGTGATGGTGACAGACACTGACAGTATCATCATCATTTATTCTGACATTTTATTGTTGGGGTGGTGACAGACACTGACAGTATCATCATCATTTGTTCTGACATTTTATTGTTGTGATGGTGACAGACACTGACAGTATCATCATCATTTGTTCTGACATTTTATTGTTGTGATGGTGACAGACACTGACAGTATCATCATCATTTGTTCTGACATTTTATTGTTGTGATGGTGACAGAAACTGACAGTATCATCATCATTTGTTCTGACATTTTATTGTTGTGATGGTGACAGACACTGACAGTATCATCATCATTTGTTCTGACATTTTATTGTTGTGATGGTGACAGACACTGACAGTATCATCATCATTTGTTCTGACATTTTATTGTTGTGATGGTGACAGACACTGACAGTATCATCATCATTTGTTCTGACATTTTATTGTTGGGATGGTGACAGACACTGACAGTATCATCATCATTTGTTCTGACATTTTATTGTTGGGATGGTGACAGACACTGACAGTATCATCATCATTTGTTCTGACATTTTATTGTTGTGATGGTGACAGACACTGACAGTATCATCATCATTTGTTCTGACATTGTATTGTTGTGATGGTGACAGACACTGACAGTATCATCATCATTTGTTCTGACATTGTATTGTCGTGATGGTGACAGACACTGACAGTATCATCATCATTTGTTCTGACATTTTATTGTTGGGATGGTGACAGACACTGACAGTATCATCATCATTTGTTCTGACATTTTATTGTTGTGATGGTGACAGACACTGACAGTATCATCATCATTTGTTCTGACATTGTATTGTTGTGATGGTGATAGACACTGACAGTATCATCATTTGTTCTGACATTTTATTGTTGGGATGGTGACAGACACTGACAGTATCATCATCATTTGTTCTGACATTGTATTGTTGTGATGGTGACAGAAACTGATAGTATCATCATCATTTGTTCTGACATTGTATTGTTGTGATGGTGACAGACACTGACAGTATCATCATCATTTGTTCTGACATTTTATTGTTGTGATGGTGATAGACACTGACAGTATCATCATTTGTTTTGACATTTTATTGTTAGGATGGTGACAGACACTGACAGTATCATCATCATTTGTTCTGACATTTTATTGTTGTGATGGTGACAGACACTGACAGTATCATCATCATTTGTTCGGACATTTTATTGTTGTGATGGTGACAGAAACTGACAGTATCATCATCATTTGTTCTGACATTGTATTGTTGTGATGGTGACAGACACTGACAGTATCATCATCATTTGTTCTGACATTTTATTGTTGTGATGGTGACAGACACTGACAATATCATCATTTGTTCTGACATTTTATTGTTGTGATGGTGACAGACACTGACAGTATCATCACCATTTGTTCTGACATTTTATTGTTGTGATGGTGACAGACACTGACAGTATCATCATTTGTTCTGACATTTTATTGTTGTGATGGTGACAGACACTGACAGTATCATCACCATTTGTTCTGACATTTTATTGTTGGGATGGTGACAGACACTGACAGTATCATTATTTGTTCGGACATTTTATTGTTGTGATGGTGACAGACACTGACAGTATCATCATTTGTTCTGACATTTTATTGTTGTGATGTTGACAGACACTGACAGTATCATCATTTGTTCTGACATTTTATTGTTGTGATGGTGACAGACACTGACAGTATCATCATCATTTGTTCTGACATTTTATTGTTGTGATGGTGACAGACACTGACAGTATCATCATCATTTGTTCTGACATTTTATTGTTGTGATGGTGACAGACACTGACAGTATCATCACCATTTGTTCTGACATTTTATTGTTGTGATGGTGACAGACACTGACAGTATCATCACCATTTGTTCTGACATTTTATTGTTGGGATGGTGACAGAAACTGACAGTAACATCATTTGTTCTGACATTTTATTGTTGTGATGGTGACAGACACTGACAGTATCATCATTTGTTCTGACATTTTATTGTTGTGATGGTGACAGACACTGACAGTATCATCATCATTTGTTCTGACATTTTATTGTTGGGATGGTGACAGACACTGACAGTATCATCATCATTTGTCCTGACATTTTATTGTTGTGATGGTGACAGACACTGACAGTATCATCACCATTTGTTCTGACATTTTATTGTTGTAATGGTGATAGACACTGACAGTATCATCATTTGTTCTGACATTTTATTGTTGGGATGGTGACAGACACTGACAGTATCATCATCATTTGTTCTGACATTTTATTGTTGGGATGGTGACAGAAACTGACAGTATCATCATTTGTTCTGACATTTTATTGTTGTGATGGTGACAGACACTGACAGTATCATCATTTGTTCTGACATTTTATTGCTGGGATGGTGACAGACACTGACAGTATCATCATCATTTGTTCTGACATTTTATTGTTGGGATGGTGACAGACACTGACAGTATCATCATCATTTGTTCTCACATTTTATTGTTGTGATGGTGACAGACACTGACAGTATCATCATTTGTTCTGACATTTTATTGTTGGGATGGTGACAGACACTGACAGTATCATCATTTGTTCTGACATTTTATTGTTGGGATGGTGACAGACACTGACAGTATCATCATCATTTGTTCTGACATTTTATTGTTGGGATGGTGACAGACACTGACAGTATCATCATCATTTGTTCTGACATTTTATTGTTGGGATGGTGACAGACACTGACAGTATCATCATTTGTTCTGACATTTTATTGTTGGGATGGTGACAGACACTGACAGTATCATCATCATTTGTTCTGACATTTTATTGTTGGGATGGTGACAGACACTGACAGTATCATCATCATTTGTTCTGACATTTTATTGTTGGGATGGTGACAGACACTGACAGTATCATCATCATTTGTTCTGACATTTTATTGTTGTGATGGTGACAGACACTGACAGTATCATCATCATTTGTTCGGACATTTTATTGTTGTGATGGTGACAGAAACTGACAGTATCATCATCATTTGTTCTGACATTTTATTGTTGTGATGGTGACAGAAACTGACAGTATCATCATCATTTGTTCTGACATTTTATTGTTGTGATGGTGACAGAAACTGACAGTATCATCATCATTTGTTCTGACATTTTATTGTTGGGATGGTGACAGACACTGACAGTATCATCATCATTTGTTCTGACATTTTATTGTTGTGATGGTGACAGACACTGACAGTATCATCATCATTTGTTCTGACATTTTATTGTTGTGATGGTGACAGAAACTGACAGTATCATCATCATTTGTTCTGACATTTTATTGTTGTGATGGTGACAGACACTGACAGTATCATCATCATTTGTTCGGACATTTTATTGTTGTGATGGTGACAGACACTGACAGTATCATCATCATTTGTTCTGACATTTTATTGTTGTGATGGTGACAGACACTGACAGTATCATCATCATTTGTTCTGACATTTTATTGTTGGGATGGTGACAGACACTGACAGTATCATCATCATTTGTTCTGACATTTTATTGTTGGGATGGTGACAGACACTGACAGTATCATCATCATTTGTTCTGACATTTTATTGTTGTGATGGTGACAGACACTGACAGTATCATCATCATTTGTTCTGACATTGTATTGTTGTGATGGTGACAGACACTGACAGTATCATCATCATTTGTTCTGACATTGTATTGTCGTGATGGTGACAGACACTGACAGTATCATCATCATTTGTTCTGACATTTTATTGTTGGGATGGTGACAGACACTGACAGTATCATCATCATTTGTTCTGACATTTTATTGTTGTGATGGTGACAGACACTGACAGTATCATCATCATTTGTTCTGACATTGTATTGTTGTGATGGTGATAGACACTGACAGTATCATCATTTGTTCTGACATTTTATTGTTAGGATGGTGACAGACACTGACAGTATCATCATCATTTGTTCTGACATTGTATTGTTGTGATGGTGACAGAAACTGATAGTATCATCATCATTTGTTCTGACATTGTATTGTTGTGATGGTGACAGACACTGACAGTATCATCATCATTTGTTCTGACATTTTATTGTTGTGATGGTGATAGACACTGACAGTATCATCATTTGTTTTGACATTTTATTGTTAGGATGGTGACAGACACTGACAGTATCATCATCATTTGTTCTGACATTTTATTGTTGTGATGGTGACAGACACTGACAGTATCATCATCATTTGTTCGGACATTTTATTGTTGTGATGGTGACAGAAACTGACAGTATCATCATCATTTGTTCTGACATTGTATTGTTGTGATGGTGACAGACACTGACAGTATCATCATCATTTGTTCTGACATTTTATTGTTGTGATGGTGACAGACACTGACAATATCATCATTTGTTCTGACATTTTATTGTTGTGATGGTGACAGACACTGACAGTATCATCACCATTTGTTCTGACATTTTATTGTTGTGATGGTGACAGACACTGACAGTATCATCATTTGTTCTGACATTTTATTGTTGTGATGGTGACAGACACTGACAGTATCATCACCATTTGTTCTGACATTTTATTGTTGGGATGGTGACAGACACTGACAGTATCATTATTTGTTCGGACATTTTATTGTTGTGATGGTGACAGACACTGACAGTATCATCATTTGTTCTGACATTTTATTGTTGTGATGTTGACAGACACTGACAGTATCATCATTTGTTCTGACATTTTATTGTTGTGATGGTGACAGACACTGACAGTATCATCATCATTTGTTCTGACATTTTATTGTTGTGATGGTGACAGACACTGACAGTATCATCATCATTTGTTCTGACATTTTATTGTTGTGATGGTGACAGACACTGACAGTATCATCACCATTTGTTCTGACATTTTATTGTTGTGATGGTGACAGACACTGACAGTATCATCACCATTTGTTCTGACATTTTATTGTTGGGATGGTGAGAGAAACTGACAGTAACATCATTTGTTCTGACATTTTATTGTTGTGATGGTGACAGACACTGACAGTATCATCATTTGTTCTGACATTTTATTGTTGTGATGGTGACAGACACTGACAGTATCATCATCATTTGTTCTGACATTTTATTGTTGGGATGGTGACAGACACTGACAGTATCATCATCATTTGTCCTGACATTTTATTGTTGTGATGGTGACAGACACTGACAGTATCATCACCATTTGTTCTGACATTTTATTGTTGTGATGGTGATAGACACTGACAGTATCATCATTTGTTCTGACATTTTATTGTTGGGATGGTGACAGACACTGACAGTATCATCATCATTTGTTCTGACATTTTATTGTTGGGATGGTGACAGAAACTGACAGTATCATCATTTGTTCTGACATTTTATTGTTGTGATGGTGACAGACACTGACAGTATCATCATTTGTTCTGACATTTTATTGCTGGGATGGTGACAGACACTGACAGTATCATCATCATTTGTTCTGACATTTTATTGTTGGGATGGTGACAGACACTGACAGTATCATCATCATTTGTTCTCACATTTTATTGTTGTGATGGTGACAGACACTGACAGTATCATCATTTGTTCTGACATTTTATTGTTGGGATGGTGACAGACACTGACAGTATCATCATTTGTTCTGACATTTTATTGTTGGGATGGTGACAGACACTGACAGTATCATCATCATTTGTTCTGACATTTTATTGTTGGGATGGTGACAGACACTGACAGTATCATCATCATTTGTTCTGACATTTTATTGTTGGGATGGTGACAGACACTGACAGTATCATCATTTGTTCTGACATTTTATTGTTGGGATGGTGACAGACACTGACAGTATCATCATCATTTGTTCTGACATTTTATTGTTGGGATGGTGACAGACACTGACAGTATCATCATCATTTGTTCTGACATTTTATTGTTGGGATGGTGACAGACACTGACAGTATCATCATCATTTGTTCTGACATTTTATTGTTGTGATGGTGACAGACACTGACAGTATCATCATCATTTGTTCGGACATTTTATTGTTGTGATGGTGACAGAAACTGACAGTATCATCATCATTTGTTCTGACATTTTATTGTTGTGATGGTGACAGAAACTGACAGTATCATCATCATTTGTTCTGACATTTTATTGTTGTGATGGTGACAGAAACTGACAGTATCATCATCATTTGTTCTGACATTTTATTGTTGGGATGGTGACAGACACTGACAGTATCATCATCATTTGTTCTGACATTTTATTGTTGGGATGGTGACAGACACTGACAGTATCATCATTTGTTCTGACATTTTATTGTTGGGATGGTGACAGACACTGACAGTATCATCATCATTTGTTCTGACATTTTATTGTTGGGATGGTGACAGACACTGACAGTATCATCATCATTTGTTCTGACATTTTATTGTTGGGATGGTGACAGACACTGACAGTATCATCATCATTTGTTCTGACATTTTATTGTTGGGATGGTGACAGACACTGACAGTATCATCATCATTTGTTCTGACATTTTATTGTTGTGATGGTGACAGACACTGACAGTATCATCATCATTTGTTCTGACATTTTATTGTTGTGATGGTGACAGACACTGACAGTATCATCACCATTTGTTCGGATATTTTATTGTTGTGATGGTGACAGACACTGACAGTATCATCATCATTTGTTCGGATATTTTATTGTTGTGATAGTGACAGACACTGACAGTATCATCATCATTTGTTCTGACATTTTATTGTTGTGATGGTGACAGACACTGACAGTATCATCACCATTTGTTCGGATATTTTATTGTTGTGATGGTGACAGACACTGACAGTATCATCATCATTTGTTCGGACATTTTATTGTTGGGATGGTGACAGACACTGACAGTATCATCACCATTTGTTCGGACATTTTATTGTTGTGATGGTGACAGACACTGACAGTATCATCATCATTTGTTCTGACATTTTATTGTTGGGATGGTGACAGACACTGACAGTATCATCATCATTTGTTCTGACATTGTATTGTTGTGATGGTGACAGACACTGACAGTATCATCATCATTTGTTCTGACATTTTATTGTTAGGATGGTGACAGACACTGACAGTATCATCATTTGTTCTGACATTTTATTGTTGGGATGGTGACAGACACTGACAGTATCATCATTTGTTCTGACATTTTATTGTTGGGATGGTGACAGACACTGACAGTATCATCATCATTTGTTCTGACATTTTATTGTTGGGATGGTGACAGACACTGACAGCATCATCATTTGTTCTGACATTTTATTGTTGTGATGGTGACAGACACTGACAGTATCATCATCATTTGTTCGGACATTTTATTGTTGTGATGGTGACAGACACTGACAGTATCATTATTTGTTCTGACATTTTATTGCTGTGATGGTGACAGACACTGACAGTATCATCATTTGTTCTGACATTTTATTGTTGTGATGGTGACAGACACTGACAGTATCATCATCATTTGTTCTGACATTTTATTGTTGTGATGGTGACAGACACTGACAGTATCATCATCATTTGTTCTGACATTTTATTGTTGTGATGGTGACAGACACTGACAGTATCATCATCATTTGTTCGGATATTTTATTGTTGTGATGGTGACAGACACTGACAGTATCATCATCATTTGTTCTGACATTTTATTGTTGTGATGGTGACAGACACTGTTAGTATCATCACCATTTGTTCTGACATTTTATTGTTGTGATGGTGACAGACACTGACAGTATCATCATCATTTGTTCTGACATTTTATTGTTGGGATGGTGACAGACACTGACAGTATCATCATCATTTGTTCTGACATTGTATTGTTGTGATGGTGACAGACACTGACAGTATCATCATCATTTGTTCTGACATTTTATTGTTAGGATGGTGACAGACACTGACAGTATCATCATTTGTTCTGACATTTTATTGTTGGGATGGTGACAGACACTGACAGTATCATCATTTGTTCTGACATTTTATTGTTGGGATGGTGACAGACACTGACAGTATCATCATCATTTGTTCTGACATTTTATTGTTGGGATGGTGACAGACACTGACAGCATCATCATTTGTTCTGACATTTTATTGTTGTGATGGTGACAGACACTGACAGTATCATCATCATTTGTTCTGACATTTTATTGTTGTGATGGTGACAGACACTGACAGTATCATTATTTGTTCTGACATTTTATTGCTGTGATGGTGACAGACACTGACAGTATCATCATTTGTTCTGACATTTTATTGTTGTGATGGTGACAGACACTGACAGTATCATCATCATCATTTGTTCTGACATTTTATTGTTGTGATGGTGACAGACACTGACAGTATCTTAATTTGTTCTGACATTTTATTGTTGTGATGGTGACAGACACTGACAGTATCATCATTTGTTCTGACATTTTATTGTTGGGATGGTGACAGACACTGACAGTATCATCATCATTTGTTCTGACATTTTATTGTTGGGATGGTGACAGACACTGACAGTATCATCATTTGTTCTGACATTCTATTGTTGCGCTGGTGACAGACACTGACAGTATCATCATCATTTGTTCTGACATTTTATTGTTAGGATGGTGACAGACACTGACAGTATCATCATTTGTTCTGACATTTTATTGTTGGGATGGTGACAGACACTGACAGTATCATCATCATTTGTTCTGATATTTTATTGTTGGGATGGTGACTGACACTGACAGTATCATTCTCATTTGTTCTGACATTTTATTGTTGGGATGGTGACAGACACTGACAGTATCATCATCATTTGTTCTGACATTTTATTGTTGGGATGGTGACAGACACTGACAGTATCATCACCATTTGTTCGGAAATTTTATTGTTGGGATGGTGACAGACACTGACAGTATCATCATCATTTGTTCTGACATTTTATTGTTGGGATGGTGACAGACACTGACAGTATCATCATCATTTGTTCTGACATTTTATTGTTGGGATGGTGACAGACACTGACAGTATCATCATTTGTTTTGACATTTTATTGTTGGGCTGGTGACAGACACTGACAGTATCATCATCATTTGTTCTGACATTTTATTGTTGGGATGGTGACAGACACTGACAGTATCATCATCATTTGTTCTGACATTTTATTGTTGGGATGGTGACAGACACTGACAGTATCATCATCATTTGTTCGGACATTTTATTGTTGTGATGGTAACAGACACTGACAGTATCATCATCATTTGTTCTGACATTTTATTGTAGGGATGGTGACAGACACTGACAGTATCATTATATGTTCTGACATTTTATTGTTGGGATGGTGACAGACACTGACAGTATCATCATTTGTTCTGACATTTTATTGTTGGGATGGTGACAGACACTGACAGTATCATCATCATTTGTTCTGACATTTTATTGTTGGGATGGTGACAGACACTGACAGTATCATCATTTGTTCTGACATTTTATTGTTGTGATGGTGACAGACACTGACAGTATCATCATCATTTGTTCTGACATTTTATTGTTGGGATGGTGACAGACACTGACAGTATCATCATCATTTGTTCTGACATTTTATTGTTGGGCTGGTGACAGACACTGACAGTATCATCATCATTTGTTCTGACATTTTATTGTTGGGATGGTGACAGACACTGACAGTATCATCATCATTTGTTCTGACATTGTATTGTTGTGATGGTGACAGACACTGACAGTATCATCATCATTTGTTCTGACATTTTATTGTTGGGATGGTGACAGACACTGACAGCATCATCATTTGTTCTGACATTTTATTGTTGTGATGGTGACAGACACTGACAGTATCATCATCATTTGTTCGGACATTTTATTGTTGTGATGGTGACAGACACTGACAGTATCATTATTTGTTCTGACATTTTATTGCTGTGATGGTGACAGACACTGACAGTATCATCATTTGTTCTGACATTTTATTGTTGTGATGGTGACAGACACTGACAGTATCATCATCATTTGTTCTGACATTTTATTGTTGTGATGGTGACAGACACTGACAGTATCTTCATTTGTTCTGACATTTTATTGTTGTGATGGTGACAGACACTGACAGTATCATCATTTGTTCTGACATTTTATTGTTGGGATGGTGACAGACACTGACAGTATCATCATCATTTGTTCTGACATTTTATTGTTGGGATGGTGACAGACACTGACAGTATCATCATTTGTTCTGACATTCTATTGTTGCGATGGTGACAGACACTGACAGTATCATCATCATTTGTTCTGACATTTTATTGTTGTGATGGTGACAGACACTGACAGTATCATCATTTGTTCTGACATTTTATTGTTGGGATGGTGACAGACACTGACAGTATCATCATCATTTGTTCTGATATTTTATTATTGGGATGGTGACTGACACTGACAGTATCATTCTCATTTGTTCTGACATTTTATTGTTGGGATGGTGACAGACACTGACAGTATCATCATCATTTGTTCTGACATTGTATTGTTGGGATGGTGACAGACACTGACAGTATCATCATCATTTGTTCTGACATTTTATTGTTGGGATGGTGACAGACACTGACAGTATCATCACCATTTGTTCGGAAATTTTATTGTTGGGATGGTGACAGACACTGACAGTATCATCATCATTTGTTCTGACATTTTATTGTTGGGATAGTGACAGACACTGACAGTATCATCATCATTTGTTCTGACATTTTATTGTTGGGATGGTGACAGACACTGACAGTATCATCATCATTTGTTCTGACATTTTATTGTTGGGATGGTGACAGACACTGACAGTATCATCATCATTTGTTCTGACATTTTATTGTTGTGATGGTGACAGACACTGACAGTATCATCATTTGTTCTGACATTTTATTGTTGGGATGGTGACAGACACTGACAGTATCATCATCATTTGTTCTGATATTTTATTGTTGGGATGGTGACTGACACTGACAGTATCATTCTCATTTGTTCTGACATTTTATTGTTGGGATGGTGACAGACACTGACAGTATCATCATCATTTGTTCTGACATTGTATTGTTGTGATGGTGACAGACACTGACAGTATCATCATCATTTGTTCTGACATTTTATTGTTGGGATGGTGACAGACACTGACAGTATCATCACCATTTGTTCGGAAATTTCATTGTTGGGATGGTGACAGACACTGACAGTATCATCATCATTTGTTCTGACATTTTATTGTTGGGATGGTGACAGACACTGACAGTATCATCATCATTTGTTCTGACATTTTATTGTTGGGATGGTGACAGACACTGACAGTATCATCATCATTTGTTCTGACATTTTATTTTTGTGATGGTAACAGACACTGAGAGTATCATCATTTGTTCTGACATTTTATTGTTGGGATGGTGACAGACACTGACAGCATCATCATCATTTGTTCTGACATTGTATTGTTGGGATGGTGACAGACACTGACAGTATCATCATTTGGATGTTATTTTTGTTAGAGAAGAATCTCCGAATACAGTCAAACCTGCCCATGTGTTAACCTCTATTAAACAGTAACCTGCATTAAAGGGTCATATTTTTTCTTATCGCTATAGCAAATTCCATATGAATTGGACCTCTTTCAAGGTCACCTCTCTTTAAAGGACAGTTTTTATTTACACCAAAGGTGACCTACTAATACAGGTTTGACTGTAATTGGTAATGGTTACTGCATCGCCCTTACGACTCAACCTGAATGACTACCTCGAGAATGGCAACCTCCCCTGTACGTAAAAGACAACATGTAGGTCCTAATTAATCCAGTATATACTCATTTGCCTGTGGCAAGCAACTTACATCGCCTAGTGTCATATTTTTACCTACATGATTGATTGCTTGGTAAAATGTTACTATGGTAACACGACGGGTATCACTAGTGGAGCAGGAATTGCTATCCTTCCGGAGCACACGAGTTCACCTCCTGTTTTTTTAGTGGGGTTCATGTAGCTCGATGCTTAGTTTTCTGTGTAGTGTTTTGTAAGTCGTTGTTTGTCATTTTGTCTTTTATTCTTTTGGTCATTGTGTTGTCTGTCCTCCGAGTAAACAGATTCTGATTACCCCTTTGGTATCTTCAAACTCTTCTTAGCTATAAATAGCATACGATTGACACAGCACATTTTATTGTCATTTCAATGGTGGGTTAAACAGATTATATTCCTTACTTAATTTATTTTTGTCAATTGAAGACTGAAACATGATTATACGCGCCATCATTTAAATATAAAGAAAAATGATGAAGAGATGCTATATTTGAGAGATCCAAATATATTCATCCGGAATTGATGCTCGACCACGCAGCAACGCCAAGCTATTACAATCCGTACGTTATACTAGATTATCACAGTGATCAATTATCTTCCCACGGATTGTAGTCAATAATTTCTTACGAAATTACAGACTTCCTAATGAGACGGAACCAATAGAAACAATTAACTAAATATTGACCAACCAATCAATAACTGTCATATAAATAGTTTAATAATTGATTTTGAAGATGGATTTCTGGCCAATTAAGTGAGGTATCAACAGTAATATTGACCAGATGTGAAAAGAGAAGAATGTAAGCTGTAATATTTATAGATATTTAAGTGATCTTTGATGCTTAGTTAGACTACGTGTTAACCTCACACAGTTTGAATGTCTTAAATGTGTTCGATAAATCCACCCCTAAAAATAACCCTGTTTAGTCTTTATATAGTTTCAGAATTTGGCATGACAACACATTGCATATATATAGGCTTTTAAAATGGTGTAAGAAGTACGTGTTCATAGAAATATGTCTACAGGATGTGCAAGTTTCTAAAATCTTTCCATTGATTCATCTCCAATATATATATACAATACATTCTTATAACATCCCTGTCATAAATGACTACGGATATGTTCCACTTGTTGTAAACACTTTCCGGTCCTTTTCTCATTCATGATTTATCACAGTGTATCGACGGATGTCACTAGTGGAGCAGGAACTGCTTAACCTTCTGACGCACCTGAATTCACCCCTGGTTTTTAGTGAAATTCGTGTTACTCAATTTTTAGTTTTATGTGTATGTTTTGTTGATCGTTGTTTGTCCTTTTGTCCTTTTTCTTTTGGTCATTATGTTGTCTGTCCTTCGAATTACGGATTCTGGTTGACCCTTTGATTTCTTCAAACTCTTCTAATAGAGTTATGTCAGGGGTCATATTTTCAACTGACTAATCAAAAAACGAGCTTACCAAATATAGAGGTATTATGCACCGAGAACTACTAAGAGCTGTTACCCTATTTGTCAATATATTTAACTGTCTTCCAAGCGACGGGTCCAGATCAAAGATGAATGAAAGGTTATCCGGCATTGGCCGATATAGAATGTTGTTTGATGTTAGATGTATATAGAAGGAGGAGTTTGAGCAAATATTTGATGAATTTGATTGATTCCAAAAATATTTAAAGCGTACTGATTATTAATTGTTTTCTTAATATCCCTTTAAGAAGGTTCTATTTGTGTCTTTCTAATAGCCGTATTATTCCAGATTTCTTGGTTGGTGTATCGTGGTGTCTAGGGGATAATGCATTAAATTGATTTTGTTTCAGATTTCCTAGATTGTCTTTGGTATAATATAACTCTTATTTACTGATTATTTGGACAATAACAAATTAATTGTCCCCTCCCCTCAACACCAACTATTAACTTCCGCTTCACGTGGGGAAATAGTTGATGTCCCATGGAAAAATACACTTGTTATTGTCGTTAGAGCCAGTACATATGTTCATATTATTAAGTGTAGTATAGGTTATGTTAGGTTTATGGTGTTTAACGCCACTTTCAACAATGTTTTAGTTATATCGTGGTGGTCAGTTTTATTGGTGGAGGAAACAGGAGTACCTGGAGAAAACCTGTCGCAAGTCACTGACAAACTTTATGACATAATGTTGTTTCGAGTACACCTCGCCATTAGCGGGATTCGAACTCACAACTTTAGTGATGGTAGGAAATGGATTCATAGGTAATCATATATCCAACAACCACACGATCATGACCACGACGGTGTAACATTAATTGTCACATGACTCTGTCACGTGACTGGTCATTCCTGAATGTAAGATAATATTGATTAAATGTTACATAACCATCGATGACATAAACCACCGTGATTAATTCTACTTATAATCGATAAAAACCCAATTACGAACAATTTCTCTGGTAATAAACACCCTCTCCCCAATTCCATATAGAATTTAATAGGAATATTTTAACTCTCATATTGTGATAAATCGTGATTTAGAATGACCACCAGAACACTCCATCAAGATTAATTATCTCCACATTTCCATAATTATCTGGACATTAGACAGATTTGGGATGATTGGGAGGTAATGTGGTATATGATTAATAGGCTATAAAATTCCTTTGCTTATTTCAATATGGGATTTAATTACATATACTGTCTTGGCAGAAATACACCCACTATGTTTTGATTTTTTTTTCCGGCTTAGTTTTGTTTGTTTTGTATTTGTTTTTTGTCTTTTTGTTTTGTTTTGTTTTTTTATCCCCCCTTTTTTCTTGTGTTTTTGTAGTTTCGCTTTGTTTTTGTTTGTTTGTTTATGTAATGTTCAAATACCGTTGATTTACCCAACACGAACTCTAGAACCGTGTTTCTGTTTGAAAACAAATGTACTTTATATTTTCCTCACGATATCAATGAAAAGTTACGTCACGCATTATTAGTCGCCCCTCGTCTGTTGCGTTTTTTGTTATTAATGATTACTTTAATATAAAAATGTTAAGTATGCAATGAAACCTTCAGACTTTTCTAATAGAAGTCTTGTATGCATTGAATTTCACTTTCCGTATTCTCTCTTTGTTTATTTTTCTTTTGTTCTCAAATATTCAAAAATTTTCATAGCAATTTTCCATTTGCAGATTTCCAACTTAGATTATTCTAAAATTATACGTTTTACATGAGGTTTTTTTCCCTCACTTTAGGCGAGACCAAGAGTGTCGTCCCCTTTCATGCAAAGTTCATATTTCCCCTATAATCTGATCAACATGTAAATGTTGTAACAACTTGTGATTATTTTATTTGCTATACAATTATCCTTAAGCTTCAAATATCCACAAACAATGAGAGAATTACATACTCAAGTTCGTTGTCCTTTCCTCTTGCCCTTGCTAGACAAGGGAACAATTTTACCCGTCGTAAGGGAAATAACTCGTATAAAAAAGGTATACAAACGTATAATTTTGGAATCAGATCAGGAATTTGCAAAAGGTCTATTATTACGGAATACTTACAATAATTTCAAATGAAAATGGGAACTTCATGTTCAACGAAGTTATTTAAAAATACCTACAGTTTTGATTAGAGCAATATGTTATTCATAAGAATAATATGAAGAATCGCAGATAAATAAAAATGTGTGTGAAAGTTAAGAAAATCCCTCTTGTACGTGAAGAAGTCTCAGAAGCAACATTTAAGATAGATTCGCAAGTCATGAATTGACCTATACTACATGTATGTACCACCGATGTTCAAATCTGTTGAATCGGTCTGAGATAACCACTGCACGTACCGTGTTGCGTCAAAGTGCATCGTAGAGTTTAAGCTTAAATTCCACCATGAAATATCCTTCATTTAAATTTCCAAGCCAGGAAAGTGAACAGTCATGTCTTTGTGGTAGGGGTATTGCTCTTCAATAAACAAGAGGAAGTGAGAGGTCAGATTTTAATCAGACTGTCGATTTTGCCTCTTTCTACGATTTTGATATTTGACTTTGGATAGTTTTAACAGTGTGGTATTGTTTGCTTTCCATTTTATTTAATGTAGGGATTTTATTCTCGTGTCACCTATTATTTTTCTCGTGAGATTTTGGTCATTGTTTATACCGGAAGTATAACTTGGGTGCATTAGGTCGGATGTTCTGGGGATGTTTTAAATGCCAACCGTTGTGCAAAATAAATTATTGGCAGACGATGTAAAACAACATTGTTGGCATATTTAACTCAAATATGGCTTAATATAAACAGGAAGTTGTATTGAAAATGGAGAGGAAAAATTAACGAAGCGAGATAAATAACTAAGCTTCCCAGTAGAAACAAAATGGCGACCATGTAATGTTGAATCTCCGTAGAGAAAGTCAAGGACGTGTATATGTTCATTCAATCAAATGTTAAGGCAGAATATAAGACATTCCAATTTACGTTGTAATGGATGGGTTAAGGTTATGGTGTTTAACGTCATTTTCAACAATATTTCAATTATATGGTGACGTCAGTTTTATTGGTGAAGGAAATCGGAGTACCCGGACAAAACCACCGTCCTCTCGCAATACACGGACAAACTTTATCACATAATGTTGTATCGAGTACACCTTGCCATGAGCGGGATTTGAGCACACAACTTTAGTGGTGATAGTTTCTGATTACATAGGTAATTGTAAATTGAACTACCATACGATCACGACCACAACGGCCCCTGTTGTGATGGAACACAGTGTTTTATTTTCAGTGCAAAAGGGCAAGGAGTGGGCATATTAAAATATAAGTACCATATTTTGTAAAAATGGGTCATGTAACACTGACTTTAGACACTAGATTGATGCTGCCATGTTAATAAAAACCGAAAAAAATATACAAGTGATTACAAAGTTCATTTCTAATAAATGAAATAAAACAATGATCAAACTTAAATAATTTATTAAAAAAAAACCAGAACGATTATTTTATGCTAGCAGATTATAATTGTTTCGAAATATACAGATAATTAACCTTTATTAAAGGTCATATAGGCTACTCCGGGACGAAAATGCCCTTTTGTCTAAAGTATTGATTGAAAGGGGGAAATGTATATATGATATATAATACCTGTGTTAAACACAAAATTTAAAATCCTTTTGTCTATTATTATAACTCGAACAGCTTACAACACAAGACTGGTCAACATTGAAAAAAGATCACACGGTAATGGGCGGTAAATGTGTGTGATGTCCGTAATTACTTGGGTGGCTTACAACACACGACTGCTCAACATTGAGGAATATCACATGGTAATAGGCGGTAAATGCGTGTGATGTCCGTAATGACTTGGGTGGCTTACAGCACATGACCGGTCAACATTGAAGAATATCACATAGTAATAGGCGGTAAATGCGTGTGATGTCCATAGTGACTTGGGTGGCTACTGTTTCTAGAACTGAGGCTTTCACTGTCTGTACTGCAGCCTTCAACAGCATAGACACCGTCCCAGCATCGGCAATGATTCTCTAGAAAGCACAGGAAAATAGACACAATGATCCCGCGGGAAAACAATACTAAGACTAGCAGATAAGACAGTGATTCTGACAGAGTTGTCTGGGAACAAGACAAATATATGACGTAAGCCCCGGTAAGAAAACACAAAACGACAAACATCTTGAACCCACTTTGTCTGATGTTAGTTAATTCTACAATTAGTTCTTTATTTTCGCTGTATTTCCGTTGAATTTCGTACTCTTTATATCTCCACAAGAAATTTAAGATACACAGCCAGGAAAAGAAGACAAATGTAATAATAGAGCCTTGTATGATCCAAAAACTAGACGCCATTCTAGCAATATACAATTCTCCATCCCAACAAGCTAAATCCCCGCCAAGAACCGTCACACTTAACCACGTGATAGTCGCTACTGTAGGCATGAACCAACCCAGCAAGCACATGACGTAGTACATCCGGTTTTCAACAACGACACCTTTAAAAGTTAGCATAAATGATATTCCGATTACAAGCAGCCATGAAAATATCGCCATAGACATTAATGTCAATAAAACGCCAAACGATACGCAGGTCTCAATATCACGAATTATGACGTCAGAGTCAAACACTCGTCCAAGTCGAACTATTAACTCCAAAATGTCGTGAAAAATAAAAGCTGCGAATAAATTTCTGTAAAATCTTGTCCTTGTCGATTGGATTACTGTGCAACAACACGTGATGCTAAGCGATGCTAGGATACAAATGAGGGATAGAACCAAGAGAACAACTCCAAATATATCAGCGCCATTTTGCGAAATGGAAAGTGCGCCGACACTCACTGAAGCACTTTCGGAAACATTCATTACACTTTCGGATCCGTTTTTTGCGATATCGTAAACGACGCCAATACATTCGCTATAGTTTGTCCATCCGGGTTCATAATCTTTCGGAAATATTTCATCTCCCGGATGTAACCCGACCCAGTTTCCATCAAGACCACATTCCTTAGAGGCATACATTTCCGGTTCCGGCAAATTCTTTCCTGGACATGGAAGTTTTGTCAATGAACCAATTATCGTCGGTGGCCAACACAATACAGTATCCCATGTGGCGTTACAAAACAAATTGCTTGGTACGGTAAATGGAGCGTCACCTTGACTGTCCAAACACTCCTTCAAACTTGTAGGGTAATATCCTAATTTCTTCATAATTCTGTTTTATCAACTTTGATTTAATTATTCATATTTCGAAAGTAGGAAATACACGAATTCTGGTGACAAATTTTTTTCTTCAAAATATCAATCCATTAAAGTCAAATTGTTTTTGCACGGTTTTCCTATAAATCCATTAAAATCAAAATATTTTGAATAAAAGTTTTTACACAGCTTTTGTTAAAATTGTTTTCCTCAGAACTGAATTAAATAGTTGCCTTGCATAAACTTATAAACGAACAGCAGGTGACGTTGATTGATTGTTCGTGTATAATTTTAAGGGGGCGTGTCCTAAGTAAGGAGAATAAGCGCCAACCTATGATGATAAAGCAGAGAAAATTTGATCTGAAACAAAGATAATTAATGACAGTTCTGAGGACCTGGCGTTTGTTTATTTCAACCGAATTTTTGTAATGAATTATATGGTTCTAAATTTGATGATTACAAATTAACAGCCTAATCGACCTTTGTCTCATTTAAATTATGGAAATTAACCTTTGTCGTATTTAATTTATGTAGAAACATGATAACGATTGACTTGAGGAACACCCAAGTTCAACCACGAAGATTGAATATTTTTTTGTAAATAAAGTTTGTGTCATCGCGCTGTCAAAAAAAACCTTAAATCTTTTACTTTCTCAACACCAAGGCTGATATGTCTGATAATTTAATAGACATGATATCATCACATTAGCATATTATGTTTCAAGTTATAATAGTTTATTTATTGACAAAACTCTCTGTCAGGAGTAAGCTGATTTTGAGAAAATATTTACGCAATCGCATGTGAGGAGAAAAAGGGGCGCTGTGTCAAATTGTTAATTCGTGGTATTCATTCTGACAATTATTAAAAAAAAACTTAACCCTACAAAAAAAAAATAATAATAAAAAAACAAAACAAATAAAACGATAAATTGTTGATACAATTTGTCAGTAGATCTGTACATTTTTGTAGTTTTAAATTAATTACATCTCTGTCATGTATTTCAAAATGCTCATACAGTATCAATCATTGCCTCAACACCAACTGTTTAACTATTTATCTTTAAGACAATATTTTGATTTTAAATAGGTTCCAGAAAATAGGCATAATACTGTGTTTTCCCCCGTGTGTATTTTTTTAACAAGGCAGTTAAATTAATATACTTGTATTAATTTGCTGTTGAAAAAAAAATACAATGAAACACAATTGTTTTTGATTCAGTACAAGAAAATTATTTATTATCATTTATTTATTCAATTATTTTTTGTAATACAATTTTGAAGAGTTATGGTGTATAACGCCAGTTTCAACAATATTTCAGTTAAATTGTGGCAGTCAATCTTATTAGTGGAGGAAACCAGAGTACCCGGAGAAAACCGCCGACCTGTCGCAAGTCACTACAAACTTTATCACATAATGTTGTATCGAGTACACCTCGCCATGTCCGTAGATATGGAGTGTGTAGTGCTAAATTACGATTTTATTTTGATAATCTGTGTATCTCTTGTGCGATTTAATTTTAAAACCAGAGGCTCACATGAGCATGTATCGACCACGTGGTTATTCATGCACAATGTTATGTTTAATAAAGTGAAGTTTTACATAGAAAAAATATATTGTATATTATTTTGCACATAGAGTCCTTTATTAAAAGTCTTTGGTTTCTCTGGGTATTCCTGTCTCCCCCACCAATAAAACTGACCGCCACGATACAACGCCATAACCATAACCCCCTTTATTAAACTTTCACCTATTAAAATCAGAACTCAAATAAGAATTAAAATTATATCTTAGAAACGGTAAGAAGTAAAACATCATTTTTCTGGTATATCCCAGCGGACATTTATTTGAAGAATTGACCATTTTCGCATCTGAAAAACCATCCAGTGAACATTTCCACCAAGTATGATTGACCTGACCAAACAGTTTTTAGAATGACAAAATAATGAACAGGTTACAGACGACGATGTGGATGACGACGAATGTAAAGTGATGACAATATCTCAAATCACTCTTTGCGTCAGGAGAGCTAAAATGGAATGTAGTTCAAGGAAATGGGAATATATTGATAAACTTAAACAGCAATTTAACCAATTAGCTTCGTCAGTATGTTTTTGAAAGTTTATTGTTTCAGAATTTGCTTCATATTATTTGACTTTCACATATTGAATACACATTGATATATAAATCATGGTTTTCTAAGCTTTGGTAATAGATGAAAAGTGAAATTATCTGCTTTCATCATGAGCGTGCTACAATGACTTTCTCATTAAGACGTGATTCAACAAGAATATGTTGTAATTAATTATATTGATGTCAGTGAAGACACAGTGTCAGATAGTAAGTAAGTCTTTGCTCTGCCCGGCATAGCCAATAAAGCCAGTACAACGATTTTAGATTCATGAAATATTTGATCTATTCGTTTCAGTGAAGAATACAAGAAGGCTAAATTTTTCATTCGCTTCAGCGAAGAATACCAGTAAGTCGTATTTGTAGTCAGCATGTGCTTGGTCTGTTTGAGTTCCCCCAGAAGGCCAGTACGTGTAATGGTCAGTCTGTAAATTTTTCGGTTAGTGCGATTTCGTTCATGACACACAGAACTACCAGTCAGTAATAATTTGCTCTGTTCCATTAAGTAGAGACAGCACACTATGCGGTCACCTAACACGTGACTGTCGCCAGTCAAGAAGAGCAGTACGACAAACCTATGTTTTCCAGACATAAATGCATTGCTCTGTTTGTGTTAAGGAAAGACACACTATAAAATTAGGGCATATTCTATGCGCTACAGGGTATAATATCCCCCAACATAATCCCCCAGGTGTATTGTTTTTTTTAATCATGTTCGAGAGGTTTATATCTAAACCAAATGGGCATACTATTTGTGGTTGTAAGAATTCACTGTAACAGGAATATACGTGGTCTAATATCCTAGAGCACAAATCTCTGTGTAATTTTTATATATTTCCGCTTAAGAATATTGCTATGATAGCACAATGTTACTATCAAGCTGTCACACAGCATGCAGGTGTGGATAATAATATATCGCATTTAAGAAAAATACGTAAATAAATAAAAAAAAAATCTAAATTGAGATTTTTGACAAGTCTGTTATGAAATAACGTTTTGCCGTGCTTCGCCATGGAAGAATGTGCAGACTACACCGGAAGCGAAATGCTAAATCGGTGCGTCCATTATTCTAGACCAGAACAAACGTCTTTTAAAAATCTGAGTTGGAAATTAGAAACACTACGCGAAGCTTCATTAACCTGAAATTGTTATTTGGTAGGTTCCATACTAATCTTATCGATTACTATTATTGTATTACTATTATTATTTTATTTTTTATTTTTTATGAAATATATGACGGGGGAACAAAAAAGAAAAAAAAAAGAAAAAAAAAGAGAAAAACTAAGCAAAAAAAAAAGCAAAAAAACCCCTCCCCCTCCAAAAAATGATACCTCCCAAGTAGAACGGAAGTACATGTATATAAAAATCGATGTCACATATATGATTATTCGCCAAAGTACAACTCACTTTAATAATATAGAGAAAAAATGCACAGCTCTATCAGACATGTTGCCTTCATTGTACAGAGTCTCAACAAGCAAATCTCTTGATACCGAACCGTAGTAAATATAATGAATTAGATTATAGGGAATTTGACTTCAAAGATAATTTATCGCCCGAAATTACTCGGGGGGATTCACAGTCGGTGGTGATAAATATTGCATAAATCCTTTCTCCCCGTTTTACAAACAATTATTTCTAATGAAATGATGTAAAGAGTTTAAAAAGTAATCACGTATGAACGGATGCTGATATCTTGAAGTTCAAATAGATATGAGAAAGAAAAATAGAAATATATCATTATCACTTGTAATACCCTGATAAAAATGTGGCACAACTTATATCTACAATATTCCGATGCTATTTCTTAAAAGAATGTTATTTCTACGAATGAATTCAGTCATGTTAAGAACGAGCATTTAACTTGTAAAGTGTGTGTGTGTGTGTGTAGGGGGGTGGGTGGGGGGGGGGGGGGGGGGGGTGGTGGGAGGTATGTATTTTTCTTAATTCGGTCGCCAAATTTTATAAAAAGAGAAAAACAATATCTTGACATGAAACATGCAAATATTTATAATCTAACCCTGAAGTTTTTAGCAAGAAATTGTGTTACAATTTGAAGAAAAAAAAACCTGAATTTTCATGTAAAAGAGATTAATCAGATTTTTTTTCATGTAAAAAAAAATGTCTCAGTCGAGGGTAAAACATTGTCTCAAAAAAAAAAAAAAAAAAATGGCCGGATCCTTATGACGTAGATGTTTGACTGGAAAATATGAAATTTTATAAAAACAAAACAATTCGTATGATTTTACAATTGTTTTTAGTTCCTTCTCAGAAAATGGATATATGAATTGATTATATAAATTCCAACATTGGATGACATTGTTGACTGCATGGACGAACTAATACGTAATCGACCCCCCCCCCTCCCCCCACCTCCCTTTCCGTTTTAATAATATATATTGTAGTCTATCTTCTCTTGTTGACATGCGGAGCTTCAGAACAATTTGTTTTCAATTATATTCATAGATCTGTCTTATTTTTCCTCCTCCACAAAAAAACAAAAAAACAAATTGTAAAAAAAACCCTAAAAAAAACCCCAAAGAAATTTAAAACAATTTGGTCAGACCTTTCAACTTTCATTATCTACATTTTGTCGGCATCTTTTGTCACTATGAACGTGATAACGCGATGATCCGCGAGATCAAAGATGGAGGGGTCAGGGTGTTATCTTTTTTGTGTGCTAGATTCGTAAATCTCGAGAGGAGTGGAGAACGATTGAAGATAAACTGCCAAACTACATGCGAAAATAACAAAGAATGAAACGATACCCAAGAGATTACCGATGATTGAAGAATATTTATAGCAACAATTATTCTCCACAAGATAGCTGTTAGACATTCTTCCTTATGCTGTTCGTGACACGGTTCAAGAACATCACTTTTCGTTCACAAATGCACCCAGAGAATCGTATAGAATGTACGCATACCGCTATATACAAACCAATGCTTCCCCTGCATTTGTGATAAAGTTTGTCAGTGACTTGTGGATGGTCGGTGGTTTTCTCCGAGTACTCCGGTTTCCTCCACCAATAAAACTCGCCGCTACGATATTACTGAAATATTGTTGAAAGTGGCGTTAAACACCATAATAATAACCCTTAACCCTACATTAAATCCAAGACCGTAGTCTGTATATGAGAGAAGATTTAGTATAAAACCACCTGATCTCAAGAACGATTTCAGAAGGGGTGGGGTTTAGGGTTATGGTGTTTAACGCCACTTTCAACAATATTTCAGTTACATTTCGTGGCTGTCAGTTTTATTGGTGGAGGAAACCGGAGTACCCGAGAAAATCGCTGACCTGTCGCAAAGTCACTGCCAAACTGTATCATGCCGGTATAATGTTGTATCGAGGACGATTTTAAAGTTCCCAAATAATGTAAATATTAAAGCTCTCCTCCCTCAGGAAAGGGTGACATTAGCTATCCTGTTTAGGCTTTTTGATTTATTTACTCCCAAAAACTTTTAAGTTATTGACTTTCCAATCTTTTTATCATGAGTGTACCTAATGAAGATTATTAAAAAACGCGCCGTGCTCACTAAATTATATACGTTTTTATCTCAAGATTCTCCATAGGAGTGATGCTTAATTCATTATCAGGAACCAGTCGGTTTGTCTTGACGCTAGTGGTGAGGGCGTGACATCTATGCATGCAAGATTTCCAGGAAATCGCCTAACTCTCCATATGGACCGGAGATTTGAGGAATTGTGGTTATTACTAGTATTGTGATAACTTAAATGCTGTATACTTCATGCTTTCCATTTTTTCTTGAGGAGGTGTGGGACGTATGCCTCCTCTAAATCCACGTCTGATTGCTTCCCATTTGTTTTGTAAAATATGTAATAATTTGATTTATTATTGTTTATTTTCGTCGTGTAAATTTGAGTTTGTAATGATACTTATGCATTTTAATTGGTATTTTACCATTTTCTAATTTGCATCATTTATTACTGTCTCATTTTTTCACAATATTCTGATTGTGTTTTGATTGGTGAATAAAGTTTTGGCGTCTGAAGTATGAGGAATTATCATTTTACCACAGGAAGTTCCCTTATCAATGACGGCACTTACAGGGTGTAATGTCTCCTATCATCACGATTCGTTTAGCTCTGTCTCGTTAAGAGATTTTAAAATCCGAGGAGACAGTTTTAAATTTCAATTAACACGTATACTGATTAATATCGTGTATATTCCAACCGTGACTCGTGATTTAAACAGTAATGGTCGAACCTAAGACCAACTACAACAATAGTCGCAATCTCTACCCAGAGTTGTCTGTCCTTACACTCAATCCAATCTCTGTCAACGCCTAAAAAGTAGTCCGGTGTTCTCTGATTTTTGTAAAATTTAGAAACAGTAAAAAAATGTACTTAAAATTGTTTTAATTATTGTAAATATCAATAAAGATGAAAATAAATCACTCCTTTCAAATCAATTCTCTCTTAAAAAAATGATTTTGATCGTTTTTAATTTGTACCTCCGCAAAATAGTTTTCCTAGAAGTGTGTGTGGGGGGAGGGATCATTATTAAGAGAGAATTGATTTGAAATGAGTGATTTATTTTCATCTTTAATGATATTTACAATAAATAAAACAATTTTAAGTACATTTTTTTTACTGTTTCTAAATTTTACAAAAATCTTGTAAAATGAACGTTGACAGAGGTGTATGGCGCTTAGCGGGAACGACAACTCTGGATAGAGAATACTTCGTTACATGTGGGTTTGCATTCAGTATGAATACTCCCGTGAAACGATTAAAAATAGAGTGTTTCGTTTGCAATACACCAAACAATAGATTTTTTTTGTTTTTGTTTACATGGAATTTATGCGCTGTATGACTGATCACCGTATAAAAAATAATCCCTTATCTTCGTTTGAAAATAAACAAAGAAGCTTCCCAAATATTAGTTATATGGTATTCTTTACATATTTTACAATATATGGGGTCATTATAACTGGTTTATATCAAGTTACCCTTTAATAAACGGATTTTGCTAAGATTCCTGGCATATAGGCGTTGACAGAGATTGGATTGAGTGTAAGGACAGACAACTCTGGGTAGAGATTGCATTAGTCGATGACCTCTCAGATAACAACCCAAATCAGTCACTTGTCTGCCAACCTTCAAGGATTTTTCTTATAAACATCTGAACATTCAACACAAGTGTTAAAGGTGACGATTTATTTTGGAATTGTTGTTCTTCCCTAAGCGGGATTCGAACGCACACCGTTGGTACACTGCAGAACAGAACAGAACATAGTTTTTATTGGTGTGAAATCCATATACAAAGGATTGTTGCAAAAACAACACATTAAATACGAAACAAAGAAACTGTTAAATGCAATCAAACTACATATACATGTATTTGAAACGCATGCCTCACTAACGACATTTAGTATGAGGAGGTGGTACATTTTAAATATGATTTACACATAAAATACAACATATAATAGGGATCTATATTTTCGTGAAACTATCTCCTTGTACAATGAACTGCCATCATTTTTTAACAATACACAAAAATATCCTTTGCAGAAATCATAAAATTATTTATCAATCAACTAATTTCTCCTATTATACATTCACTGCAGCACCGAATCATTTTGACATACAGGGACTCGGGTGGCTCAATGAGTTAGGTCGTTGGATCTAACAGCTCACACAAGCCTATCACCAATACGGCGTGGGTTCGCGCCTAGCTTTGTAAATTACAAAAAGGGTGCACTCGACTTGCAACCGCAAGTGATAAAGTTTACCGGTTGCTTGCCCAGGGTCGGTGGTTCTCTCCGGGTACTCCGGCTTCCTCCACCACTAATACTGGTCGCCATGATATAGCTGAAATATTGCTGAAAGTGGCATTAAACACCAAAAATTCAAATTCAAAAATTCAAATTTTGACATATACTCACCACCCCTCTACCAAATCCACTACTGGTATATCATATACAAATGCAAAGCCACCCCTCTTTTTAAACTTTCTGTTTACATATTTATTTTCAATAAAATTTCTTATTATTTCATCTTATTTTCCTTTATTTATCATGTCCACAAGAGATGAAATAATAGAGCATTTTTTTTTATTGAAAATACATATGTAAACAGAAAGTTAAAAACAATGGTGTGTTGTAATTCCGTGCCACAAAAACATGTCAATTTGGAAACAATCTAACTCTTCATTTTAAATTATTCATTGTATAGGATAATTTATAACCTTTTGTTTGTCGTCTTTACTTAGCTTAAGATTTGTTGGAAGTAAGATTTTCCAGAGAAATGAAAAGGGACGATTAGCTTTCTTATTTTAGATACAAGCAGAGTTGACCCCGTGGTTAGTTAAGCACGAACTTGTATCTTGCTGATGAAACTATAGTCGTTACTATGGACAATCGATCTTTTTAACCTCTAGGACACCGTATCCCCTGTGTACAAGTTTGACTCGTGTATTAATAGGAAATAATAAAAGACCACTAACTTCTCACTGGTATATCATGTAGACATGTAATATTTGATCAGTCTTTTTCTGTAATGACACCAAAGTTATTATTGGTGTTTGTCAAAATATGAGATAAAACATTTATTAAGAGCAAACCCAGCACCGATAGGAACATGAATCATGTTGAATGATTATCACTACCATCGTCATTTCCACCACACGGATCACGACAGTAAAAGGATAAACTGTCTAAGATGAGTTAGGAGATACCAAAAGGGGTAATCAGAATCAGCAAGGCGAAACGGGATAGACAACATAATGGCCAAACAAGAAAGAACAAACAACGATCTACAAAACACCACACAGAAAGTTAAAAATAGAGCAACACGAACCCAACCAAAATTCATGTGCTCCGGAAAGATTAGCAATTCCTGCTCCACTAGTGACACCCGTTTTGTTACTGTTAAACGACACGAACATCATCTGACATGGAAATCGTGTTGAACACTTAAAGATTGCTTAAAATTGAATATTATAGAAATTAGGACGGATGTTAGACGGTGTAGATTGTAGTGTGATTAATGTAGTAACTATGTTATCCTTCGTCTTCTGTTTAAGATAAGATCATTTTGATGGTCATCATCTATGTTAAACAGTTAAATTCTCAGCTGTGTATCATCTAGTATTTGTCAAATAATATTGATAGGTTTTTAGACGTACCATGAGATTCATAGGTTTTTGACGTATGAATTCGTTGAACTTTTTCCTATATGCATTATCTGGTTTCATAGTTTTTTTTATATTAAGCTGCTTCAAAATGTTTCTCTATGCAAAAAAAAATATAATCCTAAGACAGGTGATACGAGTTGGTTAATAACTGCTTCCGCTTCCGGAGAACTGGAGTTCACCCCAATTTTTAGTGGATTTCGTGTAACTCAATCTATAGTGTTCTTTGTAGTGTTTTGTAGATCATTGTTTGTCTTTTTGACACTTTTATGGTCACTATTTTCTTTTCTTCGATTTACTACCTGTGTAATTGTGATGCTTCCAGGGTTCAAACCCCCAGAGCTGCTCACCGCATCACCGGGTGGTAGATAGGGTGTGCACTCTCCAAGAGCGGATTCTCAAGTTATAATACTGAATGCCTGTCCGAGAACCATAGTGGGAAAAGTATTTGGACAGGGCCACGCGGCCTGGTTGCATGTTCAGGAACTATTTTGTAGATTTCGAAAGAGAATATGCGCATTGTAGCTGCTATAAACAAAGACTAAATGTTTCGTCCCTACCCAACAATTCATACTTTTCAAGTTTATACCGTTGACACACCCCTCCCTCATTTCTATTCTCGTCATGAATATATCCTTGTTGAACACTTGAGTTCCTCTCCGGCCTTTTGTTGGTTCGTCTTCATCAATCTTTAGTTTTCCTTTTTGTACTTTTTCTTTAGGTTATTATATTGCCTGTCCATCAAATTTGATTGTCACATTGACATAGATTTTCAAACTTGGTAGAGCGGTTAGCTTCTGTGTAGATGTACGTGGTTCGATCCTAGATCATGACGTTACAATGGTAAGACTTCGGTGTAGATGTACGTGGTTCGTTCCTAGCTCGGGACGTTACAATGGTAATATCATGATCCATTTATAGTACATTTGTAATTATTAACTAAATTTTCCTTGATAACTTAATTACTGAACTAATTCAAACTAATATACTTCGATTACGGAACTTTACATGAATTCCTTCATTATTTTACTGAAGGGAATGTAAAGAAGACAGACAAAGTTGATTTAAATGCAATACTTCTCAATTTTGAACATTACATAATCCTTTGAGTCATACCGTTATTTGATTGGTTCATTTCAAGCACAATTTAGACTGTTATTATATCAAGCTGGTTTCCATTAACACGGTTTAATTCAGATCGACAACAGGATAACAAAAAGATCGAAGTTTTAACAGATAACCTAGTTTTATTTACAGAACAAATTCCAGATTTCCTTTTCAAATTACTTACAAGATGTGAGGAGGTATTCTGTGTTTATTTGTAAACTCTGTTGAGGTCTCTGTGAGGTCAATTTGTCACTCTGATTAATGGTGGTCTAGATCTCACCTCTCAATTATTTTTTTTTCTTTCAAGTCAGACTTTCAGGAATTAAACATTCGTTCACATATCTTGTTAATCAATTACCCCCCACCCCCCATTTCACACTTTGTTGTTTCGTTTGACGTATAGAAGATATGTAATACACATAGAGAGACAGTGCTTACGGTACGAAGTTTATTGTTTTTTAATTAACGTGGATTATAATTGTGGAAAAAAATTCACCATAATACAATGTTCGTATAATTTAAATATAATAATGAGAAAGTATTTAAAAAAACACAATTTGTTTCTTCTGGTTCTGGAAATCGTGTAGAAACCGAAACTAAATGATGAAATAATCAGTAAAAACAATGCAATTAAGCTGGTAAAATGATAACTAATTATAAAGGTAATTACATAAAGATTGTCACGTGGTCATATTTATAGGGATTTCTGTTTGTACAGCAGAGACGTGAACCTGTACAAAAGTGCATATACCGTTTGAAGTAATTTATTTCTACGTTTTTATTTATAATATAAACAGTATTTTAGTAAGAGATCGACATGTGTATATCATAAAGACAATATAATAAGTACTAAATCCTGGTTATGTTTACGTTTTGTGGAAAACAGATAGGCATCTGTGAAAAATAATTCTCGAATGGTTTACTTTCAATCCCCCCCATTATATTATATATATATATATGTTTGTGTCATAATACATGACCAGGTTTTCGTTGTCTAGACAATGGAGGAAATAAGTTTATTGCAATACGAATGATTTGAGTAGAATTAAGAAAATCAAGTATTTGGACGAAATTAAAACAAGAAATATAACTGAAATGGTCGTCAGTAACACAAACTGTAGCAAAAACGAAACACTCCTTTGGCATATTGTTTACTCTAAAACGACAGATGCCAATGTAAATTTAGGTAGTGGCTTATCGTCTGACACAGACATAGAAATGTGGGGGAATTATACCGCTAACTGGGATGCCCAAATAGTTCTCAAATACAGGGGCGGATACAGGGGGCGCACCCGGCGCACGCCACCCCTAAAATTGGAAAACAAATTTTGGCGTAAAATCGTGATTTTTCACACGAAATACCCCAAAAATTTTCGCACCCCCCTCCGCAATTGGAAAAAAATATGATTTTTTGGCGTAAAATCCTGATTTTTCATACGAAATACCCCAACAATTTTCGCGCCTCCCTCCGCTCGGCGCAATTTTTTAAAGTGAGCCCCTCTAACATGAAATCCTGGATCCGCCCATGAAATAGTGGGGAAAACATGTGCTATGTGCACGATGTGGAAAAAAAATACTAAACGGATACCTACACTGTTTCCCTGTATATACAAAATGAATTTTCAGAGGGTTCGGTATCCCATTAATCGGTTTAATCCCGCCATCTTATTGTTCCTATCTCAAAAGATTATACTTGGAATTGTAATGTATAATTTATGTTTGTTTTAAGGATTTTAATGCAATACATGTTTTTATAGGCTATTTGAAAAGAATGTTCAAATGGCTCTTCTATTGACACCTCTTCTAGTATGACACGTCAAATGTAGATCTGACGGTAAACAGAAGCCAATGAAAACACGTATCGTATAGAAGTGACATTATAATAGATCACGTGAAAAGATCAAAGACAACATCTACAAGTCATTAATAAAACTGTAATTTGTTACAAGTGGAACCCACTGGCGTCTTCTTTTGATTGTATGGAGACGTCATGTACAGCCCCAAAGTTGTTCGTTTGTACACAAGTGAGTTTCTGTAGAGCTACCGCCTCTCCACTTGAACATGTCCGTAGCATGAGGGGGAGGTAATGTCATCAATTGCTTCAAAATGGCCGCTGGTAACGACTGTATCAATTGACATTAAATTAATGATAAACATTCATCATCAAATTATAATTCTACTTACCCCCTCCCTCCTTCCACCGACCTTGGAAAGTGGTGATAATATGGTGTATAATTGAGTGATTGTTATTTAACTCCAAGTGATCACAGCTATGTCATGGCGATTACAAGTTACTTTCGACGAGATGATGATGATGTATGCTTCGTACTAGAGCAATATGCTTGGTAGGATTTTATAGTGCTAGCTCACTGAAATAACAGTCCGCGGATAGACATGTCGCCTCACTCCGACACATTATTCTGATTCCGAGCTATCCAGTATTTGCTCTTACTACTTAATGCTGTGTCCTTGGCCGAGAAACAACAAATGTCAATGTTATAGACTTTGGTTTGACCCGACCGGGGATCGAACCCACAAACCAGGGGCGGATCCAGGATTTCAAGTTAGGAGGGGCGCACTTAAAAAATTGCGCCGAGCGGAGGGAGGTGCGAAAATTTTTGGGGTATTTCATGTGAAAAATCACGATTTTACGCCAAAAAATCATATTTTTTCTAATTGTGGAGGGAGGTGCGAAAATTTTTGGGGTATTTCGTGTGAAAAATCACGATTTTACGCCAACAAATAATTTTTTTTTTCAATTTTAGGGGGTGCGCACCCCACTGGATCCGCCCCTGCAAACTACCTATAGTGTATGGTAACCAGGAAGTATTTGTATATGGTCCTTGGTGACTACGTACAATAATACATGCAATACTGCACTAAATACAACAGGTCCGGTGAATATTTGATATTTTCATGGGCATTTTATTTTTTTTACAAATACTGAACAGATGAATAGATACAGTTTGTATTAACTCTATCAGTTATTATGTTATTTGTTTTTCAGCTCTTTCGGATTTGTCAATTTCTGCTTGATTGATATGATATGAAGTAGACATTCTGGAGGTTTCCTCGAGATGCAAAAAAAAAATAAAATAAAATAAAGAAATAAAATACACCCGCCACTTGTTATTGAAGAGCCGATAGCTATATTGCAAGTCAGGAACATGTACCAAGCTATAGGAAAACGAGCAGCTATGTGCATACGTGTATTAGGGATATCGATTTCGAGTGGAATTTGGAACTGTTCAGGTTCCTATTTTTGTTGCTATTTTTTTTTCTACATCCAACTATGCTTGTATCACATGATCAAGAAATTACGCCCCCTTGATCGTGTGAGGTTCATTCCGCAAATATTTAGATATTAGCAAAATAGTAATAATTATGGAAACTATAGTTTTTGAATATTTTTACAAAGTAATATTCTAGAATGTGATTATTATGGTTTAATGTATTGATTTTGTACATTGGGGGGCACACCATTTTGAATATAGCGCATTCAACGGGAGATAACTCTAATTTATATAGAACACAGGTCGGTCGTTTTCTACGGGCACTTCGGTTCCTCCACCGATAAAACTGGCCGCCAAGATATATAGTTGAAATATTGTTGAAAGTGGCGTTAAACACCATAGCCCTAACCCCTTTACTTCTCCTGCTTAGAGTGGGGAGATGTGCTGTCTCCCGCAATGATTACTTCGCCTCCTTAGAGTGGGGAGATGTGCTGTCTCCCGCAATGATTACTTCTCCTCCTTAGAGTGGGGAGATGTGCTGTCTCCCGCAATGATTACTTCTCCTCCTTAGAGTGGGGAGATGTGCTGTCTGCCGCAATGATTACTTCTCCTCCTTAGAGTGGGGAGATGTGCTGTCTCCCGCAATGATTACTTCTCCTCCTTAGAGTGGGGAGATGTGCTGTCTCCCGCAATGATTACTTCTCCTCCTTAGAGTGGGGAGATGTGCTGTCTCCCGCAATGATTACTTCTCCTCCTTAGAGTGGGGAGATGTGCTGTCTCCCGCAATGATTACTTCTCCTCCTTAGAGTGGGGAGATGTGCTGTCTCCCGCAATGATTACTTCTCCTCCTTAGAGTGGGGAGATGTGCTGTCTCCCGCAATGAATAAACTAGTTCATACACTCAATCAGTCAATAATAATAAAACAATAGTTCTATGAATAAATATTTATTATCAAAATAATACAGTGTATAAATAGATAAATAAATAAATAAATCCATGTAAATAAATAAAAACAATTAGCTAGAGATCAATTAAATAAATAAATACACAATACATTCTGTTACCCGGTATTTTTACAAACATTTAATTTGATCACGTTTACTAACGCTTTATGTCACGTACGTTTTTTTCCCCACTTTGTTCGTAACGTTTCTGACGCAACACATGTAGTTAGATCCCTTTAGAAAACTAGGTTAAAGCTAAATTATCACACGCTAGACGTTTTACAGACTTTTGATACATGTACATGTATATAGTAATGTGTCTGATGCAATGCATGTAGTTCGCCTTAGAAAACTAAGCTAAAGCTAAATTATCACACGCTAAACGTTTTACAGACATTTGATACATGTACATGTATATAGTAATGTGTCTGATGCAATACATGCAGTTCGTCTTAGAAAACTAGGTTAAAGCTAAATTATCACACGCTGAACGTTTTACAGACATTTGATACATGTATATAGTAATGTGTCTGATGCAATACATGTAGTTCGCCTTAGAAAACTAGGTTAAAGCTAAATTAGCACACGCTGAACATCTTACAGACATTTGATACATGTACATATACTGTGAAATCATTATTAATCGTGGGGTTCTAATTTTAGTGGATTTCGTAGCTCACTTAAACCACGAAAATTAAAATCTAACGAAATTCAATTTTCCCATTGATTGTTGTCAATAACATTTGAAACCATGAATTCAAAAACCCATGGATCAATGGATTTGGTAGAAACCACGAAAATTGGTCCAACGAATAAAAGTACTTCCACAGTATATAGATCCACAGGCACTCGAATTCCGGACCCCCCTTTTTCCTCATTTGGTCCCTCATGTATATATAAGTAATACGGCAGCTGGACCTAGAAACAAAATTTAGTAGAATGAGAGAGTTGTAACACGAAATGTTGTAAAATATGGATAAATGATTCAAAGATATACTTCCAGACAAAGATCCATACCATAATCGCGGGAGGGACCAAATGAGGAAAAAGGGGGTCCGGAATTTGAGTGCCTGTGTATAGATCCTATAGATATTAGTTAGCATCACAAATAATGACATGATAAAAAGTACAAGTAGATCGTGTTTGCGCAGAATCCAGACATATTTGATAGCCAACTTAGGTGATGATAATATCGGAATGTCTTGTCCGCCTTGTAATATTCCGGATTTTCTCTCAACTTTGACAAATCAACGAATCCAATTTGATACGCTGTCCCTGAGTCTTTCTCCATACCAAATCTCTTAGTTGTGTATTCCACTATCTTATCACCGAGGTAGTAAGCGTTGAATAATGAAGACATTACAACTGTTGTCAGAATCAATATCTGTAAATAATAACAATAAATAATCAATATTCAGATTTATATTGTGGGTAAATCCCACTCTGACACAACATTATGTGATAAAGTTTGTCAGTGACTTGCGGCAGGTCGGTGGTTTTCTCCTGGTACTCCGGTTTCCTCCATCAATAAAACTGACCGCCACGATATAACTGAAATATTGTTGAAAGTGGCGTTAACCACCATGACCCTAACCCCTATATTATTAATAAAGTATGGATGTTCATTCATAATATGTTTGTGTAAATGGTTTAATTTGTGCCTGTGCCGAATCAGGATCCGGATTTTCAACGCTATATTCTGGGTCATTTGTTTTGAGGTGAGAGGTGGTTCTTCTGATGGATGATATTGGTGGAATTGTTGCTTCTCGTCGATTATGTCCCATTTACTTTCAACATCCAATTGTTCTTCTCTTTAGCTCCACGATATGAGCTCTAGTAGTGTAACAGTTGACGTTAAACACCAAA
Organism: Bathymodiolus brooksi; assembly: GCA_963680875.1. Lineage (NCBI taxonomy): Eukaryota > Metazoa > Mollusca > Bivalvia > Mytilida > Modiolidae > Bathymodiolus > Bathymodiolus brooksi. The sequence continues at coordinate 13,808,183 of OY804583.1, read as the reverse complement.
CAATCAATCAGCCCACCATTGTCTTTACTATTGTAGCAAAACAGTCAAGTGAATGTACATTGTACAGTTTGTATGATAGGGATATTCAAATATACCTTAGGGACCGACCATTTAACTTGAAGGGGGAGGGTTATGATTTTTTGTTTCGTTCAGAATTTTTTTTTCGGACAACACAAGAGTTAGAATATTTATTTTTTTTGTCGCGCGAAGCGCAAATTGTTTTTCTAGAATATAACATTAGGTTATATGACAAAAACTCTGAATCAGATTTTTTTTTTCCTCCACCAAAATCAGAATATTTTGTTCAGCAACATTGGGAATCAGAATATTTTTTTAGAAAAAAGCCATAACCCCCCACCCCCCCCTTTCAAGTTAAATTGTCGTTCCCTTGCTGTTAGGAATTTGACCGACCTTTTACAATTATACAGTGATATATAACTTGTTCATTCTTGATTGCCCTTTCGGCTTTGTTTATATTTATTCTAATTTCCCCCCAATTTATTACGTAGCCCCTTATTATAGGAACCTTTCATTTACTGAGCTTATTACAAAAATGGATTTTTGACCAAATGTATTAAAACCATAATATAACTCGGTGAAAAAAAAACCCCCATAATATAACTCGAAAAAAGGGCTGCCACGATATAACTAAAATGTTGTTGAAAGTGGCGTTAAACACCATAACCCTAACCCTAAAAAAAGTGATTCCTTTATTGTAGAATTTAGCATTATAATACCTACCTCTTTGGTTTCCATGGTCTCGCCCATGTGTAGCTGTATGTAGGTGGCCATTGTCATGCATGACATCACAAATGATAGAGCAAAATAAAGTGGAAATAATATCTTCTGACCTTCACCGAACCATATACGTGGTATCGTCAGAAACGTAGCCATTCCTGTAAATACGAGGATTAAATATTATTGTTTATGCAAATTAAGAAATTGAGAATTTAATATATGTTAAATAATTGCATTAAATTTTCATACCAAGTCAGAGTGAACTAATTTGTGTGTTACATAGAATAATTATTTCCAACTCGCATGATTTTCTTAAAAATAATTAAAAACAATATACTGCAAAAAAACCCCAAAGATATCAAATTTAGTGCGCACGACACCTTTCTGGAATAACCTTCATCGGGTATGCTCAAAACCGAAAGATTGGAAAGCCAAATAATTTAAAGTTTTGGGAGCAATAACGAATAAAAATAAATCAGTGATACGAAGAGTTTGAATATACCAAAGGGGTAATCAGAATTCGTAAATCGAAGAACAGACAACACAATGGTCAAAAGATAAAGTACAAAAGGACAAACAACCATCTATAAAACACATACATAAAACTAAAGATCGAGTAACACGAACCACACTATAAACCGGGGATAAAATCAGGAGGGGTGAGCAATTCCTGCTCCACTAGTGGCACCTGTCGTGTTAATTTAGTTACAAAACCCATTCTGACTTTATATAATAAGATGTAGTACATGGTAAACAATCTCCTGTTTCTAACAAGAACATGTATGGTGTATTTCTTGTGTTTATTTTTTCACCAAATATTCATGGGAGTCAGATTCTGACACACACACAAAATTCGGACATCTCAAAATGAGAGTTAAGATCTTGTTTTGTTGGATTTGGCAAAATCACATACAATTATAGAGTATATAATTAAAAAAATCACAATTGATTTAATTCAATAAACTCAATTATTGAAGATATAAGGGATTTTCTAATGTTTCACTGCGTTTTTTTTTAAATGCAGTAGTTTCTTTAGTAAGTTCGGAAAAGGTTCTGTGCATGTCGTCAGCTTCCGGGGAGACTAACCTGTTTTATGTTCAGTGCCATTGGTTTCTATTCATCTTAATTTATATAATTTGTATTGCTGTGTGTATATTATGAACTATAATTGTTATCAATCAATATTTCTTTATTATATTTATATGTCCTTTGTGGGCCCAGAACTGTAAAATAATATGTCTGTATTCTGTATATATATTGATTCACAATGAATGTATCCGATGGGACCTATTTTAGGAATAAACGGTTAATAAGTGTTTGTTTGGTTTATAGTGTTTAACGCCACTTTCAACAATATTTCAGTTATAGCGTGGCATGCAGGAAACCGGAGTACCCGGAGAAAACCACCGACCTGTCGCAAGTAACTGACGAACTTTATCACATAATGTTGTATCGAGTATACCTCACCATGGACGGGGTTCAAACTCACAACTTTAGTGGTGATAGTCCCTGATTTCACAGGTAGTTGTAAATCCAACTACCATTTGATCACGACCACGACGCTCCCTTCATAATTGTATGCATGCGATGTTAATAAAGATATATTGAATATTTGTGGCAAGAAACTAATAAAAAAACAACGCCGTTATGAAAAGAAAGTTAGCAATCAGTTATAAGACAGGGAAGGTTGATATCACATTAAGTTATAAGACAGGGAAGGTTGATATCACATTAAGTTATAAGACAGGGAAGGTTGATATCCCATTAAGCTAGACAGGGAAGGTTGATATCCCATTAAGTTATAAGACAGGGAAGGTTGATATCCCATTAAGCTAGACAGGGAAGGTTGATATCCCATTAAGTTATAAGACAGGGAAGGTTGATATCCCATTAAGTTATAAGACAGGGAAGGTTGATATCACATTAAGTTATAAGACGGGGAAGGTTGATATCACATTAAGTTATAAGACAGGGAAGGTTGATATCCCATTAAGTTATAAGACAGGAAAGGTTGATATCCCATTAAGTTATAAGACAGGGAAGGTTGATATCCCATTAAGTTATAAGACAGGGAAGGTTGATATCACATTAAGTTATAAGACGGGGAAGATTGATATCACATTAAGTTATAAGACAGGGAAGGTTGATATCCCATTAAGTTATAAGACAGGAAAGGTTGATATCCCATTAAGTTATAAGACAGGGAAGGTTGATATCCCATTAAGTTATAAGACAGGGAAGGTTGATATCACATTAAGTTATAAGACAGGGAAGGTTGATATCACATTAAGTTATAAGACAGGGAAGGTTGATATCACATTAAGTTATAAGACAGGGAAGGTTGATATCCCTTTAACCAGTTTATCCACGCCACAATTTACAACGCCATACGAGGTGTGAGATGATTGTTCGTTTTGTTGAAATTGGTTGACTACCTCTGTTTAAACTTTCCTTTCATAATTAGCAATACATTATTATTTCCCCTACCTGCTATGAATGTCATCCAGAACTGAGATCCATAGTGTATAGCGAAACTAAACACATGCCAAAACGTCCATTTTGATTTAGACGGCTCCTTCACCGGAAATAAAATCCAACTAATTTCTAGAGCCACAAGGACGCTTGATAATAATTTGATTGTATTCACCCTGTAAAAGAAAGTGGAATGTCGTGAAAATATTAATTAATGTAAGCCATTTTAATTTAAAATTTGAACTTAAAAAAAAAACAAAAAAAAAAACAATTATAACATTTATCTGTGTGCTATCATAACATTCATTTTAAGGTAAATAGTTATTTGTAAGTAATCGAAATATAAATACTTGTCCATTTTATCAAAGACTGTCAACCCGAACTATAAATTAACCTGTGAGCACACATTACAAATGAACTTTACCACTTAAAGCAATTCGGTCAATATTTCAAATATCAATACATGCATGTATTATTGCAAAATGTCCAAATGTACATGTATATCGACATGTAAATAAAAAGAAATATAATATGGGAAAGGTTAAAAAGTGGAACGTCAACTACACCACCGCCCACTCTCAGTTCCAAAAAAAAAAAAAAAAAAAAAAAAAAACAGGAGAGAAAGACGACATGGCTTACCTCTGTTCCATCTTCCCGATTCTAATAGTGATAGCCATCGTTCTAGATTCCTGTTTATACTTCAATATTACTGATTTCCCAGATGGATTACAAATTTTTCACACAAATAGAGTTGTATTCGGAATGACCTTTGGTTATCAGACGAATGACAGATAGCATAGTGTCGTTTATTTATATACAGTGTATATGTATGTATTATGTATATATGCACGTCGGCACGTAAATCGAATCATTTTATGAAGATAAGTAACAGCCCTGACGAAATAGCTAGAAGGGGAGTGTTTTTTGTTCAACATTTGTTCTTTTATTGTCAAAATTACGTGCTATTATTTGCAGATTAAGAAAAACCTATTGATGTACTTTAACACATGAATAACTAGACAAGAAGATTATACGATGATATGCATTGCACTTGTATGGCAGAAAAAACATCATTGGGCAATGATTCATGAAACTTTAAACAAAGATGGATAAAAAGAAAGAAAAAGAAAAGACATTTTAAGATTTTCCGTCGAAAAAAAAGAAAGATATTTTTTTCTACAGACTTTCTGTTTAGGTCTGGTTTGGCTTTATGGTGTTTAACGCTACTTTCAACAATATTTCAGTTATATCTTGGCGGTCAGCTTTATTGGTGGAGGAAACCGGAGTACTGGGAGAAAACTACCGACCTTTAGCAAGTCAAAGACAAACTTTATCACATAATGTTGCATCGAGTAGATCGCGCCATGAACGGGATTATAACTCACAACTTTAGTGGTGATAGGCACTGATTGCACACATAGTTGTAAATCCAACTATCATACGATCACGACCACGACGGTCCCTGTTGAATATGAGTTAATCATCGTCAGTAACCCCCGGCAGATCACACCCTATACTCTCCACTTTCTACCTGTTGGTAAATTAATTTAAGAAATTACATTCGTATCAGAGTCGTCCGGTGACTGATTCGCCATTTAGAAGTTACTAGAATAATTTTCGATTCTTTGGTAGATCACAAAAATAAAAATGTTAAATATAAAGCTATCTTTTTTGGTTTACTATCAAATAAAATATCAAAGTAGTGTAGTCTGTAGAATAATGTTCTGGTCCAGCAGAATGTCATATAAGTACAAATAATACACCTCCTTCAAAACAATGGCGGAACCAATCACTTTCGAGGTAAATAATTCATGATAACGAGGATGTCTCTGTCAGTTGACCCACAGGTTTATGAGTGGAGAGTTATCGGAGTGTGATCCACCGTGAATTTTCGACGAAGTGAGCTAATCGGTTATTCATGTAACTTACAGTAAACGACAAGGCATTTAACTTGTGGTAGAATCATGGCAGCCAGAAAACTCCATCAATGAACGTCAGCGGCGGATCCAGGATTTCAAGTTAGAGGGGGGGCGCACTTAAAAAAATTGCCCCGAACGGAGGGAGGCGCGAAAATTGTTGGGGTATTTCGTGTGAAAAATCACGATTTTACGCCAAAAAATCATATTTTTTTCCAATTTTAGGAGGGGGGGGGGGGAGCGCGCCGGATGCGCCCCCCCCCCCCCCCCCCGGATCCGTCCCTGAACGTGTTTGATATTTTCTGACACTCTGCGTTAAATTTCAACCATTATTTGAAACGGGGTTTAGTTCTTCATTCATGGGAAACCATTTTTGTGCAATTTTCTTGCATAATACATTTTGTATACAGTTTACTTTCAAATTGGACTATCGCTAACCGTTTTTCATACGAGTATACGTCGGAGGTAAGGAGATTATGTGAATCTACGGACACACCATATTAAGATCAGAGAAGTGATATCTATGCTACGTACTGAACCATTTCTTGGAGTAGAGATACTAATGGCATACAAAAGAGGTTAAGGGTTATAGTGACTAACGCCACTTTTAACAATATTTCAGTTATATCGTGGCGGTTAGTTTTATTGGTGGAGGAAACCGGAGTATCCGGAGAAAATCACCGACTTGTCGCAATCATTGGCAATCTGTATCATATAAAGGTGAATAGAGTACATTTCGACCTGAGCGGCCCTAGGCTATTCCACTTGTGAGGCCCATCCCAATTCTCCGCCTTCGCGATTGGAGAAAGATACAAGTGTGCTTAATCAAATTCAATAAAGGTGAAGATGATGAAGAGTGCTTAACATTCTACAATATTCTGAAATGGAGTACAACTGTGTAAGGAAAATTACTGAAGAGTTGCTTAGAAAGTACAGTATTTTATGACAGCATAAGTGTGAAAGTCCAATAACAGTGTTAAAAATATTATACACCTTGACCGGAGGCTCCCAAAATTTTGAGGCCCTAGGCTTCAGCATATCGAGCCTATAGGATTCGAACTTGATGGTCATAATATAACTGACACACTGCTCACTTGATAGTCTTAATATAACTGACACATTGTTTACTTGATAGTCTTAATATAACTGACACACTGCTCACTTGATAGTCTTAATATAACTGACACATTGCTTATTTGATAGTCTTAATATAACTGTCACATTGCTGACTTGATAGTCTTAATATAATTCACACACTGCTCACTTGATAGTCTTGATATAACTGACACACTGCTCACTTGATAGTCTTAATATAACTGACACATTGCTGACTTGATAGTCTTAACATAACTGACACATTGCTGACTTGATAGTCTTAATATAATTCACACACTGCTCACTTAATAGTCTTAATATAACTGACACACTGCTCACTTGATAGTCTTAATATAACTGACACGCTGTTCACTTGATAGTCTTAATATAACGGACACATTGCTGACTGAATAGTCTTAATATAACTGACACACTGCTCACTTGATAGTCTTAATATAACTGACACGCTGTTCACTTGCTAGTCTTAATATAACTGACACACTGCTCACTTGATAGTCTTAATATAACTGACACGCTGTTCACTTGATAGTCTTAATATAACTGACACATTGCTGACTTGATAGTCTTAACATAACTGACACATTGCTGACTTGATAGTCTTAATATAATTCACACACTGCTCACTTAATAGTCTTAATATAACTGACACATTGCTGACTTGATAGTCTTAATATAATTCACACACTGCTCACTTGATAGTCTTGAAATAACTGACACACTGCTCACTTGAGAGTCTTAATATAACTGACACATTGCTGACTTGATAGTCTTAATATAACTGACACACTGCTCACTTGATAGTCTTAATATAACTGACACATTGCTGACTAGATAGTCTTAACATAACTGACACATTGCTGACTTAATAGTATTAATATAACTGACACATCGCTGACTTGATAGTCTTAACATAACTGACACATTGCTGACTTGATAGTCTTACTATAACTGACACATCGCTGACTTGATAGTCTTAATATAACTGAGACATTGTTGACTTGATAGTCTTAATATAACTGAGACATTGCTGACTTGATAGTCTTAATATAACTGACACATTGCTGACTTGATAGTCTTAATATAACTGACACATTGCTGACTTGATAATCTTAATATAACTGACACATTGCTCACTTGATAGTCATAACATATCTGAAACACTGCTCACGTGATAGTCATAACATATCAGAAACACTGCTCACTTTGAAGGATTGGTAACTTGGTGGTCATTATAAAATACTAAAACGATTATTTTATTTTTTGTCATATTCATACGACTGAAAACTGCTCAATTGCTAGTCATAATATATCTGAAACTTTATTAACGTGATGGTTATAAGGGAGACACTGCTGATCAACTGTTTACTTGGTGAGCATAGTACAACTGCACCACGTCGAACTGAACTATCATAATATACTAAACGGTAGAGAATACCGAGGGGGCAATCAACAATAGACAATCCAGAGACACTGGTAACATAGGGTAAACAAGATAAATATACGTTAGAGAATACGGAAGGGACAATCAACAATGGACAATCCAGAGAAACTACACAAGATAAAGAAACGTTAGAGAATACGGAAGGGACAATCAACAATGGACACTCCAGAAAAAACTGGTAACATAGGGTAAACAAGATAAATAATCGTTAGAGAATACGGAAGGGACAATCAAAAATGGACAATCCAGAGAAACTACACAAGATAAATAAACGTTAGAGAATACCGAAGGGACAATCAACAATGGACACTCCAGAGACACTGGAAACATAGTGTAAACAAGATAAATAAACGTTAGAGAATACGGAAGGGACAATCAAAAATGGACAATCCAGAGAAACTACACAAGATAAATAAACGTTAGAGAATACCGAAGGGACAATCAACAATGGACACTCCAGAGACACTGGAAACATAGGGTAAACAAGATAAATATACGCTAGAGAATACGGAAGGGACAATCAAAAATGGACAATCCAGAGAAACTACACAAGATAAATAAACGTTAGAGAATACCGAAGGGACAATCAACAATGGACAATCCAGAGAAACTGGTAACATAGGGTAAACAAGATAAATATACGTTAGAGAATACCGAAGGTGCAATCAACAATAGACACTCCAGAGAAACTACACAAGATAAATAAACGTTAGAGAATACCGAAGGGACAATCAACAATGGACAATCCAGAGAAACTGGTAACATAGGGTAAACAAGATAAATATACGTTAGAGAATACCGAAGGTGCAATCAACAATAGACACTCCAGAGAAACTACACAAGATAAATAAACGTTAGAGAATACCGAAGGGACAATCAACAATGGACAATCCAGAGAAACTGGTAACATAGGGTAAACAAGATAAATATACGTTAGAGAATACCGAAGGTGCAATCAACAATAGACACTCCAGAGAAACTACACAAGATAAATAAACGTTAGAGAATACCGAAGGGACAATCAACAATGGATACTCCAGAGACACTGGAAACATAGGGTACACAAGATAAATAAACGTTAGAGAATACCGAAGGGGCAATCAACAATGGACAATCCAGAAAAACTGGTAACATAGGGTACACAAGATAAATAATCGTTAGAGAATACTGAAGGGGCAATCAACAATAGACAATCCAGAGACACCGTCAACATAGGATACACAATATAAATAAACGTTAGAGAATACGGAAGGGACAATCAACAATAGACAATCCAGAGAAACTGGTAACATAGGGTAAACAAGATAAATATACGTTACAGAATACCGAAGGTGCAATCAACAATGGACAATCCAGAGAAACTGGTAACATAGGGTAAGCAAGATAAATAAACGTTAGAGAATATCGAAGGTGCAATCAACAAAGGACAATCCAGAGAAACTAGTAACATAGGGTACACAAGATAAATAAACGTTAGAGAATACCGAAGGGGCAATCAACAATAGACAATCCAGAGACACTGGCAACATAGGATACACAATATAAATAAACGTTAGAGAATACGGAAGGGACAATCAAAAATGGACAATCCAGAGAAACTGGCAACATAGGGTACACAAGACGAAGAAAAATCATATCAAAAACACAACACACTATGTATTGAACATCACTATGTGTAAATAAACGACAATAACGTTAATAAGACATGAGCCTTCCTACAAACAACTGGAGATAACTATAACTGATGCACTGCTCATGTTGTGGTCATCATTTTTCTGAAACACTGCTCTCTTGGTGGTCATTACACATTTGAAGCACTGGTCCTTTGGTGGTAAAATAACATCGCTGACGTGAGGATCATGTATACTATGCTAAAACACTGATCATGTGATAGTCATATTACGATTGAAACACTGCTTACGCATGCTCGTCATCATATGAATGAAACACTGCTTACGCATGCTCGTCATCATATGAATGAAACACTGCTTACACATGCTCGTCATCATATGAATTAAACACTGCTTACGCATGCTCGTCATCATATGAATGAAACACTGCCCATTTAGTTGTCATGATATATATATGATGCATTACTGTTTTGATGGATATTACATTTGTGAAACAATGCGCACATGGTGGTAATAATATAGCTGACATTCTAGTAGTCAGGGACGTCGGATTATAATTTCATAGGCCCTAAGCACCATTTTGTCATTTTTGCTTCATATAAATTAAAAATGGAGTGAACCAAACACAACTCGGTCGTACGCCCTAGGCACAGTGCTTAATGGCTAATCCGGCACTGAACATAGTGCTAACGTGAGGTTCATCTCATAAATAAACCACTTCTAATTAGATGTTGATAATGCTGCTTAAGTGATGCGTAACAACAATCAACAAAACCAGCATAACATACCTATATCATAGACACAAAATGACAAAAAAGTGAAATAAGAGTACACAAAGGTCAGAAAGGTCATATATCATAGTCGCATGCTAATATAACAACATAACTGATTGAACGCAGTGATCGATTGTTGTCTGTAACATGATATACGTTCATTCACATTTTACCAGCTGTAACATGTTATAATTGACGTTTGTGGGGTAAATAAGTACGCTTGTTGTTAGTAGTACGTGATCGTCATCATAACCATGGAGACACGAGATATTGTCACCTTGGCGACACGAGATATTGTAACCGTGGTGACACGAGTTATTGATTCGGGGTTACGTTCTATATTCTGATTTAATACTGTTAATAAATGTAGAAATATTGCAACGTCATTATATGTGAGAAATAGTCAATGACAGAATGGGTCAAATATATGATGGAAAGTCTCCATGTTAGGTATTTAGGTGCATTTCAAACAGCTGTCTTTTTATAGATTACATTTTGTCCAGTGGCGTAGCTTCCATTGAGGCAATGAGGCAACTGCCTCACTAGATTTGTTTGCAGAAAAAAAATTAATGTGATTATAAAAGTTGATTAAATTACGAGAAATAAAAACCTTTGTCAAAGTTTGTAATAAAAATATATTCTACATCATTAATTGAAATCGTTTACGGAAACTTTTGGTTCCGTCATGTTACATAATTTAGTATAGTTTGTTGCCGTGTGCCAAAGTTTGAAAGTGGAAATGCGCCGGGCTTAAATCCGCTCTTAGATACAAGCTAATTTTATCTTCTCGTTTTTTTTTCGATTGCATATATAGATTCTATCTGAAACTCGGGAAGAAGCTTCATGTAGCCACTCCCAAGGTTCTGAAATAAATTCACAAACACAGTCATTTGACGCATATCGAAATAGTTTTATGCGTGTTATTTCGGTTATTATTGAAATCATAAATTATCCATTTAAACTCGGGAAAATGCGTTTCAATCGCCCCTTTTTTTCCTCCAATTTCTGGACCCCTCCTAGCATTTTTTCTCCTCGCTCCGCTCGGTGAATTGCCTCACTAGAAAAAAGACCCAAGCTACGCCACTGTTGTCTCTTTATAACAGTCTAGTGTGAATGGCCTTTCATTCTTTATATGTCAAAGTTAATTCGAATTCAACTCAATTCAAACAGCAATCTATGCCGTTTTCCTTATTTACATTGCTTTTGTAGATCCGATTAAAAAGAGGGGGGTTCGAGTGCCGCTTTAATCCCGCCACATTATTGTGCCTGTTCCAAGCCAGGACCATCCCGTCACATTATTGTGCCTGTTCCAAGCCAGGACCATCCCGCCACATTATTGTGCCTGTTCCAAGCCAGGACCATCCCGCCACATTATTGTGCCTGTTTCAAGCCAGGACCATCCCGTCACATTATTGTGCCTGTTCCAAGCCAGGACTATCCCGCCACATTATTGTGCCTGTTCCAAGCTAGGACCATCCCGCCACATTATTGTGCTTGTTCCAAGCCAGGATCATCCCGCCACATTATTGTGCATGTTCCAAGCCAGGACCATCCCGCCACATGATTGTGCCTGTTCCAAGCCAGGACCATCCCGCCGCATTATTGTGCCTGTTCCAAGCCAGGATCATCCCGCCACATGAATGTGCCTGTTCCAAGCCAGGACCTGCATTTCAAACGCAAAATGTATTGTTTTTTTTTGTGTTCAATGATTTGATGTGAAAGGTCACGTGGTTGTGTGAATTGTTGACCATCACTGTTTAAACTTTAAATTCACAATTGTACATTCCTCTAATACATATATCGTTCTAGGAACTATCTCAGTCTCTTCACATTTACAGGAGCTGTTATATCGTGATAGGAACTATCTTAGTCTCTTCATATTTACAGGAGCTGCTAAATCGTACCTGGAACTATCTCAGTCTCTTCACATTTACAGGAGCTGTTATATCGTGATAGGAACTATCTTAGTCTCTTCACATTTACAGGAGCTATTATATCGTGCTAGGATCTATCTCAGTCTCTTCACATTTACAGGAGCTGTTATATCGTGCTAGGAACTATCTCATTCTCCTCACATTTACAGGAGCTGTTAAATCGTGCTAGTAACTATCTCTGTCTCTTCACATTTACAGGAGCTGTTAAATCGTGCTAGTAACTATCTCAGTCTCTTCACATTTACAGGAGCTGTTATATCGTGCTAGGAACTATCTCAGTCTCTTCACATTTACAGGAGCTGTTATATCGTGCTAGGAACTATCTCAGTCTCTTCACATTTACAGGAGCTGTTATATCGTGCTAGGAACTATCTCAGTCTCTTCACATTTACAGGATCTGTTATATCGTGCTAGTAACTATCTCTGTCTCTTCACATTTACAGGAGCTGTTATATCGTGCTAGGAACTATCTCAGTCTCTTCACATTTACAGGAGCTGTTATATCGTGCTAGGAACTATCTCAGTCTCTTCACATTTACAGGAGCTGTTATATCGTGCTAGGAACTATCTCAGTCTCTTCACATTTACAGGAGCTGTTATATCGTGCTAGGAACTATCTCAGTCTCTTCACATTTACAGGAGCTGTTATATCGTGCTAGGAACTATCTCAGTCTCTTCACATTTACAGGAGCTGTTATATCGTGCTAGTAATTATCTCAGTCTCTTCACATTTACAGGGGCTGTTAAATCGTGCTAGTAACTATCTCTGTCTCTTCACATTTACAGGAGCTGTTAAATCGTGCTAGTAACTATCTCTGTATCTTCACATTTACAGGAGCTGTTATATCGTGCTAGGAACTATCTCAGTCTCTTCACATTTACAGGAGCTGTTATATCGTGCTAGGAACTATCTCAGTCTCTTCACATTTACAGGAGCTGTTATATCGTGCTAGGAACTATCTCAGTCTCTTCACATTTACAGGAGCTGTTATATCGTGCTAGTAACTATCTCAGTCTCTTCACATTTACAGGAGCTGTTATATCGTGCTAGGAACTATCTTAGTCTCTTCACATTTACAGGAGCTGTTATATCGTGCTAGGAACTATCTCTGTCTCTTCACATTTACAGGAGCTGTCAAATCGTGCTAGTAACTATCTCTGTATCTTCACATTTACAGGAGCTGTTATATCGTGCTAGGAACTATCTCAGTCTCTTCACATTTACAGGAGCTGTTATATCGTGCTAGGAACTATCTCAGTCTCTTCACATTTACAGGAGCTGTTATATCGTGCTAGGAACTATCTTAGTCTCTTCACATTTACAGGAGCTGTTATATCGTGCTAGGAACTATCTCAGTCTCTTCACATTTACAGGATCTGTTATATCGTGCTAGTAACTATCTCAGTCTCTTCACATTTACAGGAGCTGTTATATCGTGCTTTGAACTATCTTAGTCTCTTCACATTTACAGGAGCTGTTATATCGTGCTTGGAACTATCTTAGTCTCTTCACATTTACAGGAGCTGTTATATCATGGTAGGAACTATCTCAGTCTTTTCACATTTACAGGAGCTGTTATATCGTGCTTGGAACTATCTTAGTCTCTTCACATTTACAGGAGCTGCTATATCGTGCTAGGAACTATCTCAGTCTCTTCACATTTACAGGAGCTGTTATATCGTGCTTGGAACTATCTTAGTCGCTTCACATTTACAGGAGCTGTTATATCGTGCTAGGAACTATCTTAGTCTCTTCACATTTACAGGAGCTGTTATATCGTGCTAGGAACTATCTCAGTCTCTTCACATTTACAGGAGCTGTTATATCGTGCTAGGAACTATCTCAGTCTCTTCACATTTACAGGAGCTGTTATATCGTGCATTGAACTATCTCAGTCTCTTCACATTTACAGGATCTGTTATATCGTGCTAGTAACTATCTTAGTCTCTTCACATTTACAGGATCTGTTATATCGTGCTAGGATCTATCTCAGTCTCTTCACATTTACAGGAGCTGTTATATCGTGCTAGGAACTATCTCATTCTCCTCACATTTACAGTAGCTGTTAAATCGTGCTAGTAACTATCTCTGTCTCTTCACATTTACAGGAGATGTTAAATCGCGCTAGTAACTATCTCTGTATCTTCACATTTACAGGAGCTGTTACATCGTGCTAGGAACTATCTCAGTCTCTTCACATTTACAGGAGCTGTTATATCGTGCTAGGAACTATCTCAGTCTCTTCACATTTACAGGAGCTGTTATATCGTGCTAGGAACTATCTCAGTCTATTCACATTTACAGGATCTGTTATATCGTGCTAGTAACTATCTCAGTCTCTTCACATTTACAGGAGCTGTTATATCGTGCTAGTAACTATCTCAGTCTCTTCACATTTACAGGAGCTGTTAAATCGTGCTAGTAACTATCTCTGTCTCTTCACATTTACAGGAGCTGTTAAATCGTGCTAGTAACTATCTCTGTATCTTCACATTTACAGGAGCTGTTATATCGTGCTAGGAACTATCTCAGTCTCTTCACATTTACAGGAGCTGTTATATCGTGCTAGGAACTATCTCAGTCTCTTCACATTTACAGGAGCTGTTATATTGTGCTAGGAACTATCTCAGTCTCTTCACATTTACAGGATCTGTTATATCGTGCTAGTAACTATCTCAGTCTCTTCAAATTTACAGGAGCTGTTATATCGTGCTAGGAACTAACTCAGTCTCTTCACATTTACAGGAGCTGTTATATCATGGTAGGAACTATCTCAGTCTTTTCACATTTACAGGAGCTGTTATATCGTGCTTGGAACTATCTTAGTCTCTTCACATTTACAGGAGCTGCTATATCGTGCTAGGAACTATCTCAGTCTCTTCACATTTACAGGAGCTGTTATATCGTGCTTGGAACTATCTTAGTCGCTTCACATTTACAGGAGCTGTTATATCGTGCTAGGAACTATCTTAGTCTCTTCACATTTACAGGAGCTGTTATATCGTGCTAGGAACTATCTCAGTCTCTTCACATTTACAGGAGCTGTTATATCGTGCTAGGAACTATCTCAGTCTCTTCACATTTACAGGAGCTGTTATATCGTGCATTGAACTATCTCAGTCTCTTCACATTTACAGGATCTGTTATATCGTGCTAGTAACTATCTTAGTCTCTTCACATTTACAGGATCTGTTATATCGTGCTAGGATCTATCTCAGTCTCTTCACATTTACAGGAGCTGTTATATCGTGCTAGGAACTATCTCATTCTCCTCACATTTACAGTAGCTGTTAAATCGTGCTAGTAACTATCTCTGTCTCTTCACATTTACAGGAGATGTTAAATCGTGCTAGTAACTATCTCTGTATCTTCACATTTACAGGAGCTGTTACATCGTGCTAGGAACTATCTCAGTCTCTTCACATTTACAGGAGCTGTTATATCGTGCTAGGAACTATCTCAGTCTCTTCACATTTACAGGAGCTGTTATATCGTGCTAGGAACTATCTCAGTCTATTCACATTTACAGGATCTGTTATATCGTGCTAGTAACTATCTCAGTCTCTTCACATTTACAGGAGCTGTTATATCGTGCTAGTAACTATCTCAGTCTCTTCACATTTACAGGAGCTGTTAAATCGTGCTAGTAACTATCTCTGTCTCTTCACATTTACAGGAGCTGTTAAATCGTGCTAGTAACTATCTCTGTATCTTCACATTTACAGGAGCTGTTATATCGTGCTAGGAACTATCTCAGTCTCTTCACATTTACAGGAGCTGTTATATCGTGCTAGGAACTATCTCAGTCTCTTCACATTTACAGGAGCTGTTATATTGTGCTAGGAACTATCTCAGTCTCTTCACATTTACAGGATCTGTTATATCGTGCTAGTAACTATCTCAGTCTCTTCAAATTTACAGGAGCTGTTATATCGTGCTAGGAACTATCTCAGTCTCTTCACATTTACAGGAGCTGTTATATCGTGCTTTGAACTATCTTAGTCTCTTCACATTTACAGGAGCTGTTATATCGTGCTTGGAACTATCTTAGTCTCTTCACATTTACAGGAGCTGTTATATCGTGCTTGGAACTATCTCAGTCTCTTCACATTTACAGGAGCTGTTATATCGTGCTTGGAACTATCTCAGTCTCTTCACATTTACAGGATCTGTTATATCGTGCTAGTAACTATCTCAGTCTCTTCACATTTACAGGAGCTGTTATATCGTGCTAGGATCTATCTCAGTCTCTTCACATTTACAGGATCTGTTATATCGTGCTAGTAACTATCTTAGTCTCTTCACATTTACAGGAGCTGTTATATCGTGCTAGTAACTATCTCAGTCTCTTCACATTTACAAGAGCTGTTATATCGTGCTTGGAACTATCTCAGTCTCTTCACATTTACAGGAGCTGTTATATCGTGCTAGGAACTATCTCAGTCTCTTCACATTTACAGAAGCTGTTATATCGTGCTAGGAACTATCTCAGTCTCTTCACATTTACAGGATCTGTTATATCGTGCTAGGAACTATCTCAGTCTCTTCACATTTACAGGATCTGTTATATCGTGCTTGGAACTATCTCAGTCTCTTCACATTCACAGGAGCTGTTATATCGTGCTAGTAACTAACTTAGTCTCTTCACATTTACAGGATCTGTTATATCGTGCTAGTAACTATCTCTGTCTCTTCACATTTACAGGAGCTGTTAAATCGTGCTAGTAACTATCTCAGTCTCTTCACATTTACAGGAGCTGTTATATCGTGCTAGGAACTATCTCAGTCTCTTCACATTTACAGGAGCTGTTATATCGTGCTAGGAACTATCTCAGTCTCTTCACATTTACAGGAGCTGTTATATCGTGCTAGGAACTATCTCAGTCTCTTCACATTTACAGGATCTGTTATATCGTGCTAGTAACTATCTCTGTCTCTTCACATTTACAGGAGCTGTTATATCGTGCTAGGAACTATCTCAGTCTCTTCACATTTACAGGAGCTGTTATATCGTGCTAGGAACTATCTCAGTCTCTTCACATTTACAGGAGCTGTTATATCGTGCTAGGAACTATCTCAGTCTCTTCACATTTACAGGAGCTGTTATATCGTGCTTGGAACTATCTTAGTCTCTTCACATTTACAGGAGCTGTTATATCATGGTAGGAACTATCTCAGTCTCTTCACATTTACAGGAGCTGTTATATCGTGCTTGGAACTATCTTAGTCTCTTCACATTTACAGGAGCTGCTATATCGTGCTAGGAACTATCTCAGTCTCTTCACATTTACAGGAGCTGTTATATCGTGCTTGGAACTATCTTAGTCGCTTCACATTTACAGGAGCTGTTATATCGTGCTAGGAACTATCTTAGTCTCTTCACATTTACAGGAGCTGTTATATCGTGCTAGGAACTATCTCAGTCTCTTCACATTTACAGGAGCTGTTATATCGTGCTAGGAACTATCTCAGTCTCTTCACATTTACAGGAGCTGTTATATCGTGCATTGAACTATCTCAGTCTCTTCACATTTACAGGATCTGTTATATCGTGCTAGTAACTATCTTAGTCTCTTCACATTTACAGGATCTGTTATATCGTGCTAGGATCTATCTCAGTCTCTTCACATTTACAGGAGCTGTTATATCGTGCTAGGAACTATCTCATTCTCCTCACATTTACAGTAGCTGTTAAATCGTGCTAGTAACTATCTCTGTCTCTTCACATTTACAGGAGATGTTAAATCGTGCTAGTAACTATCTCTGTATCTTCACATTTACAGGAGCTGTTACATCGTGCTAGGAACTATCTCAGTCTCTTCACATTTACAGGAGCTGTTATATCGTGCTAGGAACTATCTCAGTCTCTTCACATTTACAGGAGCTGTTATATCGTGCTAGGAACTATCTCAGTCTATTCACATTTACAGGATCTGTTATATCGTGCTAGTAACTATCTCAGTCTCTTCACATTTACAGGAGCTGTTATATCGTGCTAGTAACTATCTCAGTCTCTTCACATTTACAGGAGCTGTTAAATCGTGCTAGTAACTATCTCTGTCTCTTCACATTTACAGGAGCTGTTAAATCGTGCTAGTAACTATCTCTGTATCTTCACATTTACAGGAGCTGTTATATCGTGCTAGGAACTATCTCAGTCTCTTCACATTTACAGGAGCTGTTATATCGTGCTAGGAACTATCTCAGTCTCTTCACATTTACAGGAGCTGTTATATTGTGCTAGGAACTATCTCAGTCTCTTCACATTTACAGGATCTGTTATATCGTGCTAGTAACTATCTCAGTCTCTTCAAATTTACAGGAGCTGTTATATCGTGCTAGGAACTATCTCAGTCTCTTCACATTTACAGGAGCTGTTATATCGTGCTTTGAACTATCTTAGTCTCTTCACATTTACAGGAGCTGTTATATCGTGCTTGGAACTATCTTAGTCTCTTCACATTTACAGGAGCTGTTATATCGTGCTTGGAACTATCTCAGTTTCTTCACATTTACAGGAGCTGTTATATCGTGCTTGGAACTATCTCAGTCTCTTCACATTTACAGGATCTGTTATATCGTGCTAGTAACTATCTCAGTCTCTTCACATTTACAGGAGCTGTTATATCGTGCTAGGATCTATCTCAGTCTCTTCACATTTACAGGATCTGTTATATCGTGCTAGTAACTATCTTAGTCTCTTCACATTTACAGGAGCTGTTATATCGTGCTAGTAACTATCTCAGTCTCTTCACATTTACAAGAGCTGTTATATCGTGCTTGGAACTATCTCAGTCTCTTCACATTTACAGGAGCTGTTATATCGTGCTAGGAACTATCTCAGTCTCTTCACATTTACAGGAGCTGTTATATCGTGCTAGGAACTATCTCAGTCTCTTCACATTTACAGAAGCTGTTATATCGTGCTAGGAACTATCTCAGTCTCTTCACATTTACAGGATCTGTTATATCGTGCTAGGAACTATCTCAGTCTCTTCACATTCACAGGAGCTGTTATATCGTGCTAGTAACTAACTTAGTCTCTTCACATTTACAGGAGCTGTTATATCGTGCTAGTAACTAACTTAGTCTCTTCACATTTACAGGAGCTGTTATATCGTGCTAGGAACTATCTCAGTCTCTTCACATTTACAGGAGCTGTTATATCGTACTAGGAACTATCTCAGTCTCTTCACATTTACAAGATCTGTTATATTGTGCTAGGAACTATCTCAGTCTCTTCACATTTACAGGAGCTGTTATATCGTGCTAGGAACTATCTTAGTCTCTTCACATTTAAAGGAGCTGTTATATCGTGCTAGGAACTATCTCAGTCTCTTCACATTTACAGGATCTGTTATATCGTGCTAGTAACTATCTCAGTCTCTTCACATTTACAGGAGCTGTTATATCGTGCTTTGAACTATCTTAGTCTCTTCACATTTACAGGAGCTGTTATATCGTGCTTGGAACTATCTTAGTCTCTTCACATTTACAGGAGCTGTTATATCGTGGTAGGAACTATCTCAGTCTCTTCACATTTACAGGAGCTGTTATATCGTGCTTGGAACTATCTTAGTCTCTTCACATTTACAGGAGCTGTTATATCGTGCTAGGAACTATCTCAGTCTCTTCACATTTACAGGAGCTGTTATATCGTGCTTGGAACTATCTTAGTCCCTTCACATTTACAGGAGCTGTTATATCGTGCTAGGAACTATCTTAGTCTCTTCACATTTACAGGAGCTGTTATATCGTGCTTGGAACTATCTTAGTCTCTTCACATTTACAGGAGCTGTTATATCGTGCTAGGAACTATCTCAGTCTCTTCACATTTACAGGATCTGTTATATCGTGCTAGGAACTATCTCAGTCTCTTCACATTTACAGGATCTGTTATATCGTGCTTGGAACTATCTCAGTCTCTTCACATTTACAGGAGCTGTTATATCGTGCTAGTAACTAACTTAGTCTCTTCACATTTACAGGAGCTGTTATATCGTGCTAGGAACTATCTCAGTCTCTTCACATTTACAGGAGCTGTTATATCGTACTAGGAACTATCTCAGTCTCTTCACATTTACAAGATCTGTTATATTGTGCTAGGAACTATCTCAGTCTCTTCACATTTACAGGAGCTGTTATATCGTGCTAGGAACTATCTTAGTCTCTTCACATTTAAAGGAGCTGTTATATCGTGCTAGGAACTATCTCAGTCTCTTCACATTTACAGGATCTGTTATATCGTGCTAGTAACTATCTCAGTCTCTTCACATTTACAGGAGCTGTTATATCGTGCTTTGAACTATCTTAGTCTCTTCACATTTACAGGAGCTGTTATATCGTGCTTGGAACTATCTTAGTCTCTTCACATTTACAGGAGCTGTTATATCGTGGTAGGAACTATCTCAGTCTCTTCACATTTACAGGAGCTGTTATATCGTGCTTGGAACTATCTTAGTCTCTTCACATTTACAGGAGCTGTTATATCGTGCTAGGAACTATCTCAGTCTCTTCACATTTACAGGAGCTGTTATATCGTGCTTGGAACTATCTTAGTCCCTTCACATTTACAGGAGCTGTTATATCGTGCTAGGAACTATCTTAGTCTCTTCACATTTACAGGAGCTGTTATATCGTGCTTGGAACTATCTTAGTCTCTTCACATTTACAGGAGCTGTTATATCGTGCTAGGAACTATCTCAGTCTCTTCACATTTACAGGAGCTGTTATATCGTGCTTGGAACTATCTTAGTCCCTTCACATTTACAAGAGCTGTTATATCGTGCTAGGAACTATCTTAGTCTCTTCACATTTACAGGAGCTGTTATATCGTGCTAGGAACTATCTCAGTCTCTTCACATTTACAGGAGCTGTTATATCGTGCTTGGAACTATCTCAGTCTCTTCACACTTACAGGAGCTGTTATATCGTGCTTTGAACTATCTCAGTCTCTTCACATTTACAGGATCTGTTATATCGTGCTAGTAACTATCTTAGTCTCTTCACATTTACAGGATCTGTTATATCGTGCTAGGATCTATCTCAGTCTCTTCACATTTACAGGAGCTGTTATATCGTGCTAGGAACTATCTCATTCTCCTCACATTTACAGTAGCTGTTAAATCGTGCTAGTAACTATCTCTGTCTCTTCACATTTACAGGAGATGTTAAATCGTGCTAGTAACTATCTCTGTATCTTCACATTTACAGGAGCTGTTACATCGTGCTAGGAACTATCTCAGTTTCTTCACCTTTACAGGAGCTGTTATATCGTGCTAGGAACTATCTCAGTCTCTTCACATTTACAGGAGCTGTTATATCGTGCTAGGAACTATCTCAGTCTATTCACATTTACAGGATCTGTTATATCGTGCTAGTAACTATCTCAGTCTCTTCACATTTACAGGAGCTGTTATATCGTGCTAGTAACTATCTCAGTCTCTTCACATTTACAGGAGCTGTTAAATCGTGCTAGTAACTATCTCTGTATCTTCACATTTACATGAGCTGTTATATCGTGCTAGGATCTATCTCAGTCTCTTCACATTTACAGGAGCTGTTATATCGTGCTAGGAACTATCTCAGTCTCTTCACATTTACAGGAGCTGTTATATCGTGCTAGGAACTATATCAGTCTCTTCACATTTATAGGATCTGTTATATCGTGCTAGTAACTATCTCAGTCTCTTCAAATATACAGGAGCTGTTATATCGTGCTAGGAACTATCTCAGTCTCTTCACATTTACAGGAGCTGTTATATCGTGCTTTGAACTATCTTAGTCTCTTCACATTTACAGGAGCTGTTATATCGTGCTTGGAACTATCTTAGTCTCTTCACATTTACAGGAGCTGTTATATCGTGCTTGGAACTATCTCAGTCTCTTCACATTTACAGGAGCTGTTATATCGTGCTTGGAACTATCTCAGTCTCTTCACATTTACAGGATCTGTTATATCGTGCTAGTAACTATCTCAGTCTCTTCACATTTACAGGAGCTGTTATATCGTGCTAGGATCTATCTCAGTCTCTTCACATTTACAGGATCTGTTATATCGTGCTAGTAACTATCTTAGTCTCTTCACATTTACAGGAGCTGTTATATCGTGCTAGTAACTATCTCAGTCTCTTCACATTTACAGGAGCTGTTATATCGTGCTTGGAACTATCTCAGTCTCTTCACATTTACAGGAGCTGTTATATCGTGCTAGGAACTATCTCAGTCTCTTCACATTTACAGAAGCTGTTATATCGTGCTAGGAACTATCTCAGTCTCTTCACATTTACAGGATCTGTTATATCGTGCTAGGAACTATCTCAGTCTCTTCACATTTACAGGATCTGTTATATCGTGCTTGGAACTATCTCAGTCTCTTCACATTTACAGGAGCTGTTATATCGTGCTAGTAACTAACTTAGTCTCTTCACATTAACAGGAGCTGTTATATCGTGCTAGGAACTATCTCAGTCTCTTCACATTTACAGGAGCTGTTATATCGTACTAGGAACTATCTCAGTCTCTTCACATTTACAAGATCTGTTATATTGTGCTAGGAACTATCTCAGTCTCTTCACATTTACAGGAGCTGTTATATCGTGCTAGGAACTATCTTAGTCTCTTCACATTTAAAGGAGCTGTTATATCGTGCTAGGAACTATCTCAGTCTCTTCACATTTACAGGATCTGTTATATCGTGCTAGTAACTATCTCAGTCTCTTCACATTTACAGGAGCTGTTATATCGTGCTTTGAACTATCTTAGTCTCTTCACATTTACAGGAGCTGTTATATCGTGCTTGGAACTATCTTAGTCTCTTCACATTTACAGGAGCTGTTATATCGTGGTAGGAACTATCTCAGTCTCTTCACATTTACAGGAGCTGTTATATCGTGCTTGGAACTATCTTAGTCTCTTCACATTTACAGGAGCTGTTATATCGTGCTAGGAACTATCTCAGTCTCTTCACATTTACAGGAGCTGTTATATCGTGCTTGGAACTATCTTAGTCCCTTCACATTTACAGGAGCTGTTATATCGTGCTAGGAACTATCTTAGTCTCTTCACATTTACAGGAGCTGTTATATCGTGCTAGGAACTATCTCAGTCTCTTCACATTTACAGGAGCTGTTATATCGTGCTAGGAACTATCTCAGTCTCTTCACACTTACAGGAGCTGTTATATCGTGCTTTGAACTATCTCAGTCTCTTCACATTTACAGGATCTGTTATATCGTGCTAGTAACTATCTTAGTCTCTTCACATTTACAGGATCTGTTATATCGTGCTAGGATCTATCTCAGTCTCTTCACATTTACAGGAGCTGTTATATCGTGCTAGGAACTATCTCATTCTCCTCACATTTACAGTAGCTGTTAAATCGTGCTAGTAACTATCTCTGTCTCTTCACATTTACAGGAGATGTTAAATCGTGCTAGTAACTATCTCTGTATCTTCACATTTACAGGAGCTGTTACATCGTGCTAGGAACTATCTCAGTTTCTTCACATTTACAGGAGCTGTTATATCGTGCTAGGAACTATCTCAGTCTCTTCACATTTACAGGAGCTGTTATATCGTGCTAGGAACTATCTCAGTCTATTCACATTTACAGGATCTGTTATATCGTGCTAGTAACTATCTCAGTCTCTTCACATTTACAGGAGCTGTTATATCGTGCTAGTAACTATCTCAGTCTCTTCACATTTACAGGAGCTGTTAAATCGTGCTAGTAACTATCTCTGTCTCTTCACATTTACAGGAGCTGTTAAATCGTGCTAGTAACTATCTCTGTATCTTCACATTTACAGGAGCTGTTATATCGTGCTAGGAACTATCTCAGTCTCTTCACATTTACAGGAGCTGTTATATCGTGCTTGGAACTATCTCAGTCTCTTCACATTTACAGGAGCTGTTATATCGTGCTAGGAACTATCTCAGTCTCTTCACATTTACAGGATCTGTTATATCGTGCTAGTAACTATCTCAGTCTCTTCACATTTACAGGAGCTGTTATATCGTGCTAGGAACTATCTCAGTCTCTTCACATTTACAGGAGCTGTTATATCGTGCTAGGAACTATCTTAGTCTCTTCACATTTACGGGAGCTGTTATATCGTGCTAGGAACTATCTCAGTGTCTTCACATTTACAGGATCTGTTATATCGTGCTAGTAACTATCTCAGTCTCTTCACATTTACAGGAGCTGTTATATCGTGCTTTGAACTATCTTAGTCTCTTCACATTTACAGGAGCTGTTATATCGTGCTTGGAACTATCTTAGTCTCTTCACATTTACAGGAGCTGTTATATCGTGGTAGGAACTATATCAGTCTCTTCACATTTACAGGAGCTGTTATATCGTGCTTGGAACTATCTTAGTCTCTTCACATTTACAGGAGCTGTTATATTGTGCTAGGAACTATCTCAGTCTCTTCACATTTACAGGAGCTGTTATATCGTGCTAGGAACTATCTTAGTCCCTTCACATTTACAGGAGCTGTTATATCGTGCTAGGAACTATCTTAGTCTCTTCACATTTACAGGAGCTGTTATATCGTGCTAGGAACTACCTCAGTCTCTTCACATTTACAGGAGCTGTTATATCGTGCTAGGAACTATCTCAGTCTCTTCACATTTACAGGAGCTGTTATATCGTGCTAGTAACTATCTCAGTCTCTTCACATTTACAGGATCTGTTATATCGTGCTAGTAACTATCTTAGTCTCTTCACATTTACAGGATCTGTTATATCGTGCTAGGATCTATCTCAGTCTCTTCACATTTACAGGAGCTGTTATATCGTGCTAGGAACTATCTCATTCTCCTCACATTTACAGTAGCTGTTAAATCGTGCTAGTAACTATCTCTGTCTCTTCACATTTACAGGTGATGTTAAATCGTGCTAGTAACTATCTCTGTATCTTCACATTTACAGGAGCTGTTACATCGTGCTAGGAACTATCTCAGTCTCTTCACATTTACAGGAGCTGTTATATCGTGCTAGGAACTATCTCAGTCTCTTCACATTTACATGATCTGTTATATCGTGCTAGTAACTATCTCAGTCTCTTCACCTTTACAGGAGCTGTTATATCGTGCTAGTAACTATCTCAGTCTCTTCACATTTACAGGAGCTGTTAAATCGTGCTAGTAACTATCTCTGTCTCTTCACATTTATAGGAGCTGTTAAATCGTGCTAGTAACTATCTCTGTATCTTCAGATTTACAGGAGCTGTTATATCGTGGTAGGAACTATCTCAGTCTCTTCACATTTACAGGAGCTGTTATATCGTGCTAGGAACTATCTCAGTCTCTTCACATTTACAGGAGCTGTTATATCGTGCTAGGAACTATCTCAGTCTCTTCACATTTACAGGAGCTGTTATATCGTGCTTGGAACTATCTCAGTCTCTTCACATTTACAGGATCTGTTATATCGTACTAGTAACTATCTCAGTCTCTTCACATTTACAGGAGCTGTTATATCGTGCTAGGATCTATCTCAGTCTCTTCACATTTACAGGATCTGTTATATCGTGCTAGTAACTATCTTAGTCTCTTCACATTTACAGGAGCTGTTATATCGTGCTAGTAACTATCTCAGTCTCTTCACATTTACAGGAGCTGTTATATCGTGCTTGGAACTATCTCAGTCTCTTCACATTTACAGGAGCTGTTATATCGTGCTAGGAACTATCTCAGTCTCTTCACATTTACAGGATCTGTTATATCGTGCTTGGAACTATCTCAGTCTCTTCACATTTACAGGATCTGTTATATCGTGCTTGGAACTATCTCAATCTCTTCACATTTACAGGAGCTGTTATATCGTGCTAGTAACTAACTTAGTCTCTTCACATTTACAGGAGCTGTTATATCGTGCTAGGAACTATCTCAGTCTATTCACATTTACAGGATCTGTTATATCGTGCTAGTAACTATCTCAGTCTCTTCACATTTACAGGAGCTGTTATATCGTGCTAGTAACTATCTCAGTCTCTTCACATTTACAGGAGCTGTTAAATCATGCTAGTAACTATCTCTGTCTCTTCACATTTACAGGAGCTGTTAAATCGTGCTAGTAACTATCTCTGTATCTTCACATTTACAGGAGCTGTTATATCGTGCTAGTAACTATCTCAGTCTCTTCACATTTACAGGAGCTGTTATATCGTGCTTTGAACTATCTTAGTCTCTTCACATTTACAGGAGCTGTTATATCGTGCTTGGAACTATCTTAGTCTCTTCACATTTACAGGAGCTGTTATATCGTGGTAGGAACTATCTCAGTCTCTTCACATTTACAGGAGCTGTTATATCGTGCTTGGAACTATCTCAGTCTCTTCACATTTACAGGAGCTGTTATATCGTGCTAGGAACTATCTCAGTCTCTTCACATTTACAGGAGCTGTTATATCGTGCTTGGAACTATCTTAGTCCTTTCACATTTACAGGAGCTGTTATATCGTGCTAGGAACTATCTTAGTCTCTTCACATTTACAGGAGCTGTTATATCGTGCTAGGAACTATCTCAGTCTCTTCACATTTTCAGGAGCTGTTATATCGTGCTTGGAACTATCTCAGTCTCTTCACACTTACAGGAGCTGTTATATCGTGCTTTGAACTATCTCAGTCTCTTCACATTTACAGGATCTGTTATATCGTGCTAGTAACTATCTTAGTCTCTTCACATTTACAGGATCTGTTATATCGTGCTAGGATCTATCTCAGTCTCTTCACATTTACAGGAGCTGTTATATCGTGCTAGGAACTATCTCATTCTCCTCACATTTACAGTAGCTGTTAAATCGTGCTAGTAACTATCTCAGTCTCTTCACATTTACAGGAGATGTTAAATCGTGCTAGTAACTATCTCTGTATCTTCACATTTACAGGAGCTGCTACATCGTGCTAGGAACTATCTCAGTTTCTTCACATTTACAGGAGCTGTTATATCGTGCTAGGAACTATCTCAGTCTCTTCACATTTACAGGAGATGTTATATCGTGCTAGGAACTATCTCAGTCTATTCACATTTACAGGATCTGTTATATCGTGCTAGGAACTATCTCAGTCTCTTCACATTTACAGGAGCTGTTATATCGTGCTAGTAACTATCTCAGTCTCTTCACATTTACAGGAGCTGTTAAATCGTGCTAGTAACTATCTCTGTCTCTTCACATTTACAGGAGCTGTTAAATCGTGCTAGTAACTATCTCTGTATCTTCACATTTACATGAGCTGTTATATCGTGCTAGGAACTATCTCAGTCTCTTCACATTTACAGGAGCTGTTATATCGTGCTAGGAACTATCTCAGTCTCTTCACATTTACAGGAGCTGTTATATCGTGCTAGGAACTATCTCAGTCTCTTCACATTTATAGGATCTGTTATATCGTGCTAGTAACTATCTCAGTCTCTTCAAATATACAGGAGCTGTTATATCGTGCTAGGAACTATCTCAGTCTCTTCACATTTACAGGAGCTGTTATATCGTGCTTTGAACTATCTTAGTCTCTTCACATTTACAGGAGCTGTTATATCGTGCTTGGAACTATCTTAGTCTCTTCACATTTACAGGAGCTGTTATATCGTGCTTGGAACTATCTCAGTCTCTTCACATTTACAGGAGCTGTTATATCGTGCTTGGAACTATCTCAGTCTCTTCACATTTACAGGATCTGT
Organism: Bathymodiolus brooksi; assembly: GCA_963680875.1. Lineage (NCBI taxonomy): Eukaryota > Metazoa > Mollusca > Bivalvia > Mytilida > Modiolidae > Bathymodiolus > Bathymodiolus brooksi. The sequence continues at coordinate 13,780,473 of OY804583.1, read as the reverse complement.
TATATCGTGCTAGTAACTATCTCAGTCTCTTCACATTTACAGGAGCTGTTATATCGTGCTAGGATCTATCTCAGTCTCTTCACATTTACAGGATCTGTTATATCGTGCTAGTAACTGTCTTAGTCTCTTCACATTTACAGGAGCTGTTATATCGTGCTAGGAACTATCTCAGTCTCTTCACATTTACAGAAGCTGTTATATCGTGCTAGGAACTATCTCAGTCTCTTCACATTTACAGGATCTGTTATATCGTGCTAGGAACTATCTCAGTCTCTTCACATTTACAGGATCTGTTATATCGTGCTTGGAACTATCTCAGTCTCTTCACATTTACAGGAGCTGTTATATCGTGCTAGTAACTAACTTAGTCTCTTCACATTTACAGGAGCTGTTATATCGTGCTAGGAACTATCTCAGTCTCTTCACATTTACAGGAGCTGTTATATCGTACTAGGAACTATCTCAGTCTCTTCACATTTACAAGATCTGTTATATTGTGCTAGTAACTATCTCAGTCTCTTCACATTTACAGGAGCTGTTATATCGTGCTAGGAACTATCTTAGTCTCTTCACATTTAAAGGAGCTGTTATATCGTGCTAGGAACTATCTCAGTCTCTTCACATTTACAGGATCTGTTATATCGTGCTAGTAACTATCTCAGTCTCTTCACATTTACAGGAGCTGTTATATCGTGCTTTGAACTATCTTAGTCTCTTCACATTTACAGGAGCTGTTATATCGTGCTTGGAACTATCTTAGTCTCTTCACATTTACAGGAGCTGTTATATCGTGGTAGGAACTATCTCAGTCTCTTCACATTTACAGGAGCTGTTATATCGTGCTTGGAACTATCTTAGTCTCTTCACATTTACAGGAGCTGTTATATCGTGCTAGGAACTATCTCAGTCTCTTCACATTTACAGGAGCTGTTATATCGTGCTTGGAACTATCTTAGTCCCTTCACATTTACAGGAGCTGTTATATCGTGCTAGGAACTATCTTAGTCTCTTCACATTTACAGGAGCTGTTATATCGTGCTTGGAACTATCTTAGTCTCTTCACATTTACAGGAGCTGTTATATCGTGCTAGGAACTATCTCAGTCTCTTCACATTTACAGGAGCTGTTATATCGTGCTAGGAACTATCTCATTCTCCTCACATTTACAGTAGCTGTTAAATCGTGCTAGTAACTATCTCTGTCTCTTCACATTTACAGGTGATGTTAAATCGTGCTAGTAACTATCTCTGTATCTTCACATTTACAGGAGCTGTTACATCGTGCTAGGAACTATCTCAGTCTCTTCACATTTACAGGAGCTGTTATATCGTGCTAGGAACTATCTCAGTCTATTCACATTTACATGATCTGTTATATCGTGCTAGTAACTATCTCAGTCTCTTCACATTTACAGGAGCTGTTATATCGTGCTAGTAACTATCTCAGTCTCTTCACATTTACAGGAGCTGTTAAATCGTGCTAGTAACTATCTCTGTCTCTTCACATTTACAGGAGCTGTTAAATCGTGCTAGTAACTATCTCTGTATCTTCAGATTTACAGGAGCTGTTATATCGTGGTAGGAACTATCTCAGTCTCTTCACATTTACAGGAGCTGTTATATCGTGCTAGGAACTATCTCAGTCTCTTCACATTTACAGGAGCTGTTATATCGTGCTAGGAACTATCTCAGTCTCTTCACATTTACAGGAGCTGTTATATCGTGCTTGGAACTATCTCAGTCTCTTCACATTTACAGGATCTGTTATATCGTACTAGTAACTATCTCAGTCTCTTCACATTTACAGGAGCTGTTATATCGTGCTAGGATCTATCTCAGTCTCTTCACATTTACAGGATCTGTTATATCGTGCTAGTAACTATCTTAGTCTCTTCACATTTACAGGAGCTGTTATATCGTGCTAGTAACTATCTCAGTCTCTTCACATTTACAGGAGCTGTTATATCGTGCTTGGAACTATCTCAGTCTCTTCACATTTACAGGAGCTGTTATATCGTGCTAGGAACTATCTCAGTCTCTTCACATTTACAGGATCTGTTATATCGTGCTTGGAACTATCTCAGTCTCTTCACATTTACAGGATCTGTTATATCGTGCTTGGAACTATCTCAATCTCTTCACATTTACAGGAGCTGTTATATCGTGCTTGGAACTAACTTAGTCTCTTCACATTTACAGGAGCTGTTATATCGTGCTAGGAACTATCTCAGTCTATTCACATTTACAGGATCTGTTATATCGTGCTAGTAACTATCTCAGTCTCTTCACATTTACAGGAGCTGTTATATCGTGCTAGTAACTATCTCAGTCTCTTCACATTTACAGGAGCTGTTAAATCGTGCTAGTAACTATCTCTGTCTCTTCACATTTACAGGAGCTGTTAAATCGTGCTAGTAACTATCTCTGTATCTTCACATTTACAGGAGCTGTTATATCGTGCTAGTAACTATCTCAGTCTCTTCACATTTACAGGAGCTGTTATATCGTGCTTTGAACTATCTTAGTCTCTTCACATTTACAGGAGCTGTTATATCGTGCTTGGAACTATCTTAGTCTCTTCACATTTACAGGAGCTGTTATATCGTGGTAGGAACTATCTCAGTCTCTTCACATTTACAGGAGCTGTTATATCGTGCTTGGAACTATCTTAGTCTCTTCACATTTACAGGAGCTGTTATATCGTGCTAGGAACTATCTCAGTCTCTTCACATTTACAGGAGCTGTTATATCGTGCTTGGAACTATCTTAGTCCTTTCACATTTACAGGAGCTGTTATATCGTGCTAGGAACTATCTTAGTCTCTTCACATTTACAGGAGCTGTTATATCGTGCTAGGAACTATCTCAGTCTCTTCACATTTACAGGAGCTGTTATATCGTGCTTGGAACTATCTCAGTCTCTTCACACTTACAGGAGCTGTTATATCGTGCTTTGAACTATCTCAGTCTCTTCACATTTACAGGATCTGTTATATCGTGCTAGTAACTATCTTAGTCTCTTCACATTTACAGGATCTGTTATATCGTGCTAGGATCTATCTCAGTCTCTTCACATTTACAGGAGCTGTTATATCGTGCTAGGAACTATCTCATTCTCCTCACATTTACAGTAGCTGTTAAATCGTGCTAGTAACTATCTCAGTCTCTTCACATTTACAGGAGATGTTAAATCGTGCTAGTAACTATCTCTGTATCTTCACATTTACAGGAGCTGCTACATCGTGCTAGGAACTATCTCAGTTTCTTCACATTTACAGGAGCTGTTATATCGTGCTAGGAACTATCTCAGTCTCTTCACATTTACAGGAGATGTTATATCGTGCTAGGAACTATCTCAGTCTATTCACATTTACAGGATCTGTTATATCGTGCTAGGAACTATCTCAGTCTCTTCACATTTACAGGAGCTGTTATATCGTGCTAGTAACTATCTCAGTCTCTTCACATTTACAGGAGCTGTTAAATCGTGCTAGTAACTATCTCTGTCTCTTCACATTTACAGGAGCTGTTAAATCGTGCTAGTAACTATCTCTGTATCTTCACATTTACATGAGCTGTTATATCGTGCTAGGAACTATCTCAGTCTCTTCACATTTACAGGAGCTGTTATATCGTGCTAGGAACTATCTCAGTCTCTTCACATTTACAGGAGCTGTTATATCGTGCTAGGAACTATCTCAGTCTCTTCACATTTATAGGATCTGTTATATCGTGCTAGTAACTATCTCAGTCTCTTCAAATATACAGGAGCTGTTATATCGTGCTAGGAACTATCTCAGTCTCTTCACATTTACAGGAGCTGTTATATCGTGCTTTGAACTATCTTAGTCTCTTCACATTTACAGGAGCTGTTATATGGTGCTTGGAACTATCTTAGTCTCTTCACATTTACAGGAGCTGTTATATCGTGCTTGGAACTATCTCAGTCTCTTCACATTTACAGGAGCTGTTATATCGTGCTTGGAACTATCTCAGTCTCTTCACATTTACAGGATCTGTTATATCGTGCTAGTAACTATCTCAGTCTCTTCACATTTACAGGAGCTGTTATATCGTGCTAGGATCTATCTCAGTCTCTTCACATTTACAGGATCTGTTATATCGTGCTAGTAACTGTCTTAGTCTCTTCACATTTACAGGAGCTGTTATATCGTGCTAGGAACTATCTCAGTCTCTTCACATTTACAGAAGCTGTTATATCGTGCTAGGAACTATCTCAGTCTCTTCACATTTACAGGATCTGTTATATCGTGCTAGTAACTATCTCAGTCTCTTCACATTTACAGGATCTGTTATATCGTGCTTGGAACTATCTCAGTCTCTTCACATTTACAGGAGCTGTTATATCGTGCTAGTAACTAACTTAGTCTCTTCACATTTACAGGAGCTGTTATATCGTGCTAGGAACTATCTCAGTCTCTTCACATTTACAGGAGCTGTTATATCGTACTAGGAACTATCTCAGTCTCTTCACATTTACAAGATCTGTTATATTGTGCTAGGAACTATCTCAGTCTCTTCACATTTACAGGAGCTGTTATATCGTGCTAGGAACTATCTTAGTCTCTTCACATTTAAAGGAGCTGTTATATCGTGCTAGGAACTATCTCAGTCTCTTCACATTTACAGGATCTGTTATATCGTGCTAGTAACTATCTCAGTCTCTTCACATTTACAGGAGCTGTTATATCGTGCTTTGAACTATCTTAGTCTCTTCACATTTACAGGAGCTGTTATATCGTGCTTGGAACTATCTTAGTCTCTTCACATTTACAGGAGCTGTTATATCGTGGTAGGAACTATCTCAGTCTCTTCACATTTACAGGAGCTGTTATATCGTGCTTGTAACTATCTTAGTCTCTTCACATTTACAGGAGCTGTTATATCGTGCTAGGAACTATCTCAGTCTCTTCACATTTACAGGAGCTGTTATATCGTGCTTGGAACTATCTTAGTCCCTTCACATTTACAGGAGCTGTTATATCGTGCTAGGAACTATCTTAGTCTCTTCACATTTACAGGAGCTGTTATATCGTGCTTGGAACTATCTTAGTCTCTTCACATTTACAGGAGCTGTTATATCGTGCTAGGAACTATCTCAGTCTCTTCACATTTACAGGAGCTGTTATATCGTGCTTGGAACTATCTTAGTCCCTTCACATTTACAAGAGCTGTTATATCGTGCTAGGAACTATCTTAGTCTCTTCACATTTACAGGAGCTGTTATATCGTGCTAGGAACTATCTCAGTCTCTTCACATTTACAGGAGCTGTTATATCGTGCTTGGAACTATCTCAGTCTCTTCACACTTACAGGAGCTGTTATATCGTGCTAGTAACTATCTCTGTATCTTCACATTTACATGAGCTGTTATATCGTGCTAGGAACTATCTCAGTCTCTTCACATTTACAGGAGCTGTTATATCGTGCTAGGAACTATCTCAGTCTCTTCACATTTATAGGATCTGTTATATCGTGCTAGTAACTATCTCAGTCTCTTCAAATATACAGGAGCTGTTATATCGTGCTAGGAACTATCTCAGTCTCTTCACATTTACAGGAGCTGTTATATCGTGCTTTGAACTATCTTAGTCTCTTCACATTTACAGGAGCTGTTATATCGTGCTTGGAACTATCTCAGTCTCTTCACATTTACAGGAGCTGTTATATCGTGCTTGGAACTATCTCAGTCTCTTCACATTTACAGGAGCTGTTATATCGTGCTTGGAACTATCTCAGTCTCTTCACATTTACAGGAGCTGTTATATCGTGCTAGGAACTATCTCAGTCTCTTCACATTTACAGGAGCTGTTATATCGTGCTTGGAACTATCTTAGTCCCTTCACATTTACAGGAGCTGTTATATCGTGCTAGGAACTATCTTAGTCTCTTCACATTTACAGTAGCTGTTAAATCGTGCTAGTAACTATCTCTGTCTCTTCACATTTACAGGAGATGTTAAATCGTGCTAGTAACTATCTCTGTATCTTCACATTTACAGGAGCTGTTACATCGTGCTAGGAACTATCTCAGTTTCTTCACATTTACAGGAGCTGTTATATCGTGCTAGGAACTATCTCAGTCTCTTCACATTTACAGGAGCTGTTATATCGTGCTAGGAACTATCTCAGTCTATTCACATTTACAGGATCTGTTATATCGTGCTAGTAACTATCTCAGTCTCTTCACATTTACAGGAGCTGTTATATCGTGCTAGTAACTATCTCAGTCTCTTCACATTTACAGGAGCTGTTAAATCGTGTTAGTAACTATCTCTGTCTCTTCACATTTACAGGAGCTGTTAAATCGTGCTAGTAACTATCTCTGTATCTTCACATTTACAGGAGCTGTTATATCGTGCTAGGAACTATCTCAGTCTCTTCACATTTACAGGAGCTGTTATATCGTGCTTGGAACTATCTCAGTCTCTTCACATTTACAGGAGCTGTTATATCGTGCTTTGAACTATCTTAGTCTCTTCACATTTACAGGAGCTGTTATATCGTGCTTGGAACTATCTTAGTCTCTTCACATTTACAGGAGCTGTTATATCGTGGTAGGAACTATCTCAGTCTCTTCACATTTACAGGAGCTGTTATATCGTGCTTGGAACTATCTTAGTCTCTTCACATTTACAGGAGCTGTTATATCGTGCTAGGAACTATCTCAGTCTCTTCACATTTACAGGAGCTGTTATATCGTGCTTGGAACTATCTTAGTCCCTTCACATTTACAGGAGCTGTTATATCGTGCTAGGAACTATCTTAGTCTCTTCACATTTACAGGAGCTGTTATATCGTGCTTGGAACTATCTTAGTCCCTTCACATTTACAGGAGCTGTTATATCGTGCTAGGAACTATCTTAGTCTCTTCACATTTACAGTAGCTGTTAAATCGTGCTAGTAACTATCTCTGTCTCTTCACATTTACAGGAGATGTTAAATCGTGCTAGTAACTATCTCTGTATCTTCACATTTACAGGAGCTGTTACATCGTGCTAGGAACTATCTCAGTTTCTTCACATTTACAGGAGCTGTTATATCGTGCTAGGAACTATCTCAGTCTCTTCACATTTACAGGAGCTGTTATATCGTGCTAGGAACTATCTCAGTCTATTCACATTTACAGGATCTGTTATATCGTGCTAGTAACTATCTCAGTCTCTTCACATTTACAGGAGCTGTTATATCGTGCTAGTAACTATCTCAGTCTCTTCACATTTACAGGAGCTGTTAAATCGTGTTAGTAACTATCTCTGTCTCTTCACATTTACAGGAGCTGTTAAATCGTGCTAGTAACTATCTCTGTATCTTCACATTTACAGGAGCTGTTATATCGTGCTAGGAACTATCTCAGTCTCTTCACATTTACAGGAGCTGTTATATCGTGCTTGGAACTATCTCAGTCTCTTCACATTTACAGGAGCTGTTATATCGTGCTTTGAACTATCTTAGTCTCTTCACATTTACAGGAGCTGTTATATCGTGCTTGGAACTATCTTAGTCTCTTCACATTTACAGGAGCTGTTATATCGTGGTAGGAACTATCTCAGTCTCTTCACATTTACAGGAGCTGTTATATCGTGCTTGGAACTATCTTAGTCTCTTCACATTTACAGGAGCTGTTATATCGTGCTAGGAACTATCTCAGTCTCTTCACATTTACAGGAGCTGTTATATCGTGCTTGGAACTATCTTAGTCCCTTCACATTTACAGGAGCTGTTATATCGTGCTAGGAACTATCTTAGTCTCTTCACATTTACAGGAGCTGTTATATCGTGCTTGGAACTATCTTAGTCTCTTCACATTTACAGGAGCTGTTATATCGTGCTAGGAACTATCTCAGTCTCTTCACATTTACAGGAGCTGTTATATCGTGCTTGGAACTATCTTAGTCCCTTCACATTTACAAGAGCTGTTATATCGTGCTAGGAACTATCTTAGTCTCTTCACATTTACAGGAGCTGTTATATCGTGCTAGGAACTATCTCAGTCTCTTCACATTTACAGGAGCTGTTATATCGTGCTTGGAACTATCTCAGTCTCTTCACACTTACAGGAGCTGTTATATCGTGCTAGTAACTATCTCTGTATCTTCACATTTACATGAGCTGTTATATCGTGCTAGGAACTATCTCAGTCTCTTCACATTTACAGGAGCTGTTATATCGTGCTAGGAACTATCTCAGTCTCTTCACATTTACAGGAGCTGTTATATCGTGCTAGGAACTATCTCAGTCTCTTCACATTTATAGGATCTGTTATATCGTGCTAGTAACTATCTCAGTCTCTTCTAATATACAGGAGCTGTTATATCGTGCTAGGAACTATCTCAGTCTCTTCACATTTACAGGAGCTGTTATATCGTGCTTTGAACTATCTTAGTCTCTTCACATTTACAGGAGCTGTTATATCGTGCTTGGAACTATCTCAGTCTCTTCACATTTACAGGAGCTGTTATATCGTGCTTGGAACTATCTCAGTCTCTTCACATTTACAGGAGCTGTTATATCGTGCTTGGAACTATCTCAGTCTCTTCACATTTACAGGATCTGTTATATCGTGCTAGTAACTATCTCAGTCTCTTCACATTTACAGGAGCTGTTATATCGTGCTAGGATCTATCTCAGTCTCTTCACATTTACAGGATCTGTTATATCGTGCTAGTAACTATCTTAGTCTCTTCACATTTACAGGAGCTGTTATATCGTGCTAGTAACTATCTCAGTCTCTTCACATTTACAGGAGCTGTTATATCGTGCTTGGAACTATCTCAGTCTCTTCACATTTACAGGAGCTGTTATATCGTGCTAGGAACTATCTCAGTCTCTTCACATTTACAGAAGCTGTTATATCGTGCTAGGAACTATCTCAGTCTCTTCACATTTACAGGATCTGTTATATCGTGCTAGGAACTATCTCAGTCTCTTCACATTTACAGGATCTGTTATATCGTGCTTGGAACTATCTCAGTCTCTTCACATTTACAGGAGCTGTTATATCGTGCTAGTAACTAACTTAGTCTCTTCACATTAACAGGAGCTGTTATATCGTGCTAGGAACTATCTCAGTCTCTTCACATTTACAGGAGCTGTTATATCGTACTAGGAACTATCTCAGTCTCTTCACATTTACAAGATCTGTTATATTGTGCTAGGAACTATCTCAGTCTCTTCACATTTACAGGAGCTGTTATATCGTGCTAGGAACTATCTTAGTCTCTTCACATTTAAAGGAGCTGTTATATCGTGCTAGGAACTATCTCAGTCTCTTCACATTTACAGGATCTGTTATATCGTGCTAGTAACTATCTCAGTCTCTTCACATTTACAGGAGCTGTTATATCGTGCTAGGAACTATTTTAGTCTCTTCACATTTACAGGAGCTGTTATATCGTGCTTGGAACTATCTTAGTCTCTTCACATTTACAGGAGCTGTTATATCGTGGTAGGAACTATCTCAGTCTCTTCACATTTACAGGAGCTGTTATATCGTGCTTGGAACTATCTTAGTCTCTTCACATTTACAGGAGCTGTTATATCGTGCTAGGAACTATCTCAGTCTCTTCACATTTACAGGAGCTGTTATATCGTGCTTGGAACTATCTTAGTCCCTTCACATTTACAGGAGCTGTTATATCGTGCTAGGAACTATCTTAGTCTCTTCACATTTACAGTAGCTGTTAAATCGTGCTAGTAACTATCTCTGTCTCTTCACATTTACAGGAGATGTTAAATCGTGCTAGTAACTATCTCTGTATCTTCACATTTACAGGAGCTGTTACATCGTGCTAGGAACTATCTCAGTTTCTTCACATTTACAGGAGCTGTTATATCGTGCTAGGAACTATCTCAGTCTCTTCACATTTACAGGAGCTGTTATATCGTGCTAGGAACTATCTCAGTCTATTCACATTTACAGGATCTGTTATATCGTGCTAGTAACTATCTCAGTCTCTTCACATTTACAGGAGCTGTTATATCGTGCTAGTAACTATCTCAGTCTCTTCACATTTACAGGAGCTGTTAAATCGTGTTAGTAACTATCTCTGTCTCTTCACATTTACAGGAGCTGTTAAATCGTGCTAGTAACTATCTCTGTATCTTCACATTTACAGGAGCTGTTATATCGTGCTAGGAACTATCTCAGTCTCTTCACATTTACAGGAGCTGTTATATCGTGCTTGGAACTATCTCAGTCTCTTCACATTTACAGGAGCTGTTATATCGTGCTTTGAACTATCTTAGTCTCTTCACATTTACAGGAGCTGTTATATCGTGCTTGGAACTATCTTAGTCTCTTCACATTTACAGGAGCTGTTATATCGTGGTAGGAACTATCTCAGTCTCTTCACATTTACAGGAGCTGTTATATCGTGCTTGGAACTATCTTAGTCTCTTCACATTTACAGGAGCTGTTATATCGTGCTAGGAACTATCTCAGTCTCTTCACATTTACAGGAGCTGTTATATCGTGCTTGGAACTATCTTAGTCCCTTCACATTTACAGGAGCTGTTATATCGTGCTAGGAACTATCTTAGTCTCTTCACATTTACAGGAGCTGTTATATCGTGCTTGGAACTATCTTAGTCTCTTCACATTTACAGGAGCTGTTATATCGTGCTAGGAACTATCTCAGTCTCTTCACATTTACAGGAGCTGTTATATCGTGCTTGGAACTATCTTAGTCCCTTCACATTTACAAGAGCTGTTATATCGTGCTAGGAACTATCTTAATCTCTTCACATTTACAGGAGCTGTTATATCGTGCTAGGAACTATCTCAGTCTCTTCACATTTACAGGAGCTGTTATATCGTGCTTGGAACTATCTCAGTCTCTTCACACTTACAGGAGCTGTTATATCGTGCTAGTAACTATCTCTGTATCTTCACATTTACAGGAGCTGTTATATCGTGCTAGGAACTATCTCAGTCTCTTCACATTTACAGGAGCTGTTATATCGTGCTAGGAACTATCTCAGTCTCTTCACATTTACAGGAGCTGTTATATCGTGCTAGGAACTATCTCAGTCTCTTCACATTTATAGGATCTGTTATATCGTGCTAGTAACTATCTCAGTCTCTTCAAATATACAGGAGCTGTTATATCGTGCTAGGAACTATCTCAGTCTCTTCACATTTACAGGAGCTGTTATATCGTGCTTTGAACTATCTTAGTCTCTTCACATTTACAGGAGCTGTTATATCGTGCTTGGAACTATCTCAGTCTCTTCACATTTACAGGAGCTGTTATATCGTGCTTGGAACTATCTCAGTCTCTTCACATTTACAGGAGCTGTTATATCGTGCTTGGAACTATCTCAGTCTCTTCACATTTACAGGATCTGTTATATCGTGCTAGTAACTATCCCAGTCTCTTCACATTTACAGGAGCTGTTATATCGTGCTAGGATCTATCTCAGTCTCTTCACATTTACAGGATCTGTTATATCGTGCTAGTAACTATCTTAGTCTCTTCACATTTACAGGAGCTGTTATATCGTGCTAGTAACTATCTCAGTCTCTTCACATTTACAGGAGCTGTTATATCGTGCTTGGAACTATCTCAGTCTCTTCACATTTACAGGAGCTGTTATATCGTGCTAGGAACTATCTCAGTCTCTTCACATTTACAGAAGCTGTTATATCGTGCTAGGAACTATCTCAGTCTCTTCACATTTACAGGATCTGTTATATCGTGCTAGGAACTATCTCAGTCTCTTCACATTTACAGGATCTGTTATATCGTGCTTGGAACTATCTCAGTCTCTTCACATTTACAGGAGCTGTTATATCGTGCTAGTAACTAACTTAGTCTCTTCACATTAACAGGAGCTGTTATATCGTGCTAGGAACTATCTCAGTCTCTTCACATTTACAGGAGCTGTTATATCGTACTAGGAACTATCTCAGTCTCTTCACATTTACAAGATCTGTTATATTGTGCTAGGAACTATCTCAGTCTCTTCACATTTACAGGAGCTGTTATATCGTGCTAGGAACTATCTTAGTCTCTTCACATTTAAAGGAGCTGTTATATCGTGCTAGGAACTATCTCAGTCTCTTCACATTTACAGGATCTGTTATATCGTGCTAGTAACTATCTCAGTCTCTTCACATTTACAGGAGCTGTTATATCGTGCTAGGAACTATCTTAGTCTCTTCACATTTACAGGAGCTGTTATATCGTGCTTGGAACTATCTTAGTCTCTTCACATTTACAGGAGCTGTTATATCGTGGTAGGAACTATCTCAGTCTCTTCACATTTACAGGAGCTGTTATATCGTGCTTGGAACTATCTTAGTCTCTTCACATTTACAGGAGCTGTTATATCGTGCTAGGAACTATCTCAGTCTCTTCACATTTACAGGAGCTGTTATATCGTGCTTGGAACTATCTTAGTCCCTTCACATTTACAGGAGCTGTTATATCGTGCTAGGAACTATCTTAGTCTCTTCACATTTACAGTAGCTGTTAAATCGTGCTAGTAACTATCTCTGTCTCTTCACATTTACAGGAGATGTTAAATCGTGCTAGTAACTATCTCTGTATCTTCACATTTACAGGAGCTGTTACATCGTGCTAGGAACTATCTCAGTTTCTTCACATTTACAGGAGCTGTTATATCGTGCTAGGAACTATCTCAGTCTCTTCACATTTACAGGAGCTGTTATATCGTGCTAGGAACTATCTCAGTCTATTCACATTTACAGGATCTGTTATATCGTGCTAGTAACTATCTCAGTCTCTTCACATTTACAGGAGCTGTTATATCGTGCTAGGAACTATCTTAGTCTCTTCACATTTACAGGAGCTGTTATATCGTGCTTGGAACTATCTTAGTCTCTTCACATTTACAGGAGCTGTTATATCGTGGTAGGAACTATCTCAGTCTCTTCACATTTACAGGAGCTGTTATATCGTGCTTGGAACTATCTTAGTCTCTTCACATTTACAGGAGCTGTTATATCGTGCTAGGAACTATCTCAGTCTCTTCACATTTACAGGAGCTGTTATATCGTGCTTGGAACTATCTTAGTCCCTTCACATTTACAGGAGCTGTTATATCGTGCTAGGAACTATCTTAGTCTCTTCACATTTACAGTAGCTGTTAAATCGTGCTAGTAACTATCTCTGTCTCTTCACATTTACAGGAGATGTTAAATCGTGCTAGTAACTATCTCTGTATCTTCACATTTACAGGAGCTGTTACATCGTGCTAGGAACTATCTCAGTTTCTTCACATTTACAGGAGCTGTTATATCGTGCTAGGAACTATCTCAGTCTCTTCACATTTACAGGAGCTGTTATATCGTGCTAGGAACTATCTCAGTCTATTCACATTTACAGGATCTGTTATATCGTGCTAGTAACTATCTCAGTCTCTTCACATTTACAGGAGCTGTTATATCGTGCTAGTAACTATCTCAGTCTCTTCACATTTACAGGAGCTGTTAAATCGTGTTAGTAACTATCTCTGTCTCTTCACATTTACAGGAGCTGTTAAATCGTGCTAGTAACTATCTCTGTATCTTCACATTTACAGGAGCTGTTATATCGTGCTAGGAACTATCTCAGTCTCTTCACATTTACAGGAGCTGTTATATCGTGCTTGGAACTATCTCAGTCTCTTCACATTTACAGGAGCTGTTATATCGTGCTAGGAACTATCTCAGTCTCTTCACATTTACAGGATCTGTTATATCGTGCTAGTAACTATCTCAGTCTCTTCACATTTACAGGAGCTGTTATATCGTGCTAGGAACTATCTCAGTCTCTTCACATTTACAGGAGCTGTTATATCGTGCTAGGAACTATCTTAGTCTCTTCACATTTACGGGAGCTGTTATATCGTGCTAGGAACTATCTCAGTCTCTTCACATTTACAGGATCTGTTATATCGTGCTAGTAACTATCTCAGTCTCTTCACATTTACAGGAGCTGTTATATCGTGCTTTGAACTATCTTAGTCTCTTCACATTTACAGGAGCTGTTATATCGTGCTTGGAACTATCTTAGTCTCTTCACATTTACAGGAGCTGTTATATCGTGGTAGGAACTATCTCAGTCTCTTCACATTTACAGGAGCTGTTATATCGTGCTTGGAACTATCTTAGTCTCTTCACATTTACAGGAGCTGTTATATCGTGCTAGGAACTATCTCAGTCTCTTCACATTTACAGGAGCTGTTATATCGTGCTAGGAACTATCTTAGTCCCTTCACATTTACAGGAGCTGTTATATCGTGCTAGGAACTATCTTAGTCTCTTCACATTTACAGGAGCTGTTATATCGTGCTAGGAACTATCTCAGTCTCTTCACATTTACAGGAGCTGTTATATCGTGCTAGGAACTATCTCAGTCTCTTGACATTTACAGGAGCTGTTATATCGTGCTAGTAACTATCTCAGTCTCTTCACATTTACAGGATCTGTTATATCGTGCTAGTAACTATCTTAGTCTCTTCACATTTACAGGATCTGTTATATCGTGCTTGGATCTATCTCAGTCTCTTCACATTTACAGGAGCTGTTATATCGTGCTAGGAACTATCTCATTCTCCTCACATTTACAGTAGCTGTTAAATCGTGCTAGTAACTATCTCTGTCTCTTCACATTTACAGGTGATGTTAAATCGTGCTAGTAACTATCTCTGTATCTTCACATTTACAGGAGCTGTTACATCGTGCTAGGAACTATCTCAGTCTCTTCACATTTACAGGAGCTGTTATATCGTGCTAGGAACTATCTCAGTCTATTCACATTTACAGGATCTGTTATATCGTGCTAGTAACTATCTCAGTCTCTTCACATTTACAGGAGCTGTTATATCGTGCTAGTAACTATCTCAGTCTCTTCACATTTACAGGAGCTGTTAAATCGTGCTAGTAACTATCTCTGTCTCTTCACATTTACAGGAGCTGTTAAATCGTGCTAGTAACTATCTCTGTATCTTCAGATTTACAGGAGCTGTTATATCGTGGTAGGAACTATCTCAGTCTCTTCACATTTACAGGAGCTGTTATATCGTGCTAGGAACTATCTCAGTCTCTTCACATTTACAGGAGCTGTTATATCGTGCTAGGAACTATCTCAGTCTCTTCACATTTACAGGAGCTGTTATATCGTGCTTGGAACTATCTCAGTCTCTTCACATTTACAGGATCTGTTATATCGTACTAGTAACTATCTCAGTCTCTTCACATTTACAGGAGCTGTTATATCGTGCTAGGATCTATCTCAGTCTCTTCACATTTACAGGATCTGTTATATCGTGCTAGTAACTATCTTAGTCTCTTCACATTTACAGGAGCTGTTATATCGTGCTAGTAACTATCTCAGTCTCTTCACATTTACAGGAGCTGTTATATCGTGCTTGGAACTATCTCAATCTCTTCACATTTACAGGAGCTGTTATATCGTGCTAGGAACTATCTCAGTCTCTTCACATTTACAGGATCTGTTATATCGTGCTTGGAACTATCTCAGTCTCTTCACATTTACAGGAGCTGTTATATCGTGCTAGTAACTAACTTAGTCTCTTCACATTTACAGGAGCTGTTATATCGTGCTAGGAACTATCTCAGTCTATTCACATTTACAGGATCTGTTATATCGTGCTAGTAACTATCTCAGTCTCTTCACATTTATAGGAGCTGTTATATCGTGCTAGTAACTATCTCAGTCTCTTCACATTTACAGGAGCTGTTAAATCGTGCTAGTAACTATCTCTGTCTCTTCACATTTACAGGAGCTGTTAAATCGTGCTAGTAACTATCTCTGTATCTTCACATTTACAGGAGCTGTTATATCGTGGTAGGAACTATCTCAGTCTCTTCACATTTACAGGAGCTGTTATATCGTGCTAGGAACTATCTCAGTCTCTTCACATTTACAGGAGCTGTTATATCTTGCTAGGAACTATCTCAGTCTCTTCACATTTACAGGATCTGTTATATCGTGCTTGTAACTATCTCAGTCTCTTCACATTTACAGGAGCTGTTATATCGTGCTAGGAACTATCTGAGTCTCTTCACATTTACAGGAGCTGTTATATCGTGCTTTGAACTATCTTAGTCTCTTCACATTTACAGGAGCTGTTATATCGTGCTTGGAACTATCTTAGTCTCTTCACATTTACAGGAGCTGTTATATCGTGCTTGGAACTATCTCAGTCTCTTCACATTTACAGGAGCTGTTATATCGTGCTAGGAACTATCTCAGTCTATTCACATTTACAGGATCTGTTATATCGTGCTAGGAACTATCTCAGTCTCTTCACATTTACAGGAGCTGTTATATCGTGCTAGGAACTATCTCAGTCTCTTCACATTTACAGGAGCTGTTATATCGTGCTTGGAACTATCTCAGTCTCTTCACATTTACAGGATCTGTTATATCGTACTAGTAACTATCTCAGTCTCTTCACATTTACAGGAGCTGTTATATCGTGCTAGGATCTATCTCAGTCTCTTCACATTTACAGGATCTCTTATATCGTGCTAGTAACTATCTTAGTCTCTTCTCATTTACAGGAGCTGTTATATCGTGCTAGGAACTATCTCAGTCTCTTCACATTTACAGGAGCTGTTATATCGTGCTTGGAACTATCTCAGTCTCTTCACACTTACAGGAGCTGTTATATCGTGCTAGTAACTATCTCTGTATCTTCACATTTACAGGAGCTGTTATATCGTGCTAGGAACTATCTCAGTCTCTTCACATTTACAGGAGCTGTTATATCGTGCTAGGAACTATCTCAGTCTCTTCACATTTACAGGAGCTGTTATATCGTGCTAGGAACTATCTCAGTCTCTTCACATTTATAGGATCTGTTATATCGTGCTAGTAACTATCTCAGTCTCTTCAAATATACAGGAGCTGTTATATCGTGCTAGGAACTATCTCAGTCTCTTCACATTTACAGGAGCTGTTATATCGTGCTTTGAACTATCTTAGTCTCTTCACATTTACAGGAGCTGTTATATCGTGCTTGGAACTATCTCAGTCTCTTCACATTTACAGGAGCTGTTATATCGTGCTAGGAACTATCTCAGTCTCTTCACATTTACAGGATCTGTTATATCGTGCTTGGAACTATCTCAGTCTCTTCACATTTACAGGAGCTGTTATATCGTGCTAGTAACTAACTTAGTCTCTTCACATTAACAGGAGCTGTTATATCGTGCTAGGAACTATCTCAGTCTCTTCACATTTACAGGAGCTGTTATATCGTACTAGGAACTATCTCAGTCTCTTCACATTTACAAGATCTGTTATATTGTGCTAGGAACTATCTCAGTCTCTTCACATTTACAGGAGCTGTTATATCGTGCTAGGAACTATCTTAGTCTCTTCACATTTAAAGGAGCTGTTATATCGTGCTAGGAACTATCTCAGTCTCTTCACATTTACAGGATCTGTTATATCGTGCTAGTAACTATCTCAGTCTCTTCACATTTACAGGAGCTGTTATATCGTGCTAGGAACTATCTTAGTCTCTTCACATTTACAGGAGCTGTTATATCGTGCTTGGAACTATCTTAGTCTCTTCACATTTACAGGAGCTGTTATATCGTGGTAGGAACTATCTCAGTCTCTTCACATTTACAGGAGCTGTTATATCGTGCTTGGAACTATCTTAGTCTCTTCACATTTACAGGAGCTGTTATATCGTGCTAGGAACTATCTCAGTCTCTTCACATTTACAGGAGCTGTTATATCGTGCTTGGAACTATCTTAGTCCCTTCACATTTACAGGAGCTGTTATATCGTGCTAGGAACTATCTTAGTCTCTTCACATTTACAGTAGCTGTTAAATCGTGCTAGTAACTATCTCTGTCTCTTCACATTTACAGGAGATGTTAAATCGTGCTAGTAACTATCTCTGTATCTTCACATTTACAGGAGCTGTTACATCGTGCTAGGAACTATCTCAGTTTCTTCACATTTACAGGAGCTGTTATATCGTGCTAGGAACTATCTCAGTCTCTTCACATTTACAGGAGCTGTTATATCGTGCTAGGAACTATCTCAGTCTATTCACATTTACAGGATCTGTTATATCGTGCTAGTAACTATCTCAGTCTCTTCACATTTACAGGAGCTGTTATATCGTGCTAGGAACTATCTTAGTCTCTTAACATTTACAGGAGCTGTTATATCGTGCTTGGAACTATCTTAGTCTCTTCACATTTACAGGAGCTGTTATATCGTGGTAGGAACTATCTCAGTCTCTTCACATTTACAGGAGCTGTTATATCGTGCTTGGAACTATCTTAGTCTCTTCACATTTACAGGAGCTGTTATATCGTGCTAGGAACTATCTCAGTCTCTTCACATTTACAGGAGCTGTTATATCGTGCTTGGAACTATCTTAGTCCCTTCACATTTACAGGAGCTGTTATATCGTGCTAGGAACTATCTTAGTCTCTTCACATTTACAGTAGCTGTTAAATCGTGCTAGTAACTATCTCTGTCTCTTCACATTTACAGGAGATGTTAAATCGTGCTAGTAACTATCTCTGTATCTTCACATTTACAGGAGCTGTTACATCGTGCTAGGAACTATCTCAGTTTCTTCACATTTACAGGAGCTGTTATATCGTGCTAGGAACTATCTCAGTCTCTTCACATTTACAGGAGCTGTTATATCGTGCTAGGAACTATCTCAGTCTATTCACATTTACAGGATCTGTTATATCGTGCTAGTAACTATCTCAGTCTCTTCACATTTACAGGAGCTGTTATATCGTGCTAGTAACTATCTCAGTCTCTTCACATTTACAGGAGCTGTTAAATCGTGTTAGTAACTATCTCTGTCTCTTCACATTTACAGGAGCTGTTAAATCGTGCTAGTAACTATCTCTGTATCTTCACATTTACAGGAGCTGTTATATCGTGCTAGGAACTATCTCAGTCTCTTCACATTTACAGGAGCTGTTATATCGTGCTTGGAACTATCTCAGTCTCTTCACATTTACAGGAGCTGTTATATCGTGCTAGGAACTATCTCAGTCTCTTCACATTTACAGGATCTGTTATATCGTGCTAGTAACTATCTCAGTCTCTTCACATTTACAGGAGCTGTTATATCGTGCTAGGAACTATCTCAGTCTCTTCACATTTACAGGAGCTGTTATATCGTGCTAGGAACTATCTTAGTCTCTTCACATTTACGGGAGCTGTTATATCGTGCTAGGAACTATCTCAGTCTCTTCACATTTACAGGATCTGTTATATCGTGCTAGTAACTATCTCAGTCTCTTCACATTTACAGGAGCTGTTATATCGTGCTTTGAACTATCTTAGTCTCTTCACATTTACAGGAGCTGTTATATCGTGCTTGGAACTATCTTAGTCTCTTCACATTTACAGGAGCTGTTATATCGTGGTAGGAACTATCTCAGTCTCTTCACATTTACAGGAGCTGTTATATCGTGCTTGGAACTATCTTAGTCTCTTCACATTTACAGGAGCTGTTATATCGTGCTAGGAACTATCTCAGTCTCTTCACATTTACAGGAGCTGTTATATCGTGCTAGGAACTATCTTAGTCCCTTCACATTTACAGGAGCTGTTATATCGTGCTAGGAACTATCTTAGTCTCTTCACATTTACAGGAGCTGTTATATCGTGCTAGGAACTATCTCAGTCTCTTCACATTTACAGGAGCTGTTATATCGTGCTAGGAACTATCTCAGTCTCTTGACATTTACAGGAGCTGTTATATCGTGCTAGTAACTATCTCAGTCTCTTCACATTTACAGGATCTGTTATATCGTGCTAGTAACTATCTTAGTCTCTTCACATTTACAGGATCTGTTATATCGTGCTAGGATCTATCTCAGTCTCTTCACATTTACAGGAGCTGTTATATCGTGCTAGGAACTATCTCATTCTCCTCACATTTACAGTAGCTGTTAAATCGTGCTAGTAACTATCTCTGTCTCTTCACATTTACAGGTGATGTTAAATCGTGCTAGTAACTATCTCTGTATCTTCACATTTACAGGAGCTGTTACATCGTGCTAGGAACTATCTCAGTCTCTTCACATTTACAGGAGCTGTTATATCGTGCTAGGAACTATCTCAGTCTATTCACATTTACAGGATCTGTTATATCGTGCTAGTAACTATCTCAGTCTCTTCACATTTACAGGAGCTGTTATATCGTGCTAGTAACTATCTCAGTCTCTTCACATTTACAGGAGCTGTTAAATCGTGCTAGTAACTATCTCTGTCTCTTCACATTTACAGGAGCTGTTAAATCGTGCTAGTAACTATCTCTGTATCTTCAGATTTACAGGAGCTGTTATATCGTGGTAGGAACTATCTCAGTCTCTTCACATTTACAGGAGCTGTTATATCGTGCTAGGAACTATCTCAGTCTCTTCACATTTACAGGAGCTGTTATATCGTGCTAGGAACTATCTCAGTCTCTTCACATTTACAGGAGCTGTTATATCGTGCTTGGAACTATCTCAGTCTCTTCACATTTACAGGATCTGTTATATCGTACTAGTAACTATCTCAGTCTCTTCACATTTACAGGAGCTGTTATATCGTGCTAGGATCTATCTCAGTCTCTTCACATTTACAGGATCTGTTATATCGTGCTAGTAACTATCTTAGTCTCTTCACATTTACAGGAGCTGTTATATCGTGCTAGTAACTATCTCAGTCTCTTCACATTTACAGGAGCTGTTATATCGTGCTTGGAACTATCTCAGTCTCTTCACATTTACAGGAGCTGTTATATCGTGCTAGGAACTATCTCAGTCTCTTCACATTTACAGGATCTGTTATATCGTGCTTGGAACTATCTCAGTCTCTTCACATTTACAGGAGCTGTTATATCGTGCTAGTAACTAACTTAGTCTCTTCACATTTACAGGAGCTGTTATATCGTGCTAGGAACTATCTCAGTCTATTCACATTTACAGGATCTGTTATATCGTGCTAGTAACTATCTCAGTCTCTTCACATTTATAGGAGCTGTTATATCGTGCTAGTAACTATCTCAGTCTCTTCACATTTACAGGAGCTGTTAAATCGTGCTAGTAACTATCTCTGTCTCTTCACATTTACAGGAGCTGTTAAATCGTGCTAGTAACTATCTCTGTATCTTCACATTTACAGGAGCTGTTATATCGTGGTAGGAACTATCTCAGTCTCTTCACATTTACAGGAGCTGTTATATCGTGCTAGGAACTATCTCAGTCTCTTCACATTTACAGGAGCTGTTATATCGTGCTAGGAACTATCTCAGTCTCTTCACATTTACAGGATCTGTTATATCGTGCTTGTAACTATCTCAGTCTCTTCACATTTACAGGAGCTGTTATATCGTGCTAGGAACTATCTGAGTCTCTTCACATTTACAGGAGCTGTTATATCGTGCTTTGAACTATCTTAGTCTCTTCACATTTACAGGAGCTGTTATATCGTGCTTGGAACTATCTTAGTCTCTTCACATTTACAGGAGCTGTTATATCGTGCTTGGAACTATCTCAGTCTCTTCACATTTACAGGAGCTGTTATATCGTGCTAGGAACTATCTCAGTCTATTCACATTTACAGGATCTGTTATATCGTGCTAGGAACTATCTCAGTCTCTTCACATTTACAGGAGCTGTTATATCGTGCTAGGAACTATCTCAGTCTCTTCACATTGACAGGAGCTGTTATATCGTGCTTGGAACTATCTCAGTCTCTTCACATTTACAGGATCTGTTATATCGTACTAGTAACTATCTCAGTCTCTTCACATTTACAGGAGCTGTTATATCGTGCTAGGATCTATCTCAGTCTCTTCACATTTACAGGATCTGTTATATCGTGCTAGTAACTATCTTAGTCTCTTCACATTTACAGGAGCTGTTATATCGTGCTAGTAACTATCTCAGTCTCTTCACATTTACAGGAGCTGTTATATCGTGCTTGGAACTATCTCAGTCTCTTCACATTTACAGGAGCTGTTATATCGTGCTAGGAACTATCTCAGTCTCTTCACATTTACAGGAGCTGTTATATCGTGCTAGTAACTAACTTAGTCTCTTCACATTTACAGGAGCTGTTATATCGTGCTTGGAACTATCTCAGTCTATTCACATTTACAGGATCTGTTATATCGTGCTAGTAACTATCTCAGTCTCTTCACATTTATAGGAGCTGTTATATCGTGCTAGTAACTATCTCAGTCTCTTCACATTTACAGGAGCTGTTAAATCGTGCTAGTAACTATCTCTGTCTCTTCACATTTACAGGAGCTGTTAAATCGTGCTAGTAACTATCTCTGTATCTTCACATTTACAGGAGCTGTTATATCGTGGTAGGAACTATCTCAGTCTCTTCACATTTACAGGAGCTGTTATATCGTGCTAGGAACTATCTCAGTCTCTTCACATTTACAGGAGCTGTTATATCGTGCTAGGAACTATCTCAGTCTCTTCACATTTACAGGATCTGTTATATCGTGCTTGTAACTATCTCAGTCTCTTCACATTTACAGGAGCTGTTATATCGTGCTAGGAACTATCTGAGTCTCTTCACATTTACAGGAGCTGTTATATCGTGCTTTGAACTATCTTAGTCTCTTCACATTTACAGGAGCTGTTATATCGTGCTTGGAACTATCTTAGTCTCTTCACATTTACAGGAGCTGTTATATCGTGCTAGTAACTATCTCAGTCTCTTCACATTTACAGGAGCTGTTATATCGTGCTAGGAACTATCTCAGTCTATTCACATTTACAGGATCTGTTATATCGTGCTAGTAACTATCTCAGTCTCTTCACATTTACAGGAGCTGTTATATCGTGCTAGTAACTATCTCAGTCTCTTCACATTTACAGGAGCTGTTAAATCGTGCTAGTAACTATCTCTGTCTCTTCACATTTACAGGAGCTGTTAAATCGTGCTAGTAACTATCTCTGTATCTTCACATTTACAGGAGCTGTTATATCGTGGTAGGAACTATCTCAGTCTCTTCACATTTACAGGAGCTGTTATATCGTGCTAGGAACTATCTCAGTCTCTTCACATTTACAGGAGCTGTTATATCGTGCTAGGAACTATCTCAGTCTCTTCACATTTACAGGATCTGTTATATCGTGCTTGTAACTATCTCAGTCTCTTCACATTTACAGGAGCTGTTATATCGTGCTAGGAACTATCTGAGTCTCTTCACATTTACAGGAGCTGTTATATCGTGCTTTGAACTATCTTAGTCTCTTCACATTTACAGGAGCTGTTATATCGTGCTTGGAACTATCTTAGTCTCTTCACATTTACAGGAGCTGTTATATCGTGCTTGGAACTATCTCAGTCTCTTCACATTTACAGGAGCTGTTATATCGTGCTTGGAACTATCTCAGTCTCTTCACATTTACAGGATCTGTTATATCGTGCTAGTAACTATCTCAGTCTCTTCACATTTACAGGAGCTGTTATATCGTGTTGGATCTATCTCAGTCTCTTCACATTTACAGGATCTGTTATATCGTGCTAGTAACTATCTTAGTCTCTTCACATTTACAGGAGCTGTTATATCGTGCTAGTAACTATCTCAGTCTCTTCACATTTACAGGAGCTGTTATATCGTGCTTGGAACTATCTCAGTCTCTTCACATTTACAGGAGCTGTTATATCGTGCTAGGAACTATCTCAGTCTCTTCACATTTACAGGATCTGTTATATCGTGCTTGGAACTATCTCAGTCTCTTCACATTTACAGGATCTGTTATATCGTGCTTGGAACTATCTCAATCTCTTCACATTTACAGGAGCTGTTATATCGTGCTAGTAACTAACTTAGTCTCTTCACAGTTACAGGAGCTGTTATATCGTGCTAGGAACTATCTCAGTCTATTCACATTTACAGGATCTGTTATATCGTGCTAGTAACTATCTCAGTCTCTTCACATTTACAGGAGCTGTTATATCGTGCTAGTAACTATCTCAGTCTCTTCACATTTACAGGAGCTGTTAAATCGTGCTAGTAACTATCTCTGTCTCTTCACATTTACAGGAGCTGTTAAATCGTGCTAGTAACTATCTCTGTATCTTCACATTTACAGGAGCTGTTATATCGTGGTAGGAACTATCTCAGTCTCTTCACATTTACAGGAGCTGTTATATCGTGCTAGGAACTATCTCAGTCTCTTCACATTTACAGGAGCTGTTATATCGTGCTAGGAACTATCTCAGTCTCTTCACATTTACAGGATCTGTTATATCGTGCTTGTAACTATCTCAGTCTCTTCACATTTACAGGAGCTGTTATATCGTGCTAGGAACTATCTGAGTCTCTTCACATTTACAGGAGCTGTTATATCGTGCTTTGAACTATCTTAGTCTCTTCACATTTACAGGAGCTGTTATATCGTGCTTGGAACTATCTTAGTCTCTTCACATTTACAGGAGCTGTTATATCGTGCTTGGAACTATCTCAGTCTCTTCACATTTATAGGAGCTGTTATATCGTGCTTGGAACTATCTCAGTCTCTTCACATTTACAGGATCTGTTATATCGTGCTAGTAACTATCTCAGTCTCTTCACATTTACAGGAGCTGTTATATCGTGCTAAGATCTATCTCAGTCTCTTCACATTTACAGGATCTGTTATATCGTGCTAGTAACTATCTTAGTCTCTTCACATTTACAGGAGCTGTTATATCGTGCTAGTAACTATCTCAGTCTCTTCACATTTACAGGAGCTGTTATATCGTGCTTGGAACTATCTCAGTCTCTTCACATTTACAGGAGCTGTTATATCGTGCTAGGAACTATCTCAGTCTCTTCACATTTACAGAAGCTGTTATATCGTGCTAGGAACTATCTCAGTCTCTTCACATTTACAGGATCTGTTATATCGTGCTTGGAACTATCTCAGTCTCTTCACATTTACAGGATCTGTTATATCGTGCTTGGAACTATCTCAATATTTTCACATTTACAGGAGCTGTTATATCGTGCTAGTAACTAACTTAGTCTCTTCACATTTACAGGAGCTGTTATATCGTGCTAGGAACTATCTCAGTCTCTTCACATTTACAGGAGCTGTTATATCGTGCTAGGAACTATCTCAGTCTCTTCACATTTACAAGATCTGTTATATCGTGCTAGTAACTATCTCAGTCTCTTCACATTTACAGGAGCTGTTATATCGTGCTAGGAACTATCTCAGTCTCTTCACATTTACAGGAGCTGTTATATCGTGCTTTGAACTATCTCAGTCTCTTCACATTTACAGGATCTGTTATATCGTGCTTGGAACTATATCAGTCTCTTCACATTTACAGGAGCTGTTATATCGTGCTAGTAACTAACTTAGTCTCTTCACATTTACAGGAGCTGTTATATCGTGCTAGGAACTATCTCAGTCTCTTCACATTTACAGGAGCTGTTATATCGTGCTAGGAACTATCTCAGTCTCTTCACATTTACAGGAGCTGTTATATCGTGCTAGGAACTATCTTAGTCTCTTCACATTTACAGGAGCGGTTATATCGTGCTAGTAACTATCTCAGTCTCTTCACATTTACAGGAGCTGTTATATCGTGATAGGAACTATCTTAGTCTCTTCACATTTACAGGATCTGTTATATCGTGCTAGGATCTATCTCAGTCTCTTCACATTTACAGGAGCTGTTATATCGTGCTAGGAACTATCTCAGTCTCTTCACATTTACAGGAGCTGTTATATCGTGCTAGGAACTATCTTAGTCTCTTCACATTTACAGGAGCTGTTATATCGTGCTAGGAACTATCTCAGTCTCTTCACATTTACAGGATCTGTTATATCGTGCTAGTAACTATCTCAGTCTCTTCACATTTACAGGAGCTGTTATATCGTGCTTTGAACTATCTTAGTCTCTTCACATTTACAGGAGCTGTTATATCGTGCTTGGAACTATCTTAGTCTCTTCACATTTACAGGAGCTGTTATATCGTGGTAGGAACTATCTCAGTCTCTTCACATTTACAGGAGCTGTTATATCGTGCTTGGAACTATCTTAGTCTCTTCACATTTACAGGAGCTGTTATATCGTGCTAGGAACTATCTCAGTCTCTTCACATTTACAGGAGCTGTTATATCGTGCTTGGAACTATCTTAGTCCCTTCACATTTACAGGAGCTGTTATATCGTGCTAGGAACTATCTTAGTCTCTTCACATTTACAGGAGCTGTTATATCGTGCTAGGAACTATCTCAGTCTCTTCACATTTACAGGAGCTGTTATATCGTGCTAGGAACTATCTCAGTCTCTTCACACTTACAGGAGCTGTTATATCGTGCTTTGAACTATCTCAGTCTCTTCACATTTACAGGATCTGTTATGTCGTGCTAGTAACTATCTTAGTCTCTTCACATTTACGGATCTGTTATATCGTGCTAGGATCTATCTCAGTCTCTTCACATTTACAGGAGCTGTTATATCGTGCTAGGAACTATCTCATTCTCCTCACATTTACAGTAGCTGTTAAATCGTGCTAGTAACTATCTCTGTCTCTTCACATTTACAGGAGATGTTAAATCGTGCTAGTAACTATCTCTGTATCTTCACATTTACAGGAGCTGTTACATCGTGCTAGGAACTATCTCAGTCTCTTCACATTTACAGGAGCTGTTATATCGTGCTAGGAACTATCTCAGTCTCTTCACATTTACAGGAGCTGTTATATCGTGCTAGGAACTATCTCAGTCTATTCACATTTACAGGATCTGTTATATCGTGCTAGTAACTATCTCAGTTTCTTCACATTTACAGGAGCTGTTATATCGTGCTAGGAACTATCTCAGTCTCTTCACATTTACAGGATCTGTTATATCGTGCTAGTAACTGTCTCAGTCTCTTCACATTTACAGGAGCTGTTATATCGTGCTAGGAACTATCTCAGTCTCTTCACATTTACAGGAGCTGTTATATCGTGCTTTGAACTATCTTAGTCTCTTCACATTTACAGGAGCTGTTATATCGTGCTTGGAACTATCTTAGTCTCTTCACATTTACAGGAGCTGTTATATCGTGCTTGGAACTATATCAGTCTCTTCACATTTACAGGAGCTGTTATATCGTGCTTGGAACTATCTCAGTCTCTTCACATTTACAGGATCTGTTATATCGTGCTAGTAACTATCTCAGTCTCTTCACATTTACAGGAGCTGTTATATCGTGCTTGGAACTATCTCAGTCTCTTCACATTTACAGGATCTGTTATATCGTGCTAGTAACTATCTCAGTCTCTTCACATTTACAGGAGCTGTTATATCGTGCTAGTAACTATCTCAGTCTCTTCACATTTACTGGAGCTGTTATATCGTACTAGTAACTATCTCAGTCTCTTCACATTTACAGGAGCTGTTATATCGTGCTAGGAACTATCTCAGTCTCTTCACATTTACAGGAGCTGTTATATCGTGCTAGGAACTATCTCAGTCTCTTCACATTTACAGGAGCTGTTATATCGTGCTTTGAACTATCTTCGTCTCTTCACATTTACAGGAGCTGTTATATCGTGCTTTGAACTATCTTAGTCTCTTCACATTTACAGGAGCTGTTATATCGTGCTAGGAACTATCTCAGTCTCTTCACATTTACAGGAGCTGCTATATCGTGCTTGGAACTATCTCAGTCTCTTCACATTTACAGGATCTGTTATATCGTGCTAGTAACTATCTTAGTCTCTTCACATTTACAGGATCTGTTATATCGTGCTAGGATCTATCTCAGTCTCTTCACATTTACAGGAGCGGTTATATCGTGCTAGTAACTATCTCAGTCTCTTCACATTTACAGGAGCTGTTATATCGTGATAGGAACTATCTTAGTCTCTTCACATTTACAGGATCTGTTATATCGTGCTAGGATCTATCTCAGTCTCTTCACATTTACAGGAGCTGTTATATCGTGCTAGGAACTATCTCAGTCTCTTCACATTTACAGGAGCTGTTATATCGTGCTAGGAACTATCTTAGTCTCTTCACATTTACAGGAGCTGTTATATCGTGCTAGGAACTATCTCAGTCTCTTCACATTTACAGGATCTGTTATATCGTGCTAGTAACTATCTCAGTCTCTTCACATTTACAGGAGCTGTTATATCGTGCTTTGAACTATCTTAGTCTCTTCACATTTACAGGAGCTGTTATATCGTGCTTGGAACTATCTTAGTCTCTTCACATTTACAGGAGCTGTTATATCGTGGTAGGAACTATCTCAGTCTCTTCACATTTACAGGAGCTGTTATATCGTGCTTGGAACTATCTTAGTCTCTTCACATTTACAGGAGCTGTTATATCGTGCTAGGAACTATCTCAGTCTCTTCACATTTACAGGAGCTGTTATATCGTGCTTGGAACTATCTTAGTCCCTTCACATTTACAGGAGCTGTTATATCGTGCTAGGAACTATCTTAGTCTCTTCACATTTACAGGAGCTGTTATATCGTGCTAGGAACTATCTCAGTCTCTTCACATTTACAGGAGCTGTTATATCGTGCTAGGAACTATCTCAGTCTCTTCACACTTACAGGAGCTGTTATATCGTGCTTTGAACTATCTCAGTCTCTTCACATTTACAGGATCTGTTATGTCGTGCTAGTAACTATCTTAGTCTCTTCACATTTACGGATCTGTTATATCGTGCTAGGATCTATCTCAGTCTCTTCACATTTACAGGAGCTGTTATATCGTGCTAGGAACTATCTCATTCTCCTCACATTTACAGTAGCTGTTAAATCGTGCTAGTAACTATCTCTGTCTCTTCACATTTACAGGAGATGTTAAATCGTGCTAGTAACTATCTCTGTATCTTCACATTTACAGGAGCTGTTACATCGTGCTAGGAACTATCTCAGTCTCTTCACATTTACAGGAGCTGTTATATCGTGCTAGGAACTATCTCAGTCTCTTCACATTTACAGGAGCTGTTATATCGTGCTAGGAACTATCTCAGTCTATTCACATTTACAGGATCTGTTATATCGTGCTAGTAACTATCTCAGTTTCTTCACATTTACAGGAGCTGTTATATCGTGCTAGGAACTATCTCAGTCTCTTCACATTTACAGGATCTGTTATATCGTGCTAGTAACTATCTCAGTCTCTTCACATTTACAGGAGCTGTTATATCGTGCTAGGAACTATCTCAGTCTCTTCACATTTACAGGAGCTGTTATATCGTGCTTTGAACTATCTTAGTCTCTTCACATTTACAGGAGCTGTTATATCGTGCTTGGAACTATCTTAGTCTCTTCACATTTACAGGAGCTGTTATATCGTGCTTGGAACTATATCAGTCTCTTCACATTTACAGGAGCTGTTATATCGTGCTTGGAACTATCTCAGTCTCTTCACATTTACAGGATCTGTTATATCGTGCTAGTAACTATCTCAGTCTCTTCACATTTACAGGAGCTGTTATATCGTGCTTGGAACTATCTCAGTCTCTTCACATTTACAGGATCTGTTATATCGTGCTAGTAACTATCTCAGTCTCTTCACATTTACAGGAGCTGTTATATCGTGCTAGTAACTATCTCAGTCTCTTCACATTTACTGGAGCTGTTATATCGTACTAGTAACTATCTCAGTCTCTTCACATTTACAGGAGCTGTTATATCGTGCTAGGAACTATCTCAGTCTCTTCACATTTACAGGAGCTGTTATATCGTGCTAGGAACTATCTCAGTCTCTTCACATTTACAGGAGCTGTTATATCGTGCTTTGAACTATCTTCGTCTCTTCACATTTACAGGAGCTGTTATATCGTGCTTTGAACTATCTTAGTCTCTTCACATTTACAGGAGCTGTTATATCGTGCTAGGAACTATCTCAGTCTCTTCACATTTACAGGAGCTGCTATATCGTGCTTGGAACTATCTCAGTCTCTTCACATTTACAGGATCTGTTATATCGTGCTAGTAACTATCTTAGTCTCTTCACATTTACAGGATCTGTTATATCGTGCTAGGATCTATCTCAGTCTCTTCACATTTACAGGAGCTGTTATATCGTGCTAGTAACTATCTTAGTCTCTTCACATTTACAGGATCTGTTATATCGTGCTTTGAACTATCTCAGTCTCTTCACATTTACAGAAGCTGTTATATCGTGCTAGTAACTATCTTAGTCTCTTCACATTTACAGGAGCTGTTATATCGTGCTAGGAACTATCTCAGTCTCTTCACATTTACAGAATCTGTTATATCGTGCTAGTAACTATCTTAGTCTCTTCACATTTACAGGAGCTGTTATATCGTGCTAGGAACTATCTCAGTCTCTTCACATTTACAGGAGCTGTTATATCGTGTTTGGAACTATCTCAGTCTCTTCACATTTACAGAAGCTGTTATATCGTGCTAGGAACTATCTCAGTCTCTTCACATTTACAGGAGCTGTTATATCGTGCTAGGAACTATTTCAGTCTCTTCACATTTACAGGAGCTGTTATATCGTGCTAGGAACTATCTCAGTCTCTTCACATTTACAGGAGCTGTTATATCGTGCTTTGAACTATCTCAGTCTCTTCACATTTACAGGATCTGTTATATCGTGCTAGTAACTATCTTAGTCTCTTCACATTTACAGGATCTGTTATATCGTGCTTTGAACTATCTCAGTCTCTTCACATTTACAGAAGCTGTTATATCGTGCTAGTAACTATCTTAGTCTCTTCACATTTACAGGAGCTGTTATATCGTGCTAGGAACTATCTCAGTCTCTTCACATTTACAGGAGCTGTTATATCGTGCTAGTAACTATCTTAGTCTCTTCACATTTACATGAGCTGTTATATCGTGCTAGGAACTATCTCAGTCTCTTCACATTTACAGGAGCTGTTATATCGTGCTTGGAACTATCTCAGTCTCTTCACATTTACAGAAGCTGTTATATCGTGCTAGGAACTATCTCAGTCTCTTCACATTTACAGGATCTGTTATATCGTGCTTGGAACTATCTCAGTCTCTTCACATTTACAGGATCTGTTATATCGTGCTTGGAACTATCTCAGTCTCTTCACATTTACAGGAGCTGTTATATCGTGCTAGTAACTATCTTAGTCTCTTCACATTTACAGGAGCTGTTATATCGTGCTAGGAACTATCTCAGTCTCTTCACATTTACAGGAGCTGTTATATCGTGCTAGGAACTATCTCAGTCTCTTCACATTTACAGGAGCTGTTATATCGTGCTAGGAACTATCTCAGTCTCTTCACATTTACAGGAGCTGTTATATCGTGCTTTGAACTATCTTAGTCTCTTCACATTTACAGGAGCGGTTATATCGTGCTAGTAACTATCTCAGTCTCTTCACATTTACAGGAGCTGTTATATCGTGATAGGAACTATCTTAGTCTCTTCACATTTACAGGATCTGTTATATCGTGCTAGGATCGATCTCAGTCTCTTCACATTTACAGGAGCTGTTATATCGTGCCTGGAACTATCTCAGTCTCTTCACATTTACAGGAGCTGTTATATCGTGCTAGGAACTATCTCAGTCTCTTCACATTTACAGGAGCTGTTATATCGTGCTTTGAACTATCTCAGTCTCTTCACATTTACAGGATCTGTTATATCGTGCTAGTAACTATCTTAGTCTCTTCACATTTACAGGATCTGTTATATCGTGCTTTGAACTATCTCAGTCTCTTCACATTTACAGGATCTGTTATATCGTGCTAGTAACTATCTCAGTCTCTTCACATTTACAGGAGCTGTTATATCGTGCTAGGAACTATCTCAGTCTCTTCACATTTACAGGAGCTGTTATATCGTGCTAGTAACTATCTCAGTCTCTTCACATTTACAGGAGCTGTTATATCGTGCTTGGAACTATCTCAGTCTCTTCACATTTACAGGAGTTGTTATATCGTGCTAGGAACTATCTCAGTCTCTTCACATTTACAGGAGCTGTTATATCGTGCTTGGAACTATCTCAGTCTCTTCACATTTACAGGAGCTGTTATATCGTGGTAGGAACTATCTCAGTCTCTTCACATTTACAGGAGCTGTTATATCGTGCTTGGAACTATCTTAGTCTCTTCACATTTACAGGAGCTGTTATATCGTGCTAGTAACTATCTCCGTCTCTTCACATTTACAGGAGCTGTTATATCGTGCTAGGAACTATCTCTGTATCTTCACATTTACAGGAGCTGTTATATCGTGCTTGGAACTATCTCAGTCTCTTCACATTTACAGGAGCGGTTATATCGACTAGTAACTATCTCAATCTCCTCACATTTACAGGATCTATTATATCGTTCCTGGAACTATCACAGTCTCTTCACATTTACAGGAGCTGATATATCGTGCTAGGAGCTATTTCAGTCTCTTCACATTTACAGGAGCTGTTATATCGTGCTAGGAACTATCTCTGTATCTTCACATTTACAGGAGCTGTTATATCGTGCCTTGAACTATCTCAGTCTCTTCACATTTACAGGAGCTGTTATATCGTGCTAGTAACTATCTTAGTCTCTTCACATTTACATGAGCTGTTATATCGTGCTAGGAACTATCTCAGTCTCTTCACATTTACAGGAGCTGTTATATCGTGCTTGGAACTATCTCAGTCTCTTCACATTTACAGAAGCTGTTATATCGTGCTAGGAACTATCTCAGTCTCTTCACATTTACAGGATCTGTTATATCGTGCTTGGAACTATCTCAGTCTCTTCACATTTACAGGATCTGTTATATCGTGCTTGGAACTATCTCAGTCTCTTCACATTTACAGGAGCTGTTATATCGTGCTAGTAACTATCTTAGTCTCTTCACATTTACAGGAGCTGTTATATCGTGCTAGGAACTATCTCAGTCTCTTCACATTTACAGGAGCTGTTATATCGTGCTAGGAACTATCTCAGTCTCTTCACATTTACAGGAGCTGTTATATCGTGCTAGGAACTATCTCAGTCTCTTCACATTTACAGGAGCTGTTATATCGTGCTTTGAACTATCTTAGTCTCTTCACATTTACAGGAGCGGTTATATCGTGCTAGTAACTATCTCAGTCTCTTCACATTTACAGGAGCTGTTATATCGTGATAGGAACTATCTTAGTCTCTTCACATTTACAGGAGCTGTTATATCGTGCCTGGAACTATCTCAGTCTCTTCACATTTACAGGAGCTGTTATATCGTGCTAGGAACTATCTCAGTCTCTTCACATTTACAGGAGCTGTTATATCGTGCTTTGAACTATCTCAGTCTCTTCACATTTACAGGATCTGTTATATCGTGCTAGTAACTATCTTAGTCTCTTCACATTTACAGGAGCTGTTATATCGTGCTAGGAACTATCTCAGTCTCTTCACATTTACAGGAGCTGTTATATCGTGCTAGGAACTATCTCAGTCTCTTCACATTTACAGGAGCTGTTATATCGTGCTAGGAACTATCTCAGTCTCTTCACATTTACAGGAGCTGTTATATCGTGCTTTGAACTATCTTAGTCTCTTCACATTTACAGGAGCGGTTATATCGTGCTAGTAACTATCTCAGTCTCTTCACATTTACAGGAGCTGTTATATCGTGATAGGAACTATCTTAGTCTCTTCACATTTACAGGAGCTGTTATATCGTGCCTGGAACTATCTCAGTCTCTTCACATTTACAGGAGCTGTTATATCGTGCTAGGAACTATCTCAGTCTCTTCACATTTACAGGAGCTGTTATATCGTGCTTTGAACTATCTCAGTCTCTTCACATTTACAGGATCTGTTATATCGTGCTAGTAACTATCTTAGTCTCTTCACATTTACAGGATCTGTTATATCGTGCTTTGAACTATCTCAGTCTCTTCACATTTACAGGATCTGTTATATCGTGCTAGTAACTATCTCAGTCTCTTCACATTTACAGGAGCTGTTATATCGTGCTAGGAACTATCTCAGTCTCTTCACATTTACAGGAGCTGTTATATCGTGCTAGTAACTATCTCAGTCTCTTCACATTTACAGGAGCTGTTATATCGTGCTTGGAACTATCTCAGTCTCTTCACATTTACAGGAGCTGTTATATCGTGCTAGGAACTATCTCAGTCTCTTCACATTTACAGGAGCTGTTATATCGTGCTTGGAACTATCTCAGTCTCTTCACATTTACAGGAGCTGTTATATCGTGGTAGGAACTATCTCAGTCTCTTCACATTTACAGGAGCTGTTATATCGTGCTTGGAACTATCTTAGTCTCTTCACATTTACAGGAGCTGTTATATCGTGCTAGTAACTATCTCCGTCTCTTCACATTTACAGGAGCTGTTATATCGTGCTAGGAACTATCTCTGTATCTTCACATTTACAGGAGCTGTTATATCGTGCTTGGAACTATCTCAGTCTCTTCACATTTACAGGAGCGGTTATATCGACTAGTAACTATCTCAATCTCCTCACATTTACAGGATCTATTATATCGTTCCTGGAACTATCACAGTCTCTTCACATTTACAGGAGCTGATATATCGTGCTAGGAGCTATTTCAGTCTCTTCACATTTACAGGAGCTGTTATATCGTGCTAGGAACTATCTCTGTATCTTCACATTTACAGGAGCTGTTATATCGTGCCTTGAACTATCTCAGTCTCTTCACATTTACAGGAGCTGTTATATCGTGCTAGGAACTATCTCAGTCTCTTCACATTTACAGGAGCTGTTATATCGTGCTAGGAACTATCTCATTCTCCTCACATTTAGAGGAGCTGTTAAATCGTACCTGGAACTATCTCAGTCTCTTCACATTTACAGGAGCTGTTATATCGTGCTAGGAACTATCTCAGTCTCTTCACATTTACAGGAGCTGTTATATCGTGCTAGGAACTATCTCAGTCTCTTCACATTTACAGGAGCTGTTATATCGTGCTAGGAGCTCTCTCAGTCTCTTCACATTTACAGGAGCTGTTATATCGTGGTAGGAACTATCTCAATCTCTTCACACTTACAGGAGCTGTTATATCGTGCTAGGAACTATCTCAGTCTCTTCACATTTACAGGATCTGTTATGTCGTGCTAGTAACTATCTTAGTCTCTTCACATTTACAGGATCTGTTATATCGTGCTAGGATCTATCTCAGTCTCTTCACATTTACAGGAGCTGTTATATCGTGCTAGGAACTATCTCATTCTCCTCACATTTACAGTAGCTGTTAAATCGTGCTAGTAACTATCTCTGTCTCTTCACATTTACAGGAGATGTTAAATCGTGCTAGTAACTATCTCTGTATCTTCACATTTACAGGAGCTGTTACATCGTGCTAGGAACTATCTCAGTCTCTTCACATTTACAGGAGCTGTTATATCGTGCTAGGAACTATCTCAGTCTCTTCACATTTACAGGAGCTGTTATATCGTGCTAGGAACTATCTCAGTCTATTCACATTTACAGGATCTGTTATATCGTGCTAGTAACTATCTCAGTTTCTTCACATTTACAGGAGCTGTTATATCGTGCTAGTAACTATCTCAGTCTCTTCACATTTACAGGAGCTGTTAAATCGTGCTAGTAACTATCTATGTCTCTTCACATTTACAGGAGCTGTTAAATCGTGCTAGTAACTATCTCTGTATCTTCACATTTACAGGAGCTGTTATATCGTGCTAGGAACTATCTCAGTCTCTTCACATTTACAGGAGCTGTTATATCGTGCTAGGAACTATCTCAGTCTCTTCACATTTACAGGAGCTGTTATATCGTGCTAGGAACTATCTCAGTCTCTTCACATTTACAGGATCTGTTATATCGTGCTAGTAACTATCTCAGTCTCTTCACATTTACAGGAGCTGTTATATCGTGCTAGGAACTATCTCAGTCTCTTCACATTTACAGGAGCTGTTATATCGTGCTTTGAACTATCTTAGTCTCTTCACATTTACAGGAGCTGTTATATCGTGCTTGGAACTATCTTAGTCTCTTCACATTTACAGGAGCTGTTATATCGTGCTTGGAACTATCTCCGTCTCTTCACATTTACAGGAGCTGTTATATCGTGCTTGGAACTATCTCAGTCTCTTCACATTTACAGGATCTGTTATATCGTGCTAGTAACTATCTCAGTCTCTTCACATTTACAGGAGCTGTTATATCGTGCTAGGAACTATCTCAGTCTCTTCACATTTACAGGAGCTGTTATATCGTGCTAGTAACTATCTCAGTCTCTTCACATTTACAGGAGCTGTTATATCGTGCTAGGAACTATCTCAGTCTCTTCACATTTACAGGAGCTGTTATATCGTGCTTTGAACTATCTTAGTCTCTTCACATTTACAGGAGCTGTTATATCGTGCTTGGAACTATCTTAGTCTCTTCACATTTACAGGAGCTGTTATATCGTGCTTGGAACTATCTCAGTCTCTTCACATTTACAGGAGCTGTTATATCGTGCTTGGAACTATCTCAGTCTCTTCACATTTACAGGATCTGTTATATCGTGCTAGGAACTATCTCAGTCTCTTCACATTTACAGGAGCTGTTATATCGTGCTAGGAACTATCTCTGTATCTTCACATTTACAGGAGCTGTTATATCGTGCCTTGAACTATCTCAGTCTCTTCACATTTACAGGAGCTGTTATATCGTGCTAGGAACTATCTCAGTCTCTTCACATTTACAGGAGCTGTTATATCGTGCTAGGAACTATCTCATTCTCCTCACATTTAGAGGAGCTGTTAAATCGTACCTGGAACTATCTCAGTCTCTTCACATTTACAGGAGCTGTTATATCGTGCTAGGAACTATCTCAGTCTCTTCACATTTACAGGAGCTGTTATATCGTGCTAGGAACTATCTCAGTCTCTTCACATTTACAGGAGCTGTTATATCGTGCTAGGAGCTCTCTCAGTCTCTTCACATTTACAGGAGCTGTTATATCGTGGTAGGAACTATCTCAATCTCTTCACACTTACAGGAGCTGTTATATCGTGCTAGGAACTATCTCAGTCTCTTCACATTTACAGGATCTGTTATGTCGTGCTAGTAACTATCTTAGTCTCTTCACATTTACAGGATCTGTTATATCGTGCTAGGATCTATCTCAGTCTCTTCACATTTACAGGAGCTGTTATATCGTGCTTGGAACTATCTCATTCTCCTCACATTTACAGTAGCTGTTAAATCGTGCTAGTAACTATCTCTGTCTCTTCACATTTACAGGATCTGTTAAATCGTGCTAGTAACTATCTCTGTATCTTCACATTTACAGGAGCTGTTATATCGTGCTAGGAACTATCTCTGTATCTTCACATTTACAGGAGCTGTTATATCGTGCTTGGAACTATCTCAGTCTCTTCACATTTACAGGAGCGGTTATATCGTCTAGTAACTATCTCAATCTCCTCACATTTACAGGATCTATTATATCGTTCCTGGAACTATCACAGTCTCTTCACATTTACAGGAGCTGATATATCGTGCTAGGAGCTATTTCAGTCTCTTCACATTTACAGGAGCTGTTATATCGTGCTAGGAACTATCTCTGTATCTTCACATTTACAGGAGCTGTTATATCGTGCCTTGAACTATCTCAGTCTCTTCACATTTACAGGAGCTGTTATATCGTGCTAGGAACTATCTCAGTATCTTCACATTTACAGGAGCTGTTATGTCGTGTTAGGAACTATCTCATTCTCCTCACATTTACAGGAGCTGTTAAATCGTACCTGGAACTATCTCAGTCTCTTCACATTTACAGGAACTGTTATATCGTGCCTGGAACTATCTCAGTCTCTTCACATTTACAGGAGCTGTTATATCGTGCTAGGAACTATCTCAGTCTCTTCACATTTACAGGAGCTGTTATATCGTGCTAGGAGCTCTCTCAGTCTCTTCACATTTACAGGAGCTGTTATATCGTGGTAGGAACTATCTCAATCTCTTCACACTTACAGGAGCTGTTATATCGTGCTAGGAACTATCTCAGTCTCTTCACATTTACAGGATCTGTTATGTCGTGCTAGTAACTATCTTAGTCTCTTCACATTTACAGGATCTGTTATATCGTGCTAGGATCTATCTCAGTCTCTTCACATTTACAGGAGCTGTTATATCGTGCTAGGAACTATCTCATTCTCCTCACATTTACAGTAGCTGTTAAATCGTGCTAGTAACTATCTCTGTCTCTTCACATTTACAGGAGATGTTAAATCGTGCTAGTAACTATCTCTGTATCTTCACATTTACAGGAGCTGTTACATCGTGCTAGGAACTATCTCAGTCTCTTCACATTTACAGGAGCTGTTATATCGTGCTAGGAACTATCTCAGTCTCTTCACATTTACAGGAGCTGTTATATCGTGCTAGGAACTATCTCAGTCTCTTCACATTTACAGGATCTGTTATATCGTGCTTGTAACTATCTCAGTTTCTTCACATTTACAGGAGCTGTTATATCGTGCTAGTAACTATCTCAGTCTCTTCACATTTACAGGAGCTGTTAAATCGTGCTAGTAACTATCTATGTCTCTTCACATTTACAGGAGCTGTTAAATCGTGCTAGTAACTATCTCTGTATCTTCACATTTACAGGAGCTGTTATATCGTGCTAGGAACTATCTCAGTCTCTTCACATTTACAGGAGCTGTTATATCGTGCTAGGAACTATCTCAGTCTCTTCACATTTACAGGAGCTGTTATATCGTGCTAGGAACTATCTCAGTCTCTTCACATTTACAGGATCTGTTATATCGTGCTAGTAACTATCTCAGTCTCTTCACATTTACAGGAGCTGTTATATCGTGCTAGGAACTTTCTCAGTCTCTTCACATTTACAGGAGCTGTTATATCGTGCTTTGAACTATCTTAGTCTCTTCACATTTACAGGAGCTGTTATATCGTGCTTGGAACTATCTTAGTCTCTTCACATTTACAGGAGCTGTTATATCGTGCTTGGAACTATCTCCGTCTCTTCACATTTACAGGAGCTGTTATATCGTGCTTGGAACTATCTCAGTCTCTTCACATTTACAGGATCTGTTATATCGTGCTAGTAACTATCTCAGTCTCTTCACATTTACAGGAGCTGTTATATCGTGCTAGGAACTATCTCAGTCTCTTCACATTTACAGGAGCTGTTATATCGTGCTAGTAACTATCTCAGTCTCTTCACATTTACAGGAGCTGTTATATCGTGCTAGGAACTATCTCAGTCTCTTCACATTTACAGGAGCTGTTATATCGTGCTTTGAACTATCTTAGTCTCTTCACATTTACAGGAGCTGTTATATCGTGCTTGGAACTATCTTAGTCTCTTCACATTTACAGGAGCTGTTATATCGTGCTTGGAACTATCTCAGTCTCTTCACATTTACAGGAGCTGTTATATCGTGCTTGGAACTATCTCAGTCTCTTCACATTTACAGGATCTGTTATATCGTGCTAGGAACTATCTCAGTCTCTTCACATTTACAGGAGCTGTTATATCGTGCTTGGAACTATCTCAGTCTCTTCACATTTACAGGATCTGTTATATCGTGCTAGTAACTATCTCAGTCTCTTCACATTTACAGGAGCTGTTATATCGTGCTAGTAACTATCTCAGTCTCTTCACATTTACAGGAGCTGTTATATCGTGCTAGTAACTATCTCAGTCTCTTCACATTTACAGGAGCTGTTATATCGTGCTAGGAACTATCTCAGTCTCTTCACATTTACAGGAGCTGTTATATCGTGCTAGGAACTATCTCAGTCTCTTCACATTTACAGGAGCTGTTATATCGTGCTATGAACTATCTTCGTCTCTTCACATTTACAGGAGCTGTTATATCGTGCTTTGAACTATCTTAGTCTCTTCACATTTACAGGAGCTGTTATATCGTGCTAGGAACTATCTCAGTCTCTTCACATTTACAGGAGCTGTTATATCGTGCTTGGAACTATCTCAGTCTCTTCACATTTACAGGATCTGTTATATCGTGCTAGTAACTATCATAGTCTCTTCACATTTACAGGATCTGTTATATCGTGCTAGGATCTATCTCAGTCTCTTCACATTTACAGGAGCTGTTATATCGTGCTAGTAACTATCTTAGTCTCTTCACATTTACAGGATCTGTTATATCGTGCTTTGAACTATCTCAGTCTCTTCACATTTACAGAAGCTGTTATATCGTGCTAGTAACTATCTTAGTCTCTTCACATTTACAGGAGCTGTTATATCGTGCTAGGAACTATCTCAGTCTCTTCACATTTACAGAATCTGTTATATCGTGCTAGTAACTATCTTAGTCTCTTCACATTTACAGGAGCTGTTATATCGTGCTAGGAACTATCTCAGTCTCTTCACATTTACAGGAGCTGTTATATCGTGCTTGGAACTATCTCAGTCTCTTCACATTTACAGAAGCTGTTATATCGTGCTAGGAACTATCTCAGTCTCTTCACATTTACAGGAGCTGTTATATCGTGCTAGGAACTATTTCAGTCTCTTCACATTTACAGGAGCTGTTATATCGTGCTAGGAACTATCTCAGTCTCTTCACATTTACAGGAGCTGTTATATCGTGCCTTGAACTATCTCAGTCTCTTCACATTTACAGGATCTGTTATATCGTGCTAGTAACTATCTTAGTCTCTTCACATTTACAGGATCTGTTATATCGTGCTTTGAACTATCTCAGTCTCTTCACATTTACAGAAGCTGTTATATCGTGCTAGTAACTATCTTAGTCTCTTCACATTTACAGGAGCTGTTATATCGTGCTAGGAACTATCTCAGTCTCTTCACATTTACAGGAGCTGTTATATCGTGCTAGTAACTATCTTAGTCTCTTCACATTTACAGGAGCTGTTATATCGTGCTAGGAACTATCTCAGTCTCTTCACATTTACATGAGCTGTTATATCGTGCTTGGAACTATCTCAGTCTCTTCACATTTACAGAAGCTGTTATATCGTGCTAGGAACTATCTCAGTCTCTTCACATTTACAGGATCTGTTATATCGTGCTTGGAACTATCTCAGTCTCTTCACATTTACAGGATCTGTTATATCGTGCTAGGAACTATCTCAGTCTCTTCACATTTACAGGAGCTGTTATATCGTGCTAGTAACTATCTTAGTCTCTTCACATTTACAGGAGCTGTTATATCGTGCTAGGAACTATCTCAGTCTCTTCACATTTACAGGAGCTGTTATATCGTGCTAGGAACTATCTCAGTCTCTTCACATTTACAGGATCTGTTATATCGTGCTAGTAACTATCTCAGTCTCTTCACATTTACAGGAGCTGTTATATCGTGCTAGGAACTATCTCAGTCTCTTCACATTTACAGGAGCTGTTATATCGTGCTTTGAACTATCTTAGTCTCTTCACATTTACAGGAGCGGTTATATCGTGCTAGTAACTATCTCAGTCTCTTCACATTTACAGGAGCTGTTATATCGTGATAGGAACTATCTTAGTCTCTTCACATTTACAGGATCTGTTATATCGTGCTAGGATCTATCTCAGTCTCTTCACATTTACAGGAGCTGTTATATCGTGCCTGGAACTATCTCAGTCTCTTCACATTTACAGGAGCTGTTATATCGTGCTAGGAACTATCTCAGTCTCTTCACATTTACAGGAGCTGTTATATCGTGCTTTGAACTATCTCAGTCTCTTCACATTTACAGGATCTGTTATATCGTGCTAGTAACTATCTTAGTCTCTTCACATTTACAGGATCTGTTATATCGTGCTTTGAACTATCTCAGTCTCTTCACATTTACAGGATCTGTTATATCGTGCTAGTAACTATCTTAGTCTCTTCACATTTACAGGAGCTGTTATATCGTGGTTGGAACTATCTCAGTCTCTTCACATTTACAGGAGCTGTTATATCGTGCTAGGAACTATCTCAGTCTCTTCACATTTACAGGAGCTGTTATATCGTGCTAGGAACTATCTCATTCTCTTCACATTTACAGGAGCTGTTATATCGTGCTAGGAGCTCTCTCAGTCTCTTCACATTTACAGGAGCTGTTATATCGTGGTAGGAACTATCTCAATCTCTTCACATTTACAGGAGCTGTTATATCGTGCTAGGAACTATCTCAGTCTCTTCACATTTACAGGAGCTGTTATATCGTGCTAGTAACTATCTCAGTCTCTTCACATTTACAGGAGCTGTTATATCGTGCTAGGAACTATCTCAGTCTCTTCACATTTACAGGAGCTGTTATATTGTGCTAGGAACTATCTCAGTCTCTTCACATTTACAGGAGCAGTTATATCGTGCTTGGAACTATCTTAGTCTCTTCACATTTACAGGAGCTGTTATATCGTGCTAGTAACTATCTCAGTCTCTTCACATTTACAGGAGCTGTTATATCGTGCTAGGAACTATCTCAGTCTCTTCACATTTACAGGAGCTGTTATATCGTGCTAGGAACTATCTTAGTCTCTTCACATTTACAGGAGCTGCTATATTGTGCTAGGAACTATCTCAGTCTTTTCACATTTACAGAAGCTGTTATATCGTGCTAGGAACTATCTCAGTATGCTTACATTTACAGAAGCTGTTATATCGTGCTAGGAACTATCTCAGTCTCTTCACATTTACAGGAGCTGTTATATCGTGCTAGGAACTATCTCAGTCTGCTTACATTTACAGAAGCTGTTATATCGTGCTAGGAACTATCTCAGTCTCTTCACATTTACAGGAGCTGTTATATCGTGCCTGGAACTATCTCAGTCTCTTCACATTTACAGGAGCTGTTATATCGTGCTAGGAACTATATCAGTCTCTTCACATATACAGGAGCTGTTATATCCTGCTAGGAGCTATCTCTGTCTCTTCACATTTACAGGAGCTGTTATATCGTGCTAGGAACTATCTCAGTCTCCTCACATTTACAGGATCTATTATATCTTTCCTGGAACTATCTCAGTCTCTTCACATTTACAGGAGCGGTTATATCGTGCTAGTAACTATCTCAGTCTCTTCACATTTACAGGATCTGTTATATCGTGCTAGGAACTATCTCTGTCTCTTCACATTTACAGGAGCTGTTATATCGTGCTAGGAACTATCTCTGTCTCTTCACATTTACAGGAGCTGTTATATCGTGCTAGGAACTATCTCAGTCTCCTCACATTTACAGGAGCTGTTATATCGTGCTAGGAACTATCTCTGTGTCTTCACATTTACAGGAGCGGTTATATCGTGCTAGTAACTA
This sequence comes from Bathymodiolus brooksi, assembly GCA_963680875.1. Taxonomy (NCBI): domain Eukaryota; kingdom Metazoa; phylum Mollusca; class Bivalvia; order Mytilida; family Modiolidae; genus Bathymodiolus; species Bathymodiolus brooksi. Next base: position 13,737,291 of record OY804583.1, on the reverse strand, counting down.
TCTCAATCTCCTCACATTTACAGGATCTATTATATCGTTCCTGGAACTATCACAGTCTCTTCACATTTACAGGAGCTGTTATATCGTGCTAGGAACTATCTCAGTCTCCTCACATTTACAGGATCTATTATATCTTTCCTGGAACTATCTCAGTCTCTTCACATTTACAGGAGCGGTTATATCGTGCTAGTAACTATCTCAGTCTCTTCACATTTACAGGATCTGTTATATCGTGCTAGGAACTATCTCTGTCTCTTCACATTTACAGGAGCTGTTATATCGTGCTAGGAACTATCTCTGTCTCTTCACATTTACAGGAGCTGTTATATCGTGCTAGGAACTATCTCAGTCTCCTCACATTTACAGGAGCTATTATATCGTGCTAGGAACTATTTCAGTCTCTTCACATTTACAGGAGCGGTTATATCGTGCTAGTAACTATCTCAATCTCCTCACAATTACAGGATCTATTATATCGTTCCTGGAACTATCACTGTCTCTTCACATTTACAGGAGCTGATATATCGTGCTAGGAACTATCTCAATGTCCTCAAATTTACAGGATCTGTTATATCGTGCTTGGAACTATCTCAGTCTCTTCACATTTACAGGAGCGGTTATATCGTCTAGTAACTATCTCAATCTCCTCACATTTACAGGATCTATTATATCGTTCCTGGAACTATCACAGTCTCTTCACATTTACAGGAGCTGATATATCGTGCTAGGAGCTATTTCAGTCTCTTCACCTTTACAGGAGCTGTTATATCGTGCTAGGAACTATCTCTGTATCTTCACATTTACAGGAGCTGTTATATCGTGCCTTGAACTATCTCAGTCTCTTCACATTTACAGGAGCTGTTATATCGTGCTAGGAACTATCTCAGTCTCTTCACATTTACAGTAGCTGTTATATCGTGCTAGGAACTATCTCATTCTCCTCACATTTACAGGAGCTGTTAAATCGTACCTGGAACTATCTCAGTCTCTTCACATTTACAGGAGCTGTTATATCGTGCTAGGAACTATCTCAGTCTCTTCACATTTACAGGAGCTGTTATATCGTGCTAGGAACTATCTCAGTCTCTTCACATTTACAGGAGCGGTTATATCGTGCTAGGAGCTCTCTCAGTCTCTTCACATTTACAGGAGCTGTTATATCGTGGTAGGAACTATCTCAATCTCTTAACATTTACAGGAGCTGTTATATCGTGCTAGGAACTATCTCAGTCTCTTCACATTTACAGGAGCTGTTATATCGTGCTAGTAACTATCTCAGTCTCTTCACATTTACAGGAGCTGTTATATCGTGCTAGGAACTATCTCAGTCTCTTCACATTTACAGGAGCTGTTATATTGTGCTAGGAACTATCTCAGTCTCTTCCCATTTACAGGAGCAGTTATATCGTGCTTGGAACTATCTTAGTCTCTTCACATTTACAGGAGCTGTTATATCGTGCTAGTAACTATCTCAGTCTCTTCACATTTACAGGAGCTGTTATATCGTGCTAGGAACTATTTCAGTCTCTTCACATTTACAGGAGCTGTTATATCGTGCTTGGAACTATCTTAGTCTCTTCACATTTACAGGAGCTGCTATATTGTGCTAGGAACTATCTCAGTCTTTTCACATTTACAGAAGCTGTTATATCGTGCTAGGAACTATCTCAGTCTGCTTACATTTACAGAAGCTGTTATATCGTGCTAGGAACTATCTCAGTCTCTTCACATTTACAGGAGCTGTTATATCGTGCTAGGAACTATCTCAGTCTGCTTACATTTACAGAAGCTGTTATATCGTGATAGGAACTATCTCAGTCTCTTCACATTTACAGGAGCTGTTATATCGTGCATGGAACTATCTCAGTCTCTTCACATTTACAGGAGCTGTTATATCGTGCTAGGAACTATATCAGTCTCTTCACATTTACAGGAGCTGTTATATCCTGCTAGGAGCTATCTCTGTCTCTTCACATTTACAGGAGCTGTTATATCGTGCTAGGAACTATCTCAGTCTCCTCACATTTACAGGATCTATTATATCTTTCCTGGAACTATCTCAGTCTCTTCACATTTACAGGAGCGGTTATATCGTGCTAGGAACTATCTCTGTCTCTTCACATTTACAGGAGCTGTTATATCGTGCTAGGAACTATCTCTGTCTCTTTACATTTACAGGAGCTGTTATATCGTGCTAGGAACTATCTCAGTCTCCTCACATTTACAGGAGCTGTTATATCGTGCTAGGAACTATCTCTGTGTCTTCACATTTACAGGAGCGGTTATATCGTGCTAGTAACTATCTCAATCTCCTCACATTTACAGGATCTATTATATCGTTCCTGGAACTATCACAGTCTCTTCACATTTACAGGAGCTGATATATCGTGCTAGGAACTATCTCAATGTCCTCAAATTTACAGGATCTGTTATATCGTGCTAGGAACTATTTCAGTCTTTTCACATTTACAGGAGCTGTTATATCGTGCTAGGAGCTATCTCAGTCTCTCCACATTTACAGGAGCTGTTATATCGTGCTAGGAACTATCTCTGTATCTTCACATTTACAGGAGCTGTTATATCGTGCCTTGAACTATCTCAGTCTCTTCACATTTACAGGAGCTGTTATATCGTGCTAGGAACTATCTCATTCTCCTCATATTTACAGGAGCTGCTAAATCGTACCTGGAACTATCTCAGTCTCTTCACATTTACAGGAGCTGTTATATCGTGCTAGGAACTATCTCAGTCTCTTCACATTTACAGGAACTGTTATATCGTGCTTGGAACTATCTCAGTCTCTTCACATTTACAGGAGCTGTTATATCGTGCTAGGAGCTCTCTCAGTCTCTTCACATTTACAGGAGCTGTTATATCGTGGTAGGAACTATCTCAGTCTCTTCACATTTACAGGAGCTGTTATATCGTGCTAGTAACTATCTTAGTCTCTTCACATTTACAGGAGCTGTTATATCGTGCTAGGAACTATCTTAGTCTCTTCACATTTACAGGAGCTGTTATATCGTGCTTGGAACTATCTTAGTCTCTTCACATTTACAGGAGCTGTTATATCGTGCTAGGAACTATCTCAGTCTCTTCACATTTACAGGAGCTGTTATATCGTGCTAGGAACTATCTCTGTCTCTTCACATTTATAGGAGCTGTTATATCGTGCTAGGAACTATCTCAGTCTCTTCACATTTACAGGAGCTGTTATATCGTGCTTGGAACTATCTCCGTCTCTTCACATTTACAGGAGCTGTTATATCGTGCTTGGAACTATCTTAGTCTCTTCACATTTACAGGAGCTGCTATATTGTGCTAGGAACTATCTCAGTCTTTTCACATTTACAGAAGCTGTTATATCGTGCTAGGAACTATCTCAGTCTGCTTACATTTACAGAAGCTGTTATATCGTGCTAGGAACTATCTCAGTCTCTTCACATTTACAGGAGCTGTTATATCGTGCTAGGAACTATCTCAATGTCCTCAAATTTACAGGATCTGTTATATCGTGCTAGGAACTATTTCAGTCTTTTCACATTTACAGGAGATGTTATATCGTGCTAGGAGCTATCTCAGTCTCTCCACATTTACAGGAGCTGTTATATCGTGCTAGGAACTATCTCTGTATCTTCACATTTACAGGAGCTGTTATATCGTGCCTTGAACTATCTCAGTCTCTTCACATTTACAGGAGCTGTTATATCGTGCTAGGAACTATCTCATTCTCCTCATATTTACAGGAGCTGTTAAATCGTACCTGGAACTATCTCAGTCTCTTCACATTTACAGGAGCTGTTATATCGTGCTAGGAACTATCTCAGTCTCTTCACATTTACAGGAACTGTTATATCGTGCTTGGAACTATCTCAGTCTCTTCACATTTACAGGAGCTGTTATATCGTGCTAGGAGCTCTCTCAGTCTCTTCACATTTACAGGAGCTGTTATATCGTGGTAGGAACTATCTCAGTCTCTTCACATTTACAGGAGCTGTTATATCGTGCTAGTAACTATCTTAGTCTCTTCACATTTACAGGAGCTGTTATATCGTGCTAGGAACTATCTTAGTCTCTTCACATTTACAGGAGCTGTTATATCGTGCTTGGAACTATCTTAGTCTCTTCACATTTACAGGAGCTGTTATATCGTGCTAGGAACTATCTCAGTCTCTTCACATTTACAGGAGCTGTTATATCGTGCTAGGAACTATCTCTGTCTCTTCACATTTATAGGAGCTGTTATATCGTGCTAGGAACTATCTCAGTCTCTTCACATTTACAGGAGCTGTTATATCGTGCTTGGAACTATCTCCGTCTCTTCACATTTACAGGAGCTGTTATATCGTGCTTGGAACTATCTTAGTCTCTTCACATTTACAGGAGCTGCTATATTGTGCTAGGAACTATCTCAGTCTTTTCACATTTACAGAAGCTGTTATATCGTGCTAGGAACTATCTCAGTCTGCTTACATTTACAGAAGCTGTTATATCGTGCTAGGAACTATCTCAGTCTCTTCACATTTACAGGAGCTGTTATATCGTGTCTGGAACTATCTCAGTCTCTTCACATTTACAGGAGCTGTTATATCGTGCTAGGAGCTATCTCTGTCTCTTCACATTTACAGGAGCTGTTATATCGTGCTAGGAACTATCTCAGTCTCCTCACATTTACAGGATCTATTATATCTTTCCTGGAAATATCTCAGTCTCTTCACATTTACAGGAGCGGTTATATCGTGCTAGGAACTATCTCAGTCTCTTCACATTTACAGGATCTGTTATATCGAGCTAGGAACTATCTCTGTCTCTTCACATTTACAGGAGCTGTTATATCGTGCTAGGAACTATCTCTGTCTCTTCACATTTACAGGAGCTGTTATATCGTGCTAGGAACTATCTCAGTCTCCTCATATTTACAGGAGCTGTTATATCGTGCTAGGAACTATCTCTGTCTCTTCACATTTACAGGAGCTGTTATATCGTGCTTGGAACTATCTTAGTCTCTTCACATTTACAGGAGCTGTTATATCGTGCTAGGAACTATCTCAGTCTCTTCACATTTACAGGAGCTGTTATATCGTGCTAGTAACTATCTCAGTCTCTTCACATTTACAGGAGCTGTTATATCGTGCCTGGAACTATCTCAGTCTCTTCACATTTACAGGATCTGTTATATCGTGCTAGGAACTATCTTAGTCTCTTCACATTTACAGGATCTGTTATATCGTGCTAGGAACTATCTCAGTCTCTTCACATTTACAGGATCTGTTATATCGTGCTAGTAACTATCTTAGTCTCTTCACATTTACAGGATCTGTTATATCGTGCTAGGAACTATCTCAGTCTCTTCACATTTCCAGGAGCTGTTATATCGTGCTAGGAACTATCTCAGTCTCTTCCCATTTACAGCATCTGTTATATCGTGCTAGGAACTATCTTAGTCTCTTCACATTTACAGGATCTGTTATATCGTTCTAGGAACTATCTCAGTCTCTTCACATTTACAGGATCTGTTATATCGTGGTAGGGACTATCTCAGTCTCTTCACATTTACAGGAGCTGTTATATCGTGCTAGGAACTATCTCAGTCTTTTCACATTTACAGGAGCTGTTATATCGTGCTAGGAACTATCTCAGTGTGCTTACATTTACAGGAGCTGTTATATCGTGCTAGGATCTATCTCAGTCTCTTCACATTTACAGGATCTGTTATATCGTGCTAGGAACTATCTCAGTCTTTTCACATTTACAGGAGCTGTTATATCATGCTTTGAACTATCTCAGTCTTTTCCCATTTACAGGAGCTGCTATATCGTGCTAGGAACTATCTCAGTCTGCTTACATTTACAGAAGCTGTTATATCGTGCTAGGAACTATCTCAGTCTCTTCACATTTACAGGAGCTGTTATATCGTGCTAGGAACTATCTCAGTCTATTCACATTTACAGGAGCTGTTATATCGTGCTAGGAACTATCTTAGTCTCTTCACATTTACAGGAGCTGTTATATCGTGCTAGGAACTATCTTAGTCTCTTCACATTTACAGGAGCTGTTATATCGTGCTTGGAACTATCTCAGTCTCTTCACATTTACAGGAGCTGTTATATCGTGCTAGGAACTATCTTAGTCTCTTCACATTTACAGGAGCTGTTATATCGTGCTAGGATCTATCTCAGTCTCTTCACATTTACATGAGCTGTTATATCGTGCTAGTAACTATCTTAGTCTCTTCACATTTACAGGAGCTGTTATATCGTGCTAGGAACTATCTCAGTCTCTTCACATTTACAGGAGCTGTTATATTGTGCTAGGAACTATCTCAGTCTCTTCCCATTTACAGGAGCAGTTATATCGTGCTTGGAACTATCTTAGTCTCTTCACATTTACAGGAGCTGTTATATCGTGCTAGTAACTATCTCAGTCTCTTCACATTTACAGGAGCTGTTATATCGTGCTAGGAACTATTTCAGTCTCTTCACATTTACAGGAGCTGTTATATCGTGCTAGGAACTATCTCAGTCTCTTCACATTTACAGGAGCTGTTATATTGTGCTAGGAACTATCTCAGTCTCTTCCCATTTACAGGAGCAGTTATATCGTGCTTGGAACTATCTTAGTCTCTTCACATTTACAGGAGCTGTTATATCGTGCTAGTAACTATCTCAGTCTCTTCACATTTACAGGAGCTGTTATATCGTGCTAGGAACTATTTCAGTCTCTTCACATTTACAGGAGCTGTTATATCGTGCTTGGAACTATCTTAGTCTCTTCACATTTACAGGAGCTGCTATATTGTGCTAGGAACTATCTCAGTCTTTTCACATTTACAGAAGCTGTTATATCGTGCTAGGAACTATCTCAGTCTGCTTACATTTACAGAAGCTGTTATATCGTGCTAGGAACTATCTCAGTCTCTTCACATTTACAGGAGCTGTTATATCGTGCTAGGAACTATCTCAGTCTGCTTACATTTACAGAAGCTGTTATATCGTGATAGGAACTATCTCAGTCTCTTCACATTTACAGGAGCTGTTATATCGTGCCTGGAACTATCTCAGTCTCTTCACATTTACAGGAGCTGTTATATCGTGCTAGGAACTATATCAGTCTCTTCACATTTACAGGAGCTGTTATATCCTGCTAGGAGCTATCTCTGTCTCTTCACATTTACAGGAGCTGTTATATCGTGCTAGGAACTATCTCAGTCTCCTCACATTTACAGGATCTATTATATCTTTTCTGGAACTATCTCAGTCTCTTCACATTTACAGGAGCGGTTATATCGTGCTAGGAACTATCTCTGTCTCTTCACATTTACAGGAGCTGTTATATCGTGCTAGGAACTATCTCTGTCTCTTCACATTTACAGGAGCTGTTATATCGTGCTAGGAACTATCTCAGTCTCCTCACATTTACAGGAGCTGTTATATCGTGCTAGGAACTATCTCTGTGTCTTCACATTTACAGGAGCGGTTATATCGTGCTAGTAACTATCTCAATCTCCTCACATTTACAGGATCTATTATATCGTTCCTGGAACTATCACAGTCTCTTCACATTTACAGGAGCTGATATATCGTGCTAGGAACTATCTCAATGTCCTCAAATTTACAGGATCTGTTATATCGTGCTAGGAACTATTTCAGTCTTTTCACATTTACAGGAGCTGTTATATCGTGCTAGGAGCTATCTCAGTCTCTCCACATTTACAGGAGCTGTTATATCGTGCTAGGAACTATCTCTGTATCTTCACATTTACAGGAGCTGTTATATCGTGCCTTGAACTATCTCAGTCTCTTCACATTTACAGGAGCTGTTATATCGTGCTAGGAACTATCTCATTCTCCTCATATTTACAGGAGCTGTTAAATCGTACCTGGAACTATCTCAGTCTCTTCACATTTACAGGAGCTGTTATATCGTGCTAGGAACTATCTCAGTCTCTTCACATTTACAGGAACTGTTATATCGTGCTTGGAACTATCTCAGTCTCTTCACATTTACAGGAGCTGTTATATCGTGCTAGGAGCTCTCTCAGTCTCTTCACATTTACAGGAGCTGTTATATCGTGGTAGGAACTATCTCAGTCTCTTCACATTTACAGGAGCTGTTATATCGTGCTAGTAACTATCTTAGTCTCTTCACATTTACAGGAGCTGTTATATCGTGCTAGGAACTATCTTAGTCTCTTCACATTTACAGGAGCTGTTATATCGTGCTAGGAACTATCTCAGTCTCTTCACATTTACAGGAGCTGTTATATCGTGCTAGGAACTATCTCTGTCTCTTCACATTTATAGGAGCTGTTATATCGTGCTAGGAACTATCTCAGTCTCTTCACATTTACAGGAGCTGTTATATCGTGCTTGGAACTATCTCCGTCTCTTCACATTTACAGGAGCTGTTATATCGTGCTTGGAACTATCTTAGTCTCTTCACATTTACAGGAGCTGCTATATTGTGCTAGGAACTATCTCAGTCTTTTCACATTTACAGAAGCTGTTATATCGTGCTAGGAACTATCTCAGTCTGCTTACATTTACAGAAGCTGTTATATCGTGCTAGGAACTATCTCAGTCTCTTCACATTTACAGGAGCTGTTATATCGTGCTAGGAACTATCTCAGTCTGCTTACATTTACAGAAGCTGTTATATCGTGATAGGAACTATCTCAGTCTCTTCACATTTACAGGAGCTGTTATATCGTGTCTGGAACTATCTCAGTCTCTTCACATTTACAGCAGCTGTTATATCGTGCTAGGAGCTATCTCTGTCTCTTCACATTTACAGGAGCTGTTATATCGTGCTAGGAACTATCTCAGTCTCCTCACATTTACAGGATCTATTATATCTTTCCTGGAACTATCTCAGTCTCTTCACATTTACAGGAGCGGTTATATCGTGCTAGTAACTATCTCAGTCTCTTCACATTTACAGGATCTGTTATATCGTGCTAGGAACTATCTCTGTCTCTTCACATTTACAGGAGCTGTTATATCGTGCTAGGAACTATCTCTGTCTCTTCACATTTACAGGAGCTGTTATATCGTGCTAGGAACTATCTCAGTCTCCTCATATTTACAGGAGCTGTTATATCGTGCTAGGAACTATCTCTGTCTCTTCACATTTACAGGAGCTGTTATATCGTGCTTGGAACTATCTTAGTTTCTTCACATTTACAGGAGCTGTTATATCGTGCTAGGAACTATCTCAGTCTCTTCACATTTACAGGAGCTGTTATATCGTGCTAGTAACTATCTCAGTCTCTTCACATTTACAGGAGCTGTTATATCGTGCCTGGAACTATCTCAGTCTCTTCACATTTACAGGATCTGTTATATCGTGCTAGGAACTATCTTAGTCTCTTCACATTTACAGGATCTGTTATATCGTGCTAGGAACTATCTCAGTCTCTTCACATTTACAGGATCTGTTATATCGTGCTAGTAACTATCTTAGTCTCTTCACATTTACAGGATCTGTTATATCGTGCTAGGAACTATCTCAGTCTCTTCACATTTACAGGAGCTGTTATATCGTGCTAGGAGCTATCTCAGTCTCTTCACATTTACAGGATCTGTTATATCGTGCTAGGAACTATCTCAGTCTCTTCACATTTACAGGATCTGTTATATCGTGCTAGGAACTATCTCAGTCTCTTCACATTTACAGGAGCTGTTATATCGTGCTAGGAACTATCTCAGTCTGCTTACATTTACAGAAGCTGTTATATCGTGATAGGAACTATCTCAGTCTCTTCACATTTACAGGAGCTGTTATATCGTGTCTGGAACTATCTCAGTCTCTTCACATTTACAGGAGCTGTTATATCGTGCTAGGAGCTATCTCTGTCTCTTCACATTTACAGGAGCTGTTATATCGTGCTAGGAACTATCTCAGTCTCCTCACATTTACAGGATCTATTATATCTTTCCTGGAACTATCTCAGTCTCTTCACATTTACAGGAGCGGTTATATCGTGCTAGTAACTATCTCAGTCTCTTCACATTTACAGGATCTGTTATATCGTGCTAGGAACTATCTCTGTCTCTTCACATTTACAGGAGCTGTTATATCGTGCTAGGAACTATCTCTGTCTCTTCACATTTACAGGAGCTGTTATATCGTGCTAGGAACTATCTCAGTCTCCTCATATTTACACGAGCTGTTATATCGTGCTAGGAACTATCTCTGTCTCTTCACATTTACAGGAGCTGTTATATCGTGCTTGGAACTATCTTAGTCTCTTCACATTTACAGGAGCTGTTATATCGTGCTAGGAACTATCTCAGTCTCTTCACATTTACAGGAGCTGTTATATCGTGCTAGTAACTATCTCAGTCTCTTCACATTTACAGGAGCTGTTATATCGTGCTAGGAACTATCTTAGTCTCTTCACATTTACAGGATCTGTTATATCGTGCTAGGAACTATCTCAGTCTCTTCACATTTACAGGATCTGTTATATCGTGGTAGGGACTATCTCAGTCTCTTCACATTTACAGGAGCTGTTATATCGTGCTAGGAACTATCTCAGTCTTTTCACATTTACAGGAGCTGTTATATCGTGCTAGGAACTATCTCAGTGTGCTTACATTTACAGGAGCTGTTATATCGTGCTAGGATCTATCTCAGTCTCTTCACATTTACAGGATCTGTTATATCGTGCTAGGAACTATCTCAGTCTTTTCACATTTACAGGAGCTGTTATATCATGCTTTGAACTATCTCAGTCTTTTCACATTTACAGGAGCTGTTATATCGTGCTAGGAACTATCTCAGTCTGCTTACATTTACAGAAGCTGTTATATCGTGCTAGGAACTATCTCAGTCTCTTCACATTTACAGGAGCTGCTATATCGTGCTAGGAACTATCTCAGTCTATTCACATTTACAGGAGCTGTTATATCGTGCTTGGAACTATCTTAGTCTCTTCACATTTACAGGAGCTGTTATATCGTGCTAGGAACTATCTTAGTCTCTTCACATTTACAGGAGCTGTTATATCGTGCTTGGAACTATCTCAGTCTATTCACATTTACAGGAGCTGTTATATCGTGCTAGGAACTATCTTAGTCTCTTCACATTTACAGGAGCTGTTATATTGTGCTAGGAACTATCTCAGTCTCTTCCCATTTACAGGAGCAGTTATATCGTGCTTGGAACTATCTTAGTCTCTTCACATTTACAGTAGCTGTTATATCGTGCTAGGATCTATCTCAGTCTCTTCACATTTACATGAGCTGTTATATCGTGCTTTGAACTATCTCAGTCTCTTCACATTTACAGGAGCTGTTATATCGTGCTAGTAACTATCTTAGTCTCTTCACATTTACAGGATCTGTTATATCGTGCTAGGATCTATCTTAGTCTCTTCACATTTATAGGAGCTGTTATACCGTGCTAGGATCTATCTCTGTCTCTTCACATTTACAGGAGCTGTTATATCGTGCTTTGAACTATCTCAGTTTCTTCACATTTACAGGAGCTGTTATATCGTGCTTGGAACTATCTCAGTCTCTTCACATTTACAGGAGCTGTTATATCGTGCTTGGAACTATCTCTGTCTCTTCACATTTACAGGAGCTGTTATATCGTGTTTTGAACTATCTCAGTCTCTTCACATTTACAGGAGCTGTTATATCGTGCTAGGAACTATCTCAGTCTCTTCACATTTACAGGAGCGGTTATATCGTGCTAGGAACTATCTCTGTCTCTTCACATTTACAGGAGCTGTTATATCGTGCTTTGAACTATCTCAGTCTCTTCACATTTACAGGAGCTGTTATATCGTGCTAGGAACTATCTCAGTCTCTTCACATTTACAGGATCTGTTATATCGTGCTAGGAACTATCTTAGTCTCTTCACATTTACAGGAGCTGTTATATCGTGCTAGGAACTATCTTAGTCTCTTCACATTTACAGGAGCTGTTATATCGTGCTTTGAACTATCTCAGTCTTTTCACATTTACAGGAGCTGTTATATCGTGCTAGGAACTATCTCAGTCTCTTCACATTTACAGGAGCTGTTATATCGTGCTAGGAACTATCTTAGTCTCTTCACATTTACAGGAGCTGTTATATCGTGCTAGGAACTATCTCAGTGTGCTTACATTTACAGAAGCTGTTATATCGTGCTAGGATCTATCTCAGTCTCTTCACATTTACAGGAGCTGTTATATCGTGCTAGGATCTATCTCAGTCTCTTCACATTTACAGAAGCTGTTATATCGTGCTAGGAACTATCTCAGTCTGCTCACATTTACAGGATCTATTATATCTTTCCTGGAACTATTTCAGTCTCTTCACATTTACAGGAGCTGATATATCGTGCTAGTAACTATCTCAGTCTCTTCACATTTACAGGAGCTGTTATATCGTGCTAGGAACTATCTCTGTCTCTTCACATTTACAGGGGCTGTTATATCGTGCTAGGAACTATCTCAGTCTCTTCACATTTACAGGAGCTGTTATATCGTGCTTGGAACTATCTTAGTCTCTTCACATTTACAGGAGCTGTTATATCGTGCTAGGAACTATCTCTGTCTCTTCACATTTACAGGAGCTGTTATATCGTGCTTGGAACTATCTTAGTCTCTTCACATTTACAGGAGCTGCTATATTGTGCTAGGAACTATCTCAGTCTTTTCACATTTACAGAAGCTGTTATATCGTGCTAGGAACTATCTCAGTCTGCTTACATTTACAGAAGCTGTTATATCGTGCTAGGAACTATCTCAGTCTCTTCACATTTACAGGAGCTGTTATATCGTGCTAGGAACTATCTCAGTCTGCTTACATTTACAGAAGCTGTTATATCGTGATAGGAACTATCTCAGTCTCTTCACATTTACAGGAGCTGTTATATCGTGCCTGGAACTATCTCAGTCTCTTCACATTTACAGGAGCTGTTATATCGTGCTAGGAACTATCTCAGTCTCTTCACATTTACAGGAACTGTTATATCGTGCTTGGAACTATCTCAGTCTCTTCACATTTACAGGAGCTGTTATATCGTGCTAGGAGCTCTCTCAGTCTCTTCACATTTACAGGAGCTGTTATATCGTGGTAGGAACTATCTCAGTCTCTTCACATTTACAGGAGCTGTTATATCGTGCTAGTAACTATCTTAGTCTCTTCACATTTACAGGAGCTGTTATATCGTGCTAGGAACTATCTTAGTCTCTTCACATTTACAGGAGCTGTTATATCGTGCTTGGAACTATCTTAGTCTCTTCACATTTACAGGAGCTGTTATATCGTGCTAGGAACTATCTCAGTCTCTTCACATTTACAGGAGCTGTTATATCGTGCTAGGAACTATCTCTGTCTCTTCACATTTATAGGAGCTGTTATATCGTGCTAGGAACTATCTCAGTCTCTTCACATTTACAGGAGCTGTTATATCGTGCTTGGAACTATCTCCGTCTCTTCACATTTACAGGAGCTGTTATATCGTGCTTGGAACTATCTTAGTCTCTTCACATTTACAGGAGCTGCTATATTGTGCTAGGAACTATCTCAGTCTTTTCACATTTACAGAAGCTGTTATATCGTGCTAGGAACTATCTCAGTCTGCTTACATTTACAGAAGCTGTTATATCGTGCTAGGAACTATCTCAGTCTCTTCACATTTACAGGAGCTGTTATATCGTGCTAGGAACTATCTCAGTCTGCTTACATTTACAGAAGCTGTTATATCGTGATAGGAACTATCTCAGTCTCTTCACATTTACAGGAGCTGTTATATCGTGTCTGGAACTATCTCAGTCTCTTCACATTTACAGGAGCTGTTATATCGTGCTAGGAGCTATCTCTGTCTCTTCACATTTACAGGAGCTGTTATATCGTGCTAGGAACTATCTCAGTCTCCTCACATTTACAGGATCTATTATATCTTTCCTGGAACTATCTCAGTCTCTTCACATTTACAGGAGCGGTTATATCGTGCTAGTAACTATCTCAGTCTCTTCACATTTACAGGATCTGTTATATCGTGCTAGGAACTATCTCTGTCTCTTCACATTTACAGGAGCTGTTATATCGTGCTAGGAACTATCTCTGTCTCTTCACATTTACAGGAGCTGTTATATCGTGCTAGGAACTATCTATGTCTCTTCACATTTACAGGAGCTGTTATATCGTGCTTGGAACTATCTTAGTCTCTTCACATTTACAGGAGCTGTTATATCGTGCTAGGAACTATCTCAGTCTCTTCACATTTACAGGAGCTGTTATATCGTGCTAGTAACTATCTCAGTCTCTTCACATTTACAGGAGCTGTTATATCGTGCCTGGAACTATCTCAGTCTCTTCACATTTACAGGATCTGTTATATCGTGCTAGGAACTATCTTAGTCTCTTCACATTTACAGGATCTGTTATATCGTGCTAGGAACTATCTCAGTCTCTTCACATTTACAGGATCTGTTATATCGTGCTAGTAACTATCTTAGTCTCTTCACATTTACAGGATCTGTTATATCGTGCTAGGAACTATCTCAGTCTCTTCACATTTACAGGAGCTGTTATATCGTGCTAGGAACTATCTCAGTCTCTTCACATTTACAGGATCTGTTATATCGTGCTAGGAACTATCTCAGTCTCTTCACATTTACAGGATCTGTTATATCGTGCTAGGAACTATCTCAGTCTCTTCACATTTACAGGAGCTGTTATATCGTGCTAGGAACTATCTCAGTCTGCTTACATTTACAGAAGCTGTTATATCGTGATAGGAACTATCTCAGTCTCTTCACATTTACAGGAGCTGTTATATCGTGTCTGGAACTATCTCAGTCTCTTCACATTTACAGGAGCTGTTATATCGTGCTAGGAGCTATCTCTGTCTCTTCACATTTACAGGAGCTGTTATATCGTGCTAGGAACTATCTCAGTCTCCTCACATTTACAGGATCTATTATATCTTTCCTGGAACTATCTCAGTCTCTTCACATTTACAGGAGCGGTTATATCGTGCTAGTAACTATCTCAGTCTCTTCACATTTACAGGATCTGTTATATCGTGCTAGGATCTATCTCAGTCTCTTCACATTTACAGGAGCTGTTATATCGTGCTAGGAACTATCTCTGTCTCTTCACATTTACAGGAGCTGTTATATCGTGCTAGGAACTATCTCAGTCTCCTCATATTTACAGGAGCTGTTATATCGTGCTAGGAACTATCTCTGTCTCTTCACATTTACAGGAGCTGTTATATCGTGCTTGGAACTATCTTAGTCTCTTCACATTTACAGGAGCTGTTATATCGTGCTAGGAACTATCTCAGTCTCTTCACATTTACAGGAGCTGTTATATCGTGCTAGTAACTATCTCAGTCTCTTCACATTTACAGGAGCTGTTATATCGTGCCTGGAACTATCTCAGTCTCTTCACATTTACAGGATCTGTTATATCGTGCTAGGAACTATCTTAGTCTCTTCACATTTACAGGATCTGTTATATCGTGCTAGGAACTATCTCAGTCTCTTCACATTTACAGGATCTGTTATATCGTGCTAGTAACTATCTTAGTCTCTTCACATTTACAGGATCTGTTATATCGTGCTAGGAACTATCTCAGTCTCTTCACATTTACAGGAGCTGTTATATCGTGCTAGGAACTATCTCAGTCTCTTCACATTTACAGGATCTGTTATATCGTGCTAGGAACTATCTTAGTCTCTTCACATTTACAGGATCTGTTATATCGTGCTAGGAACTATCTCAGTCTCTTCACATTTACAGGATCTGTTATATCGTGGTAGGGACTATCTCAGTCTCTTCACATTTACAGGAGCTGTTATATCGTGCTAGGAACTATCTCAGTCTTTTCACATTTACAGGAGCTGTTATATCGTGCTAGGAACTATCTCAGTGTGCTTACATTTACAGGAGCTGTTATATCGTGCTAGGATCTATCTCAGTCTCTTCACATTTACAGGATCTGTTATATCATGCTAGGAACTATCTCAGTCTTTTCACATTTACAGGAGCTGTTATATCATGCTTTGAACTATCTCAGTCTTTTCCCATTTACAGGAGCTGTTATATCGTGCTAGGAACTATCTCAGTCTGCTTACATTTACAGAAGCTGTTATATCGTGCTAGGAACTATCTCAGTCTCTTCACATTTACAGGAGCTGTTATATCGTGCTAGGAACTATCTCAGTCTCTTCACATTTACAGGATCTGTTATATCGTGCTAGGAACTATCTCAGTCTCTTCACATTTACAGGAGCTGTTATATCGTGCTAGGAACTATCTCAGTCTCTTCACATTTACAGGATCTGTTATATCGTGCTAGGAACTATCTCAGTCTCTTCACATTTACAGGATCTGTTATATCGTGCTAGGAACTATCTCAGTCTCTTCACATTTACAGGAGCTGTTATATCGTGCTAGGAACTATCTCAGTCTGCTTACATTTACAGAAGCTGTTATATCGTGATAGGAACTATCTCAGTCTCTTCACATTTACAGGAGCTGTTATATCGTGTCTGGAACTATCTCAGTCTCTTCACATTTACAGGAGCTGTTATATCGTGCTAGGAGCTATCTCTGTCTCTTCACATTTACAGGAGCTGTTATATCGTGCTAGGAACTATCTCAGTCTCCTCACATTTACAGGATCTATTATATCTTTCCTGGAACTATCTCAGTCTCTTCACATTTACAGGAGCGGTTATATCGTGCTAGTAACTATCTCAGTCTCTTCACATTTACAGGATCTGTTATATCGTGCTAGGATCTATCTCAGTCTCTTCACATTTACAGGAGCTGTTATATCGTGCTAGGAACTATCTCTGTCTCTTCACATTTACAGGAGCTGTTATATCGTGCTAGGAACTATCTCAGTCTCCTCATATTTACAGGAGCTGTTATATCGTGCTAGGAACTATCTCTGTCTCTTCACATTTACAGGAGCTGTTATATCGTGCTTGGAACTATCTTAGTCTCTTCACATTTACAGGAGCTGTTATATCGTGCTAGGAACTATCTCAGTCTCTTCACATTTACAGGAGCTGTTATATCGTGCTAGTAACTATCTCAGTCTCTTCACATTTACAGGAGCTGTTATATCGTGCCTGGAACTATCTCAGTCTCTTCACATTTACAGGATCTGTTATATCGTGCTAGGAACTATCTTAGTCTCTTCACATTTACAGGATCTGTTATATCGTGCTAGGAACTATCTCAGTCTCTTCACATTTACAGGATCTGTTATATCGTGCTAGTAACTATCTTAGTCTCTTCACATTTACAGGATCTGTTATATCGTGCTAGGAACTATCTCAGTCTCTTCACATTTACAGGAGCTGTTATATCGTGCTAGGAACTATCTCAGTCTCTTCACATTTACAGGATCTGTTATATCGTGCTAGGAACTATCTTAGTCTCTTCACATTTACAGGATCTGTTATATCGTGCTAGGAACTATCTCAGTCTCTTCACATTTACAGGATCTGTTATATCGTGGTAGGGACTATCTCAGTCTCTTCACATTTACAGGAGCTGTTATATCGTGCTAGGAACTATCTCAGTCTTTTCACATTTACAGGAGCTGTTATATCGTGCTAGGAACTATCTCAGTGTGCTTACATTTACAGGAGCTGTTATATCGTGCTAGGATCTATCTCAGTCTCTTCACATTTACAGGATCTGTTATATCATGCTAGGAACTATCTCAGTCTTTTCACATTTACAGGAGCTGTTATATCATGCTTTGAACTATCTCAGTCTTTTCCCATTTACAGGAGCTGTTATATCGTGCTAGGAACTATCTCAGTCTGCTTACATTTACAGAAGCTGTTATATCGTGCTAGGAACTATCTCAGTCTCTTCACATTTACAGGAGCTGTTATATCGTGCTAGGAACTATCTCAGTCTATTCACATTTACAGGAGCTGTTATATCGTGCTAGGAACTATCTTAGTCTCTTCACATTTACAGGAGCTGTTATATCGTGCTAGGAACTATCTTAGTCTCTTCACATTTACAGGAGCTGTTATATCGTGCTTGGAACTATCTCAGTCTCTTCACATTTACAGGAGCTGTTATATCGTGCTAGGAACTATCTTAGTCTCTTCACATTTACAGGAGCTGTTATATCGTGCTAGGATCTATCTCAGTCTCTTCACATTTACATGAGCTGTTATATCGTGCTTTGAACTATCTCAGTCTCTTCACATTTACAGGAGCTGTTATATCGTGCTAGTAACTATCTTAGTCTCTTCACATTTACAGGATCTGTTATATCGTGCTAGGATCTATCTTAGTCTCTTCACATTTATAGGAGCTGTTATACCGTGCTAGGATCTATCTCTGTCTCTTCACATTTACAGGATCTGTTATATCGTGCTTTGAACTATCTCAGTTTCTTCACATTTACAGGAGCTGTTATATCGTGCTTGGAACTATCTCAGTCTCTTCACATTTACAGGAGCTGTTATATCGTGCTTGGAACTATCTCTGTCTCTTCACATTTACAGGAGCTGTTATATCGTGTTTTGAACTATCTCAGTCTCTTCACATTTACAGGAGCTGTTATATCGTGCTAGGAACTATTTCAGTCTCTTCACATTTACAGGAGCGGTTATATCGTGCTAGGAACTATCTCTGTCTCTTCACATTTACAGGAGCTGTTATATCGTGCTTTGAACTATCTCAGTCTCTTCACATTTACAGGAGCTGTTATATCGTGCTAGGAACTATCTCAGTCTCTTCACATTTACAGGATCTGTTATATCGTGCTAGGAACTATCTTAGTCTCTTCACATTTACAGGAGCTGTTATATCGTGCTAGGAACTATCTTAGTCTCTTTACATTTACAGGAGCTGTTATATCGTGCTTTGAACTATCTCAGTCTTTTCACATTTACAGGAGCTGTTATATCGTGCTAGGAACTATCTCAGTCTCTTCACATTTACAGGAGCTGTTATATCGTGCTAGGAACTATCTTAGTCTCTTCACATTTACAGGAGCTGTTATATCGTGCTAGGAACTATCTCAGTGTGCTTACATTTACAGAAGCTGTTATATCGTGCTAGGATCTATCTCAGTCTCTTCACATTTACAGGAGCTGTTATATCGTGCTAGGATCTATCTCAGTCTCTTCACATTTACAGAAGCTGTTATATCGTGCTAGGAACTATCTCAGTCTGCTCACATTTACAGGATCTATTATATCTTTCCTGGAACTATTTCAGTCTCTTCACATTTACAGGAGCTGATATATCGTGCTAGTAACTATCTCAGTCTCTTCACATTTACAGGAGCTGTTATATCGTGCTAGGAACTATCTCTGTCTCTTCACATTTACAGGGGCTGTTATATCGTGCTAGG
The DNA here is from genome assembly GCA_963680875.1 of Bathymodiolus brooksi. NCBI lineage: Eukaryota > Metazoa > Mollusca > Bivalvia > Mytilida > Modiolidae > Bathymodiolus > Bathymodiolus brooksi. Next base: position 13,717,942 of record OY804583.1, on the reverse strand, counting down.
AACTATCTCAGTCTCTTCACATTTACAGGAGCTGTTATATCGTGCTTGGAACTATCTTAGTCTCTTCACATTTACAGGAGCTGTTATATCGTGCTAGGAACTATCTCTGTCTCTTCACATTTACAGGAGCTGTTATATCGTGCTTGGAACTATCTTAGTCTCTTCACATTTACAGGAGCTGCTATATTGTACTAGGAACTATCTCAGTCTTTTCACATTTACAGAAGCTGTTATATCGTGCTAGGAACTATCTCAGTCTGCTTACATTTACAGAAGCTGTTATATCGTGCTAGGAACTATCTCAGTCTCTTCACATTTACAGGAGCTGTTATATCGTGCTAGGAACTATCTCAGTCTGCTTACATTTACAGAAGCTGTTATATCGTGATAGGAACTATCTCAGTCTCTTCACATTTACAGGAGCTGTTATATCGTGCCTGGAACTATCTCAGTCTCTTCACATTTACAGGAGCTGTTATATCGTGCTAGGAGCTATCTCTGTCTCTTCACATTTACAGGAGCTGTTATATCGTGCTAGGAACTATCTCAGTCTCCTCACATTTACAGGATCTATTATATCTTTCCTGGAACTATCTCAGTCTCTTCACATTTACAGGAGCGGTTATATCGTGCTAGTAACTATCTCAGTCTCTTCACATTTACAGGATCTGTTATATCGTGCTAGGAACTATCTCTGTCTCTTCACATTTACAGGAGCTGTTATATCGTGCTTGGAACTATCTTAGTCTCTTCACATTTACAGGAGCTGTTATTTCGTGCTAGGAACTATCTCAGTCTCTTCACATTTACAGGAGCTGTTATATCGTGTTAGTAACTATCTCAGTCTCTTCACATTTACAGGAGCTGTTATATCGTGCCTGGAACTATCTCAGTCTCTTCACATTTACAGGATCTGTTATATCGTGCTATGAACTATCTTAGTCTCTTCACATTTACAGGATCTGTTATATCGTGCTAGGAACTATCTCAGTCTCTTCACATTTACAGGATCTGTTATATCGTGCTAGTAACTATCTTAGTCTCTTCACATTTACAGGATCTGTTATATCGTGCTAGGAACTATCTCAGTCTCTTCACATTTACGGGAGCTGTTATATCGTGCCTGGAACTATCTCAGTCTCTTCACATTTACAGGATCTGTTATATCGTGCTAGGAACTATCTTAGTCTCTTCACATTTACAGGATCTGTTATATCGTGCTAGGAACTAACTCAGTCTCTTCACATTTACAGGATCTGTTATATCGTGGTAGGAACTATCTCAGTCTCTTCACATTTACAGGAGCTGTTATATCGTGCTTTGAACTATCTCAGTCTTTTCCCATTTACAGGAGCTGTTATATCGTGCTAGGAACTATCTCAGTCTGCTTACATTTACAGAAGCTGTTATATCGTGCTAGGATCTATCTCAGTCTCTTCACATTTACAGGATCTGTTATATCGTGCTAGGAACTATCTCAGTCTTTTCACATTTACAGGAGCTGTTATATCGTGCTAGGCACTATCTTATTCTCTTCACATTTACAGGAGCTGTTATATCGTGCTAGGAACTATCTTAGTCTCTTCACATGTACAGGAGCTGTTATATCGTGCTTGGAACTATCTCAGTCTCTTCACATTTACAGGAGCTGTTATATCGTGCTAAGAACTATCTTAGTCTCTTCACATTTACAGGAGCTGTTATATCGTGCTAGGATCTATCTCAGTCTCTTCACATTTACAGGAGCTGTTATATCGTGCTAGTAACTATCTTAGTCTCTTCACATTTACAGGATCTGTTATATCGTGCTAGGATCTATCTTAGTCTCTTCACATTTACAGGAGCTGTTATATCGTGCTAGGATCTATCTCTGTCTCTTCACATTTACAGGAGCTGTTATATCGTGCTTTGAACTATCTCAGTTTCTTCACATTTACAGGAGCTGTTATATCGTGCTTGGAACTATCTCAGTCTCTTCACATTTACAGGAGCTGTTATATCGTGCTTGGAACTATCTCTGTCTCTTCACATTTACAGGAGCTGTTATATCGTGTTTTGAACTATCTCAGTCTCTTCACATTTACAGGAGCTGTTATATCGTGCTAGGAACTATCTCAGTTTCTTCACATTTACAGGAGCGGTTATATCGTGCTAGGAACTATCTCTGTCTCTTCACATTTACGGGAGCTGTTATATCGTGCTTTGAACTATCTCAGTCTCTTCACATTTACAGGAGCTGTTATATCGTGCTAGGAACTATCTCAGTCTCTTCACATTTACAGGATCTGTTATATCGTGCTAGGAACTATCTTAGTCTCTTCACATTTACAGGAGCTGTTATATCGTGCTAGGAACTATCTTAGTCTCTTCACATTTACAGGAGCTGTTATATCGTGCTTTGAACTATCTCAGTCTTTTCACATTTACAGGAGCTGTTATATCGTGCTAGGAACTATCTCAGTCTCTTCACATTTACAGGAGCTGTTATATCGTGCTAGGAACTATCTTAGTCTCTTCACATTTACAGGAGCTGTTATATCGTGCTAGGAACTATCTCAGTCTGCTTACATTTACAGTCTGCTTACATTTACAGAAGCTGTTATATCGTGCTAGGATCTATCTCAGTCTCTTCACATTTACAGGAGCTGTTAAATCGTGCTAGGATCTATCTCAGTCTCTTCACATTTACAGAAGCTGTTATATCGTGCTAGTAACTATCTCAGTCTGCTCACATTTACAGGATCTATTATATCTTTTCTGGAACTATCTCAGTCTCTTCACATTTACAGGAGCTGATATATCGTGCTAGTAACTATCTCAGTCTCTTCACATTTACAGGAGCTGTTATATCGTGCTAGGAACTATCTCAGTCTGCTTACATTTACAGGATCTATTATATCTTTCCTGGAACTATCTCAGTCTCTTCACATTTACAGGAGCTGATATATCGTGCTAGTAACTATCTCAGTCTCTTCACATTTACAGGAGCTGTTATATCGTGCTAGGAACTATCTCTGTCTCTTCACATTTACAGGAGCTGTTATATCGTGCTAGGAACTATCTCAGTCTCTTCACATTTACAGGAGCTGTTATATCGTGCTTGGAACAATCTCAGTCTCTTCACATTTACAGGAGCTGTTATATCGTGCTAGGAACTATCTCTGTCTCTTCACATTTACAGGAGCTGTTATATCGTGCTTGGAACTATCTTAGTCTCTTCACATTTACAGGAGCTGCTATATTGTGTTAGGAACTATCTCAGTCTTTTCACATTTACAGAAGCTGTTATATCGTGCTAGGAACTATCTCAGTCTGCTTACATTTACAGGAGCTGTTATATCGTGATAGGAACTATCTCAGTCTCTTCACATTTACAGGAGCTGTTATATCGTGCCTGGAACTATCTCTGTCTCTTCACATTTACAGGAGCTGTTATATCGTGCTAGGAGCTATCTCTGTCTCTTCACATTTACAGGAGCTGTTATATCGTGATAGGAACTATCTCAGTCTCCTCACATTTACAGGATCTATTATATCTTTCCTGGAACTATCTCAGTCTCTTCACATTTACAGGAGCGGTTATATCGTGCTAGTAATTATCTCAGTCTCTTCACATTTACAGGATCTGTTATATCATGCTAGGAACTATCTCTGTCTCTTCACATTTACAGGAGCTGTTATATCGTGCTAGGAACTATCTCTGTCTCTTCACATTTACAGGAGCTGTTATATCGTGCTAGGAACTATCTCAGTCTCCTCACATTTACAGGAGCTGTTATATCGTGCTTGGAACTATCTCTGTCTCTTCACATTTACAGGAGCTGTTATATCGTGCTTGGAACTATCTTAGTCTCTTCACATTTACAGGAGCTGTTATATCGTGCTAGTAACTATCTCAGTCTCCTCACATTTACAGGAGCTGTTATATCGTGCTAGGAACTATCTCAGTCTCCTCACATTTACAGGAGCTGTTATATCGTGCTTGGAACTATCTCTGTCTCTTCACATTTACAGGAGCTGTTATATCGTGCTAGGAACTATCTCAGTTTCTTCACATTTACAGAAGCGGTTATATCGTGCTAGGAACTATCTCTGTCTCTTCACATTTACAGGAGCTGTTATATCGTGCTTGGAACAATCTCAGTCTCTTCACATTTACAGGAGCTGTTATATCGTGCTAGGAACTATCTCTGTCTCTTCACATTTACAGGAGCTGTTATATCGTGCTTGGAACTATCTTAGTCTCTTCACATTTACAGGAGCTGCTATATTGTGTTAGGAACTATCTCAGTCTTTTCACATTTACAGAAGCTGTTATATCGTGCTAGGAACTATCTCAGTCTGCTTACATTTACAGGAGCTGTTATATCGTGATAGGAACTATCTCAGTCTCTTCACATTTACAGGAGCTGTTATATCGTGCCTGGAACTATCTCTGTCTCTTCACATTTACAGGAGCTGTTATATCGTGCTAGGAGCTATCTCTGTCTCTTCACATTTACAGGAGCTGTTATATCGTGATAGGAACTATCTCAGTCTCCTCACATTTACAGGATCTATTATATCTTTCCTGGAACTATCTCAGTCTCTTCACATTTACAGGAGCGGTTATATCGTGCTAGTAATTATCTCAGTCTCTTCACATTTACAGGATCTGTTATATCATGCTAGGAACTATCTCTGTCTCTTCACATTTACAGGAGCTGTTATATCGTGCTAGGAACTATCTCTGTCTCTTCACATTTACAGGAGCTGTTATATCGTGCTAGGAACTATCTCAGTCTCCTCACATTTACAGGAGCTGTTATATCGTGCTTGGAACTATCTCTGTCTCTTCACATTTACAGGAGCTGTTATATCGTGCTTGGAACTATCTTAGTCTCTTCACATTTACAGGAGCTGTTATATCGTGCTAGTAACTATCTCAGTCTCCTCACATTTACAGGAGCTGTTATATCGTGCTAGGAACTATCTCAGTCTCCTCACATTTACAGGAGCTGTTATATCGTGCTTGGAACTATCTCTGTCTCTTCACATTTACAGGAGCTGTTATATCGTGCTAGGAACTATCTCAGTTTCTTCACATTTACAGAAGCGGTTATATCGTGCTAGGAACTATCTCTGTCTCTTCACATTTACGGGAGCTGTTATATCGTGCTTTGAACTATCTCAGTCTCTTCACATTTACAGGAGCTGTTATATCGTGCTAGGAACTATCTCAGTCTCTTCACATTTACAGGATCTGTTATATCGTGCTAGGAACTATCTTAGTCTCTTCACATTTACAGGAGCTGTTATATCGTGCTAGGAACTATCTTAGTCTCTTCACATTTACAGGAGCTGTTATATCGTGCTTGGAACTATCTCAGTCTCTTCACATTTACAGGAGCTGTTAAATCGTGCCTGGAACTATCTCAGTCTCTTCACATTTACAGGATTTGTTATATCGTGCTAGGAACTATCTTAGTCTCTTCACATTTACAGGATCTGTTATATCGTGCTAGGAACTATCTCAGTCTCTTCTCATTTAGAGGATCTGTTATATCGTGGTAGGAACTATCTCAGTCTCTTCACATTTACAGGAGCTGTTATATCGTGCTTTGAACTATCTCAGTCTTTTACCATTTACAGGAGCTGTTATATCGTGCTAGGAACTATCTAAGTCTGCCTACATTTACAGAAGCTGTTATATAGTGCTAGGATCTATCTCAGTCTCTTCACATTTACAGGATCTGTTATATCGTGCTAGGAACTATCTCAGTCTTTTCACATTTACAGGAGCTGTTATATCGTGCTAGGAACTATCTTAGTCTCTTCACATTTACAGGAGCTGTTATATCGTGCTAGGAACTATCTTAGTCTCTTCACATTTACAGGAGCTGTTATATCGTGCTTGGAACTATCTCAGTCTCTTCACATTTACAGGAGCTGTTATATCGTGCTAGGAACTATCTTAGTCTCTTCACATTTACAGGAGCTGTTATATCGTGCTAGGATCTATCTCAGTCTCTTCACATTTACAGGAGCTGTTATATCGTGCTTTGAACTATCTCAGTCTCTTCACATTTACAGGAGCTGTTATATCGTGCTAGTAACTATCTTAGTCTCTTCACATTTACAGGATCTGTTATATCGTGCTAGGATCTATCTTAGTCTCTTCACATTTACAGGAGCTGTTATATCGTGCTAGGATCTATCTCTGTCTCTTCACATTTAAAGGAGCTGTTATATCGTGCTTGGAACTATCTCAGTCTCTTCACATTTACAGGAGCTGTTATATCGTGCTTGGAACTATCCTTGTCTCTTCACATTTACAGGAGCTGTTATATCGTGCTTTGAACTATCTCTGTCTCTTCACATTTACAGGAGCTGTTATATCGTGCTAGGAACTATCTCAGTCTCTTCACATTTACAGGAGCGGTTATATCGTGCTAGGAACTATCTCTGTCTCTTCACATTTACAGGAGCTGTTATATCGTGCTTTGAACTATCTCAGTCTCTTCACATTTACAGGAGCTGTTATATCGTGCTAGGAACTATCTTAGTCTCTTCACATTTACAGGAGCTGTTATATCGTGCTAGGAACTATCTTAGTCTCTTCACATTTACAGGAGCTGTTATATCGTGCTAGGAACTATCTCAGTCTTTTCACATTTACAGGAGCTGTTATATCGTGCTAGGAACTATCTCAGTCTCTTCACAATTACAGGAGCTGTTATATCGTGCTAGGAACTATCTTAGTCTCTTCACATTTACAGGAGCTGTTATATCGTGCTAGGAACTATCTCAGTCTGCTTACATTTACAGAAGCTGTTATATCGTGCTAGGATCTGTCTCAGTCTCTTCACATTTACATGAGCTGTTATATCGTGCTAGGATCTATCTCAGTCTCTTCACATTTACAGGAGCTGTTATATCGTGCTAGGAACTATCTCAGTCTCTTCACATTTACAGGAGCTGTTATATCGTGCTAGGAACTATCTCAGTCTCTTCACATTTACAGGAGCTGTTATATCGTGCTAGGAACTATCTCAGTCTCTTCACATTTACAGGAGCTGTTATATCGTGCTAGGAACTATCTCAGTCTCTTCACATTTACAGGAGCTGTTATATCGTGCTAGGAACTATCTCAATCTCCTCACATTTACAGGAGCTGTTATATCGTGCTAGGAACTATCTCTGTCTCTTCACATTTACAGGAGCTGTTATATCGTGCTAGGAACTATCTCAGTCTCCTCACATTTACAGGAGCTGTTATATCGTGCTTGGAACTATCTCTGTCTCTTCACATTTACAGGAGCTGTTATATCGTGCTAGGAACTATCTTAGTCTCTTCACATTTACAGGAGCTGTTATATCGTGCTAGGATCTATCTCAGTCTCTTCACATTTACATGAGCTGTTATATCGTGCTTTGAACTATCTCAGTCTCTTCACATTTACAGGAGCTGTTATATCGTGCTTGGAACTATCTTAGTCTCTTCACATTTACAGGAGCTGTTATATCGTGCTAGGAACTATCTCAGTCTCTTCACATTTACAGGAGCTGTTATATCGTGCTAGTAACTATCTCAGTCTCTTCACATTTACAGGAGCTGTTAAATCGTGTCTGGAACTATCTCAGTCTCTTCACATTTACAGGATTTGTTATATCGTGCTAGGAACTATCTTAGTCTCTTCACATTTACAGGATCTGTTATATCGTGCTAGGAACTATCTCAGTCTCTTCTCATTTAGAGGATCTGTTATATCGTGGTAGGAACTATCTCAGTCTCTTCACATTTACAGGAGCTGTTATATCGTGCTTTGAACTATCTCAGTCTTTTACCATTTACAGGAGCTGTTATATCGTGCTAGGAACTATCTAAGTCTGCTTACATTTACAGAAGCTGTTATATCGTGCTAGGATCTATCTCAGTCTCTTCACATTTACAGGATCTGTTATATCGTGCTAGGAACTATCTCAGTCTTTTCACATTGACAGGAGCTGTTATATCGTGCTAGGAACTATCTTAGTCTCTTCACATTTACAGGAGCTGTTATATCGTGCTAGGAACTATCTTAGTCTCTTCACATTTACAGGAGCTGTTATATCGTGCTAGGATCTATCTCAGTCTCTTCACATTTACAGGAGCTGTTATATCGTGCTTTGAACTATCTCAGTTTCTTCACATTTACAGGAGCTGTTATATCGTGCTAGTAACTATCTTAGTCTCTTCACATTTACAGGATCTGTTATATCGTGCTAGGATCTATCTTAGTCTCTTCACATTTACAGGAGCTGTTATATCGTGCTAGGATCTATCTCTGTCTCTTCACATTTAAAGGAGCTGTTATATCGTGCTTGGAACTATCTCAGATTCTTCACATTTACAGGAGCTGTTATATCGTGCTTGGAACTATCTCTGTCTCTTCACATTTACAGGAGCTGTTATATCGTGCTTTGAACTATCTCTGTCTCTTCACATTTACAGGAGCTGTTATATCGTGCTAGGAACTATCTCAGTCTCTTCACATTTACAGGAGCGGTTATATCGTGCTTGGAACTATCTCTGTCTCTTCACATTTACAGGAGCTGTTATATCGTGCTTTGAACTATCTCAGTCTCTTCACATTTACAGGAGCTGTTATATCGTGCTAGGAACTATCTTAGTCTCTTCACATTTACAGGAGCTGTTATTTCGTGCTAGGAACTATCTTAGTCTCTTCACATTTACAGGAGCTGTTATATCGTGCTAGGAACTATCTCAGTCTTTTCACATTTACAGGAGCTGTTATATCGTGCTAGGAACTATCTCAGTCTCTTCACATTTACAGGAGCTGTTATATCGTGCTAGGAACTATCTCAGTCTCTTCACATTTACAGGATCTGTTATATCGTGCTTGGATCTATCTCAGTCTCTTCACATTTACAGGATCTGTTATATCGTGCTTTGAACTATCTCAGTCTCTTCACATTTACAGGAGCTGTTATATCGTGCTAGGAACTATCTTAGTCTCTTCACATTTACAGGAGCTGTTATATCGTGCTAGGAACTATCTCAGTCTGCTTACATTTACAGAAGCTGTTATATCGTGCTAGGAACTATCTCAGTCTCTTCACATTTACAGGAGCTGTTATATCGTGCTTGGATCTATCTCAGTCTCTTCACATTTACAGGATCTGTTATATCGTGCTAGTAACTATCTCAGTCTCTTCACATTTACAGGATCTGTTATATCGTGCTAGGATCTATCTCAGTCTCTTCACATTTACAGGAGCTGTTACATCGTGCTAGGATCTATCTCAGTCTCTTCACATTTACAGGATCTGTTATATCGTGCCTCAGTCTCTTCACACATGTGTTGGTCATCTTATTAGTTTTCTGTGTTTTTTCTTTGTTTGTATGCGTACTATATGAGCAACATAGCATATATCTTATAAGAGGCAGCAACTGCTTGTCCTTCCCAGGAACCTGAGTTTTCCGCTGCTTACCCCGGGGGCTTGGGTTTACCCCCAGATTGTTGGTGGGGTCCGTGGTGCTGCATCGATTTAGTTTTCTGTATTGTGTTTTTTGTTTTGTTTGCCTTCGTCCTGTATTTTTGTGCCAAATATTGCCAGTTTCTCTGGATTGTCCATTCTTGTTTGCCTCATTCAGTTTCTCTAACGTTTATTGCCAGTTTCTCTGGATTGTCCATTCTTGTTTGCCTCATTCGGTTTCTCTAACGTTTATTGCCATGCAGTTTTTCTTGATTGCCCCTTTGTTTTCTCCAGCGTTTGTATGTGGTCGTAATGGGTTTTGAAAATGACAGCTATAATGACAAATCCCGCGGGAAATGTTCCCACTCGATAGTTCGTGTTGTGTAGACTTTGATTTTGTACCCATGGATTTACTTATATCTGAATTGCATTTTCCTAGAATGTCTACTTCACCCGCCGTGTTTCCTCTCATGTCAGCTTGGGAATACTTTCCAAAAACACAAAATTAAGGATATACATTTTGTGGAATGACAAGTTTATTTTTAAACGAAACGAACTGATGAGTTCTTTGTCAGTTTCCAATATACGACAATATTTTCGTTTTACAAACTCTTGTAAGCCTCAGGTTTTTTTTAAATAGTTTTACATTTAAATATATTATAGAAATCAGTTATATATATACATATACATGACTTGGCTAACCGTTAATGAATACCTCTGTCACAAATTACCACGGATATGTTTCGTTTGTCGTAATGACAATCCGATCTTTTCTTCATTAATGACTTTCATGTATCACCGGGTTTGTAACCAGAGTAACACGATTGATACCACTTGTGGAACAGGAACTGCTTACACATACGGAGCACATGCGTTCATCCCCGGTTTATAGTAGGGTTCGTGTTGCTTGATATTTAGCTTTCTGTGCAGTGTCTCTTAGATCGTTGTTTGTCCTTTTTCTTTTGGCCATTGTGATGTTTGCCTTTCTTTGTTTTACGGCCTTTGGCCATTGTGATGTTTGCCTTTCTTTGGTTTACGGCTTTTGGCCATTGTAATGTTTGTCTTTCTTTGGTTTACGACTTTTGGCCATTGTGATGTTTGTCTTTCTTTGGTTGACGGCTTTTGGCCATTGTAATGTTTGCCTTTGTTTGGTTTACGGCTTCTGGCCATTGTAATGTTTACCTTTGTTTGGTTTACGGCTTTTGGCCATTGTGATGTTTGCCTTTCTTTGGTTTACGGCTTTTGGCCATTGTGATGTTTGTCTTTCTTTGGCTTACGGCTTTTGGCCATTGTGATGTTTGCCTTTCTTTGGTTTACGGCTTTTGGCCATTGTAATGTTTGTCTTTCTTTGGTTTACGGCTCTTGGCCATTGTGATGTTTGCCTTTCTTTGGCTTACGGCTTTTGGCCATTGTGATGTTTGCCTTTCTTTGGATTACGGCTCTTGGCCATTGTGATGTTTGCCTTTTTTTGGTTTACGGCTTTTGGCCATTGTAATGTTTGCTTTCCTTTGGTTTACAGCTTTTGGCCATTGTGATGTTTGCCTTTCTTTGGTTTACGGCTCTTGGCCATTGTGATGTTTGCCTTTCTTTGGTTTACGGTTTTTGGCCATTGTGATGTTTGCCTTTCTTTGGTTTACGGCTTTTGGCCATTGTAATGTTTGCCTTTGTTTGGTTTACGGCTTTTGGCCAATGCAATGTTTGCCTTTCTTTGGATTACGGCTTTTGGCCATTGTGATGTTTGCCTTTCTTTGGTTGACGGCTTTTGGCCATTGTAATGTTTGCCTTTCTTTGGTTTACGGCTTTTGGCCATTGTGATGTTTGTCATTCTTTGGTTTACGGCTTTTGGCCATTTTGATGCTTGCCTTTCTTTGGTTTACGACTTTTGGCCATTGTGATGTTTGTCTTTCTTTGGTTTACGGCTTTTGGCCATTGTGATGTTTGCCTTTGTTTGGTTTACGGCTTCTGGCCATTGTAATGTTTGCCTTTCTTTGGATTACGGCTCTTGGCCATTGTGATGTTTGCCTTTCTTTGGTTTACGGTTTTTGGCCATTGTGATGTTTGCCTTTCTTTGGTTTACGGCTTTTGGCCATTGTAATGTTTGCCTTTGTTTGGTTTACGGCTTTTGGCCAATGCAATGTTTGCCTTTCTTTGGATTACGGCTTTTGGCCATTGTGATGTTTGCCTTTCTTTGGTTGACGGCTTTTGGCCATTGTAATGTTTGCCTTTCTTTGGTTTACGGCTTTTGGCCATTGTGATGTTTGTCATTCTTTGGTTTACGGCTTTTGGCCATTTTGATGCTTGCCTTTCTTTGGTTTACGACTTTTGGCCATTGTGATGTTTGTCTTTCTTTGGTTTACGGCTTTTGGCCATTGTGATGTTTGCCTTTGTTTGGTTTACGGCTTCTGGCCATTGTAATGTTTGCCTTTCTTTGGATTACGGCTCTTGGCCATTGTGATGTTTGCCTTTCTTTGGTTTTACGGCTTTTGGCCATTGTAATGTTTGTCTTTGTTTGGTTTACGGCTTTTGGTCATTTTGATGCTTGCCTTTCTTTGGTTTACGACTTTTGGCCATTGTGGTGTTTGCCTTTGTTTGGTTTAAGGCTTTTGGCCATTGTAATGTTTGCCTTTGTTTGGTTTACGGCTGTTGGCCATTATGATGATTGCCTTTCTTTGGTTTACGGCTTTTGGCCATTGTAATGTTTGCCTTTCTTTGGATTACGGCTTTTGGCCATTGTGATGTTTGTCTTTCTTTGGTTTACAGCTTTTGATTATCAATTTGGTATCTTCAAACCTTTCTTTCTCAGTGATCATGGAAATATGAGAGAACCATTTAGCATTAGTAATTATCTGACCAATTCTAACATACTAGAGCCAAGTCCGACATATATTTACAGTTCCTAAATACCAGTAATGTAATTATTATCAACACTAAGACCCCCCTACAGAAATAGGTGACCGTTGTCGTGTTTGGTTTGTTTGTTTGTTTGTTTGTTTTCTTTTGATTTGCTTTGTTGTTTTTTTTTTGCTCCCAAATACCTTTAAGAAGAGTTTGGATACCAAAAGGGCAATCAGAATCCGTAAATTGAAGGACAGGCAACACAATGGTCAAACGAACAAACAACGACTTACAAAACACTACACAGGAAGCTAAAGATCCAGTAACACGAACCCCACAAAAACCCAGGTGTTATTTAGCTTTCCAATCTTTTGACACACCTGATGTAAATTATCTCAGAAACACGTCGTGTGCACTAAGTTAGATATTCACGTGTTTATTGTCACAAGTTTAGTACGGACAGTGTGTAATTACAGATTAATACATGGGCATTTCCATATTGGCCTGGTTATCATCCCGAGACCCCCATATCGGCCCGAGACACAGTCGAGGGCCAATATGGGTCGAGGGATGATAACCAGGCCAATATGGAAATGCCCATGTATTAAACTATATATTGCATACTTCCGACATCTAGAAAAGAGACACCCATATTGCCGGGCCAATATGGGCCTCGATATGGAAATGATCTTGTAGTAATCCAATAACCTTTTATTTTCCCGGGGTGTGAAAATATGGACAGTTTACTTCCGTTCATATTAGTCATACAAAAATGCCTTTATTTGAACTAAGTATGTAATAAATAGTGATATTCAACGGTGATTAATGAAACAAACCCAGCTTAGATCATTGCTCTGACTTCTACCTGTCTGACAGATTCATCTGTATTGTATATCCCAAGGTCGGACAATAATAGGATATACAAAAATAATACATGATGAAACGCATGTGTCATATCAATTTTGCACACCTGTGACATATGTTGTACACATTCTTTAATTAAGAAATAATTCATGGAAGCCATAGTTTGTATGCACAATGTAGTTTTAACATGATTATCATTATTTCCGTATTACATTTGATCCCGAGCGATAATTCATAGGGAGTTTTATCATGACATTGTTTACCTAGCCAATGAAAGGTTAAAAATAAAATAAAAAGTTAAACATGATCGGTCGATCAGATAGCAAACTTCAAACAATGAAATGATATTGACGTAGACTGATATGTACGTCCTTGATTGGGACAGGCATAACACAATGGCAGGGTCAAACCGGGTAATCAGAGTTCGTGATCTAAATTTCTAGGGGTCAAAGAGAAATAAATAAACATTTAAAACATGCACACATTCATCTCAATTTAAAAGGCTCGAAAGACAATAGATTTAAAAGGGTTAAGGTTATGGTCATGATGCTTAACGCCACTTTCCACAATGTTTCAGTTATATCATGGTGATCAGTTTTATTGGTGGAGGAAACCGAGTACCCAGAGAAAACCACCGACGTGTACCAAGTCACTGACAAACTTTATCACATACTATTTTATTGATTACACATCACCATCAGCAGAATGTGAACTCACCACTTTAGAGGTGATAGGCAGTTGTCAATCGAACTACGACCCCCCCATACAAGTATAATGCATGCAACCCCACATGTCTCCCCAATTCATGAATCGTTGGTATAATACATAGACAAAATAAAAACAAAATGAAAGTTTTATGACGTCTATCCGTTGAAAATTGTGCTATTATCACTAAGCAGTTGAAGAGCAGACTCGCAATTTTATTAATTTTCCGACCCGTGGAATATTTAAAAATCCAAGGGAGATAATCTTAAATATTTTCCGCTAGATGGCGCTCCACAAACCCAAACAATTATACGCACTTTGAAAACTACGTTTTTCTTGTATTAAGCCAATGAAAATAATTGAAATATCATTAAAAATCACATTTATATTTATTAATGGTCATGATTTTCAGTCTGGTATAAAATTGGTCTGCGATGAATGTAAAAATAAAGGTTTTTTTCTTTACCTCGGAAAATCTTGTTGCGTATGCTTACACTATTTGCATCTGACAGAATAAAGTTCCAGTGTATGCAAAAAATAAAAAAAACTGGTTCCTTGGACAGAATAATATCTACACTTCATTGGGTAAAAGGGAATGTACATCACTCGTAACAGTTTAAGAAAAATAGTCCATATTCCAGCGTCACCCAAACAAAGTCAAGGTTGAACAATTTGTTCCTCCCACTTTGCTCGTACAATCAATATTTACACATGTATACAATGGAATAACGGTAGACATGTGAGGTAAAACACGCTGCTTTGATGCACAATGCAAATTGTCTAGAAATTCGATGCATTTATCCCATTCTGTCAATCGCGTGGGTTCACAACTACAACCCGAACTTGGTTATATGCACCCCCCTTTTCTGAAATATGCCACCAAGGTCAAACTGTCAACGGGTGCAGGCCTTTTAGTAAGGGGCAGTACCAGGTACCCACTTAAAATGGTAATTGGTACCTCCTAATTTCAAAGAATGTTGTATAAGATATTCGTGAAAATTTTCACTGCCTGTAAATAGTGAAGTACTGGTACATTTGAGAAAAATTGAAAGCCCTGCGGGGTGCATGGAGGCAGACCACCAGGCCCTTGCATAAACTGTAAACGAGAAGATGTGACTAAGCACTACTGGCACCTCTCACAGAGGCGAAATCAACCACTTATTTATACTTTTGTCAAAAATGCATATGCATTCAAAGATGATGACTGTATTTGTAGAATGTGTAAGGCTGGATTTAGAAAATCACTCGAAATGTCCCACGATACAGAAGCAACATCAAGCAAAAGACAATTGAGAAAATATGATTCAGCCATAGATACAAGCTGTGCATTTGAAACAAATGACTTAAATTTAACAACAGCAAACTTTGACAGCTATGGTAATGTGTCATTTGACCCATGTGAATTTACACTCTATACTGCAGCTAATGCAGACAATAATGACTGTAGTAAAAACATGTATGGCTTTTGCCACACATGAACATGTGTGCAAAAAATGGTGACTATTCGACATCAGTTAATGTTTACTTATTCCAGTCGTTCTTTCAGATTTAGCTAGATCAGAATAACAACGAAGCATGTACATCTAGTCATTTTTTTCTCTGTATCGATCACTACAAGAAATATAGAAATTTCAAACCCCAACTAGAATGTTGCTTTTGTGACAAAAGTATATACAGTCAAAGAAAGACCATTTAATATAAGGGAAAGGATCTTCTAGAAAGAATAAGGTTAATTTTAAATTCTGATACATTTGTGTATGCAAATTTTCTATGGTAATGGCATCAGTATATCCAATTAGAATATTAAATTAGAGCCCCATCCGGTTTTCTCCTATTATTCACATGTTTTATTATTTTTAATAAAAAAAATTATTTGAAGTTTTTGTGAATTTTATTTTGTAAAAAGTAATTAAATAATGGATCTTAGTACAGTATGATCTGCTTTTGTTTAAATAAAACCATTACACCCCTCGCCCCATTTTTTAAAGAAACATCTACGAAATAGTAAATGTGCATGTGATAACGTACTATGCATGTGATAGCGTACTATGCATGTGATAACATTTTATATTTTTTTCATTATCATCATTTTCATTCATTTGTCTTTTATAAGGTTATTTACATTGAAAAAAGTATCACTTGTATCAAGTACATTGACATCAAAATGCTCGTGGTGGGTCGCTAGGGGGCGCTATGCATGATTTGTATGTGAATCCACCAATAAAACCGGTGGACGTGTTTGAATAGCCTTATGTTAAAAAACAGTTGAAATTAATTTTTAATATTCCAAGATTTACCATTGCATATGAAAATATGACTGTTTTTTTCTCTCAAGTTCATTCAATAGATTTAGTAGACCATTACAGTTGATTCTTGTTTTGTTATACCTTCATGGAACAACTTTACATGTATTTCTACCGAAAAGTCAGCTTAACAGGATTACTTTTACAGTAATGTAATTGCTCTTTACTGTTGTGGTTCCATAAAATCTTTTCCAGTTATCTCAAATTTGGACTCATCTGTTAAATTATATTTGATCAATTTAATAGCTGTAGATATAATAGACAATTATTCTGACTAATTTCAACATTCTTAATACAAAATAATATGTTTTATTAAGAAAACATGCATTTACTTACACTCGTTCTATAAATAGAACGTTAAAAATTCCGGAGTATGTGCTGATTCTAGTTACCTCCCTTTGAATCCAACCAAAATGTGACACGATCTATCTGACAGAAAAAGTTCTAGTCTATGTTTAATTACAGAAAATGTTTCTTTGAAATACTAATATAGAAATCTATGGAACTATATATATGACTTTTCATCACCCTTTCGGCAAATATTTAAATTCTTAATTTTTCGTGTTGTTTGAAACAACTTCCGCCATTTCCGTGTGGTTTTAATTTCTGCAATACTCCTTATTTACAAGAAATTCAAGCACCGGGCCTAAAATTTATATGAAAGAATAATAGGTTCCTACGCGAGTCCCTATTGAAGATCTGAGATTTCTTCCGTTTTGATGCGTTTTCTATGTAAGAAAAGCCATAAAGACAGTTGCGCGTGGCCTTGTCTTACATGGCATTGTCAGCCAATCAAATCGGCCGAGTATAATCAATAGAGTCCGCTTCTACGCTTCTAAGAAATCCCAGATCTTCAATAAGGAGGAGTGCAAGTACCTGTTTCTTCCGTTTCAACTTAAAAACAAAGCATGTCGATTTCATTCATTCATTCGCATGTCAATGTTATGTTTACTACACAAAATATTACAACGCCACGTGCAATGCAGTAAATACACACTTATTTAAAACTGCATTAAATCTATTAGGGGAAATCAATTAAAATTCAGGTAAGACCGATATTTGAAGCTTTTTTAGATCTACTAAGACGACAATTTA
This sequence comes from Bathymodiolus brooksi, assembly GCA_963680875.1. Classification (NCBI taxonomy): domain Eukaryota; kingdom Metazoa; phylum Mollusca; class Bivalvia; order Mytilida; family Modiolidae; genus Bathymodiolus; species Bathymodiolus brooksi. The sequence goes on along the minus strand of OY804583.1, from coordinate 13,700,681 downwards.
TATTACTACAGCAGTCGTAGAAGCAGACTCCATTGATTATACTCGGCTGATTTGATTGGCTGACAATGCCATGTAAGACAAGGTCACGCGCAGCTGTCTTTATGGTTTGTCTTACATAGAAAACGCATCAAAACGGAAGAAACAATTTTCTATGTTTTTCTCGCTTCCTCGGTTATATTTGACGCTCGCAACGATTATAACGAGTGAATTTCCAACACTTAGTCGATGTATTCTAAAATGTGTCCGATTCCGGTACAAAAATGTATGTGACAAATCATTTGAAAAGACGCCATTATCGAGTCTGCTCTCCGACTGAACTAGGGATGACGTACATGGTTATCGACTGTGCACAAATTACGTCATCTTCTATCTCTATTTATCTGAAGACATGGGGTACAACATGGGCGCTAATTCCTAATTCAGAATAGACAATTCATGATTAAAGTTTACTTCTAATGGAGAACATTCACCCAAATTTACTCAACAGGTGTCGCTCGAGTACCAACGTTGGTTAGCGGAGCGTTTTATTATCGCTTAGACGTTTGTAACCTATGCAAACTATTATTTCAAATACAATTTCTATCTAATTATCCAACAATAATTATTTTTTATTTGTATTAACAATATTCCTCAAGTTAACAATAAATGCATCATAAGTTGTAACCATCTTCTGACATGTTACTAAATTACTAAAGTGATCACGTCATTACGTTGAAATAATAAGAATAATAAGATTAAGAATTTTTTATTGCCAATTAAGGTCCAACAAGGGGCAAACAATTTAATACAATGATTGAAATGACTGGAGACATACAAAGATACATGTAAACACACACACAAAAAACCAGGAAAACATATTTATGTTCAGTGACTGCACGGCCAGATCAGAGCCTATCAAATACCACCATAAATCAATTCACATTTAATATAACATGTATAATAACTATAATAATTCACCTAACCTAATGATATCTATAGGATCAGTTGTGTCCTCGCAGCAAAAAACATTCTTCAATAAAGCTACCTAATTTTTTTTAAACTTGTTCATGTTCATTGGTAAATAGCCAGACAAATTTTGATGATGTGTCCATGTATCTAAAATTTGGACATAAGTCAATAACTTTATCAAAAAAGGAGTGAGTATGATAAAGGTAGATTTTGGCCCAATTTCAGAAACTGTTTACATAGATATAATATTAAACACAATCATTGAAAGGTAAGAATTTTTTTTTTTATATTATTTCACTTTGTCCTTTGTTGCTTAGCAACGTAAATGGAGGAGGGTCCAATTAATCATTGGAAATTCAAATATGGTGGTTTTATTTTACATATCTTGCATAGTCTTTTCGACAAAATGTTATATTCTGTGTAGGTACACTCTAAAAATAATATTCCAATTCTCTATGGTAGCATATAGTATTTTTGGGTAGTTTTGTCACCCTAGCAACGGTTTTGTAAACATTAAATTAGTCTATATTATTGCAATTAATGGTTGAATTTTGACATCTACGATCTTTTGACTTGATATTTGATTAAGCGGTACATTTTTGTCAAGCTATACACACTACAAATGTAATTTCATATTTCAAAAATACATTTTGATATTTTTATTCATAGTTATGCCCCGTCCATAGCAACAGGTTTCCCTATGCACAGTATTTTCCTGTAGATCTCATGGACCTTTTATTTAATCAAGAAAAAAAATTCTACAACAGCACCTTAGCAGATCTAGAGACATCTTATCATTTACTAACCAGTATATATTATAAGAATTCCTTAAACCTTACAATGTCCCTAGTAACCAAATATTATCCCTAGCAACCGCAGAAACTCGTCAATGCTCAGCTCTGTAAATTGCTTTTTTTATATCTTTTTATAACCGAATGTTGATCTTTTTATTTTTCAAATCATGAGAGGAAATTATTCTCAGTAATTAGAATGTCAAAGGAACCAAGTCAACTGCATAACATGGTAAAGCAGCGCTACAGTGGCAGGAGAGGATATAATCCATGTTGAATAATTAAGAAATAAATCATGGAAGCCATAATGTGTTGGGAGTTTTAACATGGATTGGCGGATATTATACGTTATTAGTCTCGAGATGTTATATATCCCGTTTTAAAGGGCAGTGGTTTTGTTAAAAGGTTCGGCTCCCGTTTTAAAGGGCAGTGGTTTTGTTAAAAGGTGAGGCGTCAGTCGAACCTTTTAACAAAACCACTGCCCTCTAAAACGGGATATATAACATCTAGAGACTGATAACATTTTTATCTGAATGTTCCAACATTAATAAGTATGTCGGAAAACATAAATAAGTGTACCTTTGGACAAAGATCACAGAGAGCGATTATCGATTTTCTGTCATCTTGTGAAATGTGTGTCGTCTTCTGTGCACAATGTAAATGGACAGCACATAGGTGAGAGCGATTATTGATTTTCTGTCACCGCACGGTTACCCATCAGAGAATAGTATGTTATCCCGAGCCAGAAGCGAGGGATAAAATTTACTAATATCCGCCAATCCATGTTAAAGCTCAAAACACATTATGGCTTCCATGATTTATTTCGATTCTGATATGTCTAAAAGTACAAATACGGTAGTATTCTTTGATTGGAAGACGGTAATTTACATTTACGATATCTTCAAACTTATTTTGTTGAGAAAATTAAAACGTGATAGATTATATAAATAGAATGCTTGGTAATACTGTATTATCGGTCATGGCACACTAAAATTCCAAGTAATACTACACATTTAGCACTGACTCATAAACGATAGACTATATATCAATGACATTCTTAGTAAGGATAACAAAAGGACCATTATAAACAAAACACCGAATATGTAGATCAAACCTGACATCCGTGTACTATGTTAAAACATGCACGTTATATCGTTATATGTACTGTATTAGATGAATTATGAATTATCAAATATATTGTTTGTTTTTCCATACTTTATTGAAATAAGTAAGAATAAAATATTGATCTCACGATGTTGTTATCGGCAGTCATGTGTGCTAAACCATTACGCCACCGCAACGTTAATATTAAGCTATATATAAATCAAATTTACGTTAATACAATTATTCATCGTGAATTCACTTTGCGAAAGAGCTAAATAAAATATATTTGTTAAAGAAAAAAAAAGAAAAAGTAAAGGGACTACTAAAATTAGAAAGTTCCGATGTGTTTACATGTCCAATGAATTAATTTCTACGATAATCTGACGTACTAATTTTCTTTTTGGTTGCTTGTTTTGTTTTCTGTACTTTTTGTGAATTGTGGGGATAATATTAAAGTATACTTTAGTATAGTAACACATGAAATTCCACTGAGGGTTAGAAAAAAACACACGTCGGACTCAATGCACAATCAGGTCGGCAGTAAATCACCTCTAAAATTCATTTAACGTCAAAACTGTTTCATAAAAATTGTTCAAGTTTTACTCCCGTAGCAAAACAATTACGATAACCAACTTTATTTTGGATGAGATTAAAAGGTCGATTTCTATTTCTGTCTATTACGAGAAATCGACCTTAAAATTATTTTTTGATTGCAGATTTCATATTCTCCACACTCGGGTACCAACACAAAAATTAAATGAGATATGTGTTTATGTATATTAAACATCATACTAAAATATGCCGTTGGTACCTGCTTGTGGTTATACTGAAAATTGACATTAAATACACATTTCTTGTTAGATTTCATATATTTTCACGAAACGATAGACTTTTCATTGACTATTGTGACGTCATCGCACATGCAAATATGGAAAATTGCTACCAAAGTAGTAGTTGGGGTAAAGGTCTTATAAAATCAAGAAACAACGAAAGCTGTGCGTTTCATTTATAATTTGTCTATTTTTTAGGCCAATTTCTGCCCTTATCATACCTACTCCTTTAACTCTAATATTTTCATATAAGGGACAGTCGACAATAAAAATGTTTCTCATCTTCAATATCTCTCTTAGAACAATTTGTGCATTTTTTTGCTGTGAGGACACAACTGATCCTATAGATATCATTAGATTATGTGAATTATTATAGTTATTATACATGTTATATTAAATGTGAATTGATTTATGGTGGTATTTGATAGGCTCTGATCTGGCCGTGCAATCACTGAACATAAATATGTTTTCCTGGTTTTTTTTGTGTGTGTGTTTACATGTATCTTTGTATGTCTCCAATCATTCCAATCATTGTATTAAATTATTTGCCCCTTGTGGGCCCTTAATTGGCAATACAAAATTCTTATTCTTGTATTCTTATACGACTTCGTCGAAAAAATAAAAATATTTGTGTGACTACGAACAACCATTTAAAAAAAAGATTCTTAATGGATATCGTTTAGAAGGGAGCTTCAAACTAATATTTCCATATTAGATATTATCAACGATAAATATTCACATATATGATAAAGCAAGTCGGCATCGATGGCCTGTGAATCTGATCAGTGGATTTTGACATGCCAACTGTCAAGATCACATGCCCAAGGGGGTCGAAAACTATCTCCACAAAAATTAATGTGCGGCAGTTTTCGACCCCCTATTTTTTTACATGTATCATCAAGATTTCAATACTATTTATGGCTAGTTGATTCTGTCGACTCTCAGAATATGATAGACTGCGACAAACCTGTTGTAATGTGGCCTAATGTGTCCGTGAAAACAATTATGACACGGAATCATATAAAATAATATTATCTTACATCTGGCCATAATTGATCTGATATGATTCCACCGATTATTGAACTGTCTGGGAATATTTATGTTCCAGCTGATAATAAGCAACATAATTACATTTATAGAAACAAGTACCTAATATAGGGTAGAGGTTTGGCTCCAGCAGCTACAGTATATGAGATGCAACTAAAAAAATATAGCAAGGGGGTCGAAAACTGCCTCCCAAAGTTGGAAAATTTGAACAAACAAATGTTCCTTTCAGAATCGTTTTACGGGACCAGTGCATGGTGACAATTATTGAATGGAGTTTATACATTAATAGTATTTCACTACGTGAGGGCACAATGGAATAATGTCACATGTTTGCACATTTTAATCTTAAGGGGTCGAAAACTGCCTCCATTGATCTACATGTCAGGGGCGGATCCATGATTTTGTGTTAGGGGAGATGAAAGTCGGCGAGGGGTCTGGGGACCGTTTAAGGTCTCCAGCGGGTCCAGGGATCTGCTCTGGTAGGGGGCTCCGGGGCAAAGCCCCCTGGAAGCTGATCCGTCAACAATTTTGAAGCATTTTGTGAATGTGATGAAGTGTATTGAAACGCATGAATCTTCTCCAAAAAGTTTCAAATTGTTTCTAAGCAGTGAGTGTAAATTAAAGGGAGATGTCACTTGAAATTATCTATCTGGAGATGTGACTCCCCTGATTTCCTTATCGCGCCGGTTATTCGTATACTTGGAACAAGTGCGGACACTTTGAACTTGGTGCAAGCTACATGTAGTTATTTTGAACGTTTTCATTGGCCAATATTGAATTTTTAGACACTACAGACCGTGGAGCATGACGGCAACGGAACACGGAACAGCATGCTCCGCGGTTTATAGTGTCCAAAAATTCAAAATTGATCAATGAAAACGTTCAAAATAACTAGCTTGCACCAATTTTCTCATGTTTCTCTGTTGAAAATGGGGCAATTTGTATTGAAGTGCTTGTAGAATGGATGGATTTTGATAAAATTAATGTCTAAGGGATTATAATATCACTTTATTTTCTGATTAATCGTCAACTGCTTCAAAAGTTCAAAAGTAATTAGATAAACTAAAAGGGCAATGCAACGGGTAAAAATATATAATGATTTATTACATTTAACAGGCGAATGAATGAATGCTGATATGCTTAATAGAGGGACGGAAGACCCCCCGACCCCCCCTCTCTCTCTCTCTCTCTCTCGCTCTCTCTCTCTCTCTCTCTCTCGTTTTTTTAGGGGGCGAGAACGTCCCATCCGCCCCCCTCTGGATCCGCCACTGCATGCCAACCCTCCAGAGACTAAAAGCGGTAGGGGGTCTAGGGCTTGCCATACCCCCCCCCCCCCAGAAAATTGCCTTTTAGAAGGACGCAAAATGGTGCATTCTGTTGCATTTTGGATATAAAATCTGTACAGTCAAATCTTTAAATATAGTATGAAATTACCATGAAAAAATGGAAATTAGCATTTTACATATATACAAGTCAAACCTCGGTCCCTCGAACTCGGATGTGTCGAATACCATGGATGGCTCGAACTTATTTGAAAATCACGCCAAATGAACTACATCTCTTCGTCCTCTCACAAGTCACATCACAAAGAACTACATCTCTTTGTCCTCTCACAAGTCACATCAAAGAACTACATCTCTGTGTCCTCTCACAAGTCACATCACAAAGAACTACATCTCTGTGTTCTCTCACAAGTCACATCACAAAGAACTACATCTCTTTGTCCTCTCACAAGTCACATCATAAAGAACTACATCTCTTTATCCTCTCACAAAGAACTACATCTCTTTGTCCTCTCACAAGTCACATCACAAAGAACTACATCTCTTTGTCCTCTCACAAGTCACATCACAAAGAACTACATCTCATTGTTCTCTCACAAGTCACATAACAAAGAACTACATCTCTTTGTCCTCTCACAAGTCACATCACAAAGAACTATATCTATTTGTCCTCTCACAAGTCACAAAGAACTACATCTCTTTATCCTCTCACAAGTCACATCAGTGAACTACATCTCTTTGTCCTCTCACAAGTCATATCACAAATAACTACATCTTTTTGTCATCTCAAAAGTCACATAAAAAAGAACTGTATCTCTTTGTCCTCTATTTGTTATTACCTTTACTCACAAGTCACATCAAAAAGAACTACCTCTCTTTGTCCTCCCACAAGTCACATCACACATAACTACATCTCTTTGTCCTCTCACAAGTCATATCAAAGAACTACATCTCTTTGTCCTCTCACAAGTCACATCACAAATAACTATATCTCTTTGTCCTCTCACAAGTCACATCACAAAGAACTTATCTCTTTGTCCTCTCACAAGTCACATCAAAGAACTACATCTCTTTGTCCTCTCACAAGTCACATCAAAGAACTACATCTCATTGTCCTCTCACAAGTCACATCACAAAGAACTACATCTCTTTGTCCTCTCACAAGTCACATCAAAAATAACTACATCTCTTTGTTCTCTCACAAGTCACATCACAAATTAAATAACTACATCTCTTTGTCCTCTCACAAGTCATATCACAAAGAACTACATCTCTTTGTCCTTTCACAAATCACATCAATGAACTACGTCAATTTGTCCTCTCACAAGTCACATCACAAATGACTACATCTTTTTGTCATCTCACAAGTCACATCACAAATAACTACATCTCTTTGTCCTCTCACAAGTCACATCACAAATAACTACATCTCTTTGTCCTCTCACAAGTCACATCACAAAGAACTACACCTCTTTGTCCTCTCACAAGTTACATCAAAAAGAACTACATCTCTTTGTTATCTCACAGGTCACATCACAAATAACTACATATCTTTGTCCTCTCATAAGTCAAAAAACAGAATTACATCTCTGTTTTCTCTCACAAGTGACATCACAAAGAACTACATCTCATTGTTCTCTCACAAGTCACATAACAAAGAACTACATCACTTTGTCCTCTCACAAGTCACATCACAAAGAACTACATCTCTTTGTCCTCTCACAAGTCACATCACAAAGAACTACATCTCTTTGTCCTCTCACAAGTCACATCAAAAAGAGCTATATCTCTTTGTCCTCTCACATAGTACTACATCTCTTTGTTCTCTCACAATTCACATCACAAAGAACTACATCTCGTTGTCCTCTCACAAGTCACATCACAAAGAACTACATCTCTTTGTCCTCTCACAGGTCACATCACAAAGAACTACATTTCTTTATCTTCTCACAAAGAACTACATCTTTGTCCTCTCATAAGTCACATCACAAAGAACTACATCTTTTTGTCCTTTCACAAGTCACATCAAAGAACTACATCTCTTTGTCCTCTCACAAGTCACATCATAAATAACTACATCTTTTTGTTATCTCACAAGTCACATCAAAAACAACTACATCTCTTTGACCTCTCATAAGTCACATCAAAAAGAACTACCACTCTTTGTCCTCTCACAAGTCACATCACAAAGAACTACATCTCTTTGTCCTCTCACAAGACACATCACACATAACTACCTCTCTTTGTCCTCTCACAAGTCACATCACAAAGAACTACACCTCTTTGTCCTCTCACAGGTCACATTAAAGAACTACATCTCTGTGTCCTCTCACAAGTCACATCACAAAGAACTACATCTCTTTGTCCTCTCACAAGTCACATCACAAAGAACTATATCTATTTGTCCTCTCACAAGTCACAAAGAACTACATCTCTTTATCCTCTCACAAAAAACTACATCTTTTTGTCTTTTCACAAGTAACATCACAAATAACTACATCTCTTTGTCCTCTCACAACTCACATCACAAAGAACTACATATCTTTGTCTTCTCACAAGTCACATCACAAAGAACTACATCTCTTTTTCCTCTCACAAGTCACATCACAAAGAACTACATCTCTTTGTTCTCTCACAAGTCACATCACAAATAAAATAACTACATCTCTTTGTCCTCTCACAAGTCACATCACAAAGAACTACATCTCTTTGTCCTCTCACAAGTCACATCACAAAGAACTACATCTCTTTGTCCTCTCACAAGTCACATCACAAAGAACTACATCTCTTTATCCTCTCACAAAGAACTACATCTATTTGTCCTCTCACAAGTCACATCACAAAGAAATATATCTCTTTGTCCTCTCACAAAGTACTACATCTTTTTGTCCTCTCACAAGTCACATCACAAAGAACTGCATCTCTTTGTCCTCTCACAAGTCACATCACAAAGAACTACATCTATCTGTCCTCTCACAAGTCACATCACAAATAACTACATTTCTTTGTCCTCACACAAGTCACATCACAAATAACTACATCTCTTTGTCCTCACACAAGTCACATCACAAATAACTACATCTCTTTGTCCTCTCACAAGTCACATCACAAAGAAATATATCTCTTTGTCCTCTCATAAAGTACTACATCTCTTTGTTCTCTCACAAGTCACATCACAAAGAACTACATCTCTTTGTCCTCTCACATGTCACATCACAAAGAACTACATCTCTTTGTCCTTTCACAAGTCACATCAAAGAACTACATCTCTTTGTCCTCTCACAAGTCACATCACAAATAACTACACCTTTTTGTTATCTCACAAGTCACATCAAAAACAACTATATCTCTTTGTCCTCTCACAAGTCACATCAAAAAGAACTACCTCTCGTTGTCCTCTCACAAGTCACATCACACATAACGACATCTCTTTGTCCTCTCACAAGTCATATCAAAGAACTACATCTCTTTGTCCTCTCACAAGTCACATCACAAATAACTATATCTCTTTATCCTCTCACAAGTCACATCACAAAGAATTTATCTCTTTGTCCTCTCACAAGTCACATCAAAGAACTACATCTCTTTGTCCTCTCACTAGTCACATCAAAGAACTACATCTCTTTGTCCTCTCACAAGTCACATCAAAGAACTACATCTCTTTGTCCTCTCACAAGTCACATCACAATGAACTACATCTCTTTGTCCTCTCACAAGTCACATCACAAAGAACTACATCTCTTTGTCCTCTCACAAGTCACATCACAAATAACTATATCTATTTGTCCTCTCACAAGTCACAAAGAACTACATCTCTTTATCCTCTCACAAAGAACTACATCTTTTTGTCCTCTCACAAGTAACATCACAAATAACTACATCTCTTTGTCCTCTCACAACTCACATCACAAAGAACTACACATTTTTGTCCTCTCACAAGTCACATCACAAAGAACTACATCTCTTTGTTCTCTCACAAGTCACATCACAAATAAAATAACTACATCTCTTTGTCCTCTCACAAGTCACATCACAAGGAACTACATCTATTTGTCCTCTCACAAGTCACATCACAAAGAACTACATCTCTTTATCCTCTCACAAAGAACTACATCTATTTGTCCTCTCACAAGTCACATCACAAAGAACTACATCTCGTTGTCCTCTCACAAGTCACATCACAAAGAACTGCATCTCTTTGTCCTTTCACAAGTCACATCACAAAGAACTACATCTCTCTGTCCTCTCACAAATAACTTCATCTCTTTGTCCTCTCACAAGTCACATCACAAATAACTACATCTCTTTGTCCTCTCACAAGTCACATCAAAAAGAACTATATCTCTTTGTCCTCTCACAAAGTACTACATCTCTTTGTTCTCTCACAAGTCACATCACAAAGAACTACATCTCTTTGTCCTCTCACAAGTCACATCACTAAGAACTACATCTCTTTGTCCTCTCAAGAACTACATCTTTGTCCTCTCACAAGTCACATCACAAAGAACTACATCTCTTTGTCCTCTCACAAAGTACTACATCTCTTTGTTCTCTCACAAGTCACATCACAAAGAACTACATCTCTTTGTCCTCTCACAAGTCCCATCACAAAGAACTACATTTCTTTATCCTCTCACAAAGAACTACATCTTTGTCCTCTCACAAGTCACATCACAAAGAACTATATCTCTTTGTCCTCTCACAAAGTACTACATCTCTTTGTCCTTTCACAAGTCACATCAAAGAACTACATCTCTTTGTCCTCTCACAAGTCACATCACAAATAACTACATCTCTTTGTCCTCTCACAAGTCACATCACACATAACTACATCTCTTTGTCCTCTCACAAGTCACATCAAAGAACTACATCTCTTTGTCCTCTCACTAGTCACATCAAAGAACTACATCTCTTTGTCCTCTCACATGTCACATCACAAAGAACTACATCTCTTTGTCCTTTCACAAGTCACATCAAAGAACTACATCTCTTTGTCCTCTCACAAGTCACATCACAAATAACTACACCTTTTTGTTATCTCACAAGTCACATCAAAAACAACTATATCTCTTTGTCCTCTCACAAGTCACATCAAAAAGAACTACCTCTCGTTGTCCTCTCACAAGTCACATCACACATAACGACATCTCTTTGTCCTCTCACAAGTCATATCAAAGAACTACATCTCTTTGTCCTCTCACAAGTCACATCACAAATAACTATATCTCTTTATCCTCTCACAAGTCACATCACAAAGAATTTATCTCTTTGTCCTCTCACAAGTCACATCAAAGAACTACATCTCTTTGTCCTCTCACTAGTCACATCAAAGAACTACATCTCTTTGTCCTCTCACAAGTCACATCAAAGAACTACATCTCTTTGTCCTCTCACAAGTCACATCACAATGAACTACATCTCTTTGTCCTCTCACAAGTCACATCACAAAGAACTACATCTCTTTGTCCTCTCACAAGTCACATCACAAATAACTATATCTATTTGTCCTCTCACAAGTCACAAAGAACTACATCTCTTTATCCTCTCACAAAGAACTACATCTTTTTGTCCTCTCACAAGTAACATCACAAATAACTACATCTCTTTGTCCTCTCACAACTCACATCACAAAGAACTACACATTTTTGTCCTCTCACAAGTCACATCACAAAGAACTACATCTCTTTGTTCTCTCACAAGTCACATCACAAATAAAATAACTACATCTCTTTGTCCTCTCACAAGTCACATCACAAGGAACTACATCTATTTGTCCTCTCACAAGTCACATCACAAAGAACTACATCTCTTTATCCTCTCACAAAGAACTACATCTATTTGTCCTCTCACAAGTCACATCACAAAGAACTACATCTCGTTGTCCTCTCACAAGTCACATCACAAAGAACTGCATCTCTTTGTCCTTTCACAAGTCACATCACAAAGAACTACATCTCTCTGTCCTCTCACAAATAACTTCATCTCTTTGTCCTCTCACAAGTCACATCACAAATAACTACATCTCTTTGTCCTCTCACAAGTCACATCAAAAAGAACTATATCTCTTTGTCCTCTCACAAAGTACTACATCTCTTTGTTCTCTCACAAGTCACATCACAAAGAACTACATCTCTTTGTCCTCTCACAAGTCACATCACTAAGAACTACATCTCTTTGTCCTCTCAAGAACTACATCTTTGTCCTCTCACAAGTCACATCACAAAGAACTACATCTCTTTGTCCTCTCACAAAGTACTACATCTCTTTGTTCTCTCACAAGTCACATCACAAAGAACTACATCTCTTTGTCCTCTCACAAGTCCCATCACAAAGAACTACATTTCTTTATCCTCTCACAAAGAACTACATCTTTGTCCTCTCACAAGTCACATCACAAAGAACTATATCTCTTTGTCCTCTCACAAAGTACTACATCTCTTTGTCCTTTCACAAGTCACATCAAAGAACTACATCTCTTTGTCCTCTCACAAGTCACATCACAAATAACTACATCTCTTTGTCCTCTCACAAGTCACATCACACATAACTACATCTCTTTGTCCTCTCACAAGTCACATCAAAGAACTACATCTCTTTGTCCTCTCACTAGTCACATCAAAGAACTACATCTCTTTGTCCTCTCACAAGTCACATCAAAGAACTACATCTCTTTGTCCTCTCACAAGTCACATCACAAATAACTACATCTCTTTGTCCTCTCACAAGTCACATCACACATAACTACATCTCTTTGTCCTCTCACAAGTCACATCAAAGAACTACATCTCTTTGTCCTCTCACTAGTCACATCAAAGAACTACATCTCTTTGTCCTCTCACAAGTCACATCAAAGAACTACATCTCTTTGTCCTCTCACAAGTCACATCACAAATAACTACATCTCTTTGTCCTCTCACAAGTCACATCACAAATAACTATATCTCTTTGTCCTCTCACAAGTCACATCAAAAAGAGCTATATCTCTTTGTCCTCTCACAAAGTACTACATCTCTTTGTTCTTTCACAAGTCACATCACAAAGAACTACATCTCTTTGTCCTCTCACAAGTCACATCACAAAGAACTACATCTCGTTGTCCTCTCACAAGTCACATCACAAATAACTACATCTCTTTGTCCTCTCACAAGTCACATCACAAAGAACTACATCTCTTTGTCCTTTCACAAATCACATCAGTGAACTACATCTCTTTGTCCTCTCACAAGTCATATCACAAATAACTACATCTTTTTGTCATCTCAAAAGTCACATCAAAAAGAACTGTATCTCTTTGTCCTCTATTTGTTATTACCTTTACTCACAAGTCACATCAAAAAGAACTACCTCTCTTTGTCCTCCCACAAGTCACATCACACATAACTACATCTCTTTGTCCTCTCAAAAGTCATATCAAAGAACTACATCTCTTTGTCCTCTCACAAGTCACATCACAAATAACTATATCTCTTTGTCCTCTCACAAGTCACATCACACAGAACTTATCTCTTTGTCCTCTCACAAGTCACATCAAAGAACTACATCTCTTTGTCCTCTCACAAGTCACATCAAAGAACTACATCTCATTGTCCTCTCACAAGTCACATCACAATGAACTACATCTCTTTGTCCTCTCACAAGTCACATCAAAATTAACTACATCTCTTTGTCCTCTCACAAGTCACATCACAAAGAACTATATCTCTTTGTCCTCTCACAAGTCACATCACAAAGAACTACACCTCTTTGTCCTCTCACAAGTCACATCAAAAAGAACTACATCTCTTTGTCCTCCCACAAGTCACATCACATATAACTACATCTCTTTGTCCTCTCACAAGTCATAAAACAAAGAACTACATCTCTGTTTCCTCTCACAAGTCACATCACAAAGAACTACATCTCTTTATCCTCTCACAAGTCACAGCAAATAACTACATCTCTTTGTCCTCTCACAAGTCACATCACAAAGAACTACATCTCTTTGTCCTCTCACAAGTCACATCACAAAGAACTACATCTCATTGTTCTCTCACAAGTCACATAACAAAGAACTACATCTCTTTGTCCTCTCACAAGTCACATCACAAAGAACTATATCTATTTGTCCTCTCACAAGTCACAAAGAACTACATCTCTTTATCCTCTCACAAGTCACATCAGTGAACTACATCTCTTTGTCCTCTCACAAGTCATATCACAAATAACTACATCAAAAAGAACTGTATCTCTTTGTCCTCTATTTGTTATTACTTTTACTCACAAGTCACATCAAAAAGAACTACCTCTCTTTGTCCTCCCACAAGTCATATCACACATAACTACATCTCTTTGTCCTCTCACAAGTCATATCAAAGAACTACATCTCTTTGTCCTCTCACAAGTCACATCACAAATAACTATATCTCTTTGTCCTCTCACAAGTCACATCACAAAGAACTTATCTCTTTGTCCTCTCACAAGTCACATCAAAGAACTACATCTCTTTGTCCTCTCACAAGTCACATCAAAGAACTACATCTCATTGTCCTCTCACAAGTCACATCACAAAGAACTACATCTCTGTGTCCTCTCACAAGTCACATCAAAAATAACTACATCTCTTTGTCCTCTCACAAGTCATATCACAAAGAACTATATCTCTTTGTCCTCTCACAAGTCACATCACAAAGAACTACACCTCTTTGTCCTCTCACAAGTCACATCAAAAAGAACTACATCTCTTTTTCCTCTCACAAGTCACATCACACATAACTACATCTCTTTGTCCTCTCACAAGTCATAAAACAAAGAACTACATCTCTGTTTCCTCTCACAAGTCACATCACAAAGAACTACATCTCTTTATCCTCTCACAAGTCACAGCAAATAACTACATCTCAGCGTCCTCTCACAAGTCACATCACAAAGAACTACATCTCTTTGTCCTCTCACAAGTCACATCACAAAGAACTACATCTCATTGTTCTCTCACAAGTCACAAAACAAAGAACTACATCTCTTTGTCCTCTCACAAGTCACAAAGAACTACATCTCTTTATCCTCTCACAAGTCACATCAAAGAACTACATCTCATTGTCCTCTCACAAGTCACATCACAAAGAACTACATCTCTTTGTCCTCTCACAAGTCACATCACAAATAACTACATCTCTTTGTCCTCTCACAAGTCACAGCAAATAACTACATCTCTTTGTCCTCTCACAACTCACATCACAAAGAACTACATATCTTTGTCCTCTCACAAGTCACATCACAAAGAACTACATCTCTTTGTTCTCTCACAAGTCACATCACAAATTAAATAACTACATCTCTTTGTCCTCTCACAAGTCACATCACAAAGAACTACATCTCTTTGTCCTCTCACAAGTCACATCACAAAGAACTACATCTCTTTATCCTCTCACAAAGAACTACATCTATTTGTCCTCTCACAAGTCACATCACAAAGAACTATATCTCTTTGTCTTCTCACAAAGTACTACATCTTTTTGTCCTCTCACAAGTCACATCACAAAGAACTGCATCTCTTTGTCCTCTCACAAGTCACATCACAAAGAACTGCATCTCTTTGTCCTCTCACAAGTCACATCACAAAGAACTACATCTATCTGTCCTCTCACAAGTCACATCACAAAGAACTACATTTCTTTATCCTCTCACAAAGAACTACATCTTTGTCCTCTCACAAGTCACATCACAAAGAACTAAATCTCTTTGTCCTTTCACAAGTCACATCAAAGAACTACATCTCTTTGTCCTCTCACAAGTCACATCACAAATAACTACATCTCTTTGTCCTCTCACAAGTCACATCAAAAAGAGCTATATCTCTTTGTCCTCTCATAAAGTACTACATCTCTTTGTTCTCTCACAAGTCACATCACAAAGAACTACATCTCTTTGTCCTCTCACAAGTCATATCACAAAGAACTACATCTCTTTGTCCTCTCACAAGTCATATCACAAAGAACTACATTTCTTTATCCTCTCACAAAGAACTACATCTTTGTCCTCTCACAAATCACATCACAAAGAACTACATCTCTTTGTCCTTTCACAAGTCACATCAAAGAACTACATCTCTTTGTCCTCTCACAAGTCACATCACAAATAACTACACCTTTTTGTTATCTCACAAGTCACATAAAAAACAACTATATCTCTTTGTCCTCTCACAAGTCACATCAAAAAGAACTACCTCTCGTTGTCCTCTCACAAGTCACATCACACAAAACGACATCTCTTTGTCCTCTCACAAGTCATATCAAAGAACTACATCTCTTTGTCCTCTCACAAGTCACATCACAAATAACTATATCTCTTTATCCTCTCACAAGTCACATCACAAAGAATTTATCTCTTTGTCCTCTCACAAGTCACATCAAAGAACTACATCTCTTTGTCCTCTCACTAGTCACATCAAAGAACTACATCTCTTTGTCCTCTCACAAGTCACATCACAAAGAACTACATCTCTTTGTCCTCTCACAAGTCACATCACAAAGAACTACATCTCTTTGTCCTCTCACAAGTCACATCACAAATAACTATATCTATTTGTCCTCTCACAAGTCACAAAGAACTACATCTCTTTATCCTCTCACAAAGAACTACATCTTTTTGTCCTCTCACAAGTAACATCACAAATAACTACATCTCTTTGTTCTCTCACAAGTCACATCACAAATAAAATAACTACATCTCTTTGTCCTCTCACAAGTCACATCAAAAAGAACTACATCTATTTGTCCTCTCACAAGTCACATCACAAAGAACTACATCTCTTTATCCTCTCACAAAGAACTACATCTATTTGTCCTCTCACAAGTCACATCACAAATAACTACATCTCGTTGTGCTCTCACAAGTCACATCACAAAGAACTGCATCTCTTTGTCCTTTCACAAGTCACATCACAAAGAACTACATCTCTCTGTCCTCTCACAAATAACTTCATCTCTTTGTCCTCTCACAAGTCACATCACAAATAACTACATCTCTTTGTCCTCTCACAAGTCACATCAAAAAGAACTATATCTCTTTGTCCTCTCACAAAGTACTACATCTCTTTGTTCTCTCACAAGTCACATCACAAAGAACTACATCTCTTTGTCCTCTCACAAGTCACATCACTAAGAACTACATCTCTTTGTCCTCTCACAAAGAACTACATCTTTGTCCTCTCACAAGTCACATCACAAAGAACTACATCTCTTTGTCCTCTCACAAAGTACTACATCTCTTTGTTCTCTCACAAGTCACATCACAAAGAACTACATCTCTTTGTCCTCTCACAAGTCCCATCACAAAGAACTACATTTCTTTATCCTCTCACAAAGAACTACATCTTTGTCCTCTCATAAGTCACATCACAAAGAACTACATCTCTTTGTCCTTTCACAAGTCACATCAAAGAACTACATCTCTGTCCTCTCACAAGTCACATCACAAATAACTACACCTTTTTGTCATCTCACAAGTCACATCAAAAAGAAAATATCTCTTTGTCCTCTCACAAGTCACATCAAAAAGAACTACCTCTCTTTGTCCTCTCACAAGTCATATCACAAAGAACTACATCTCTTTGTCCTCTCACAAGTCACATCACACATAACTACATCTCTTTGTCCTCTCACAAGTCACATCAAAGAACTATATCTCTTTGTCCTCTCACAAGTCACATCACAAATAACTATATCTCTTTGTCCTCTCACAAGTCACATCACAAAGAACTTATCTCTTTGTCCTCTCACAAGTCACATCAAAGAACTACATCTCTTTGTCCTCTCACAAGTCACATCAAAGGACTATATCTCTTTGTCCTCTCACAAGTCACATCACAAATAACTACATCTCTTTTTCCTCTCACAAGTCGCATCACAAAGAACTACATCTCTTTGTCCTCTCACAAGTCACATCACACATAATTACATCTCTTTGTCCTCTCACAAGTCACATCAAAGAACTACATCTCTTTGTCCTCTCACTAGTCACATCAAAGAACTACATCTCTCTGTCCTCTCACAGGTCACATCACATATAACTACATCTCTTTGTCCTCTCACAAGTCACATCACAAATAACTACATCTCTTTGTCCTCTCACAAGTCACATCACAAAGAACTATATTTCTTTGTCCTCTCACAAGTCACATCACAAATAACTACATATCTTAGGCCTCTCACAAGTCACATCACAAATAACTACATCTTTTTGTCATCTCACAAGTCACATCAAAAGGAACTACATATCTTTGTCCTCTCACAAGTCACATCACAAATAACTGCATCCCTTTGTCCTCTCACAAGTCACATCAAAGAACTACATCTCGTTGTCCTCTCACAAGTCACATCACAAAGAACTATATCTCTTTGTCCTCTCACAAATCACATCACAATGAACTACATCTCTTTGTCCTCTCACAAGTCACATCATAAATAACTACATCTCTTTGTCCTCTCACAAGTCACATCACAAAGAACTTATCTCTTTGTCCTCTCACAAGTCACATCAAAGAACTACATCTCTTTGTCCTCTCACAAGTCACATCACAAAGAACTACATCTCTTTGTCCTCTCACAAGTCACATCACAAAGAACTACATCTCTTTGTCCTCTCACAAGTCACATCAAAGAACTACATATCTTTGTCCTCTCACAAGTCACGTCACGTCATAGGGGAGAGGCATCCCAACTCTTGTATTTTGGTTTCCGATAATTCCCAAATGACCGTAAGATCGCTAGGGTTCAGGATTTTGAAATTTTATTTTATATCTTTACCAAATATTTACTCTTTTTTGGGGGAATATTTTGAAGACAGTAAATAATTATATTGCCCACCTCCCCACCCACTTCTCAAATTGTTGTTTAATAAAAATAAACAAACCAACAATTTTTTAACATAAATCTGTGTGTTATTATTTCCAGTTTAAATTCATTAAACACACACACACACACACATAATTACAAAGTATAAATAATTAGAAAAATGTCACCTTTTACAGACAATTCATACAAAACTTTGTTTTAAAAAAATGTCAGGTGTTCAGATTTATCATAGATCTACAACATTATTTAAATAAATACAAATATCAAGTCTCCAAATAAATCATGCAACACTATTTCAAAAATAAAAATGTCAGGTGTCCATTATATTATATAAATACCATTTAAAAAGGAAACATGTCGACTGTCCAAATTATTGAACTCGACACAACCCCATTTGAATAAGAAAAATGTCAGGTGTCCAAATAAAAATAAAACAATATTTACTAAAGAAGTTTTACTGTGTATTTTTGTGTATGACCCTTCATCTTCAACACAACCCATCCATAATTGTCCCCTCATGTCAATGTCAAGTGAGTAAGGATATTTAATCTCTGTGTCATCCATTACTTTACATGTCAATATATCTCCTTGTCCAGATAAAACATGGAGGGCATGTGTATCAAAGTCACACACAATAATGTGTCCTGCTGTTGTTGTTACTACATCAATAGGAAAAAATTAAAAGTTAATTTGCCCAAGCGGTTTCAGAGAAGATTTTTTAGAAATCGACCAATCAGAAACAAGAACTTCCTGTGGTGGCCATGTTTGTTAACGGATCAGCACGAAATGTGCAATCTTTATAGAGGACCTTCCATAGATGCTTCGTATCCAGTTTCGGTACATTTAGGCAAGCGGTTTCAGAGAAGATCTTTTAAAATCGACCAATCAAAAACAAGAATTGCCTGTGTCGGTCATGTTTGTTAACGGATCAGGACGATATGTGCAATCTTTATAGAGGACCTTCCATAGATGCTTCCCACCAAGTTTCAGTTCATTTGGCAAGGTGAAGATTTTTTAGAAATCGACCAATGAGAAACAAGAATTTCCTGTGGCGGCCATGTTTGTTAACGGATCGGCATGAAATGTGCAATCTTTATAGAGGACCTTCCATAGATGCTTCGTATTCAGTTTCTGTACATCTAGGCAAGCGGTTTCAGAGGAGAAGATCCTTTAAAATCGACCAATCAAAAACAAGAATTGCATGTGTCGGCCATGTCTGTTAACGGATCAGGACGATATGTGCAATCTTTATAGAGGACCTTCCATAGATGCTTCCCACCAAGTTTCAGTTCATTTGGCAAGGTGAAGATTTTTTAGAAATCGACCAATGAGAAACAAAAATTTCCTGTGGCGGCCATGTTTATTAACGGATCGGCACGAAATGTGCAATCTTTATAGAGGATCTTCCATAGATGCTTCGTATCCAGTTTCTGTACATCTAGGCAAGCGGTTTCAGAGGAGAAGATCTTTTAAAATTGACCAATCAAAAACAAGAATTGCCTGTGTCGGCCATGTCTGTTAACGGATCAGGACGATATGTACAATCTTTATAGAGGATCTTCCATAGATGCTTCCTACCAAGTTTCAGTTCATTTGGCTAAGTGGTTTTAGAGAAGAAGATTAAAATGTGAAAAGTTAACGGACGATCAGACGCCAAGTGATGGCAAAAGCTCACCTTGCCTTTGGCAAGGTGAGCTAAAAAATATTATGACAAAAAATGACTCAATTGCAGGATAAATATATGTCAAGGATCACAAAAGTAGAGGCAAGGGCAGGGTGGCTCAATGAGTTAGGTAGTTGGATTACCTAGCAACTCATACAACTTACAAGCATATCAGTTTATTACCAATACGTCGTGGGTTGCCGCCCGGCTTTGTAGATTACAAAAAAGTTGCACTCGACTCGCAGCCGCAAGTGATAAAGTTTACCAGTCGCTTGCCCATGGCCGGTGGTTCTCTCCGGCTTCTTCCACCACTAACACTGGTCGCCATGATGTAGCTGAAATATTGCTGAAAGTGGCGTTAAACACAAAAAATCAATCAATCAATCAAAAGTAGAGGCATTTGAACTTGTGACTGCATATATTTGGTTCATTGGTTTGTGAGAAAAAGATTGAAAAGTGATAGGTTTACAGACGACTGACGAAAAGTGATAACAGCTCATTTGGACACTTTAAACAATATGTCAGTTATAATGTACAGCACGCACAGCGCGTTTTAGCAAGAAATCACCTTGGTCGGTGTTTTTTCGCGGTGAAATGTCGGTGATATGTCATAAAATGTCGGTGAAATCACGGTGAAACTTTCACCGCGAAAATTAACAAATTAGGACCTAAATGTCGGTGAAATATTTTAATTGCCGGTGACAACACCGCGGCGAAAATCATATGTGTATACACGTACATGTAACTGTACTTCATGTGTTCTTTTGTTTTTTGTTGCTTAGTTTTGATTTTTTACTATTTCGTACTTTATATTTCAATTTGATACCGGGGTTTTTTTTTCAGGGATGACAGCATGGCATACATTTTATTTATAGGATTTATGAGGCTGAGCACGCATCTTGTTTTGCGTATATTATCTAATCCAGGGATATATATAGTAGTCCTACTATATAAATCCTTGTCTAATCCCAACATTTCGATTGGTTTATATCGATGTTATTTTTTTTAATCACCTGTGTTTTATCAATGTACGGATGTGTCTATTTTTATGTAGTGCACACATTGAACTAGGTCACTAAAAGGTCAAATACACAGTTACCTGAGGCTGCGGGATTGATTTAAAAACACACCGAGAATGATTGGAAAAAAAAATCGATGTAATTTTTTTATCTAATGCAAACGTGCTTTTTCGTATTTGTATGTCGTTAATCCCCTTGCAAGCCACGTGTTATTTTACCTTTAATAAAAGTTCCATTTCTGATTTGTACACATATTTTTCACGTGAACGTAAATCTAGAAAGGTTTCCACATGCTATAGATCAAAGCGTGCTTTTGGGGATCTAGAAACTTTTGTAACAGGTGAACTTAAGTCACGTGCCAAGTCGACATTAATTGAACACCCGAAAGCAAATTAACTCGGGATACCAAGCTTGCATTCAAAAGATCAAGTTTATTTTAATTAACAAAATAATACAACACAAGCTTATAAATGGTAATGATCACATAATACTAAACGTTTTTACCGGCATTGTTTTCTTAACATAATTAGGGGTTTCATGCCAAAAAATGAGGTACCTTGCAGAACCCTGGTTATTACAAATTATAAAAGGGCTCAACTGTACCATCATTTTCCACTTTACCTTTTGAAAAAATTCCAAGTATGAACAAAGTTATTACCGTTTTTGTGTTCAGAATATATCATATTTTGTAACCAACATGGATATATATAGAATGTATAATGCATGGCACCATTTAAGTGTAAATTACTCTTGTTTTATGCACTTTTTCATAAATAAAAGGCAAACTATGCATGTAATCATGTAGAAACTATACATTTTCTGTTTCGGTGGAGTATGTCGCAGACTTTGGTTTCTGCGGATTTGAATAAAAAAACAAAATGGCTTCCAAAATGGCCACTGTCCTTCGTAAAATCTGGGAATTATTGCTATTTAGTAATAAAAACTAGCAATATTGTTTAAAAACGAGTCATGAAAGTATAATAAATGTAATAACATGTACACTGTGTTTGTTTTAAATAGAGGAGACTTAAAATTAAAAATAGCGGACATTCTGGCGGCCATCTTGAATTATGAAAAACTATATATTCAGAAAATATAGCTTGTAATATATCAAATTGTAGATATTTTCAATGGTAGTCAAATTATTTTATTTTCACAAGTTATAAACTATAACACTCAAGATTATTTGGAAAAGTGTTGATTAATTCAATATGGCCGCTATTCTGTTTGCCATTTTGAATTTTGAAAAACAGAGTGAGTGATTGCTGTTTAATGCGAATTCAGCAATTTTTCAGCTTATATCATGTCACGAACAAGTTAATTTTCAATGAGGTGATGATGAGATCCGCTTTGTTCTAGACCAACACGCAGAGTATGATTTTTAAAGTGCTAGCTCACTGAAACGAGTCCACATGTAGTACTAGACATGTCACTCCACTCTGACACATTATTCTGATTCCGAGCCAACCAATCTTTGTTCTGTCTCCTTAATGCTGCATGCTTAGCAGAGAAGCAACAAATTCAAATTTTATAGTCTTTGGTTTGAACCAATTGTGGCTCGAACTTATGATCTACTGCACTCGAGGTGGGCACGCTAACCATTACGCCACCAATGTGCACATGGTTATTGAAAAAAAAACTTGCAAGAATTGCATGTAATATATCAAATCGAAGATAGTTTCAATACTTTATTTCAATTTAAAATTCATTTGTTTAAATGTATACTGTTCTTGACAATCTGATCAAATTCCACCATTGAATGTCATATAGCAATTACAAGTTGAATGTTATTACTGTAGCACATCAAATGAGAGTATGACATGTTTCACATCTGTATACTGTCCAGTAGCATCATATCCAATAGAACTGGGTTTCCACCAATATTGCTTTTGTTTCAAGTCTCATGAACTGTTCAGCAGTCCCAAACTAAAAAAAAACAATAAGAAAAAATTTACAGTATTATTCATACAAAAAGATATAGAAAACAAATTGACAAAAATAATTGCTCGACAGAAACCAAATTTAAGCTAAGTTTCAGAGGACTGACTATCAGTCCCCTTACTACCTGTAAAAACTTTCAGCTACATTGTATAAAAAAAGATATGTTGGAACCGGTGTATTTTGGACATTTGTCTTGTTTTAAAGTAAAATTTATTTTAATGGTCCATTAAACTAGAGGCTCCCAGGGACTGTAATCGCTCACCTGGTTATAAATTGAAGTTTATGGAAAATGGGAGTGACACAAATAATTCAAATTGTCATTTCGAAGAATTGGACTTGATACCTGATGTTTTCATTTAAAACAAAAAAACATGGTAGTAGACAATATTGTAATTACACTTTGCACCCTTATTATACAAATGTAAATAGAAAAATAATTTGTTCTCGTCCTGAATATAGCTGAAATACTGTTCGATGCTAAACAATAATCATACCTAGAAAAGCACTGGCATGATTATTTTCTATGTATATGTAAATATTTTTTAAATTTATTGCCATGTGTCATTTTTCTCATTTGCCTCAATGACGACATATCAAGCTTAGAAATTTAGAGTAAAAATAATATTATTCTATTTATTCATACACTTCACCCACATCACATATTTATCTATACCATTTATGGATGGGAAACAATGTGTTACCTTATAATCACCCTCACAGGAACTCAGTATTTTGATGATTTAATTCTACAGGAAAATGGGGAAAAGATGTAAAAATTAATTAATTTTATGTTAAATATGTAAATAATATATAATAGTAAGAATTACTTTGGACTGGATCACCTGGAAATCAAACTCCTCTACCCCCTTATTGCCTTAATTGGCCTCTTAAGACAAGAACAATTTTGTCTACAGCATGTGTGTTCCAATACGAATGAAGAATAGGGTCAGGGAATACATAGCTTGTTTGTATGTAAAAATATTTAAACATTTTTTTTTAACCCCCCCCCTTTTTCATAGGTTGTCACTGACACTGCTCAACTATCCTATACACTACTGCCTTTTGTCAAACCTTTGTTGCATTTGGATTTATACATTAAATTGAAAATAACAGTTAAGTAATAACTATTTACCTGAGATAACCCCATGTGTTGTGTTTTACTGTCATCTCTGACGACGTCCTGTCCTGAAAAAAAACCCCAAAACAACTCAAAACGGGTCGTTTAAAACAACATTTCCACACGGTATTTTCAATTAAAATAATTATCAAAATCACTATTCTTATGTAAAAAATGTCAGAGAATTCGATTATTAGTGCCCTTTAAATAAAAAATATCAACTTACCATTGAAAATCTTCAATTTCTTGCTTCTGTTTACATATTTCTGCCCAGCATTCTTCAATTCTAAAAGGGCACATACCTATGGAAAGCTCAGGATATAAGCTTTCCATTGATTGGCCTCTCGAAGGCGAATTCCTTAAGGCACCAAGCGGATAGCTAATCAAAACACGCAATGCATTTAAATATAAGTTTAAAATGTAGTCCGTTTTCCGTGAAACACAAAAATCAATACCGTTAAACAATTGTTCACTTCAAATAGCTGTCGATCAAAATCTAGACACGGGAACTTCCAGAAAATTAAAATGCAACAAGATATAAAGCTTTTTTAATTGTGTATAACAAAAAATATTTTTTTAACATACGAATAAACCTTTAAAAAATTGCATAAAGACAACATACAAATGAAAAGCAGTATTACGCCATTGATTACACGATAACGTCACGTGACCTGAAACCCCTAACATAATAGATTAAAACAAAAGCAAATATCAGAATCAAAGAACGAAAAATGATCACATAGCTTGCACACCTGAAAAAGAAAATAAGTATTTGCTATGAATCATTCATATTATCAAAAATGACAGTCTCAAGAACATACAAATGTACAAATAAAGGTTAATATCCCATTTCTTTATTTCGCGGCGTTTAATCATCAATGTCAGTGTTTTGTCGGTGTTTTATAGTAAATCACCATGTTCGATTTTTCTCTGACATTTCGCGGTGTCAACACCGACTTTTTTTTTAATTTCTCCGACATTTTCTTGATTTCACCGACGTCGGACCCGAGTGATTTCTTGCTAAATCGCGCTGTGCGTGCTGTATATACATGGTGGACATTTGTATTGGTGTTTAACACCACTTTAAGCAATATGTCGGTTATAATGTATACCATGCATGGTGGTCAGTTTTATTGGTGTTTAACTCCACTTTCGAAAATATGTCAGCTATAGCGTACATGTATAGCATGGTGAACAGTTGTTTTGGTGTTGAAGGACACTTTCAATAGCATGCCAGTTATAACGTACATGGTGACCAGTTTTATTGGTGTTTAAGGCCCCTTTCAATAATGTGTCAGTTATAATGTAGAACATGGTGACCAGTTTTATTGGTGTTTAACACCACTTTCAACAATATGTCAGTTATAACATATAACATAGTGAACAGTGCTATTGGTGTTGAACGCCACTTTCAACAATATGTCAGTTATAACGTAGAACATTGTGACCGGTTTTATTGGTGTTTATCACCACTTTCAACAATATGTCAGTTATAGCGTAGAACATGGAGACCAGTTTTATTGGTGCTTAACACCATTTTCAACAATATGTCAGTTTTAACGTACAACATGGCGACCAGTTTGATTGGTGTTGAACGCCACTTTCAACAATATGTTGGCTATAACGTATAGCATGGTGAACAGTTTTTTGGTGTTCAAGGACACTTTCAATAGCATGTCAGTTATAACGTACAACATGGTGACCCATTTTATTGGTGTTTAAGGCACCTTTCAACAATGTGTCAGGTATAGCGAATAACATAGTGAACAGTTTTATTGGTGTTTAGCACCACTTTCAACAATATGTCAGTTACAAAAATGTATAGCATAGAACATGGTGACCAGTTTTATTGGTGTTGAACGCCACTTTCAACAATGCTAGTTATAGCGTAAAACATGGTGACCAGTTTTATTTGTGTTTAACAACACTTTCAACAATGTGTCAGGTATAACGTACAGTACATGTATGTACATGTATAACATGATGGCCAGTTTTATTGGTATTAACGCCACTTTCAACAATATTTCAGCTATGACGTATAATATGGCAGTCAGCTTTATTGGTGTTTAACGACACTTTCAACAATGTGTCAGGTATAACGTATAACATGGTGACCAATTTTATTGGTGTTTAACGACACGTTCAACAATGTGTCAGGTATAGCGTATAATAATATAATATGGCGGTCAGTTTTATTGGTGTTTAACGACACTTTCAACAATGTGTCAGGTATAACATATAACATGGAGGTAAGTTTTATTGGTGTTTAACGACACTTTCAACAATGTGTCAGGTATAACATGGAGGTCAGTTTTATTTGTGAAGGAAACCAGAGTATACATTTGTACATCTGCAAACTACATGTAAGTAACTGTTTTATCAACTCAAGTTCACTGTCTAACTGGAAGCAAACTGACAAATCTACATGTAGATGAAGTGGGATTTTTTTTATTGTTCCCTATATTTATTTTTATTCACCATTTTAGCCACACCAAATAAATTTTTCTTCATAAATATGGTAACTTTCTTTCAAGAATACAAATGTATGAACTTCCGATGAAATTTTCGTTGTTTTCAGAATAAAAATCAACTAAAAAAGTTGCTCCGACAGCTTAACATAATGATACACAGACTAGAACAAGATGGATATCTGGGTGGAAGTGAATCTGTGCAGGTTGTGTTTTTGTATTGTTTATATCTACATCACATTGAACTTCCATTTAATATCAAGAGGGGGTTGGGAATCCCATTCACTGGTAAGGGCATTGTGGTCGTGATCGCAAGGTAGCTGGATTTACAACTACGAGTGCAATCAATGCCTATCATCACTAAAGTTGAGAGGTCAAACCCTGTGGCCAGGTGTACTTGATACAACAATATGTGATAAAGTTAATTGTCAGTTACTTGCAACAGGTCTGTGGTTTTCTCCAGTTTCCTCCACCAATAAAACTGAACACAACGATACAACTGAAATATTGTTGAAAGTGGTGCCAAACACCATAAACCAACCAACCCATTCACTGGCTTAAAGACTGTCACATGTTTGTGCCCATCTCAAGCCAGAACCTGGATTTTCACCACCATCAATGTTTAAACTTTCTTTTCATAAATGATGTGTAATAATAAAAGTCCAAACTTAAGATACCAAGTCGTCAAGTGTAAAATATAATAAATATAAATAGTATTTAGTTGTTATATCTCTGTTTATTATATTCTTATGATGTTTTTACAATACTTTTGGAATCTTTTGAAGTAAAAGAAATGCACATCTCCCCACTTCTGAATTTGGGGATCAAAACATCAAACCAACTTTCTTTCTTATAACAAATAAAACACAAATAAATATAAATAATATACATAGAATGACATCTTTTCTAGGCATATCAATTCATACACTTTTTATGTCCAGATTTATCATATATATTCATGTACAATGTACATGTATACATCATCATTTAAAAATATAAAAATGTCAGGTCTCCAAATAAATCATTCAATTATTTAAGGAATATTTGAAATTGTTGAACAGGTTATACATGTACATATACAATGTAACCTGGTTTGGGCCAGTTTATGCTTAATAAACCGTGAAGCCGTTTATGAAAAGCGTAAACTGACCCAAACCAGGTTATGCAAGTATAACCTGTTCAACAATTTCAAATATATTCATACATTTAATTAATTTTTACAACAACATTTAATGATTCCTCGATTTTAATTACGATTATTTCTTGCGACTATTTGAATTTGTCGTTGACGGATGAACACGTTG
This sequence comes from Bathymodiolus brooksi, assembly GCA_963680875.1. Taxonomy (NCBI): domain Eukaryota; kingdom Metazoa; phylum Mollusca; class Bivalvia; order Mytilida; family Modiolidae; genus Bathymodiolus; species Bathymodiolus brooksi. The sequence continues at coordinate 13,672,336 of OY804583.1, read as the reverse complement.
GTTTTTGACGTCACAGTATCGAGTATAACCTAAATTTTCTCCAGTCAGATTGAAATATTCAAATCAAATTAAATTATTTGAAAATGTCATTTGTCCTTATGTACATGTATACAAAATATGATATCACCAGGATACTTGTACATGTACAAACTTATTTAAACAATAAAAATGTCAGGTCTTCAAATATATCAAATAATCTTATTTTGTCATCTGTCTAAATTATTATACAACTTCTTAAATCTTTTAAAAATAAAAATGTAAGCTGTCTAAATTATTATTTAAAACTTCATTTAGAAAATAAAAATGTCAGCTGTCCAAATTATTCTACAACTTCTTTTAAAAATGAAAATGTCAACTATCAAATTATTATACAACCCCATTAAAACATAAAAATGTCAAGTGTCTAAATTATTATAAAACTTCATCTAGAAAATAAAAATGTTAGCCTGAAATGAAAAATGTCTGCTGTTAAATTATCATACAACCCCATTAAAAAAAGAAAAATTTCAGAAGTCCAAATTATTTTAAAACCCCATTTAAAAAATAAAAAATGTCAGGAATCCAAACATATAAAAAATAAAAATGTCAGCTGTCTAAATTATTATACAATTTCATTGAAATAAAATGTCAGTTTCTAAATTATTATAAAGCTCCATTTAATTTAAAAAAAAAATGGCAGGTGTCAAAAAGAAAAATGTCAGCTGTCAAATATAAATAATAAAACTTGAATCATTAAAGAAGTTTTACAATGTGTATTTTTGCATTAGAGGCTTCATCTTCATCTTCATCACAACCCACCCATAATTGTCCCCTCATGTCAATGTCAAGTGAGTAAGGATATTCAATCCCTGTGTCCTCCATTACTTTACATGTCAATATATCTCCTTGTCCAGATAAAACATGGAGGGCATGTGTATCAATGTCACACACAATAATGTGTCCTGCTGTTGTTGTTACTACATCATTAGGATTAAATTGTGTAGCAACATTTATCTTAGAATGTCCTGTATATGTCCATCTTAAACCCCCCTCCCACCCTACAACCACCACCCTCCCAGTATCACCTAATGTACTGTCAACAACAACTATGTCTTTGTTATTATTTGTTGTGATACGTTGTGGTACAGTAAACAGTCTGTGTTTGTTACTGTCATATTGATAAGTATGTTGTTGCTTACCATCCATACCAAAAATATGCAGTGCCCTTGTACCTTTGTCTGTAGGTGTGTAGAGATCATCAGATTCTGCGACACCTACTATAATATTATTGTCACTAGTCACATGGATTCCCAGGGGTGCCAAGGGTGATGACACTGAGAAGAATGGCTTTATTTCTCCCGACTTTGTCAAGAGTTTTATATCTGAACTGCCCCACACAGACAGAAGTATGTCATTGTTTGATGTCAATGTCATGTCAAAGATATCACAAGAAATCTGCTTTGTGCTTGTAATGTTGTCATTGTCAATGTTTATTTGTCTTATGACATCTTTATTACATTCATTAACCCATGTTGATTTGTCATCAACAGTAATTATGTTGTAGATACCTGATAAATCTGTAGTGTATGAATTAACAACCTCAAAATCAATGTCTGATTGTACTTGTGGTATTTTCATTTTCTGAAGTGATCCAAATAAGTTTGGTATATCATTGACTGTTTCTTTCCCAGGAATAAAATATTTAATTTCAGAAGGAATTGGATTAAAATTCAAGTCCGACATCATTTTCTTAGATTTTGTAGCTGTTGCAAATATTGTACTTCCTTGGATAGATTTCAAAGCTGCCATGATTTCATCTTGGTGGAGTATAATTGTTTTTTCGGCTTGGTCGGCCTGTCTCTTCAAGTCACAGAATGTCTGTTTAACAGTTTTTCTTTCCAGTTCTATTTCATTTTGTAGTTTTTGAGAATGTTTAGTGAATCCATCTGTTAACGTTTTTTCTCTTTTTTTAATTGTTGTTATTCTTTCATCAAACAAAGACTCATATTTAGTTTCACTGATTTGGAATTCTTCAACTTTTGCCTGACAGAGAGTTAAATCTTTACTATATCTTGCCTCCGCTCCTTTAAGTTCATCCAATTTTTCAAAGAGAATTTTTTCTACGGGTTCAAAGTTGTGTTTGTTGTGTTTAGATGAAATACAATCTGGACATACAAGATGATCACAGGTTCTACAGAACAGACAAGTCATCTTTTTCTGGTGTTCATCACATTTAATATTGTCTAAAATCACTTTCTGTTCTAGGTCTTGAAATGGTATTTTTAAATCCACTATCTGATGTGGTGTGTTGGTCTGTACTTTATTATGGATTTTTTTACATTTATCACACAAAATTGTATCACATTGAATGCACCTCCATTTTAAGTTTGTTTCTGTCTCACAAAGATCACAATTTTTTACGATTTCTGCCTTTGAACTTGAACAAGCCATAATAATATAATGTTATACAAATGTAATTCCAATGAATAACGTATAAATATTGAATAAACAGACTGATATTATCACATCTGTTACTCTGTACTAATCTTAACACAATAGAAGAGTTTATTTATTTTCGGGGGGGGGGGGGGGGTATTTAAATTTGGTATTAAATATTTACTGTCATAATAACAACATTAGGAAGACTCAGACTTAGAATAGGCAGTATATCATATATCTAGTATTTATTATGATTTAAACAGAATTAATATCTTAAAATTTTAATGTTTTCTTCTGTTTGTATTGATTGTCTTCACCGGTTTTTTTTTTTTAAAATAGAACGTTCCAATTTAAACTTCCTGGGTGTACACACGGGGAGATACCCTGATCTAGATCAGATAATTATGATTGGATGGAAATTTTCCACTCAAAACAAGTTCAAAGTTTTATTTATATATAGATAGATATTCGGCACATGAATAAATTAATATTACATTGTGACCTTTTAAAACCCACATTTATAATGCATAGAGTAATGGAGGGGTTTTTCGACCGTGGGTAATTTTCGACCCCTCCATATATTCTGAGTCTCTAATCTATTTTTAGGCATAGGAAATACACGATGCTTTGTCAGGAGACTGGTAAAACGCTTGTCCTTTAAATCCGACATACTTAATTATTACAAGTCAATGGTTGTTCTACTCATTTGTATCTGGGGTCCGGGTCCCTTATATTTGGGAAAATTAGCGCGTAAATGATGTGAATTGGGAAAAGATCATTGAAGATGAGAAGAGCAATATATTTATTAGTTTGGAGGTCCAGTAATAGAATAGCAATCATACTGTACCAAGGTTAATGCCAACAGTAACACATTCTTGTGATGAGGAGGAATGACCACAAAACAGTTCATAAAACTTACATAAATACCCTTGGTGTACCACACTGTCATATAGCCATGGGTATTTTTGTTCATTTTGTATTGAACTGAACACACTGACATCTGGTACCATGACCTCTGGAGCACAACTGTCCGAATCAGAGTGACAGTCAGATTGCAAATATCAACATCACCACTATTTGCACTATTTACATGTCGTTGGATGTTATTTCAAGCTGTGTTAGGTAATACAGATTTTGAATTGGTTGTTTTTGGAGTGACATTCGCAGTGGTATCAAGGCGTTCAACTTCTGGGCATGGTGTATCAGTACTTAGTGTCGGTGACCGGTAGGGTTGACTCCACCTAATCCCACTTTTTTTTAAATTCATTAAAGAAATCTAAAATTTCAAGTGGGAATAGCTGTAATTATTGTACAAACATTGTGCAAACATTGGGGCTTAGGGTGTATAAACAAAAACTCATTAACTTCAGGTAAACCTTGATTAGAGAATGGAGAATTAATATATATTAATTTATCATTTTTATTCTAATAAAAAAAAAACCATACAGATATATACATGAATAAGTGATATCTCTATCAATACATTTATATTTCAACATCCATAGAACTTATTATTTATTTTTTAAACTACATGAAATAATAAACAAGCATGTCTTAGCTATGCATGTTTGTTACTATTTATTTTGTAATGAAATTCTTATGATTCATGTTTTTTTTCAAAGGTACAAATATGTTTTAAAAGAAATTTTATTATTTATGTCATACTTGATATTACTCCATATGAAAAAAATGTTTCATTCCAATTTCTAATTTTTATTAATAACTCTTACTACACTCAAATATTTTCCTTTTTTCTGCAATATTTGACATAAAATACAGGTACATCACAGGTAATAATTAATAAAGATACTAATTGCATAAACGGCATAATTAACTGCAACAACATTTATTGGAATACCTGGAATAGGTTATTTTAATGGGATTACCGGTACAGTAGTGGGTCGGACTCACTTCAAAGCACAAACAGTTTCACTAGCTTTATTAACGTCATCAACTTCCTTTTTCTCCTGGGGGAAATACAAACTTTTTTTAATCCAAAGGATTCAAGTTACTTGTACTTGCTTCCATCAATACTGGTCAATTTCTTAACAAATTATTTAGAATTATGCAACATCGTGACATTTTTATTTTTAACTTTAAAACAATAATTCGCGTATTCCGCTTTATCAACTGTTTTCCGTTTTTAATTTCCAATGAATTGACAAAATATCAAGCAAAGTAAATCACATGACATATTTACTATTTATTATTGAAATTTTATATTAAATTTAGTTAAATAAACATTTATTCCAAATACTACAGATTTCCGCTTTCGTTTTCTGAAGTTTTATCGCAGTCTGGTAAATAAAATCAAGCGACCCAATATACTGTACTGGTTCTCGGTATCTTGTGCGTAGTATTTCGCTTGCTTAATCAAAACAAATAGAAACCAGGTCATAAGCGTGAACATGTTCGACTTTTAATTTCATTTGAAAAAGCTTTTATTAACCAGTTTTACGAATAATTTTATCACCATGCTATTGGGAATTTTCCCCCATTAAATTGGTGGAAAAATCTTTTTTCACATTGGTGCCGAAATTCGGCCTAAGAAACAGTCGGAAAATCACTGCAAGTATTTTAACTCCGTTCTCCGAACTCTTACCAAATTTGTATTATTCTCCAATCAAAAAGTTAGAAAATATTTTCATCTTTAAAATTGCTAGGCAACAGCATCCATAACAAAAGTAGGTAAAAAGCAATAAGACAAGGACAACGTTGAAATCATATCTGGGTCACGGGCACCTGTTACTAACTGTGAATGCGAATATAAAATAAAATTGAATACATTCTTATTAATTTGTTCTTAGGTTCTCCATGAGCAAAAATCAATATTTTCAATAATTTTGTAATTAGTAAATAAGCATAGCATACGTACAATAACTGTTGAATGAGGAAACTATAGTACACGTGTACGTACGTTGTTAAACAAAGTTTGATGTTTGTTCACATTCTTTGTATTTCCCTTTTTAAAAGATTTTCGTGTTGGTTTCCTAGTTTTGTTGTATCGTGATTTTCTACTTTCATGGTAAATAATCGTTTATTAATGGTTAGAATCAAATAATTTCGATCAATTTCACGCACATTAATTATTCTTGGCGAATTTTATGTACTGTTCTGTTCCGGATTCCAGCCACAGTGGCTTGTCTTTAAGATATATAACTTTATTAATAAAATATATGCATCCCTATATCATTTTTAAGATATATATATATATACTATAAAAAAACCAAACTAATCGTGTTGGGACCTCATCTTCATCTCATTGAAAATTAACTTGTTCTCGTCGTGATATAGCTGAAAAATTGCCGTATCTACTGAGACGTGCCAAAAGTATCCGGTCACTGTAATTTTTTACTATATATTTTATATAAAACCACAATTTTTCAAAGTCAATTCTTGTTCGATTTTGATGAAAGTTTGACCAACAGAAGCGAGAACGTACGTAGTTTTCTGTGATTATTTTAAAATATTTTTTGGAAGCACAGAATTTAAATATTCATGATTTAAACACAAACTTAAATTATTTGTCTTCAAATGTACTATCATTGTATTATATTTTTGACGTTCAAAATTTAGTTTTGTGTTTAAATCGTGAACTCATTAAAATGATAGATTATAAAATTATGCTAAAATTACAGTGTAAAACTACATTTAATCCTGTTTTTGTTGGTAAAAAAATCATCAAAATCGAACAAGAATCGACTTTGGAATAATGCTTTTAAAAAATGTGGTTGTATATGAAATATATAGTAAAAAATTACAGTGACCGGATACTTTTGGCACGTCTCTGTACATTTATTAATCTATTATTTGTACATTTATTAATCTATTATTTAAGTGGTTATTTTCGAATGGGTGTTAATTTTGCGTTGTTTAGTCAAACTTATCGCGAAAATTGAAAAAAGCAAAATTAAAAATTTTACGATTTCAGCTTTATCTTAAGCCATTCAAATAAAGGCATCAAACATTCTGAAGATTTTGATAAAAAAAAAATTCAAACGTGAATACCTGGGTCGTATTATAGATAATATTGATTTTTTTCATGAACACTGAGTCATGTGTACATTTTATTTTCATCAACAGTCATGTGTGGATTTTATTTTTCATCAACAGTCGCTTGACTATTATCAATTGGTAATAATACTAATGTGATTGTGATTTCTATGTGATAAAGTTTATCAGTGACTTGCGGCAGGTCAGTGATATTTCCGGGGAACTACGGTTTCCTCCACCAATAAAACTGACCGTCACGAAACAAGACGTGTACTGTTTCATTTCAACGGTAATACAAGCTATTTAACCACTAAATACAAAATTTATTTGGGCGGCGTTGATTAAATTACATGTTAGTGCTACATATGATGATAGAAGAAAATCATATGGATGGTTAAAGCACCAACCATTAAAATGCAACTTATCTCTTTGAAGGTTTACTTTTTAAGGAATCAATCTTATCGGGACAAATTTGCGAATCAGAAGCAATAATTAAACTGTTGAACTTTCTTGCATAAGGTTCTTGAAATCCGGACACGTATTATACGAGTGATTGTTGTTGTTTAACGTCAATTCAGCAATTTTTCAGCTATACCATGGCGAGAACAAGTTAATTTTCAAAACAACAGTCCGCGGATAGACATGTCGCCCCACTCGGATACATTATCCTGATTCCGAGCCGACCAGTCTTTGCCTTTTCTCCTTAATGCTGCGGGCTTACCAGAGAAGCAATTAATATCAATTTGCATAGTCTTTGGTATGACCCGACCGGGGCTCGAACCCAGGAGCTACCGCACTCGAGGCGAGCACTCTAACCATTACGCCACCGATGCGGTTCGTATTATACGAAGCAGCATGGACGCGGCCGATACACACATTCATGTCATTAAGGGGACGACCATTTAACTTTTAGGATGTTTTTATCTGAAAAAAAAATTTAATTATATGGTGAAATTTGAAAGAAACAAAATAAATTGACACGAAAGATGCAAAAATATCTTTTATCCGGCCCTTCAGTTCTCAACGAGAAATTTATGAAAAAAATTTGAAGGGAAATTACTGATTTTTTTTTATGTCCAAAATGCCCTATGATTGTTACCGGTCACTGTGAAATAAACTAGAAAAAAAGGTATTGGAAATATAAAATTAAAATATATTATGTTCACTTCCGTCCTCTCTATAGACCGTGTCTACCGTCATATCATGTATTACGCAACGTTTCAGATCAAGGACACCACGTAGGTAATGATATTTCCATTTGATTACATTGGTTACAAGCGTTTATCGGAAAACAAACGTTTTCCTAATCACCGTTGGTACAGCGACGCCACCTGGGGGGAAAATGGGTGAATGTTCTCCATTAGATACTGTATACTTCAAAACCATTAATATCACCGTGTCAAGAGATTACACATAAACCATTTTTAGCAATTATTTATTCCATAAATGCAACGTTTTCGGGTATTTCATTATTTTGTTCTTATCTGCTTTTATTTTTAAATCATGCTAGAGTTATCTTTCTTTGTACTCATTTTGAAGAATGTTTTATACGAAATACGAAATACTTTATTAAAAAAAGCTCAATCATCGAGATTATGAGATAATACATGAAAGAATGACATAATAAAATAACAAATAAAATTATATGTTATAGTTTGCGTTATAAATAGTTTGCATTGGGAGGCAATGCAAGAGAGATATAAAACATGCATTATATTTGTGAAATAATGAACCACACCCCGGTTTTTTCTATCCTGTAAACCACTGAGATATTAAATATTGGTCACTTTAATCAAACAGAATCCGGTCGATCCCGATTCGCCGTATATTTTGATAAAGAAACGTTAGAGAATATCGAAAGGGGCAATCACAAATGGACAATCCAAAGAAACTGGCAACATAGGGTACACAAGACGGAGAAAAACACAACACAATATTTGTTAGACACCACTATGTGCAAACAAACACAAATAACGTAAGTTACACAGTGCGTTAGTGACCTAATGCGATATAGAGGGTGTCACTAAGTTTCTCTCGCCCATATGAATATTTACTGACACCGTATGATATATAGATCAACAGATTTTGTGTTCCGATACAAGTATCATATACACTCATGCTAGTAACGCCAAATTGTTTTTACAGGAAAAAAAAATCAGAGATTGAATTTCACATTTTAATCGACGTTACAGATCGAATTTTGACATTGATAAAGTTCCTGGAGGTGACAAACATTCTGTCAGTTTAAAGCCGTCACCACTTGTTACTACTTTAGTTATGTATATATAGTGTCGTTGTACAAACGTTTTGGACGTATAATATATCAGTTTTTTATTTGTGCTGTATCGTCATATTCTTTGACGATTCAACATCCTGTAAGATTGATTGACTAGTGTCTAGACGATTTATATAAAATTATGAATTCAATGTCAAAGATAACTAGAATGAACAAGCTTTTATTAATCAGCTTTGATCCATTAAAATGACAAAAATCTCATCAAAAGTGTGAAAAAGAATGAGTATATCCATGCTTAGAGTATTAAAAGGGAATGTTTGTTGGTCGATTTCGGAAATTATGAAAAATGTATTTCAAAATATTTTCAGGAAATTTGATTTAAAGATTATGTATTACTTGTATATCAGTGAACGATTTACTTTGTTACATTTGATAGAACTTGGGTTTTTTTCTTATCATCGTTTCTTATGGTGTCAACAGAATGGTTTTCTGGCCTAAATATGATAATACATAATTAGAGACACGTTCACCATTTGCTAAATTGAATCACGTCAAGTGTCTCAAGGGGGGATAGAAGATATAGCGCGAAAAATGAAAGAAATATTCAATTTAGAAGATAACTAATGTTATCATGTGTATAGATGGCTACATTATTGACAAGATGACGTTAGCGACAATCGGCTAAAATTCGAAAAATATCTCAGGTTATTCAACCGTGGAATTGATAAACTAGTATATACCGTGAAAATTACAGTATTGTCCAATCACAAACCAGGAATATTAAACAACTACATTAGAATTAATAATTTATTGAACAATAACCAAATTTAAAAAAAAGTCACAAGAGTAACACGACGGGTGCCACATGTGGAACAGAAACTGCCTACCCTTCCGGAACGCATGGATTTACCCCCCCCCCCCCCCCCTCCCCGAGTCTTAGTGTGATTCGTGTAATTCAATATTTAGTTTTCTGCATTGTGTTCTGTAGAGAATTGTTTTCCCTGTTGTACTTTTTCTTTTGAACATTGTATTGTCTGTCCTTTTTCTTTTGAACATTGTATTGTCTGTACGTCTTCTTTTGAACACTGTATTGTCTGTACTTCTTCTTTTGAACATTGTATTGTCTGTACTTCTTCTTTTGAACATTGTATTGTCTGTACTTCTTCTTTTGAACATTGTATTATCTGTACTTCTTCTTTTGAACATTGTATTGTCTGTACTTCTTCTTTTGAACATTGTATTGTCTGTCCTTTTTCTTTTGAACATTGTATTATCTGTACTTCTTCTTTTGAACATTGTATTGTGTCCTTCTTCTTTTGAACATTGTATTGTCTGTACTTCTTCTTTTGAACATTGTATTGTCTGTACTTCTTCTTTTGAACATTGTATTGTCTGTACTTCTTCTTTTGAACATTGTATTGTCTGTACTTCTTCTTTTGAACATTGTATTGTCTGTACTTCTTCTTTTGAACATTGTATTGTCTGTACTTCTTCTTTTAAACACTGTATTGTCTGTACTTCGGTTTACAGATTTTGTTTACCCCGTTAATATCTTCAAACTCTTCTTTATGTATTAACAGGGTGATTATGTCTGACGTTTTGCTAATATGAGAAATTGACAAGGAAGTAAGGACGTCATGGGATTATTTTACTTGTCATGAAGTTGTGCATGAATGTCTTGAACTTGGAGGAAGCGTGGTCCTCTCCAAACACGTTAATCTCTATGATCCGCGGTCAGGCTTTCCGTATTTTACCAGTCAGCCTACTATGAGAGCCATCGTCAGTACTCAGGAGATCAATTCGAACATTCCTCAATGAGCGCATAAAATAGCATGGGATCGACATAGCTAATGTTTTAGTTCTACAATACGCATGTATAACGTCATATTGGAATAATTTATTTACCCATCCCTGTATAATGAATCTTAGAAAACGCCTCCATTAAACTGTTGATGGCAACCATACATGTATATGATCTCTCGTTTTCTATGTAGTGTTTTGTAGATCATTGTCCTCTTTCTTTTGACCATTGTCTTGCCTGTGTTTCTTTTGACCATTGTGTTGTCTGTGTTTCTTTTGACCATTGTATTGTCTATGTTTCTTCTTTTGTCCATTGTGTTGTCTGTGTTTCTTCTTTTGTCCATTGCGTTGTCTGTGTTTCTTCTTTTGTCCATTGTGTTGTCTGTGTTTCTTCTTTTGTCCATTGTGTTGTCTGTGTTTCTTCTTTTGACCATTGTGTTGTCTGTGTTTCTTCTTTTGACCATTGTGTTGTCTGTGTTTCTTCCTTTGTCCATTGTGTTGTCTGTGTTTCTTCTTTTGTCCATTGTGTTGTCTTTGTTTCTTCTTTTGTCCATTGTGTTGTCTGTGTTTCTTCTTTTGTCCATTGTGTTGTCTGTGTTTCTTCTTTTGTCCATTGTGTTGTCTGTGTTTCTTCTTTTGTCCATTGTGTTGTCTTTGTTTCTTCTTTTGTCCATTCTGTTGTCTGTGTTTCTTCTTTTGTCCATTGTGTTGTCTGTGTTTCTTCTTTTGTCCATTGTGTTGTCTGTGTTTTTTCTTTTGTCCATTGTGTTGTCTATGTTTCTTCTTTTGTCCATTGTGTTGTCTATGTTTCTTCTTTTGTCCATTGTGTTGTCTGTGTTTCTTCTTTTGTCCATTGCGTTGTCTGTGTTTCTTCTTTTGTCCATTGTGTTGTCTGTGTTTCTTCTTTTGTCCATTGTGTTGTCTGTGTTTCTTCTTTTGACCATTGTGTTGTCTGTGTTTCTTCTTTTGACCATTGTGTTGTCTGTGTTTCTTCCTTTGTCCATTGTGTTGTCTGTGTTTCTTCTTTTGTCCATTGTGTTGTCTTTGTTTCTTCTTTTGTCCATTGTGTTGTCTGTGTTTCTTCTTTTGTCCATTGTGTTGTCTGTGTTTCTTCTTTTGTCCATTGTGTTGTCTTTGTTTCTTCTTTTGTCCATTCTGTTGTCTGTGTTTCTTCTTTTGTCCATTGTGTTGTCTGTGTTTCTTCTTTTGTCCATTGTGTTGTCTGTGTTTTTTCTTTTGTCCATTGTGTTGTCTATGTTTCTTCTTTTGTCCATTGTGTTGTCTGTGTTTCTTCTTTTGTCCATTGTGTTGTCTGTGTTTCTTCTTCTGTCCATTGTGTTGTCTGTGTTTCTTCTTTTGTGCATTGTGTTGTCTTTGTTTCTTCTTTTGTCCATTGTGTTGTCTGTGTTTCCTCTTTTGTGCATTGTGTTGTCTGTGTTTCTTCTTTTGTGCATTGTATTGTCTGTGTTTCTTCTTTTGTCCATTGTGTTGTCTGTATTTCTTCTTTTGTCCATTGTGTTGTCTTTGTTTCTTCTTTTGTCCATTGTGTTGTCTGTGTTTCTTCTTTTGTCCATTGTGTTGTCTGTTTCTTCTTTTGTCCATTGTGTTGTCTGTGTTTCTTCTTTTGTGCATTGTGTTGTCTGTGTTTCTTCTTTTGTGCATTGTGTTGTCTGTGTTTCTTCTTTTTACCATTGTGTTGTCTGTGTTTCTTCTTTTGTCCATTGTGTTGTCTGTGTTTCTTCTTTTGTCCATTGTGTTGTCTGTTTCTTCTTTTGACCATTGTGTTGTCTGTGTTTCTTCTTTTGTCCATTGTGTTGTCTGTGTTTCTTCTTTTGTCCATTGTGTTGTCTTTGTTTCTTCTTTTGACCATTGTGTTGTCTTTGTTTCTTCTTTTGTCCATTGTGTTGTCTGTGTTTCTTCTTTTGTCCATTGTGTTGTCTGTGTTTCTTCTTTTGTCCATTGTGTTGTCTGTGTTTCTTCTTTTGTCCATTGTGTTGTCTGTGTTTCTTCTTTTGATCATTGTATTGTATGTGTTTCTTCTTTTGTCCATTGTGTTGTCTTTGTTTCTTTTGCCCATTGTGTTGTCTGTGTTTCTTTTGTCCATTGTGTTGTCTGTGTTTCTTCTTTTGACCATTGTGTTGTCTTTGTTTCTTCTTTTGTCCATTGTGTTGTCTTTGTTTCTTCTTTTGTCCATTGTGTTGTCTGTGTTTCTTCTTTTGTCCATTGTGTTGTCTGTGTTTTTTCTTTTGTCCATTGTGTTGTCTATGTTTCTTCTTTTGTCCATTGTATTGTCTGTGTTTCTTCTTTTGTCCATTGTGTTGTCTGTGTTTCTTCTTCTGTCCATTGTGTTGTCTGTGTTTCTTCTTTTGTGCATTGTGTTGTCTGTGTTTCTTCTTTTGTCCATTGTGTTGTCTGTGTTTCCTCTTTTGTGCATTGTGTTGTCTGTGTTTCTTCTTTTGTGCATTGTGTTGTCTGTGTTTCTTCTTTTGTCCATTGTGTTGTCTGTGTTTCTTTTTTTGTGCATTGTGTTGTCTGTGTTTCTTCTTTTGTCCATTGTGTTGTCTGTGTTTCCTCTTTTGTGCATTGTGTTGTCTGTGTTTCTTCTTTTGTGCATTGTGTTGTCTGTGTTTCTTCTTTTGTCCATTGTGTTGTCTGTGTTTCCTCTTTTGTGCATTGTGTTGTCTGTGTTTCTTCTTTTGTCCATTGTGTTGTCTGTGTTTCTTCTTTTGTGCATTGTGTTGTCTGTGTTTCTTCTTTTGTCCATTGTGTTGTCTGTGTTTCTTTTGTCCATTGTATTGTCTGTGTTTCTTCTTTTGTCCATTGTGTTGTCTTTGTTTCTTCTTTTGACCATTGTGTTGTCTTTGTTTCTTCTTTTGTTCATTGTGTTGTCTGTGTTTCTTCTTTTGTCCATTGTGTTGTCTGTGTTTCTTCTTTTGTCCATTGTGTTGTCTGTGTTTCTTCTTTTGTCTATTGTGTTGTCTGTGTTTCTTCTTTTGATCATTGTATTGGATGTGTTTCTTCTTTTGTCCATTGTGTTGTCTTTGTTTCTTTTGCCCATTGTGTTGTCTGTGTTTCTTTTGTCCATTGTGTTGTCTGTGTTTCTTCTTTTGTCCATTGTGTTGTCTGTGTTTCTTCTTCTGTCCATTGTGTTATCTGTGTTTCTTCTTTTGTGCATTGTGTTGTCTGTGTTTCTTCTTTTGTCCATTGTGTTGTCTGTGTTTCCTCTTTTGTGCATTGTGTTGTCTGTGTTTCTTCTTTTGTGCATTGTGTTGTCTGTGTTTCTTCTTTTGTCCATTGTGTTGTCTGTGTTTCTTTTTTTGTCCATTGTGTTGTCTGTGTTTCTTGTTTTGTCCATTGTGTTGTCTGTGTTTCCTCTTTTGTGCATTGTGTTGTCTGTGTTTCTTCTTTTGTGCATTGTGTTGTCTGTGTTTCTTCTTTTGTCCATTGTGTTGTCTGTGTTTCCTCTTTTGTGTATTGTGTTGTCTGTGTTTCTTCTTTTGTCCATTGTGTTGTCTGTGTTTCTTCTTTTGTGCATTGTGTTGTCTGTGTTTTTTCTTTTGTCCATTGTGTTGTCTGTGTTTCTTTTGTCCATTGTATTGTCTGTGTTTCTTCTTTTGTCCATTGTGTTGTCTGTGTTTCTTCTTTTGTCCATTGTGTTGTCTGTGTTTCTTCTTTTGTGCATTGTGTTGTCTGTGTTTCTTCTTTTGTCCATTGTGTTGTCTGTGTTTCTTCTTTTGTGCATTGTGTTGTCTGTGTTTCTTCTTTTGTCCATTGTATTGTCTGTGTTTCTTCTTTTGTCCATTGTGTTGTCTGTGTTTCTTCTTTTGTCCATTGTGTTGTCTGTGTTTCTTCTTTTGACCATTGTATTGTCTATGTTTCTTCTTTTGACCATTGTATTGTCTGTGTTTCTTCTTTTGTCTATTGTATTGTCTGTGTTTCTTCTTTTGTCCATTGTGTTGTCTTTGTTTCTTCTTTTGACCATTGTATTGTCTGTGTTTCTTCTTTTGTCCATTGTGTTGTCTGTGTTTTTTCTTTTGTCCATTGTGTTGTCTGTGTTTCTTCTTTTGTCCACTGTGTTGTCTGTGTTTCTTCTTTTGTCCATTGTGTTGTCTGTGTTTCTTCTTTTCTCCATTGTATTGTCTGTGTTTCTTCTTTTGACCATTGTGTTGTCTATGTTTCTTCTTTTGACCATTGTATTGTCTGTGTTTCTTCTTTTGTCCATTGTATTGTCTGTGTTTCTTCTTTTGTCCATTGTGTTGTTTGTGTTTCTTCTTTTGTCCATTGTGTTGTCTGTGTTTCTTCTTTTCTCCATTGTGTTGTCTGTGTTTCTTCTTTTGTCCATTGTGTTGTCTGTGTTTCTTCTTTTGACCATTGTGTTGTCTGTGTTTCTTCTTTTGTCCATTATGTTGTGTGTTTCTTCTTTTGTCCATTGTGTTGTCTGTGTTTCTTCTTTTGACCATTGTGTTGTCTGTGTTTCTTCTTTTGTCAATTGTGTTGTCTGTGTTTCTTTTGTCCATTGTGTTGTCTGTGTTTCTTCTTTTGTCCATTGTGTTGGCTGTGTTTCTTGTGTCCATTGTGTTGTCTGTGTTTCTTCTTTTGTCCATTGTGTTGTCTGTGTTTCTTTTGTCCATTGTGTTGTCTGGGTTTCTTCTTTTGTCCATTGTGTTGTCTGTGTTTCTTCTTTTGTCCATTGTGTTGTCTGTTTCTTCTTTTGTCCATTGTGTTGTCTGTGTTTCTTCTTTTGACCATTGTGTTGACTGTGTTTCTTCTTTTGTCCATTGTGTCGTCTGTGTTTCTTCTTTTGACCATTGTGTTGTCTGTGTTTCTTCTTTTGTCCATTGTGTTGTCTGTGTTTCTTCCTTTGTCCATTGTGTTGTCTGTGTTTCTTCTTTTGTGCATTGTGTTGTCTGTATTTCTTCTTTTGTCCATTGTGTTGTCTGTGTTTCTTTTGTCCATTGTGTTGTCTGTGTTTCTTCTTTTGTCCATTGTGTTGTCTGTGTTTCTTTTTTTGTGCATTGTGTTGTCTGTGTTTCTTCTTTTGTCCATTGTGTTGTCTGTGTTTCCTCTTTTGTGCATTGTGTTGTCTGTGTTTCTTCTTTTGTGCATTGTGTTGTCTGTGTTTCTTCTTTTGTCCATTGTGTTGTCTGTGTTTCCTCTTTTGTGCATTGTGTTGTCTGTGTTTCTTCTTTTGTCCATTGTGTTGTCTGTGTTTCTTCTTTTGTGCATTGTGTTGTCTGTGTTTTTTCTTTTGTCCATTGTGTTGTCTGTGTTTCTTTTGTCCATTGTATTGTCTGTGTTTCTTCTTTTGTCCATTGTGTTGTCTGTGTTTCTTCTTTTGTCCATTGTGTTGTCTGTGTTTCTTCTTTTGTGCATTGTGTTGTCTGTGTTTCTTCTTTTGTGCATTGTGTTGTCTGTGTTTCTTCTTTTGTGCATTGTGTTGTCTGTCTTTCTTCTTTTGTCCATTGTATTGTCTGTGTTTCTTCTTTTGTCCATTGTGTTGTCTGTGTTTCTTTTGTCCATTGTGTTGTCTGTGTTTCTTCTTTTGTCCATTGTGTTGTCTGTGTTTCTTCTTTTGTCCATTGTGTTGTCTGTTTCTTCTTTTGTCCATTGTGTTGTCTGTGTTTCTTCTTTTGACCATTGTATTGTCTGTGTTTCTTCTTTTGTCCATTGTATTGTCTGTGTTTCTTCTTTTGTCCATTGTGTTGTCTGTGTTTCTTCTTTTCTCCATTGTATTGTCTGTGTTTCTTCTTTTGACCATTGTGTTGTCTATGTTTCTTCTTTTGACCATTGTATTGTTTGTGTTTCTTCTTTTGTCCATTGTGTTGTCTGTGTTTCTTCTTTTCTCCATTGTGTTGTCTGTGTTTCTTCTTTTGTCCATTGTGTTGTCTGTGTTTCTTCTTTTGACCATTGTGTTGTCTGTGTTTCTTCTTTTGTCAATTGTGTTGTCTGTGTTTCTTTTGTCCATTGTGTTGTCTGTGTTTCTTCTTTTGTCCATTGTGTTGGCTCTGTTTCTTGTGTCCATTGTGTTGTCTGTGTTTCTTCTTTTGTCCATTGTGTTGTCTGTGTTTCTTTTGTCCATTGTGTTGTCTGTGTTTCTTCTTTTGTCCATTGTGTTGTCTGTGTTTCTTCTTTTGTCCATTGTGTTGTCTGTTTCTTCTTTTGTCCATTGTGTTGTCTGTGTTTCTTCTTTTGACCATTGTGTTGTCTGTGTTTCTTCTTTTGTCCATTGTGTCGTCTGTGTTTCTTCTTTTGACCATTGTGTTGTCTGTGTTTCTTCTTTTGTCCATTGTGTTGTCTGTGTTTCTTCCTTTGTCCATTGTGTTGTCTGTGTTTCTTCTTTTGTGCATTGTGTTGTCTGTATTTCTTCTTTTGTCCATTGTGTTGTCTGTGTTTCTTCTGTTGTCCATTGTGTTGTCTGTGTTTCTTTTGTCCATTGTGTTGTCTGTGTTTCTTCTTTTGTCCATTGTGTTGTCTGTGTTTCTTTTTTTGTGCATTGTGTTGTCTGTGTTTCTTCTTTTGTCCATTGTGTTGTCTGTGTTTCCTCTTTTGTGCATTGTGTTGTCTGTGTTTCTTCTTTTGTGCATTGTGTTGTCTGTGTTTCTTCTTTTGTCCATTGTGTTGTCTGTGTTTCCTCTTTTGTGCATTGTGTTGTCTGTGTTTCTTCTTTTGTGCATTGTGTTGTCTGTGTTTCTTCTTTTGTGCATTGTGTTGTCTGTGTTTTTTCTTTTGTCCATTGTGTTGTCTGTGTTTCTTTTGTCCATTGTATTGTCTGTGTTTCTTCTTTTGTCCATTGTGTTGTCTGTGTTTCTTCTTTTGTCCATTGTGTTGTCTGTGTTTCTTCTTTTGTGCATTGTGTTGTCTGTGTTTCTTCTTTTGTGCATTGTGTTGTCTGTGTTTCTTCTTTTGTGCATTGTGTTGTCTGTCTTTCTTCTTTTGTCCATTGTATTGTCTGTGTTTCTTCTTTTGTCCATTGTGTTGTCTGTGTTTCTTTTGTTCATTGTGTTGTCTGGGTTTCTTCTTTTGTCCATTGTGTTGTCTGTGTTTCTTCTTTTGTCCATTGTGTTGTCTGTTTCTTCTTTTGTCCATTGTGTTGTCTGTGTTTCTTCTTTTGACCATTGTGTTGTCTGTGTTTCTTCTTTTGTCCATTGTGTTGTCTGTGTTTCTTCTTTTGACCATTGTGTTGTCTGTGTTTCTTCTTTTGTCCTTTGTGTTGTCTGTGTTTCTTCCTTTGTCCATTGTGTTGTCTGTGTTTCTTCTTTTGTGCATTGTGTTGTCTGTATTTCTTCTTTTGTCCATTGTGTTGTCTGTGTTTCTTCTGTTGTCCATTGTGTTTTCTGTGTTTCTTTTGTCCATTGTGTTGTCTGTGTTTCTTCTTTTGTCCATTGTGTTGTCTGTGTTTCTTTTGTCCATTGTGTTGTCTGTGTTTCTTCTTTTGTCCATTGTGTTGTCTGTGTTTCTTCTTTTGACCATTGTGTTGTCTGTGTTTCTTCTTTTGTCCATTGTGTTGTCTTTGTTTCTTCTTTTGTCCATTCTGTTGTCTGTGTTTCTTCTTTTGTCCATTGTGTTGTCTGTGTTTTTTCTTTTGTCCATTGTGTTGTCTATGTTTCTTCTTTTGTCCATTGTATTGTCTGTGTTTCTTCTTTTGTCCATTGTGTTGTCTGTGTTTCTTCTTCTGTCCATTGTGTTGTCTGTGTTTCTTCTTTTGTGCATTGTGTTGTCTGTGTTTCTTCTTTTGTCCATTGTGTTGTCTGTGTTTCCTCTTTTGTGCATTGTGTTGTCTGTGTTTCTTCTTTTGTGCATTGTATTGTCTGTGTTTCTTCTTTTGTGCATTGTGTTGTCTGTGTTTCTTCTTTTGTGCATTGTGTTGTCTGTTTCTTCTTTTGTCCATTGTGTTGTCTGTGTTTCTTCTTTTGTGCATTGTGTTGTCTGTGTTTCTTCTTTTGTGCATTGTGTTGTCTGTGTTTCTTCTTTTGACCATTGTGTTGTCTGTGTTTCTTCTTTTGTCCATTGTGTTGTCTGTGTTTCTTCTTTTGTCCATTGTGTTGTCTGTTTCTTCTTTTGACCATTGTGTTGTCTGTGTTTCTTCTTTTGTCCATTGTGTTGTCTGTGTTTCTTCTTTTGTCCATTGTGTTGTCTTTGTTTCTTCTTTTGACCATTGTGTTGTCTTTGTTTCTTCTTTTGTCC
This sequence comes from Bathymodiolus brooksi, assembly GCA_963680875.1. Classification (NCBI taxonomy): domain Eukaryota; kingdom Metazoa; phylum Mollusca; class Bivalvia; order Mytilida; family Modiolidae; genus Bathymodiolus; species Bathymodiolus brooksi. Next base: position 13,653,705 of record OY804583.1, on the reverse strand, counting down.
ATTGTGTTGTCTGTGTTTCTTCTTTTGTCCATTGTGTTGTCTGTGTTTCTTCTTTTGTCCATTGTGTTGTCTGTGTTTCTTCTTTTGTCCATTGTGTTGTCTGTGTTTCTTCTTTTGATCATTGTATTGTATGTGTTTCTTCTTTTGTCCGTTGTGTTGTCTTTGTTTCTTTTGCCCATTGTGTTGTCTGTGTTTCTTTTGTCCATTGTGTTGTCTGTGTTTCTTCTTTTGACCATTGTGTTGTCTTTGTTTCTTCTTTTGTCCATTGTGTTGTCTGTGTTTCTTCTTTTGTCCATTGTGTTGTCTGTGTATCTTCTTTTGTCCATTGTGTTGTCTGTGTTTTTTCTTTTGTCCATTGTGTTGTCTATGTTTCTTCTTTTGTCCATTGTATTGTCTGTGTTTCTTCTTTTGTCCATTGTGTTGTCTGTGTTTCTTCTTCTGTCCATTGTGTTGTCTGTGTTTCTTCTTTTGTGCATTGTGTTGTCTGTGTTTCTTCTTTTGTCCATTGTGTTGTCTGTGTTTCCTCTTTTGTGCATTGTGTTGTCTGTGTTTCTTCTTTTGTGCATTGTGTTGTCTGTGTTTCTTCTTTTGTCCATTGTGTTGTCTGTGTTTCTTTTTTTGTGCATTGTGTTGTCTGTGTTTCTTCTTTTGTCCATTGTGTTGTCTGTGTTTCCTCTTTTGTCCATTGTGTTGTCTGTTTCTTCTTTTGTCCATTGTGTTGTCTGTGTTTCTTCTTTTGTGCATTGTGTTGTCTGTGTTTCTTCTTTTGTGCATTGTGTTGTCTGTGTTTCTTCTTTTGACCATTGTGTTGTCTGTGTTTCTTCTTTTGTCCATTGTGTTGTCTGTGTTTCTTCTTTTGTCCATTGTGTTGTCTGTTTCTTCTTTTGACCATTGTGTTGTCTGTGTTTCTTCTTTTGTCCATTGTGTTGTCTGTGTTTCTTCTTTTGTCCATTGTGTTGTCTTTGTTTCTTCTTTTAACCATTGTGTTGTCTTTGTTTCTTCTTTTGTCCATTGTGTTGTCTGTGTTTCTTCTTTTGTCCATTGTGTTGTCTGTGTTTCTTCTTTTGTCCATTGTGTTGTCTGTGTTTCTTCTTTTGTCCATTGTGTTGTCTGTGTTTCTTCTTTTGATCATTGTATTGTATGTGTTTCTTCTTTTGTCCATTGTGTTGTCTTTGTTTCTTTTGCCCATTGTGTTGTCTGTGTTTCTTTTGTCCATTGTGTTGTCTGTGTTTCTTCTTTTGTCCATTGTGTTGTCTGTATTTCTTCTTTTGTCCATTGTGTTGTCTTTGTTTCTTCTTTTGTCCATTGTGTTGTCTGTGTTTCTTCTTTTGTCCATTGTGTTGTGTGTTTCTTCTTTTGTCCATTGTGTTGTCTGTGTTTCTTCTTTTGACCATTGTGTTGTCTGTGTTTCTTCTTTTGTCAATTGTGTTGTCTGTGTTTCTTTTGTCCATTGTGTTGTCTGGGTTTCTTCTTTTGTCCATTGTGTTGTCTGTGTTTCTTCTTTTGTCCATTGTGTTGTCTGTTTCTTCTTTTGTCCATTGTGTTGTCTGTGCTTCTTCTTTTGACCATTGTGTTGTCTGTGTTTCTTCTTTTGTCCATTGTGTTGTCTGTGTTTCTTCTTTTGACCATTGTGTTGTCTGTGTTTCTTCTTTTGTCCATTGTGTTGTCTGTGTTTCTTCCTTTGTCCATTGTGTTGTCTGTGTTTCTTCTTTTGTGCATTGTGTTGTCTGTATTTCTTCTTTTGTCCATTATGTTGTCTGTGTTTCTTCTGTTGTCCATTGTGTTGTCTGTGTTTCTTTTGTCCATTGTGTTGTCTGTGTTTCTTCTTTTGTGCATTGTGTTGTCTGTGTTTCTTTTTTTGTGCATTGTGTTGTCTGTGTTTCTTCTTTTGTCCATTGTGTTGTCTGTGTTTCCTCTTTTGTGCATTGTGTTGTCTGTGTTTCTTCTTTTGTGCATTGTGTTGTCTGTGTTTCTTCTTTTGTCCATTGTGTTGTCTGTGTTTCTTCTTTTGTGCATTGTGTTGTCTGTGTTTTTTCTTTTGTCCATTGTGTTGTCTGTGTTTCTTTTGTCCATTGTATTGTCTGTGTTTCTTCTTTTGTCCATTGTGTTGTCTGTGTTTCTTCTTTTGTCCATTGTGTTGTCTGTGTTTCTTCTTTTGTGCATTGTGTTGTCTGTGTTTCTTCTTTTGTGCATTGTGTTGTCTGTGTTTCTTCTTTTGTCCATTGTATTGTCTGTGTTTCTTCTTTTGTCCATTGTGTTGTCTGTGTTTCTTCTTTTGACCATTGTATTGTCTATGTTTCTTCTTTTGACCATTGTATTGTCTGTGTTTCTTCTTTTGTCCATTGTGTTGTCTGTGTTTCTTCTTCTGTCCATTGTGTTGTCTGTGTTTCTTCTTTTGTGCATTGTGTTGTCTGTGTTTCTTCTTTTGTCCATTGTGTTGTCTGTGTTTCCTCTTTTGTGCATTGTGTTGTCTGTGTTTCTTCTGTTGTCCATTGTGTTGTCTGTGTTTCTTCTTTTGTGCATTGTGTTGTCTGTGTTTCTTCTTTTGTCCATTGTGTTGTCTGTGTTTCCTCTTTTGTGCATTGTGTTGTCTGTGTTTCTTCTTTTGTCCATTGTGTTGTCTGTGTTTCTTCTTTTGTGCATTGTCTTGTCTGTGTTTTTTCTTTTGTCCATTGTGTTGTCTGTGTTTCTTTTGTCCATTGTATTGTCTGTGTTTCTTCTTTTGTCCATTGTGTTGTCTGTGTTTCTTCTTTTGTCCATTGTGTTGTCTGTGTTTCTTCTTTTGTGCATTGTGTTGTCTGTGTTTCTTCTTTTGTCCATTGTGTTGTCTGTGTTTCTTCTTTTGTGCATTGTGTTGTCTGTGTTTCTTCTTTTGTCCATTATATTGTCTGTGTTTCTTCTTTTGTCCATTGTGTTGTCTGTGTTTCTTCTTTTGTCCATTGTGTTGTCTGTGTTTCTTCTTTTGACCATTGTATCGTCTATGTTTCTTCTTTTGACCATTGTATTGTCTGTGTTTCTTCTTTTGTCCATTGTATTGTCTGTGTTTCTTCTTTTGTCCATTGTGTTGTCTTTGTTTCTTCTTTTGACCATTGTATTGTCTGTGTTTCTTCTTTTGTCCATTGTGTTGTCTGTGTTTCTTCTTTTGACCATTGTATTGTCTATGTTTCTTCTTTTGACCATTGTATTGTCTGTGTTTCTTCTTTTGTCCATTGTGTTGTCTGTGTTTCTTCTTCTGTCCATTGTGTTGTCTGTGTTTCTTCTTTTGTGCATTGTGTTGTCTGTGTTTCTTCTTTTGTCCATTGTGTTGTCTGTGTTTCCTCTTTTGTGCATTGTGTTGTCTGTGTTTCTTCTGTTGTCCATTGTGTTGTCTGTGTTTCTTCTTTTGTCCATTGTGTTGTCTGTGTTTCTTTTTTTGTGCATTGTGTTGTCTGTGTTTCTTCTTTTGTCCATTGTGTTGTCTGTGTTTCCTCTTTTGTGCATTGTGTTGTCTGTGTTTCTTCTTTTGTGCATTGTGTTGTCTGTGTTTCTTCTTTTGTCCATTGTGTTGTCTGTGTTTCCTCTTTTGTGCATTGTGTTGTCTGTGTTTCTTCTTTTGTCCATTGTGTTGTCTGTGTTTCTTCTTTTGTGCATTGTGTTGTCTGTGTTTTTTCTTTTGTCCATTGTGTTGTCTGTGTTTCTTTTGTCCATTGAATTGTCTGTGTTTCTTCTTTTGTCCATTGTGTTGTCTGTGTTTCTTCTTTTGTCCATTGTGTTGTCTGTGTTTCTTCTTTTGTGCATTGTGTTGTCTGTGTTTCTTCTTTTGTCCATTGTGTTGTCTGTGTTTCTTCTTTTGTGCATTGTGTTGTCTGTGTTTCTTCTTTTGTCCATTATATTGTCTGTGTTTCTTCTTTTGTCCATTGTGTTGTCTGTGTTTCTTCTTTTGTCCATTGTGTTGTCTGTGTTTCTTCTTTTGACCATTGTATCGTCTATGTTTCTTCTTTTGACCATTGTATTGTCTGTGTTTCTTCTTTTGTCCATTGTATTGTCTGTGTTTCTTCTTTTGTCCATTATGTTGTCTTTGTTTCTTCTTTTGACCATTGTATTGTCTGTGTTTCTTCTTTTGTCCATTGTGTTGTCTGTGTTTCTTCTTTTGTCCATTGTGTTGTCTGTGTTTCTTCTTTTGTCCACTGTGTTGTCTGTGTTTCTTCTTTTGTCCATTGTGTTGTCTGTGTTTCTTCTTTTCTCCATTGTATTGTCTGTGTTTCTTCTTTTGACCATTGTGTTGTCTATGTTTCTTCTTTTGACCATTGTATTGTCTGTGTTTCTTCTTTTGTCCATTGTATTGTCTGTGTTTCTTCTTTTGTCCATTGTGTTGTTTGTGTTTCTTCTTTTGTCCATTGTGTTGTCTGTGTTTCTTCTTTTCTCCATTGTGTTGTCTGTGTTTCTTCTTTTGTCCATTGTGTTGTCTGTGTTTCTTCTTTTGACCATTGTGTTGTCTGTGTTTCTTCTTTTGTCCATTGTGTTGTGTGTTTCTTCTTTTGTCCATTGTGTTGTCTGTGTTTCTTCTTTTGACCATTGTGTTGTCTGTGTTTCTTCTTTTGTCAATTGTGTTGTCTGTGTTTCTTTTGTCCATTGTGTTGTCTGTGTTTCTTCTTTTGTCCATTGTGTTGGCTGTGTTTCTTGTGTCCATTGTGTTGTCTGTGTTTCTTCTTTTGTCCATTGTGTTGTCTGTGTTTTTTCTTTTGTCCATTGTGTTGTCTGTGTTTCTTTTGTCCATTGTATTGTCTGTGTTTCTTCTTTTGTCCATTGTGTTGTCTGTGTTTCTTCTTTTGTCCATTGTGTTGTCTGTGTTTCTTCTTTTGTGCATTGTGTTGTCTGTGTTTCTTCTTTTGTGCATTGTGTTGTCTGTGTTTCTTCTTTTGTCCATTGTATTGTCTGTGTTTCTTCTTTTGTCCATTGTGTTGTCTGTGTTTCTTCTTTTGACCATTGTATTGTCTATGTTTCTTCTTTTGACCATTGTATTGTCTGTGTTTCTTCTTTTGTCCATTGTGTTGTCTGTGTTTCTTCTTCTGTCCATTGTGTTGTCTGTGTTTCTTCTTTTGTGCATTGTGTTGTCTGTGTTTCTTCTTTTGTCCATTGTGTTGTCTGTGTTTCCTCTTTTGTGCATTGTGTTGTCTGTGTTTCTTCTTTTGTCCATTGTGTTGTCTGTGTTTCTTCTTTTGTGCATTGTGTTGTCTGTGTTTTTTCTTTTGTCCATTGTGTTGTCTGTGTTTCTTTTGTCCATTGTATTGTCTGTGTTTCTTCTTTTGTCCATTGTGTTGTCTGTGTTTCTTCTTTTGTCCATTGTGTTGTCTGTGTTTCTTCTTTTGTGCATTGTGTTGTCTGTGTTTCTTCTTTTGTCCATTGTGTTGTCTGTGTTTCTTCTTTTGTGCATTGTGTTGTCTGTGTTTCTTCTTTTGTCCATTATATTGTCTGTGTTTCTTCTTTTGTCCATTGTGTTGTCTGTGTTTCTTCTTTTGTCCATTGTGTTGTCTGTGTTTCTTCTTTTGACCATTGTATCGTCTATGTTTCTTCTTTTGACCATTGTATTGTCTGTGTTTCTTCTTTTGTCCATTGTATTGTCTGTGTTTCTTCTTTTGTCCATTGTGTTGTCTTTGTTTCTTCTTTTGACCATTGTATTGTCTGTGTTTCTTCTTTTGTCCATTGTGTTGTCTGTGTTTCTTCTTTTGACCATTGTATTGTCTATGTTTCTTCTTTTGACCATTGTATTGTCTGTGTTTCTTCTTTTGTCCATTGTGTTGTCTGTGTTTCTTCTTCTGTCCATTGTGTTGTCTGTGTTTCTTCTTTTGTGCATTGTGTTGTCTGTGTTTCTTCTTTTGTCCATTGTGTTGTCTGTGTTTCCTCTTTTGTGCATTGTGTTGTCTGTGTTTCTTCTGTTGTCCATTGTGTTGTCTGTGTTTCTTCTTTTGTCCATTGTGTTGTCTGTGTTTCTTTTTTTGTGCATTGTGTTGTCTGTGTTTCTTCTTTTGTCCATTGTGTTGTCTGTGTTTCCTCTTTTGTGCATTGTGTTGTCTGTGTTTCTTCTTTTGTGCATTGTGTTGTCTGTGTTTCTTCTTTTGTCCATTGTGTTGTCTGTGTTTCCTCTTTTGTGCATTGTGTTGTCTGTGTTTCTTCTTTTGTCCATTGTGTTGTCTGTGTTTCTTCTTTTGTGCATTGTGTTGTCTGTGTTTTTTCTTTTGTCCATTGTGTTGTCTGTGTTTCTTTTGTCCATTGTATTGTCTGTGTTTCTTCTTTTGTCCATTGTGTTGTCTGTGTTTCTTCTTTTGTCCATTGTGTTGTCTGTGTTTCTTCTTTTGTGCATTGTGTTGTCTGTGTTTCTTCTTTTGTCCATTGTGTTGTCTGTGTTTCTTCTTTTGTGCATTGTGTTGTCTGTGTTTCTTCTTTTGTCCATTATATTGTCTGTGTTTCTTCTTTTGTCCATTGTGTTGTCTGTGTTTCTTCTTTTGTCCATTGTGTTGTCTGTGTTTCTTCTTTTGACCATTGTATCGTCTATGTTTCTTCTTTTGACCATTGTATTGTCTGTGTTTCTTCTTTTGTCCATTGTATTGTCTGTGTTTCTTCTTTTGTCCATTGTGTTGTCTTTGTTTCTTCTTTTGACCATTGTATTGTCTGTGTTTCTTCTTTTGTCCATTGTGTTGTCTGTGTTTCTTCTTTTGTCCATTGTGTTGTCTGTGTTTCTTCTTTTGTCCACTGTGTTGTCTGTGTTTCTTCTTTTGTCCATTGTGTTGTCTGTGTTTCTTCTTTTCTCCATTGTATTGTCTGTGTTTCTTCTTTTGACCATTGTGTTGTCTATGTTTCTTCTTTTGACCATTGTATTGTCTGTGTTTCTTCTTTTGTCCATTGTATTGTCTGTGTTTCTTCTTTTGTGCATTGTGTTGTCTGTGTTTCTTCTTTTGTCCATTGTGTTGTCTGTGTTTCCTCTTTTGTGCATTGTGTTGTCTGTGTTTCTTCTGTTGTCCATTGTGTTGTCTGTGTTTCTTCTTTTGTGCATTGTGTTGTCTGTGTTTCTTCTTTTGTCCATTGTGTTGTCTGTGTTTCCTCTTTTGTGCATTGTGTTGTCTGTGTTTCTTCTTTTGTCCATTGTGTTGTCTGTGTTTCTTCTTTTGTGCATTGTGTTGTCTGTGTTTTTTCTTTTGTCCATTGTGTTGTCTGTGTTTCTTTTGTCCATTGTATTGTCTGTGTTTCTTCTTTTGTCCATTGTGTTGTCTGTGTTTCTTCTTTTGTCCATTGTGTTGTCTGTGTTTCTTCTTTTGTGCATTGTGTTGTCTGTGTTTCTTCTTTTGTCCATTGTGTTGTCTGTGTTTCTTCTTTTGTGCATTGTGTTGTCTGTGTTTCTTCTTTTGTCCATTATATTGTCTTTGTTTCTTCTTTTGTCCATTGTGTTGTCTGTGTTTCTTCTTTTGTCCATTGTGTTGTCTGTGTTTCTTCTTTTGACCATTGTATCGTCTATGTTTCTTCTTTTGACCATTGTATTGTCTGTGTTTCTTCTTTTGTCCATTGTATTGTCTGTGTTTCTTCTTTTGTCCATTGTGTTGTCTTTGTTTCTTCTTTTGACCATTGTATTGTCTGTGTTTCTTCTTTTGTCCATTGTGTTGTCTGTGTTTCTTCTTTTGACCATTGTATTGTCTATGTTTCTTCTTTTGACCATTGTATTGTCTGTGTTTCTTCTTTTGTCCATTGTGTTGTCTGTGTTTCTTCTTCTGTCCATTGTGTTGTCTGTGTTTCTTCTTTTGTGCATTGTGTTGTCTGTGTTTCTTCTTTTGTCCATTGTGTTGTCTGTGTTTCCTCTTTTGTGCATTGTGTTGTCTGTGTTTCTTCTGTTGTCCATTGTGTTGTCTGTGTTTCTTCTTTTGTCCATTGTGTTGTCTGTGTTTCTTTTTTTGTGCATTGTGTTGTCTGTGTTTCTTCTTTTGTCCATTGTGTTGTCTGTGTTTCCTCTTTTGTGCATTGTGTTGTCTGTGTTTCTTCTTTTGTGCATTGTGTTGTCTGTGTTTCTTCTTTTGTCCATTGTGTTGTCTGTGTTTCCTCTTTTGTGCATTGTGTTGTCTGTGTTTCTTCTTTTGTCCATTGTGTTGTCTGTGTTTCTTCTTTTGTGCATTGTGTTGTCTGTGTTTTTTCTTTTGTCCATTGTGTTGTCTGTGTTTCTTTTGTCCATTGTATTGTCTGTGTTTCTTCTTTTGTCCATTGTGTTGTCTGTGTTTCTTCTTTTGTCCATTGTGTTGTCTGTGTTTCTTCTTTTGTGCATTGTGTTGTCTGTGTTTCTTCTTTTGTCCATTGTGTTGTCTGTGTTTCTTCTTTTGTGCATTGTGTTGTCTGTGTTTCTTCTTTTGTCCATTATATTGTCTGTGTTTCTTCTTTTGTCCATTGTGTTGTCTGTGTTTCTTCTTTTGTCCATTGTGTTGTCTGTGTTTCTTCTTTTGACCATTGTATCGTCTATGTTTCTTCTTTTGACCATTGTATTGTCTGTGTTTCTTCTTTTGTCCATTGTATTGTCTGTGTTTCTTCTTTTGTCCATTGTGTTGTCTTTGTTTCTTCTTTTGACCATTGTATTGTCTGTGTTTCTTCTTTTGTCCATTGTGTTGTCTGTGTTTCTTCTTTTGTCCATTGTGTTGTCTGTGTTTCTTCTTTTGTCCACTGTGTTGTCTGTGTTTCTTCTTTTGTCCATTGTGTTGTCTGTGTTTCTTCTTTTCTCCATTGTATTGTCTGTGTTTCTTCTTTTGACCATTGTGTTGTCTATGTTTCTTCTTTTGACCATTGTATTGTCTGTGTTTCTTCTTTTGTCCATTGTATTGTCTGTGTTTCTTCTTTTGTCCATTGTGTTGTTTGTGTTTCTTCTTTTGTCCATTGTGTTGTCTGTGTTTCTTCTTTTCTCCATTGTGTTGTCTGTGTTTCTTCTTTTGTCCATTGTGTTGTCTGTGTTTCTTCTTTTGACCATTGTGTTGTCTGTGTTTCTTCTTTTGTCCATTGTGTTGTGTGTTTCTTCTTTTGTCCATTGTGTTGTCTGTGTTTCTTCTTTTGACCATTGTGTTGTCTGTGTTTCTTCTTTTGTCAATTGTGTTGTCTGTGTTTCTTTTGTCCATTGTGTTGTCTGTGTTTCTTCTTTTGTCCATTGTGTTGGCTGTGTTTCTTGTGTCCATTGTGTTGTCTGTGTTTCTTCTTTTGTCCATTGTGTTGTCTGTGTTTTTTCTTTTGTCCATTGTGTTGTCTGTGTTTCTTTTGTCCATTGTATTGTCTGTGTTTCTTCTTTTGTCCATTGTGTTGTCTGTGTTTCTTCTTTTGTCCATTGTGTTGTCTGTGTTTCTTCTTTTGTGCATTGTGTTGTCTGTGTTTCTTCTTTTGTGCATTGTGTTGTCTGTGTTTCTTCTTTTGTCCATTGTATTGTCTGTGTTTCTTCTTTTGTCCATTGTGTTGTCTGTGTTTCTTCTTTTGACCATTGTATTGTCTATGTTTCTTCTTTTGACCATTGTATTGTCTGTGTTTCTTCTTTTGTCCATTGTGTTGTCTGTGTTTCTTCTTCTGTCCATTGTGTTGTCTGTGTTTCTTCTTTTGTGCATTGTGTTGTCTGTGTTTCTTCTTTTGTCCATTGTGTTGTCTGTGTTTCCTCTTTTGTGCATTGTGTTGTCTGTGTTTCTTCTTTTGTCCATTGTGTTGTCTGTGTTTCTTCTTTTGTGCATTGTGTTGTCTGTGTTTTTTCTTTTGTCCATTGTGTTGTCTGTGTTTCTTTTGTCCATTGTATTGTCTGTGTTTCTTCTTTTGTCCATTGTGTTGTCTGTGTTTCTTCTTTTGTCCATTGTGTTGTCTGTGTTTCTTCTTTTGTGCATTGTGTTGTCTGTGTTTCTTCTTTTGTCCATTGTGTTGTCTGTGTTTCTTCTTTTGTGCATTGTGTTGTCTGTGTTTCTTCTTTTGTCCATTATATTGTCTGTGTTTCTTCTTTTGTCCATTGTGTTGTCTGTGTTTCTTCTTTTGTCCATTGTGTTGTCTGTGTTTCTTCTTTTGACCATTGTATCGTCTATGTTTCTTCTTTTGACCATTGTATTGTCTGTGTTTCTTCTTTTGTCCATTGTATTGTCTGTGTTTCTTCTTTTGTCCATTGTGTTGTCTTTGTTTCTTCTTTTGACCATTGTATTGTCTGTGTTTCTTCTTTTGTCCATTGTGTTGTCTGTGTTTCTTCTTTTGACCATTGTATTGTCTATGTTTCTTCTTTTGACCATTGTATTGTCTGTGTTTCTTCTTTTGTCCATTGTGTTGTCTGTGTTTCTTCTTCTGTCCATTGTGTTGTCTGTGTTTCTTCTTTTGTGCATTGTGTTGTCTGTGTTTCTTCTTTTGTCCATTGTGTTGTCTGTGTTTCCTCTTTTGTGCATTGTGTTGTCTGTGTTTCTTCTGTTGTCCATTGTGTTGTCTGTGTTTCTTCTTTTGTCCATTGTGTTGTCTGTGTTTCTTTTTTTGTGCATTGTGTTGTCTGTGTTTCTTCTTTTGTCCATTGTGTTGTCTGTGTTTCCTCTTTTGTGCATTGTGTTGTCTGTGTTTCTTCTTTTGTGCATTGTGTTGTCTGTGTTTCTTCTTTTGTCCATTGTGTTGTCTGTGTTTCCTCTTTTGTGCATTGTGTTGTCTGTGTTTCTTCTTTTGTCCATTGTGTTGTCTGTGTTTCTTCTTTTGTGCATTGTGTTGTCTGTGTTTTTTCTTTTGTCCATTGTGTTGTCTGTGTTTCTTTTGTCCATTGTATTGTCTGTGTTTCTTCTTTTGTCCATTGTGTTGTCTGTGTTTCTTCTTTTGTCCATTGTGTTGTCTGTGTTTCTTCTTTTGTGCATTGTGTTGTCTGTGTTTCTTCTTTTGTCCATTGTGTTGTCTGTGTTTCTTCTTTTGTGCATTGTGTTGTCTGTGTTTCTTCTTTTGTCCATTATATTGTCTGTGTTTCTTCTTTTGTCCATTGTGTTGTCTGTGTTTCTTCTTTTGTCCATTGTGTTGTCTGTGTTTCTTCTTTTGACCATTGTATCGTCTATGTTTCTTCTTTTGACCATTGTATTGTCTGTGTTTCTTCTTTTGTCCATTGTATTGTCTGTGTTTCTTCTTTTGTCCATTGTGTTGTCTTTGTTTCTTCTTTTGACCATTGTATTATCTGTGTTTCTTCTTTTGTCCATTGTGTTGTCTGTGTTTCTTCTTTTGTCCATTGTGTTGTCTGTGTTTCTTCTTTTGTCCACTGTGTTGTCTGTGTTTCTTCTTTTGTCCATTGTGTTGTCTGTGTTTCTTCTTTTCTCCATTGTATTGTCTGTGTTTCTTCTTTTGACCATTGTGTTGTCTATGTTTCTTCTTTTGACCATTGTATTGTCTGTGTTTCTTCTTTTGTCCATTGTATTGTCTGTGTTTCTTCTTTTGTCCATTGTGTTGTTTGTGTTTCTTCTTTTGTCCATTGTGTTGTCTGTGTTTCTTCTTTTCTCCATTGTGTTGTCTGTGTTTCTTCTTTTGTCCATTGTGTTGTCTGTGTTTCTTCTTTTGACCATTGTGTTGTCTGTGTTTCTTCTTTTGTCCATTGTGTTGTGTGTTTCTTCTTTTGTCCATTGTGTTGTCTGTGTTTCTTCTTTTGACCATTGTGTTGTCTGTGTTTCTTCTTTTGTCAATTGTGTTGTCTGTGTTTCTTTTGTCCATTGTGTTGTCTGTGTTTCTTCTTTTGTCCATTGTGTTGGCTGTGTTTCTTGTGTCCATTGTGTTGTCTGTGTTTCTTCTTTTGTCCATTGTGTTGTCTGTGTTTTTTCTTTTGTCCATTGTGTTGTCTGTGTTTCTTTTGTCCATTGTATTGTCTGTGTTTCTTCTTTTGTCCATTGTGTTGTCTGTGTTTCTTCTTTTGTCCATTGTGTTGTCTGTGTTTCTTCTTTTGTGCATTGTGTTGTCTGTGTTTCTTCTTTTGTGCATTGTGTTGTCTGTGTTTCTTCTTTTGTCCATTGTATTGTCTGTGTTTCTTCTTTTGTCCATTGTGTTGTCTGTGTTTCTTCTTTTGACCATTGTATTGTCTATGTTTCTTCTTTTGACCATTGTGTTGTCTGTGTTTCTTCTTTTGTCCATTGTGTTGTCTGTGTTTCTTCTTCTGTCCATTGTGTTGTCTGTGTTTCTTCTTTTGTGCATTGTGTTGTCTGTGTTTCTTCTTTTGTCCATTGTGTTGTCTGTGTTTCCTCTTTTGTGCATTGTGTTGTCTGTGTTTCTTCTGTTGTCCATTGTGTTGTCTGTGTTTCTTCTTTTGTCCATTGTGTTGTCTGTGTTTCTTTTTTTGTGCATTGTGTTGTCTGTGTTTCTTCTTTTGTCCATTGTGTTGTCTGTGTTTCCTCTTTTGTGGATTGTGTTGTCTGTGTTTCTTCTTTTGTGCATTGTGTTGTCTGTGTTTCTTCTTTTGTCCATTGTGTTGTCTGTGTTTCCTCTTTTGTGCATTGTGTTGTCTGTGTTTCTTCTTTTGTCCATTGTGTTGTCTGTGTTTCTTCTTTTGTGCATTGTGTTGTCTGTGTTTTTTCTTTTGTCCATTGTGTTGTCTGTGTTTCTTTTGTCCATTGTATTGTCTGTGTTTCTTCTTTTGTCCATTATATTGTCTGTGTTTCTTCTTTTGTCCATTGTGTTGTCTGTGTTTCTTCTTTTGTCCATTGTGTTGTCTGTGTTTCTTCTTTTGACCATTGTATCGTCTATGTTTCTTCTTTTGACCATTGTATTGTCTGTGTTTCTTCTTTTGTCCATTGTATTGTCTGTGTTTCTTCTTTTGTCCATTGTGTTGTCTTTGTTTCTTCTTTTGACCATTGTATTGTCTGTGTTTCTTCTTTTGTCCATTGTGTTGTCTGTGTTTCTTCTTTTGTCCATTGTGTTGTCTGTGTTTCTTCTTTTGTCCACTGTGTTGTCTGTGTTTCTTCTTTTGTCCATTGTGTTGTCTGTGTTTCTTCTTTTCTCCATTGTATTGTCTGTGTTTCTTCTTTTGACCATTGTGTTGTCTATGTTTCTTCTTTTGACCATTGTATTGTCTGTGTTTCTTCTTTTGTCCATTGTATTGTCTGTGTTTCTTCTTTTGTCCATTGTGTTGTTTGTGTTTCTTCTTTTGTCCATTGTGTTGTCTGTGTTTCTTCTTTTCTCCATTGTGTTGTCTGTGTTTCTTCTTTTGTCCATTGTGTTGTCTGTGTTTCTTCTTTTGACCATTGTGTTGTCTGTGTTTCTTCTTTTGTCCATTGTGTTGTGTGTTTCTTCTTTTGTCCATTGTGTTGTCTGTGTTTCTTCTTTTGACCATTGTGTTGTCTGTGTTTCTTCTTTTGTCAATTGTGTTGTCTGTGTTTCTTTTGTCCATTGTGTTGTCTGTGTTTCTTCTTTTGTCCATTGTGTTGGCTGTGTTTCTTGTGTCCATTGTGTTGTCTGTGTTTCTTCTTTTGTCCATTGTGTTGTCTGTGTTTCTTTTGTCCATTGTGTTGTCTGGGTTTCTTCTTTTGTCCATTGTATTGTCTGTGTTTCTTCTTTTGTCCATTGTGTTGTCTGTTTCTTCTTTTGTCCATTGTGTTGTCTGTGTTTCTTCTTTTGACCATTGTGTTGTCTGTGTTTCTTCTTTTGTCCATTGTGTTGTCTGTGTTTCTTCTTTTGACCATTGTGTTGTCTGTGTTTCTTCTTTTGTCCATTGTGTTGTCTGTGTTTCTTCCTTTGTCCATTGTGTTGTCTGTGTTTCTTCTTTTGTGCATTGTGTTGTCTGTATTTCTTCTTTTGTCCATTATGTTGTCTGTGTTTCTTCTGTTGTCCATTGTGTTGTCTGTGTTTCTTTTGTCCTTTGTGTTGTCTATGTTTCTTCTTTTGACCATTGTATTGTCTGTGTTTCTTCTTTTGTCCATTGTATTGTCTGTGTTTCTTCTTTTGTCCATTGTGTTGTCTTTGTTTCTTCTTTTGACCATTGTATTGTCTGTGTTTCTTCTTTTGTCCATTGTGTTGTCTGTGTTTCTTCTTTTGTCCATTGTGTTGTCTGTGTTTCTTCTTTTGTCCACTGTGTTGTCTGTGTTTCTTCTTTTGTCCATTGTGTTGTCTGTGTTTCTTCTTTTCTCCATTGTATTGTCTGTGTTTCTTCTTTTGACCATTGTGTTGTCTATGTTTCTTCTTTTGACCATTGTATTGTCTGTGTTTCTTCTTTTGTCCATTGTATTGTCTGTGTTTCTTCTTTTGTCCATTGTGTTGTTTGTGTTTCTTCTTTTGTCCATTGTGTTGTCTGTGTTTCTTCTTTTCTCCATTGTGTTGTCTGTGTTTCTTCTTTTGTCCATTGTGTTGTCTGTGTTTCTTCTTTTGACCATTGTGTTGTCTGTGTTTCTTCTTTTGTCCATTGTGTTGTGTGTTTCTTCTTTTGTCCATTGTGTTGTCTGTGTTTCTTCTTTTGACCATTGTGTTGTCTGTGTTTCTTCTTTTGTCAATTGTGTTGTCTGTGTTTCTTTTGTCCATTGTGTTGTCTGTGTTTCTTCTTTTGTCCATTGTGTTGGCTGTGTTTCTTGTGTCCATTGTGTTGTCTGTGTTTCTTCTTTTGTCCATTGTGTTGTCTGTGTTTTTTCTTTTGTCCATTGTGTTGTCTGTGTTTCTTTTGTCCATTGTATTGTCTGTGTTTCTTCTTTTGTCCATTGTGTTGTCTGTGTTTCTTCTTTTGTCCATTGTGTTGTCTGTGATTCTTCTTTTGTGCATTGTGTTGTCTGTGTTTCTTCTTTTGTGCATTGTGTTGTCTGTGTTTCTTCTTTTGTCCATTGTATTGTCTGTGTTTCTTCTTTTGTCCATTGTGTTGTCTGTGTTTCTTCTTTTGACCATTGTATTGTCTATGTTTCTTCTTTTGACCATTGTGTTGTCTGTGTTTCTTCTTTTGTCCATTGTGTTGTCTGTGTTTCTTCTTCTGTCCATTGTGTTGTCTGTGTTTCTTCTTTTGTGCATTGTGTTGTCTGTGTTTCTTCTTTTGTCCATTGTGTTGTCTGTGTTTCCTCTTTTGTGCATTGTGTTGTCTGTGTTTCTTCTGTTGTCCATTGTGTTGTCTGTGTTTCTTCTTTTGTCCATTGTGTTGTCTGTGTTTCTTTTTTTGTGCATAATGTTGTCTGTGTTTCTTCTTTTGTCCATTGTGTTGTCTGTGTTTCCTCTTTTGTGGATTGTGTTGTCTGTGTTTCTTCTTTTGTGCATTGTGTTGTCTGTGTTTCTTCTTTTGTCCATTGTGTTGTCTGTGTTTCCTCTTTTGTGCATTGTGTTGTCTGTGTTTCTTCTTTTGTCCATTGTGTTGTCTGTGTTTCTTCTTTTGTGCATTGTGTTGTCTGTGTTTTTTCTTTTGTCCATTGTGTTGTCTGTGTTTCTTTTGTCCATTGTATTGTCTGTGTTTCTTCTTTTGTCCATTGTGTTGTCTGTGTTTCTTCTTTTGTCCATTGTGTTGTCTGTGTTTCTTCTTTTGTGCATTGTGTTGTCTGTGTTTCTTCTTTTGTCCATTGTGTTGTCTGTGTTTCTTCTTTTGTGCATTGTGTTGTCTGTGTTTCTTCTTTTGTCCATTATATTGTCTGTGTTTCTTCTTTTGTCCATTGTGTTGTCTGTGTTTCTTCTTTTGTCCATTGTGTTGTCTTTGTTTCTTCTTTTGACCATTGTATTGTCTGTGTTTCTTCTTTTGTCCATTGTGTTGTCTGTGTTTCTTCTTTTGTCCATTGTGTTGTCTGTGTTTCTTCTTTTGTCCACTGTGTTGTCTGTGTTTCTTCTTTTGTCCATTGTGTTGTCTGTGTTTCTTCTTTTCTCCATTGTATTGTCTGTGTTTCTTCTTTTGACCATTGTGTTGTCTATGTTTCTTCTTTTGACCATTGTATTGTCTGTGTTTCTTCTTTTGTCCATTGTATTGTCTGTGTTTCTTCTTTTGTCCATTGTGTTGTTTGTGTTTCTTCTTTTGTCCATTGTGTTGTCTGTGTTTCTTCTTTTCTCCATTGTGTTGTCTGTGTTTCTTCTTTTGTCCATTGTGTTGTCTGTGTTTCTTCTTTTGACCATTGTGTTGTCTGTGTTTCTTCTTTTGTCCATTGTGTTGTGTGTTTCTTCTTTTGTCCATTGTGTTGTCTGTGTTTCTTCTTTTGACCATTGTGTTGTCTGTGTTTCTTCTTTTGTCAATTGTGTTGTCTGTGTTTCTTTTGTCCATTGTGTTGTCTGTGTTTCTTCTTTTGTCCATTGTGTTGGCTGTGTTTCTTGTGTCCATTGTGTTGTCTGTGTTTCTTCTTTTGTCCATTGTGTTGTCTGTGTTTCTTTTGTCCATTGTGTTGTCTGGGTTTCTTCTTTTGTCCATTGTATTGTCTGTGTTTCTTCTTTTGTCCATTGTGTTGTCTGTTTCTTCTTTTGTCCATTGTGTTGTCTGTGTTTCTTCTTTTGACCATTGTGTTGTCTGTGTTTCTTCTTTTGTCCATTGTGTTGTCTGTGTTTCTTCTTTTGACCATTGTGTTGTCTGTGTTTCTTCTTTTGTCCATTGTGTTGTCTGTGTTTCTTCCTTTGTCCATTGTGTTGTCTGTGTTTCTTCTTTTGTGCATTGTGTTGTCTGTATTTCTTCTTTTGTCCATTATGTTGTCTGTGTTTCTTCTGTTGTCCATTGTGTTGTCTGTGTTTCTTTTGTCCATTGTGTTGTCTGTGTTTCTTCTTTTGTCCATTGTGTTGTCTGTGTTTCTTTTTTTGTGCATTGTGTTGTCTGTGTTTCTTCTTTTGTCCATTGTGTTGTCTGTGTTTCCTCTTTTGTGCATTGTGTTGTCTGTGTTTCTTCTTTTGTGCATTGTGTTGTCTGTGTTTCTTCTTTTGTCCATTGTGTTGTCTGTGTTTCTTCTTTTGTGCATTGTGTTGTCTGTGTTTTTTCTTTTGTCCATTGTGTTGTCTGTGTTTCTTTTGTCCATTGTATTGTCTGTGTTTCTTCTTTTGTCCATTGTGTTGTCTGTGTTTCTTCTTTTGTCCATTGTGTTGTCTGTGTTTCTTCTTTTGTGCATTGTGTTGTCTGTGTTTCTTCTTTTGTGCATTGTGTTGTCTGTGTTTCTTCTTTTGTGCATTGTGTTGTCTGTCTTTCTTCTTTTGTCCATTGTATTGTCTGTGTTTCTTCTTTTGTCCATTGTGTTGTCTGTGTTTCTTTTGTCCATTGTGTTGTCTGGGTTTCTTCTTTTGTCCATTGTGTTGTCTGTGTTTCTTCTTTTGTCCATTGTGTTGTCTTTGTTTCTTCTTTTGTCCATTGTGTTGTCTGTGTTTCTTCTTTTGACCATTGTGTTGTCTGTGTTTCTTCTTTTGTCCATTGTGTTGTCTGTGTTTCTTCTTTTGACCATTGTGTTGTCTGTGTTTCTTCTTTTGTCAATTGTGTTGTCTGTGTTTCTTCCTTTGTCCATTGTGTTGTCTGTGTTTCTTCTTTTGTGCATTGTGTTGTCTGTATTTCTTCTTTTGTCCATTGTGTTGTCTGTGTTTCTTCTGTTGTCCATTGTGTTGTCTGTGTTTCTTTTGTCCATTGTGTTGTCTGTGTTTCTTCTTTTGTCCATTGTGTTGTCTGTGTTTCTTTTGTGCATTGTGTTGTCTGTGTTTCTTCTTTTGTCCATTGTGTTGTCTGTGTTTCCTCTTTTGTGCATTGTGTTGTCTGTGTTTCTTCTTTTGTGCATTGTGTTGTCTGTGTTTCTTCTTTTGTCCATTGTGTTGTCTGTGTTTCTTCTTTTGTGCATTGTGTTGTCTGTGTTTCTTCTTTTGTGCATTGTGTTGTCTGTGTTTCTTCTTTTGTGCATTGTGTTGTCTGTGTTTTTTCTTTTGTGCATTGTGTTGTCTGTCTTTCTTCTTTTGTCCATTGTATTGTCTGTGTTTCTTCTTTTGTCCATTGTGTTGTCTGTGTTTCTTTTGTCCATTGTGTTGTCTGGGTTTCTTCTTTTGTCCATTGTGTTGTCTGTGTTTCTTCTTTTGTCCATTGTGTTGTCTGTTTCCTCTTTTGTCCATTGTGTTGTCTGTGTTTCTTCTTTTGACCATTGTGTTGTCTGTGTTTCTTCTTTTGTCCATTGTGTTGTCTGTGTTTCTTCTTTTGACCATTGTGTTGTCTGTGTTTCTTCTTTTGTCCATTGTGTTGTCTGTGTTTCTTCCTTTGTCCATTGTGTTGTCTGTGTTTCTTCTTTTGTGCATTGTGTTTTCTGTATTTCTTCTTTTGTCCATTGTGTTGTCTGTGTTTCTTCTGTTGTCCATTGTGTTGTCTGTGTTTCTTTTGTCCATTGTGTTGTCTGTGTTTCTTCTTTTGTCCATTGTGTTGTCTGTGTTTCTTTTGTCCATTGTGTTGTCTGTGTTTCTTCTTTTGTCCATTGTGTTGTCTGTGTTTCTTCTTTTGACCATTGTGTTGTCTGTGTTTCTTCTTTTGTCCATTGTGTTGTCTTTGTTTCTTCTTTTGTCCATTCTGTTGTCTGTGTTTCTTCTTTTGTCCATTGTGTTGTCTGTGTTTCTTCTTTTGTCCATTGTGTTGTCTGTGTTTTTTCTTTTGTCCATTGTGTTGTCTATGTTTCTTCTTTTGTCCATTGTATTGTCTGTGTTTCTTCTTTTGTCCATTGTGTTGTCTGTGTTTCTTCTTCTGTCCATTGTGTTGTCTGTGTTTCTTCTTTTGTGCATTGTGTTGTCTGTGTTTCTTCTTTTGTCCATTGTGTTGTCTGTGTTTCCTCTTTTGTGCATTGTGTTGTCTGTGTTTCTTCTTTTGTGCATTGTATTGTCTGTGTTTCTTCTTTTGTCCATTGTGTTGTCTGTATTTCTTCTTTTGTCCATTGTGTTGTCTTTGTTTCTTCTTTGTCCATTGTGTTGTCTGTGTTTCTTCTTTTGTCCATTGTGTTGTCTGTTTCTTCTTTTGTCCATTGTGTTGTCTGTGTTTCTTCTTTTGTGCATTGTGTTGTCCGTGTTTCTTCTTTTGTGCATTGTGTTGTCTGTGTTTCTTCTTTTGACCATTGTGTTGTCTGTGTTTCTTCTTTTGTCCATTGTGTTGTCTGTGTTTCTTCTTTTGTCCATTGTGTTGTCTGTTTCTTCTTTTGACCATTGTGTTGTCTGTGTTTCTTCTTTTGTCCATTGTGTTGTCTGTGTTTCTTCTTTTGTCCATTGTGTTGTCTTTGTTTCTTCTTTTGACCATTGTGTTGTCTTTGTTTCTTCTTTTGTCCATTGTGTTGTCTGTGTTTCTTCTTTTGTCCATTGTGTTGTCTGTGTTTCTTCTTTTGTCCATTGTGTTGTCTGTGTTTCTTCTTTTGTCCATTGTGTTGTCTGTGTTTCTTCTTTTGATCATTGTATTGTATGTGTTTCTTCTTTTGTCCATTGTGTTGTCTTTGTTTCTTTTGCCCATTGTGTTGTCTGTGTTTCTTTTGTCCATTGTGTTGTCTGTGTTTCTTCTTTTGACCATTGTGTTGTCTTTGTTTCTTCTTTTGTCCATTGTGTTGTCTGTGTTTCTTCTTTTGTCCATTGTATTGTCTGTGTTTCTTCTTTTGTCCATTGTGTTGTCTGTGTTTCTTCTTCTGTCCATTGTGTTGTCTGTGTTTCTTCTTTTGTGCATTGTGTTGTCTGTGTTTCTTCTTTTGTCCATTGTGTTGTCTGTGTTTCCTCTTTTGTGCATTGTGTTGTCTGTGTTTCTTCTTTTGTGCATTGTGTTGTCTGTGTTTCTTCTTTTGTCCATTGTGTTGTCTGTGTTTCTTTTTTTGTGCATTGTGTTGTCTGTGTTTCTTCTTTTGTCCATTGTGTTGTCTGTGTTTCCTCTTTTGTCCATTGTGTTGTCTGTTTCTTCTTTTGTGCATTGTGTTGTCTGTGTTTCTTCTTTTGTGCATTGTGTTGTCTGTGTTTCTTCGTTTGTGCATTGTGTTGTCTGTGTTTCTTCTTTTGACCATTGTGTTGTCTGTGTTTCTTCTTTTGTCCATTGTGTTGTCTGTGTTTCTTCTTTTGTCCATTGTGTTGTCTGTTTCTTCTTTTGACCATTGTGTTGTCTGTGTTTCTTCTTTTGTCCATTGTGTTGTCTGTGTTTCTTCTTTTGTCCATTGTGTTGTCTTTGTTTCTTCTTTTGACCATTGTGTTGTCTTTGTTTCTTCTGTTGTCCATTGTGTTGTCTGTGTTTCTTCTATTGTCCATTGTGTTGTCTGTGTTTCTTCTTTTGTCCATTGTGTTGTCTGTGTTTCTTCTTTTGTCCATTGTGTTGTCTGTGTTTCTTCTTTTGATCATTGTATTGTATGTGTTTCTTCTTTTGTCCATTGTGTTGTCTTTGTTTCTTTTGCCCATTGTGTTGTCTGTGTTTCTTTTGTCCATTGTGTTGTCTGTGTTTCTTCTTTTGACCATTGTGTTGTCTTTGTTTCTTCTTTTGTCCATTGTGTTGTCTGTGTTTCTTCTTTTGTCCATTGTGTTGTCTGTGTTTCTTCTTTTGTCCATTGTGTTGTCTGTGTTTTTTCTTTTGTCCATTGTGTTGTCTATGTTTCTTCTTTTGTCCATTGTATTGTCTGTGTTTCTTCTTTTGTCCATTGTGTTGTCTGTGTTTCTTCTTCTGTCCATTGTGTTGTCTGTGTTTCTTCTTTTGTGCATTGTGTTGTCTGTGTTTCTTCTTTTGTCCATTGTGTTGTCTGTGTTTCCTCTTTTGTGCATTGTGTTGTCTGTGTTTCTTCTTTTGTCCATTGTGTTGTCTGTGTTTCTTCTTTTGTGCATTGTGTTGTCTGTGTTTTTTCTTTTGTCCATTGTGTTGTCTGTGTTTCTTTTGTCCATTGTATTGTCTGTGTTTCTTCTTTTGTCCATTGTGTTGTCTGTGTTTCTTCTTTTGTCCATTGTGTTGTCTGTGTTTCTTCTTTTGTGCATTGTGTTGTCTGTCTTTCTTCTTTTGTCCATTGTATTGTCTGTGTTTCTTCTTTTGTCCATTGTGTTGTCTTTGTTTCTTCTTTTGACCATTGTATTGTCTGTGTTTCTTCTTTTGTCCATTGTGTTGTCTGTGTTTCTTCTTTTGTCCATTGTGTTGTCTGTGTTTCTTCTTTTGTCCACTGTGTTGTCTGTGTTTCTTCTTTTGTCCATTGTGTTGTCTATGTTTCTTCTTTTGACCATTGTATTGTCTGTGTTTCTTCTTTTGTCCATTGTATTGTCTGTGTTTCTTCTTTTGTCCATTGTGTTGTTTGTGTTTCTTCTTTTGTCCATTGTGTTGTCTGTGTTTCTTCTTTTCTCCATTGTGTTGTCTGTGTTTCTTCTTTTGTCCATTGTGTTGTCTGTGTTTCTTCTTTTGACCATTGTGTTGTCTATGTTTCTTCTTTTGTCCATTGTGTTGTGTGTTTCTTTTTTTGTCCATTGTGTTGTCTGTGTTTCTTCTTTTGACCATTGTGTTGTCTGTGTTTCTTCTTTTGTCAATTGTGTTGTCTGTGTTTCTTTTGTCCATTGTGTTGTCTGTGTTTCTTCATTTGTCCATTGTGTTGGCTGTGTTTCTTGTGTCCATTGTGTTGTCTGTGTTTCTTCTTTTGTCCATTGTGTTGTCTGTGTTTCTTTTGTCCATTGTGTTGTCTGGGTTTCTTCTTTTGTCCGTTGTGTTGTCTGTGTTTCTTCTTTTGTCCATTGTGTTGTCTGTTTCTTCTTTTGTCCATTGTGTTGTCTGTGTTTCTTCTTTTGACCATTGTGTTGTCTGTGTTTCTTCTTTTGTCCATTGTGTTGTCTGTGTTTCTTCTTTTGACCATTGTGTTGTCTGTGTTTCTTCTTTTGTCCATTGTGTTGTCTGTGTTTCTTCCTTTGTCCATTGTGTTGTCTGTGTTTCTTCTTTTGTGCATTGTGTTGTCTGTATTTCTTCTTTTGTCCATTGTGTTGTCTGTGTTTCTTCTGTTGTCCATTGTGTTGTCTGTGTTTCTTTTGTGCATTGTGTTGTCTGTGTTTCTTCTTTTGTCCATTGTGTTGTCTGTGTTTCTTTTTTTGTGCATTGTGTTGTCTGTGTTTCTTCTTTTGTCCATTGTGTTGTCTGTGTTTCCTCTTTTGTGCATTGTGTTGTCTGTGTTTCTTCTTTTGTGCATTGTGTTGTCTGTGTTTCTTCTTTTGTCCATTGTGTTGTCTGTGTTTCCTCTTTTGTGCATTGTGTTGTCTGTGTTTCTTCTTTTGTCCATTGTGTTGTCTGTGTTTCCTCTTTTGTGCATTGTGTTGTCTGTGTTTCTTCTTTTGTGCATTGTGTTGTCTGTGTTTCTTCTTTTGTCCATTGTGTTGTCTGTGTTTCTTTTTTTGTGCATTGTGTTGTCTGTGTTTCTTCTTTTGTCCATTGTGTTGTCTGTGTTTCCTCTTTTGTCCATTGTGTTGTCTGTTTCTTCTTTTGTCCATTGTGTTGTCTGTGTTTCTTCTTTTGTGCATTGTGTTGTCTGTGTTTCTTCTTTTGACAATTGTGTTGTCTGTGTTTCTTCTTTTGTCCATTGTGTTGTCTGTGTTTCTTCTTTTGTCCATTGTGTTGTCTGTTTCTTCTTTTGACCATTGTGTTGTCTGTGTTTCTTCTTTTGTCCATTGTGTTGTCTGTGTTTCTTCTTTTGTCCATTGTATTGTCTGTGTTTCTTCTTTTGTCCATTGTGTTGTTTGTGTTTCTTCTTTTGTCCATTGTGTTGTCTGTGTTTCTTCTTTTCTCCATTGTGTTGTCTGTGTTTCTTCTTCTGTCCATTGTGTTGTCTGTGTTTCTTCTTTTGACCATTGTGTTGTCTATGTTTCTTCTTTTGTCCATTGTGTTGTGTGTTTCTTTTTTTGTCCATTGTGTTGTCTGTGTTTCTTCTTTTGACCATTGTGTTGTCTGTGTTTCTTCTTTTGTCAATTGTGTTGTCTGTGTTTCTTTTGTCCATTGTGTTGTCTGTGTTTCTTCATTTGTCCATTGTGTTGGCTGTGTTTCTTGTGTCCATTGTGTTGTCTGTGTTTCTTCTTTTGTCCATTGTGTTGTCTGTGTTTCTTTTGTCCATTGTGTTGTCTTTGTTTCTTCTTTTGTCCGTTGTGTTGTCTGTGTTTCTTCTTTTGTCCATTGTGTTGTCTGTTTCTTCTTTTGTCCATTGTGTTGTCTGTGTTTCTTCTTTTGACCATTGTGTTGTCTGTGTTTCTTCTTTTGTCCATTGTGTTGTCTGTGTTTCTTCTTTTGACCATTGTGTTGTCTGTGTTTCTTCTTTTGTCCATTGTGTTGTCTGTGTTACTTCCTTTGTCCATTGTGTTGTCTGTGTTTCTTCTTTTGTGCATTGTGTTGTCTGTATTTCTTCTTTTGTCCATTGTGTTGTCTGTGTTTCTTCTGTTGTCCATTGTGTTGTCTGTGTTTCCTTTGTGCATTGTGTTGTCTGTGTTTTTTCTTTTGTCCATTGTGTTGTCTGTGTTTCTTTTTTTGTGCATTGTGTTGTCTGTGTTTCTTCTTTTGTCCATTGTGTTGTCTGTGTTTCTTCTTTTGTGCATTGTGTTGTCTGTGTTTCTTCTTTTGTGCATTGTGTTGTCTGTGTTTCTTCTTTTGTCCATTGTGTTGTCTGTGTTTCCTCTTTTGTGCATTGTGTTGTCTGTGTTTCTTCTTTTGTCCATTGTGTTGTCTGTGTTTCCTCTTTTGTGCATTGTGTTGTCTGTGTTTCTTCTTTTGTGCATTGTGTTGTCTGTGTTTCTTCTTTTGTCCATTGTGTTGTCTGTGTTTCTTTTTTTGTGCATTGTGTTGTCTGTGTTTCTTCTTTTGTCCATTGTGTTGTCTGTGTTTCCTCTTTTGTCCATTGTGTTGTCTGTTTCTTCTTTTGTCCATTGTGTTGTCTGTGTTTCTTCTTTTGTGCATTGTGTTGTCTGTGTTTCTTCTTTTGACCATTGTGTTGTCTGTGTTTCTTCTTTTGTCCATTGTGTTGTCTGTGTTTCTTCTTTTGACCATTGTGTTGTCTGTGTTTCTTCTTTTGTCAATTGTGTTGTCTGTGTTTCTTTTGTCCATTGTGTTGTCTGTGTTTCTTCATTTGTCCATTGTGTTGGCTGTGTTTCTTGTGTCCATTGTGTTGTCTGTGTTTCTTCTTTTGTCCATTGTGTTGTCTGTGTTTCTTTTGTCCATTGTGTTGTCTTTGTTTCTTCTTTTGTCCGTTGTGTTGTCTGTGTTTCTTCTTTTGTCCATTGTGTTGTCTGTTTCTTCTTTTGTCCATTGTGTTGTCTGTGTTTCTTCTTTTGACCATTGTGTTGTCTGTGTTTCTTCTTTTGTCCATTGTGTTGTCTGTGTTTCTTCTTTTGACCATTGTGTTGTCTGTGTTTCTTCTTTTGTCCATTGTGTTGTCTGTGTTACTTCCTTTGTCCATTGTGTTGTCTGTGTTTCTTCTTTTGTGCATTGTGTTGTCTGTATTTCTTCTTTTGTCCATTGTGTTGTCTGTGTTTCTTCTGTTGTCCATTGTGTTGTCTGTGTTTCCTTTGTGCATTGTGTTGTCTGTGTTTTTTCTTTTGTCCATTGTGTTGTCTGTGTTTCTTTTTTTGTGCATTGTGTTGTCTGTGTTTCTTCTTTTGTCCATTGTGTTGTCTGTGTTTCCTCTTTTGTGCATTGTGTTGTCTGTGTTTCTTCTTTTGTGCATTGTGTTGTCTGTGTTTCTTCTTTTGTCCATTGTGTTGTCTCTGTTTCTTTTTTTGTGCATTGTGTTGTCTGTGTTTCTTCTTTTGTCCATTGTGTTGTCTGTGTTTCCTCTTTTGTCCATTGTGTTGTCTGTTTCTTCTTTTGTCCATTGTGTTGTCTGTGTTTCTTCTTTTGTGCATTGTGTTGTCTGTGTTTCTTCTTTTGACAATTGTGTTGTCTGTGTTTCTTCTTTTGTCCATTGTGTTGTCTGTGTTTCTTCTTTTGTCCATTGTGTTGTCTGTTTCTTCTTTTGACCATTGTGTTGTCTGTGTTTCTTCTTTTGTCCATTGTGTTGTCTGTGTTTCTTCTTTTGTCCATTGTATTGTCTGTGTTTCTTCTTTTGTCCATTGTGTTGTTTGTGTTTCTTCTTTTGTCCATTGTGTTGTCTGTGTTTCTTCTTTTCTCCATTGTGTTGTCTGTGTTTCTTCTTCTGTCCATTGTGTTGTCTGTGTTTCTTCTTTTGACCATTGTGTTGTCTATGTTTCTTCTTTTGTCCATTGTGTTGTGTGTTTCTTTTTTTGTCCATTGTGTTGTCTGTGTTTCTTCTTTTGACCATTGTGTTGTCTGTGTTTCTTCTTTTGTCAATTGTGTTGTCTGTGTTTCTTTTGTCCATTGTGTTGTCTGTGTTTCTTCATTTGTCCATTGTGTTGGCTGTGTTTCTTGTGTCCATTGTGTTGTCTGTGTTTCTTCTTTTGTCCATTGTGTTGTCTGTGTTTCTTTTGTCCATTGTGTTGTCTTTGTTTCTTCTTTTGTCCGTTGTGTTGTCTGTGTTTCTTCTTTTGTCCATTGTGTTGTCTGTTTCTTCTTTTGTCCATTGTGTTGTCTGTGTTTCTTCTTTTGACCATTGTGTTGTCTGTGTTTCTTCTTTTGTCCATTGTGTTGTCTGTGTTTCTTCTTTTGACCATTGTGTTGTCTGTGTTTCTTCTTTTGTCCATTGTGTTGTCTGTGTTACTTCCTTTGTCCATTGTGTTGTCTGTGTTTCTTCTTTTGTGCATTGTGTTGTCTGTATTTCTTCTTTTGTCCATTGTGTTGTCTGTGTTTCTTCTGTTGTCCATTGTGTTGTCTGTGTTTCCTTTGTGCATTGTGTTGTCTGTGTTTTTTCTTTTGTCCATTGTGTTGTCTGTGTTTCTTTTTTTGTGCATTGTGTTGTCTGTGTTTCTTCTTTTGTCCATTGTGTTGTCTGTGTTTCTTCTTTTGTGCATTGTGTTGTCTGTGTTTCTTCTTTTGTGCATTGTGTTGTCTGTGTTTCTTCTTTTGTCCATTGTGTTGTCTGTGTTTCCTCTTTTGTGCATTGTGTTGTCTGTGTTTCTTCTTTTGTCCATTGTGTTGTCTGTGTTTCCTCTTTTGTGCATTGTGTTGTCTGTGTTTCTTCTTTTGTGCATTGTGTTGTCTGTGTTTCTTCTTTTGTCCATTGTGTTGTCTGTGTTTCTTTTTTTGTGCATTGTGTTGTCTGTGTTTCTTCTTTTGTCCATTGTGTTGTCTGTGTTTCCTCTTTTGTCCATTGTGTTGTCTGTTTCTTCTTTTGTCCATTGTGTTGTCTGTGTTTCTTCTTTTGTGCATTGTGTTGTCTGTGTTTCTTCTTTTGACCATTGTGTTGTCTGTGTTTCTTCTTTTGTCCATTGTGTTGTCTGTGTTTCTTCTTTTGTCCATTGTGTTGTCTGTTTCTTCTTTTGACCATTGTGTTGTCTGTGTTTCTTCTTTTGTCCATTGTGTTGTCTGTGTTTCTTCTTTTGTCCATTGTGTTGTCTTTGTTTCTTCTTTTGACCATTGTGTTGTCTTTGTTTCTTCTTTTGTCCATTGTGTTGTCTGTGTTTCTTCTTTTGTCCATTGTGTTGTCTGTGTTTCTTCTTTTGTCCATTGTGTTGTCTGTGTTTCTTCTTTTGTCCATTGTGTTGTCTGTGTTTCTTCTTTTGATCATTGTATTGTATGTGTTTCTTCTTTTGTCCATTGTGTTGTCTTTGTTTCTTTTGCCCATTGTGTTGTCTGTGTTTCTTTTGTCCATTGTGTTGTCTGTGTTTCTTCTTTTGACCATTGTGTTGTCTTTGTTTCTTCTTTTGTCCATTGTGTTGTCTGTGTTTCTTCTTTTGTCCATTGTGTTGTCTGTGTTTCTTCTTTTGTCCATTGTGTTGTCTGTGTTTTTTCTTTTGTCCATTGTGTTGTCAATGTTTCTTCTTTTGTCCATTGTATTGTCTGTGTTTCTTCCTTTGTCCATTGTGTTGTCTGTGTTTCTTCTTCTGTCCATTGTGTTGTCTGTGTTTCTTCTTTTGTGCATTGTGTTGTCTGTGTTTCTTCTTTTGTCCATTGTGTTGTCTGTGTTTCCTCTTTTGTGCATTGTGTTGTCTGTGTTTCTTCTTTTGTCCATTGTGTTGTCTGTGTTTCTTCTTTTGTGCATTGTGTTGTCTGTGTTTTTTCTTTTGTCCATTGTGTTGTCTGTGTTTCTTTTGTCCATTGTATTGTCTGTGTTTCTTCTTTTGTCCATTGTGTTGTCTGTGTTTCTTCTTTTGTCCATTGTGTTGTCTGTGTTTCTTCTTTTGTGCATTGTGTTGTCTGTCTTTCTTCTTTTGTCCATTGTATTGTCTGTGTTTCTTCTTTTGTCCATTGTGTTGTCTGTGTTTCTTCTTTTGTCCATTGTGTTGTCTGTGTTTCTTCTTTTGTGCATTGTGTTGTCTGTGTTTCTTCTTTTGTCCATTGTGTTGTCTGTGTTTCTTTTTTTGTGCATTGTGTTGTCTGTGTTTCTTCTTTTGTCCATTGTGTTGTCTGTGTTTCCTCTTTTGTGCATTGTGTTGTCTGTGTTTCTTCTTTGTCCATTGTGTTGTCTGTGTTTCTTCTTTTGTGAATTGTGTTGTCTGTGTTTTTTCTTTTGTCCATTGTGTTGTCTGTGTTTCTTTTGTCCATTGTATTGTCTGTGTTTCTTCTTTTGTCCATTGTATTGTCTGTGTTTCTTCTTTTGTCCATTGTGTTGTCTGTGTTTCTTCTTTTGTCCATTGTGTTGTCTGTGTTTCTTCTTTTGACCATTGTATTGTCTATGTTTCTTCTTTTGACCATTGTATTGTCTGTGTTTCTTCTTTTGTCCATTGTGTTGTCTGTGTTTCTTCTTCTGTCAATTGTGTTGTCTGTGTTTCCTCTTTTGTGCATTGTGTTGTCTGTGTTTCTTCTTTTGTCCATTGTGTTGTCTGTGTTTCCTCTTTTGTGCATTGTGTTGTCTGTGTTTCTTCTTTTGTGCATTGTGTTGTCTGTGTTTCTTCTTTTGTCCATTGTGTTTTCTGTGTTTCTTTTTTTGTGCATTGTGTTGTCTGTGTTTCTTCTTTTGTCCATTGTGTTGTCTGTGTTTCCTCTTTTGTGCATTGTGTTGTCTGTGTTTCTTCTTTTGTGCATTGTGTTGTCTGTGTTTCTTCTTTTGTCCATTGTGTTGTCTGTGTTTCCTCTTTTGTGCATTGTGTTGTCTGTGTTTCTTCTTTTGTCCATTGTGTTGTCTGTGTTTCTTCTTTTGTGCATTGTGTTGTCTGTGTTTTTTCTTTTGTCCATTGTGTTGTCTGTGTTTCTTTTGTCCATTGTATTGTCTGTGTTTCTTCATTTGTCCATTGTGTTGTCTGTGTTTCTTCTTTTGTGCATTGTGTTGTCTGTGTTTCTTCTTTTGTGCATTGTGTTGTCTGTGTTTCTTCTTTTGTCCATTGTGTTGTCTGTGTTTCTTCTTTTGTGCATTGTGTTGTCTGTGTTTCTTCTTTTGTCCATTGTATTGTCTGTATTTCTTCTTTTGTCCATTGTGTTGTCTGTGTTTCTTCTTTTGTCCATTGTGTTGTCTGTGTTTCTTCTTTTGACCATTGTATTGTCTATGTTTCTTCTTTTGACCATTGTATTGTCTGTGTTTCTTCTTTTGTCCATTGTATTGTCTGTGTTTCTTCTTTTGTCCATTGTGTTGTCTATGTTTCTTCTTTTGACCATTGTATTGTCTGTGTTTCTTCTTTTGTCCATTGTGTTGTCTGTGTTTCTTCTTTTGTCCATTGTGTTGTCTGTGTTTCTTCTTTTGTCCACTGTGTTGTCTGTGTTTCTTCTTTTATCCATTGTGTTGTCTGTGTTTCTTCTTTTCTCCATTGTATTGTCTGTGTTTCTTCTTTTGACCATTGTGTTGTCTATGTTTCTTCTTTTGACCATTGTATTGTCTGTGTTTCTTCTTTTGTCCATTGTATTGTCTGTGTTTCTTCTTTTGTCCATTGTGTTGTTTGTGTTTCTTCTTTTGTCCATTGTGTTGTCTGTGTTTCTTCTTTTCTCCATTGTGTTGTCTGTGTTTCTTCTTTTGTCCATTGTGTTGTCTGTGTTTCTTCTTTTGACCATTGTGTTGTCTGTGTTTTTTTTTTGTCCATTGTGTTGTGTGTTTCTTCTTTTGTCCATTGTGTTGTCTGTGTTTCTTCTTTTGACCATTGTGTTGTCTGTGTTTCTTCTTTTGTCAATTGTGTTGTCTGTGTTTCTTTTGTCCATTGTGTTGTCTGTGTTTCTTCTTTTGTCCATTGTGTTGGCTGTGTTTCTTGTGTCCATTGTGTTGTCTGTGTTTCTTCTTTTGTCCATTGTGTTGTCTGTGTTTCTTTTGTCCATTGTGTTGTCTGTGTTTCTTCTTTTGTCCATTGTGTTGTCTGTGTTTCTTCTTTTGTCCATTGTGTTGTCTGTTTCTTCTTTTGTCCATTGTGTTGTCTGTGTTTCTTCTTTTGACCATTGTGTTGTCTGTGTTTCTTCTTTTGTCCATTGTGTTGTCTGTGTTTCTTCTTTTGACCATTGTGTTGTCTGTGTTTCTTCCTTTGTCCATTGTGTTGTCTGTGTTTCTTCCTTTGTCCATTGTGTTGTCTGTGTTTCTTCTTTTGTGCATTGTGTTGTCTGTATTTCTTCTTTTGTCCATTGTGTTGTCTGTGTTTCTTCTGTTGTCCATTGTGTTGTCTGTGTTTCTTTTGTCCATTGTGTTGTCTGTGTTTCTTCTTTTGTGCATTGTGTTGTCTGTGTTTCTTTTTTTGTGCATTGTGTTGTCTGTGTTTCTTCTTTTGTCCATTGTGTTGTCTGTGTTTCCTCTTTTGTGCATTGTGTTGTCTGTGTTTCTTCTTTTGTCCATTGTGTTGTCTGTGTTTCTTCTTTTGTGCATTGTGTTGTCTGTGTTTCTTCTTTTGTGCATTGTTATGTCTGTGTTTCTTCTTTTGTGCATTGTGTTGTCTTTCTTTCTTCTTTTGTCCATTGTATTGTCTGTGTTTCTTCTTTTGTCCATTGTGTTGTCTGTGTTTCTTTTGTCCATTGTGTTGTCTGGGTTTCTTCTTTTGTCCATTGTGTTGTCTGTGTTTCTTCTTTTGTCCATTGTGTTGTCTGATTCTTCTTTTGTCCATTGTGTTGTCTGTGTTTCTTCTTTTGACCATTGTGTTGTCTGTGTTTCTTCTTTTGTCCATTGTGTTGTCTGTGTTTCTTCTTTTGACCATTGTGTTGTCTGTGTTTCTTCTTTTGTCCATTGTGTTGTCTGTGTTTCTTCCTTTGTCCATTGTGTTGTCTGTGTTTCTACTTTTGTGCATTGTGTTGTCTGTATTTCTTCTTTTGTCCATTGTGTTGTCTGTGTTTCTTCTGTTGTCCATTGTGTTGTCTGTGATTCTTTTGTCCATTGTGTTGTCTGTGTTTCTTCTTTTGTCCATTGTGTTGTCTGTGTTTCTTTTGTCCATTGTGTTGTCTGTGTTTCTTCTTTTGTCCATTGTGTTGTCTGTGTTTCTTCTTTTGTCCATTGTGTTGTCTGTATTTCTTCTTTTGACCATTGTGTTGTCTGTGTTTCTTCTTTTGTCCATTGTGTTGTCTTTGTTTCTTCTTTTGTCCATTCTGTTGTCTGTGTTTCTTCTTTTGTCCATTGTGTTGTCTGTGTTTCTTCTTTTGTCCATTGTGTTGTCTGTGTTTTTTCTTTTGTCCATTGTGTTGTCTATGTTTCTTCTTTTGTCCATTGTATTGTCTGTGTTTCTTCTTTTGTCCATTGTGTTGTCTGTGTTTCTTCTTCTGTCCATTGTGTTGTCTGTGTTTCTTCTTTTGTGCATTGTGTTGTCTGTGTTTCTTCTTTTGTCCATTGTGTTGTCTGTGTTTCCTCTTTTGTGCATTGTGTTGTCTGTGTTTCTTCTTTTGTGCATTGTATTGTCTGTGTTTCTTCTTTTGTCCATTGTGTTGTCTGTATTTCTTCTTTTTTCCATTGTGTTGTCTTTGTTTCTTCTTTTGTCCATTGTGTTGTCTGTGTTTCTTCTTTTGTCCATTGTGTTGTCTGTTTCTTCTTTTGTCCATTGTGTTGTCTGTGTTTCTTCTTTTGTGCATTGTGTTGTCTGTGTTTCTTCTTTTGTGCATTGTGTTGTCTGTGTTTCTTCTTTTGACCATTGTGTTGTCTGTGTTTCTTCTTTTGTCCATTGTGTTGTCTGTGTTTCTTCTTTTGTCCATTGTGTTGTCTTTGTTTCTTCTTTTGACCATTGTGTTGTCTTTGTTTCTTCTTTTGTCCATTGTGTTGTCTGTGTTTCTTCTTTTGTCCATTGTGTTGTCTGTGTTTCTTCTTTTGTCCATTGTGTTGTCTGTGTTTCTTCTTTTGTCCATTGTGTTGTCTGTGTTTCTTCTTTTGATCATTGTATTGTATGTGTTTCTTCTTTTGTCCATTGTGTTGTCTTTGTTTCTTTTGCCCATTGTGTTGTCTGTGTTTCTTTTGTCCATTGTGTTGTCTGTGTTTCTTCTTTTGACCATTGTGTTGTCTTTGTTTCTTCTTTTGTCCATTGTGTTGTCTGTGTTTCTTCTTTTGTCCATTGTGTTGTCTGTGTTTCTTCTTTTGTCCATTGTGTTGTCTGTGTTTTTTCTTTTGTGCATTGTGTTGTCTGTGTTTCTTCTTTTGTCCATTGTGTTGTCTGTGTTTCTTTTGTCCATTGTATTGTCTGTGTTTCTTCTTTTGTCCATTGTATTGTCTGTGTTTCTTCTTTTGTCCATTGTGTTGTCTGTGTTTCTTCTTTTGTCCATTGTGTTGTCTGTGTTTCTTCTTTTGACCATTGTATTGTCTATGTTTCTTCTTTTGACCATTGTATTGTCTGTGTTTCTTCTTTTGTCCATTGTGTTGTCTGTGTTTCTTCTTCTGTCAATTGTGTTGTCTGTGTTTCCTCTTTTGTGCATTGTGTTGTCTGTGTTTCTTCTTTTGTCCATTGTGTTGTCTGTGTTTCCTCTTTTGTGCATTGTGTTGTCTGTGTTTCTTCTTTTGTGCATTGTGTTGTCTGTGTTTCTTCTTTTGTCCATTGTGTTTTCTGTGTTTCTTTTTTTGTGCATTGTGTTGTCTGTGTTTCTTCTTTTGTCCATTGTGTTGTCTGTGTTTCCTCTTTTGTGCATTGTGTTGTCTGTGTTTCTTCTTTTGTGCATTGTGTTGTCTGTGTTTCTTCTTTTGTCCATTGTGTTGTCTGTGTTTCCTCTTTTGTGCATTGTGTTGTCTGTGTTTCTTCTTTTGTCCATTGTGTTGTCTGTGTTTCTTCTTTTGTGCATTGTGTTGTCTGTGTTTTTTCTTTTGTCCATTGTGTTGTCTGTGTTTCTTTTGTCCATTGTATTGTCTGTGTTTCTTCTTTTGTCCATTGTGTTGTCTGTGTTTCTTCTTTTGTGCATTGTGTTGTCTGTGTTTCTTCTTTTGTGCATTGTGTTGTCTGTGTTTCTTCTTTTGTCCATTGTGTTGTCTGTGTTTCTTCTTTTGTGCATTGTGTTGTCTGTGTTTCTTCTTTTGTCCATTGTATTGTCTGTGTTTCTTCTTTTGTCCATTGTGTTGTCTGTGTTTCTTCTTTTGTCCATTGTGTTGTCTGTGTTTCTTCTTTTGACCATTGTATTGTCTATGTTTCTTCTTTTGACCATTGTATTGTCTGTGTTTCTTCTTTTGTCCATTGTATTGTCTGTGTTTCTTCTTTTGTCCATTGTGTTGTCTTTGTTTCTTCTTTTGACCATTGTATTGTCTGTGTTTCTTCTTTTGTCCATTGTGTTGTCTGTGTTTCTTCTTTTGTCCATTGTGTTGTCTGTGTTTCTTCTTTTGTCCACTGTGTTGTCTGTGTTTCTTCTTTTATCCATTGTGTTGTCTCTGTTTCTTCTTTTCTCCATTGTATTGTCTGTGTTTCTTCTTTTGACCATTGTGTTGTCTATGTTTCTTCTTTTGACCATTGTATTGTCTGTGTTTCTTCTTTTGTCCATTGTATTGTCTGTGTTTCTTCTTTTGTCCATTGTGTTGTTTGTGTTTCTTCTTTTGTCCATTGTGTTGTCTGTGTTTCTTCTTTTGTCCATTGTGTTGTCTGTGTTTCTTCTTTTGTCCATTGTGTTGTCTGTGTTTCTTCTTTTGACCATTGTGTTGTCTGTGTTTCTTCTTTTGTCCATTGTGTTGTGTGTTTCTTCTTTTGTCCATTGTGTTGTCTGTGTTTCTTCTTTTGACCATTGTGTTGTCTGTGTTTCTTCTTTTGTCAATTGTGTTGTCTGTGTTTCTTTTGTCCATTGTGTTGTCTGTGTTTCTTCTTTTGTCCATTGTGTTGGCTGTGTTTCTTGTGTCCATTGTGTTGTCTGTGTTTCTTCTTTTGTCCATTGTGTTGTCTGTGTTTCTTTTGTCCATTGTGTTGTCTGTGTTTCTTCTTTTGTCCATTGTGTTGTCTGTGTTTCTTCTTTTGTCCATTGTGTTGTCTGTTTCTTCTTTTGTCCATTTTGTTGTCTGTGTTTCTTCTTTTGACCATTGTGTTGTCTGTGTTTCTTCTTTTGTCCATTGTGTTGTCTGTGTTTCTTCTTTTGACCATTGTGTTGTCTGTGTTTCTTCCTTTGTCCATTGTGTTGTCTGTGTTTCTTCTTTTGTGCATTGTGTTGTCTGTATTTCTTCTTTTGTCCATTGTGTTGTCTGTGTTTCTTCTGTTGTCCATTGTGTTGTCTGTGTTTCTTTTGTCCATTGTGTTGTCTGTGTTTCTTCTTTTGTGCATTGTGTTGTCTGTGTTTCTTTTTTTGTGCATTGTGTTGTCTGTGTTTCTTCTTTTGTCCATTGTGTTGTCTGTGTTTCCTCTTTTGTGCATTGTGCTGTCTGTGTTTCTTCTTTTGTCCATTGTGTTGTCTGTGTTTCTTCTTTTGTGCATTGTGTTGTCTGTGTTTTTTCTTTTGTCCATTGTGTTGTCTGTGTTTCTTTTGTCCATTGTATTGTCTGTGTTTCTTCTTTTGTCCATTGTGTTGTCTGTGTTTCTTCTTTTGTCCATTGTGTTGTCTGTGTTTCTTCTTTTGTGCATTGTGTTGTCTGTGTTTCTTCTTTTGTGCATTGTTATGTCTGTGTTTCTTCTTTTGTGCATTGTGTTGTCTTTCTTTCTTCTTTTGTCCATTGTATTGTCTGTGTTTCTTCTTTTGTCCATTGTGTTGTCTGTGTTTCTTTTGTCCATTGTGTTGTCTGGGTTTCTTCTTTTGTCCATTGTGTTGTCTGTGTTTCTTCTTTTGTCCATTGTGTTGTCTGATTCTTCTTTTGTCCATTGTGTTGTCTGTGTTTCTTCTTTTGACCATTGTGTTGTCTGTGTTTCTTCTTTTGTCCATTGTGTTGTCTGTGTTTCTTCTTTTGACCATTGTGTTGTCTGTGTTTCTTCTTTTGTCCATTGTGTTGTCTGTGTTTCTTCCTTTGTCCATTGTGTTGTCTGTGTTTCTACTTCTGTGCATTGTGCTGTCTGTATTTCTTCTTTTGTCCATTGTGTTGTCTGTGTTTCTTCTGTTGTCCATTGTGTTGTCTGTGTTTCTTTTGTCCATTGTGTTGTCTGTATTTCTTCTTTTGTCCATTGTGTTGTCTGTGTTTCTTTTGTCCATTGTGTTGTCTGTGTTTCTTCTTTTGTCCATTGTGTTGTCTGTGTTTCTTCTTTTGTCCATTGTGTTGTCTGTGTTTCTTCTTTTGACCATTGTGTTGTCTGTGTTTCTTCTTTTGTCCATTGTGTTGTCTTTGTTTCTTCTTTTGTCCATTCTGTTGTCTGTGTTTCTTCTTTTGTCCATTGTGTTGTCTGTGTTTCTTCTTTTGTCCATTGTGTTGTCTGTGTTTTTTCTTTTGTCCATTGTGTTGTCTATGTTTCTTCTTTTGTCCATTGAATTGTCTGTGTTTCTTCTTTTGTCCATTGTGTTGTCTGTGTTTCTTCTTCTGTCCATTGTGTTGTCTGTGTTTCTTCTTTTGTGCATTGTGTTGTCTGTGTTTCTTCTTTTGTCCATTGTGTTGTCTGTGTTTCCTCTTTTGTGCATTGTGTTGTCTGTGTTTCTTCTTTTGTGCATTGTATTGTCTGTGTTTCTTCTTTTGTCCATTGTGTTGTCTGTATTTCTTCTTTTGTCCATTGTGTTGTCTTTGTTTCTTCTTTTGTCCATTGTGTTGTCTGTGTTTCTTCTTTTGTCCATTGTGTTGTCTGTTTCTTCTTTTGTCCATTGTGTTGTCTGTGTTTCTTCTTTTGTGCATTGTGTTGTCTGTGTTTCTTCTTTTGTGCATTGTGTTGTCTGTGTTTCTTCTTTTGACCATTGTGTTGTCTGTGTTTCTTCTTTTGTCCATTGTGTTGTCTGTGTTTCTTCTTTTGTCCATTGTGTTGTCTTTGTTTCTTCTTTTGACCATTGTGTTGTCTTTGTTTCTTCTTTTGTCCATTGTGTTGTCTGTGTTTCTTCTTTTGTCCATTGTGTTGTCTGTGTTTCTTCTTTTGTCCATTGTGTTGTCTGTGTTTCTTCTTTTGTCCATTGTGTTGTCTGTGTTTCTTCTTTTGATCATTGTATTGTATGTGTTTCTTCTTTTGTCCATTGTGTTGTCTTTGTTTCTTTTGCCCATTGTGTTGTCTGTGTTTCTTTTGTCCATTGTGTTGTCTGTGTTTCTTCTTTTGTCCATTGTGTTGTCTGTGTTTCTTCTTTTGTCCATTGTGTTGTCTGTGTTTTTTCTTTTGTGCATTGTGTTGTCTGTGTTTCTTCTTTTGTCCATTGTGTTGTCTGTGTTTCCTCTTTTGTGCATTGTGTTGTCTGTGTTTCTTCTTTTGTGCATTGTGTTGTCTGTGTTTCTTCTTTTGTCCATTGTGTTGTCTGTGTTTCTTTTTTTGTGCATTGTGTTGTCTGTGTTTCTTCTTTTGTCCATTGTGTTGTCTGTGTTTCCTCTTTTGTGCATTGTGTTGTCTGTGTTTCTTCTTTTGTGCATTGTGTTGTCTGTGTTTCTTCTTTTGTCCATTGTGTTGTCTGTGTTTCTTTTGT
The DNA here is from genome assembly GCA_963680875.1 of Bathymodiolus brooksi. Taxonomy (NCBI): domain Eukaryota; kingdom Metazoa; phylum Mollusca; class Bivalvia; order Mytilida; family Modiolidae; genus Bathymodiolus; species Bathymodiolus brooksi. Next base: position 13,617,944 of record OY804583.1, on the reverse strand, counting down.
CCATTGTGTTGTCTGTGTTTCTTCTTTTGTCCATTGTGTTGTCTGTGTTTCTTCTTTTGTCCATTGTGTTGTCTGTGTTTCTTCTTTTGACCATTGTGTTGTCTGTGTTTCTTCTTTTGTCCATTGTGTTGTCTTTGTTTCTTCTTTTGTCCATTCTGTTGTCTGTGTTTCTTCTTTTGTCCATTGTGTTGTCTGTGTTTCTTCTTTTGTCCATTGTGTTGTCTGTGTTTTTTCTTTTGTCCATTGTGTTGTCTATGTTTCTTCTTTTGTCCATTGTATTGTCTGTGTTTCTTCTTTTGTCCATTGTGTTGTCTGTGTTTCTTTTGTCCATTGTATTGTCTGTGTTTCTTCTTTTGTCCATTGTGTTGTCTGTGTTTCTTCTTTTGTCCATTGTGTTGTCTGTGTTTCTTCTTTTGTGCATTGTGTTGTCTGTGTTTCTTCTTTTGTGCATTGTTATGTCTGTGTTTCTTCTTTTGTGCATTGTGTTGTCTTTCTTTCTTCTTTTGTCCATTGTATTGTCTGTGTTTCTTCTTTTGTCCATTGTGTTGTCTGTGTTTCTTTTGTCCATTGTGTTGTCTGGGTTTCTTCTTTTGTCCATTGTGTTGTCTGTGTTTCTTCTTTTGTCCATTGTGTTGTCTGATTCTTCTTTTGTCCATTGTGTTGTCTGTGTTTCTTCTTGTGACCATTGTGTTGTCTGTGTTTCTTCTTTTGTCCATTGTGTTGTCTGTGTTTCTTCTTTTGACCATTGTGTTGTCTGTGTTTCTTCTTTTGTCCATTGTGTTGTCTGTGTTTCTTCCTTTGTCCATTGTGTTGTCTGTGTTTCTACTTCTGTGCATTGTGCTGTCTGTATTTCTTCTTTTGTCCATTGTGTTGTCTGTGTTTCTTCTGTTGTCCATTGTGTTGTCTGTGTTTCTTTTGTCCATTGTGTTGTCTGTATTTCTTCTTTTGTCCATTGTGTTGTCTGTGTTTCTTTTGTCCATTGTGTTGTCTGTGTTTCTTCTTTTGTCCATTGTGTTGTCTGTGTTTCTTCTTTTGTCCATTGTGTTGTCTGTGTTTCTTCTTTTGACCATTGTGTTGTCTGTGTTTCTTCTTTTGTCCATTGTGTTGTCTTTGTTTCTTCTTTTGTCCATTCTGTTGTCTGTGTTTCTTCTTTTGTCCATTGTGTTGTCTGTGTTTCTTCTTTTGTCCATTGTGTTGTCTGTGTTTTTTCTTTTGTCCATTGTGTTGTCTATGTTTCTTCTTTTGTCCATTGAATTGTCTGTGTTTCTTCTTTTGTCCATTGTGTTGTCTGTGTTTCTTCTTCTGTCCATTGTGTTGTCTGTGTTTCTTCTTTTGTGCATTGTGTTGTCTGTGTTTCTTCTTTTGTCCATTGTGTTGTCTGTGTTTCCTCTTTTGTGCATTGTGTTGTCTGTGTTTCTTCTTTTGTGCATTGTATTGTCTGTGTTTCTTCTTTTGTCCATTGTGTTGTCTGTATTTCTTCTTTTGTCCATTGTGTTGTCTTTGTTTCTTCTTTTGTCCATTGTGTTGTCTGTGTTTCTTCTTTTGTCCATTGTGTTGTCTGTTTCTTCTTTTGTCCATTGTGTTGTCTGTGTTTCTTCTTTTGTGCATTGTGTTGTCTGTGTTTCTTCTTTTGTGCATTGTGTTGTCTGTGTTTCTTCTTTTGACCATTGTGTTGTCTGTGTTTCTTCTTTTGTCCATTGTGTTGTCTGTGTTTCTTCTTTTGTCCATTGTGTTGTCTTTGTTTCTTCTTTTGACCATTGTGTTGTCTTTGTTTCTTCTTTTGTCCATTGTGTTGTCTGTGTTTCTTCTTTTGTCCATTGTGTTGTCTGTGTTTCTTCTTTTGTCCATTGTGTTGTCTGTGTTTCTTCTTTTGTCCATTGTGTTGTCTGTGTTTCTTCTTTTGATCATTGTATTGTATGTGTTTCTTCTTTTGTCCATTGTGTTGTCTTTGTTTCTTTTGCCCATTGTGTTGTCTGTGTTTCTTTTGTCCATTGTGTTGTCTGTGTTTCTTCTTTTGTCCATTGTGTTGTCTGTGTTTCTTCTTTTGTCCATTGTGTTGTCTGTGTTTTTTCTTTTGTGCATTGTGTTGTCTGTGTTTCTTCTTTTGTCCATTGTGTTGTCTGTGTTTCCTCTTTTGTGCATTGTGTTGTCTGTGTTTCTTCTTTTGTGCATTGTGTTGTCTGTGTTTCTTCTTTTGTCCATTGTGTTGTCTGTGTTTCTTTTTTTGTGCATTGTGTTGTCTGTGTTTCTTCTTTTGTCCATTGTGTTGTCTGTGTTTCCTCTTTTGTGCATTGTGTTGTCTGTGTTTCTTCTTTTGTGCATTGTGTTGTCTGTGTTTCTTCTTTTGTCCATTGTGTTGTCTGTGTTTCTTTTGTCCATTGTGTTGTCTGTGTTTCTTCTTTTGTCCATTGTGTTGTCTGTGTTTCTTCTTTTGTCCATTGTGTTGTCTGTGTTTCTTCTTTTGACCATTGTGTTGTCTGTGTTTCTTCTTTTGTCCATTGTGTTGTCTTTGTTTCTTCTTTTGTCCATTCTGTTGTCTGTGTTTCTTCTTTTGTCCATTGTGTTGTCTGTGTTTCTTCTTTTGTCCATTGTGTTGTCTGTGTTTTTTCTTTTGTCCATTGTGTTGTCTATGTTTCTTCTTTTGTCCATTGTATTGTCTGTGTTTCTTCTTTTGTCCATTGTGTTGTCTGTGTTTCTTCTTCTGTCCATTGTGTTGTCTGTGTTTCTTCTTTTGTGCATTGTGTTGTCTGTGTTTCTTCTTTTGTCCATTGTGTTGTCTGTGTTTCCTCTTTTGTGCATTGTGTTGTCTGTGTTTCTTCTTTTGTGCATTGTATTGTCTGTGTTTCTTCTTTTGTCCATTGTGTTGTCTGTATTTCTTCTTTTGTCCATTGTGTTGTCTTTGTTTCTTCTTTTGTCCATTGTGTTGTCTGTGTTTCTTCTTTTGTCCATTGTGTTGTCTGTTTCTTCTTTTGTCCATTGTGTTGTCTGTGTTTCTTCTTTTGTGCATTGTGTTGTCTGTGTTTCTTCTTTTGTGCATTGTGTTGTCTGTGTTTCTTCTTTTGACCATTGTGTTGTCTGTGTTTCTTCTTTTGTCCATTGTGTTGTCTGTGTTTCTTCTTTTGTCCATTGTGTTGTCTTTGTTTCTTCTTTTGACCATTGTGTTGTCTTTGTTTCTTCTTTTGTCCATTGTGTTGTCTGTGTTTCTTCTTTTGTCCATTGTGTTGTCTGTGTTTCTTCTTTTGTCCATTGTGTTGTCTGTGTTTCTTCTTTTGTCCATTGTGTTGTCTGTGTTTCTTCTTTTGTTCATTGTATTGTATGTGTTTCTTCTTTTGTCCATTGTGTTGTCTTTGTTTCTTTGCCCATTGTGTTGTCTGTGTTTCTTTTGTCCATTGTGTTGTCTGTGTTTCTTCTTTTGACCATTGTGTTGTCTGTGTTTCTTCTTTTGTCCATTGTGTTGTCTGTGTTTCTTCTTTTGTCCATTGTGTTGTCTGTGTTTCTTCTTTTGTCCATTGTGTTGTCTGTGTTTTTTCTTTTGTGCATTGTGTTGTCTGTGTTTCTTCTTTTGTCCATTGTGTTGTCTGTGTTTCCTCTTTTGTGCATTGTGTTGTCTGTGTTTCTTCTTTTGTGCATTGTGTTGTCTGTGTTTCTTCTTTTGTCCATTGTGTTGTCTGTGTTTCTTTTTTTGTGCATTGTGTTGTCTGTGTTTCTTCTTTTGTCCATTGTGTTGTCTGTGTTTCTTCTTTTGTGCATTGTGTTGTCTGTGTTTCTTCTTTTGTGCATTGTGTTGTCTGTGTTTCTTCTTTTGTCCATTGTGTTGTCTGTGTTTCCTCTTTTGTGCATTGTGTTGTCTGTGTTTCTTCTTTTGTCCATTGTGTTGTCTGTGTTTCCTCTTTTGTGCATTGTGTTGTCTGTGTTTCTTCTTTTGTGCATTGTGTTGTCTGTGTTTTTTCTTTTGTCCATTGTGTTGTCTGTGTTTCTTTTGTCCATTGTATTGTCTGTGTTTCTTCTTTTGTCCATTGTGTTGTCTGTGTTTCTTCTTTTGTCCATTGTGTTGTCTGTGTTTCTTCTTTTGTGCATTGTGTTGTCTGTGTTTCTTCTTTTGTCCATTGTGTTGTCTGTGTTTCTTCTTTTGTGCATTGTGTTGTCTGTGTTTCTTCTTTTGTCCATTATATTGTTTGTGTTTCTTCTTTTGTCCATTGTGTTGTCTGTGTTTCTTCTTTTGTCCATTGTGTTGTCTGTGTTTCTTCTTTTGACCATTGTATTGTCTATGTTTCTTCTTTTGACCATTGTATTGTCTGTGTTTCTTCTTTTGTCCATTGTATTGTCTGTGTTTCTTCTTTTGTCCATTGTGTTGTCTTTGTTTCTTCTTTTGACCATTGTATTGTCTGTGTTTCTTCTTTTGTCCATTGTGTTGTCTGTGTTTCTTCTTTTGTCCATTGTGTTGTCTGTGTTTCTTCTTTTGTCCACTGTGTTGTCTGTGTTTCTTCTTTTGTCCATTCTGTTGTCTGTGTTTCTTCTTTTCTCCATTGTATTGTCTGTGTTTCTTCTTTTGACCATTGTGTTGTCTATGTTTCTTCTTTTGACCATTGTATTGTCTGTGTTTCTTCTTTTGTCCATTGTATTGTCTGTGTTTCTTCTTTTGTCCATTGTGTTGTTTGTGTTTCTTCTTTTGTCCATTGTGTTGTCTGTGTTTCTTCTTTTCTCCATTGTGTTGTCTGTGTTTCTTCTTTTGTCCATTGTGTTGTCTGTGTTTCTTCTTTTGACCATTGTGTTGTCTGTGTTTCTTCTTTTGTCCATTGTGTTGTGTGTTTCTTCTTTTGTCCATTGTGTTGTCTGTGTTTCTTCTTTTGACCATTGTGTTGTCTGTGTTTCTTCTTTTGTCAATTGTGTTGTCTGTGTTTCTTTTGTCCATTGTGTTGTCTGTGTTTCTTCTTTTGTCCATTGTGTTGGCTGTGTTTCTTGTGTCCATTGTGTTGTCTGTGTTTTTTCTTTTGTCCATTGTGTTGTCTGTGTTTCTTTTGTCCATTGTGTTGTCTGGGTTTCTTCTTTTGTCCATTGTGTTGTCTGTGTTTCTTCTTTTGTCCATTGTGTTGTCTGTTTCTTCTTTTGTCCATTGTGTTGTCTGTGTTTCTTCTTTTGACCATTGTGTTGTCTGTGTTTCTTCTTTTGTCCATTGTGTTGTCTGTGTATCTTCTTTTGACCATTGTGTTGTCTGTGTTTCTTCTTTTGTCCATTGTGTTGTCTGTGTGTCTTCCTTTGTCCATTGTGTTGTCTGTGTTTCTTCTTTTGTGCATTGTGTTGTCTGAATTTCTTCTTTTGTCCATTATGTTGTCTGTGTTTCTTCTGTTGTCCATTGTGTTGTCTGTGTTTCTTTTGTCCATTGTGTTGTCTGTGTTTCTTCTTTTGTCCATTGTGTTGTCTATGTTTCTTTTTTTGTGCATTGTGTTGTCTGTGTTTCTTCTTTTGTCCATTGTGTTGTCTGTGTTTCCTCTTTTGTGCATTGTGTTGTCTGTGTTTCTTCTTTTGTGCATTGTGTTGTCTGTGTTTCTTCTTTTGTCCATTGTGTTGTCTGTGTTTCTTCTTTTGTGCATTGTGTTGTCTGTGTTTTTTCTTTTGTCCATTGTGTTGTCTGTGTTTCTTTTGTCCATTGTATTGTCTGTGTTTCTTCTTTTGTCCATTGTGTTGTCTGTGTTTCTTCTTTTGTCCATTGTGTTGTCTGTGTTTCTTCTTTTGTGCATTGTGTTGTCTGTGTTTCTTCTTTTGTGCATTGTGTTGTCTGTGTTTCTTCTTTTGTGCATTGTGTTGTCTGTCTTTCTTCTTTTGTCCATTGTATTGTCTGTGTTTCTTCTTTTGTCCATTGTGTTGTCTGTATTTCTTTTGTCCATTGTGTTGTCTGTGTTTCTTCTTTTGTCCATTGTGTTGTCTGTGTTTCTTCTTTTGTCCATTGTGTTTTCTGCTTCTTCTTTTGTCCATTGTGTTGTCTGTGTTTCTTCTTTTGACCATTGTGTTGTCTGTGTTTCTTCTTTTGTCCATTGTGTTATCTGTGTTTCTTCTTTTGACCATTGTGTTGTCTGTGTTTCTTCTTTTGTCCATTGTGTTATCTGTGTTTCTTCTTTTGTCCATTGTGTTGTCTGTGTTTCTTCCTTTGTCCATTGTGTTGTCTGTGTTTCTTCTTTTGTGCATTGTGTTGTCTGTATTTCTTCTTTTGTCCATTGTGTTGTCTGTGTTTCTTCTGTTGTCCATTGTGTTGTCTGTGTTTCTTCTGTTGTCCATTGTGTTGTCTGTGTTTCTTTTGTCCATTGTGTTGTCTGTGTTTCTTCTTTTGTCCATTGTGTTGTCTGTGTTTCTTTTGTGCATTGTGTTGTCTGTGTTTCTTCTTTTGTCCATTGTGTTGTCTGTGTTTCCTCTTTTGTGCATTGTGTTGTCTGTGTTTCTTCTTTTGTGCATTGTGTTGTCTGTGTTTCTTCTTTTGTGCATTGTGTTGTCTGTGTTTCTTCTTTTGTGCATTGTGTTGTCTGTGTTTCTTCTTTTGTGCATTGTGTTGTCTGTGTTTCTTCTTTTGTGCATTGTGTTGTCTGTGTTTCTTCTTTTGTGCATTGTGTTGTCTGTCTTTCTTCTTTTGTCCATTGTATTGTCTGTGTTTCTTCTTTTGTCCATTGTGTTGTCTGTGTTTCTTTTGTTCATTGTGTTGTCTGTGTTTCTTCTTTTGTCCATTGTGTTGTGTGTGTTTCTTCTTTTGTCCATTGTGTTGTCTGTTTCTTCTTTTGTCCATTGTGTTGTCTGTGTTTCTTCTTTTGACCATTGTGTTGTCTGTGTTTCTTCTTTTGTCCATTGTGTTGTCTGTGTTTCTTCTTTTGACCATTGTGTTGTCTGTGTTTCTTCTTTTGTCCATTGTGTTGTCTGTGTTTCTTCCTTTGTCCATTGTGTTGTCTGTGTTTCTTCTTTTGTGCATTGTGTTGTCTGTATTTCTTCTTTTGTCCATTGTGTTGTCTGTGTTTCTTCTGTTGTCCATTGTGTTGTCTGTGTTTCTTTTGTCCATTGTGTTGTCTGTGTTTCTTCTTTTGTCCATTGTGTTGTCTGTGTTTCTTTTGTCCATTGTGTTGTCTGTGTTTCTTCTTTTGTCCATTGTGTTGTCTGTGTTTCTTATTTTGTCCATTGTGTTGTCTGTGTTTCTTCTTTTGACCATTGTGTTGTCTGTGTTTCTTCTTTTGTCCATTGTGTTGTCTTTGTTTCTTCTTTTGTCCATTCTGTTGTCTGTGTTTCTTCTTTTGTCCATTGTGTTGTCTGTGTTTCTTCTTTTGTCCATTGTGTTGTCTGTGTTTTTTCTTTTGTCCATTGTGTTGTCTGTGTTTCTTCCTTTGTCCATTGTGTTGTCTGTGTTTCTTCTTTTGTCCATTGTGTTGTCTGTGTTTTTTCTTTTGTCCATTGTGTTGTCTGTGTTTCTTCTTTTGTCCATTGTGTTGTCTGTGTTTCTTCTTCTGTCCATTGTGTTGTCTGTGTTTCTTCTTTTGTGCATTGTGTTGTCTGTGTTTCTTCTTTTGTCCATTGTGTTGTCTGTGTTTCCTCTTTTGTGCATTGTGTTGTCTGTGTTTCTTCTTTTGTGCATTGTATTGTCTGTGTTTCTTCTTTTGTCCATTGTGTTGTCTGTATTTCTTCTTTTGTCCATTGTGTTGTCTTTGTTTCTTCTTTTGTCCATTGTGTTGTCTGTGTTTCTTCTTTTGTCCATTGTGTTGTCTGTTTCTTCTTTTGTCCATTGTGTTGTCTGTGTTTCTTCTTTTGTGCATTGTGTTGTCTGTGTTTCTTCTTTTGTGCATTGTGTTGTCTGTCTTTCTTCTTTTGTCCATTGTATTGTCTGTGTTTCTTCTTTTGTCCATTGTGTTGTCTGTGTTTCTTTTGTCCATTGTGTTGTCTGGGTTTCTTCTTTTGTCCATTGTGTTGTCTGTGTTTCTTCTTTTGTCCATTGTGTTGTCTGTTTCTTCTTTTGTCCATTGTGTTGTCTGTGTTTCTTCTTTTGACCATTGTGTTGTCTGTGTTTCTTCTTTTGTCCATTGTGTTGTCTGTGTTTCTTCTTTTGACCATTGTGTTGTCTGTGTTTCTTCTTTTGTCCATTGTGTTGTCTGTGTTTCTTCCTTTGTCCATTGTGTTGTCTGTGTTTCTTCTTTTGTCCATTGTGTTGTCTGTATTTCTTCTTTTGTCCATTGTGTTGTCTGTGTTTCTTCTGTTGTCCATTGTGTTGTCTGTGTTTCTTTTGTCCATTGTGTTGTCTGTGTTTCTTCTTTTGTGCATTGTGTTGTCTGTGTTTCTTCTTTTGTGCATTGTGTTGTCTGTGTTTCTTCTTTTGTGCATTGTGTTGTCTGTCTTTCTTCTTTTGTCCATTGTATTGTCTGTGTTTCTTCTTTTGTCCATTGTGTTGTCTGTGTTTCTTTTGTCCATTGTGTTGTCTGTGTTTCTTCTTTTGTCCATTGTGTTGTCTGTGTTTCTTCTTTTGTCCATTGTGTTTTCTGCTTCTTCTTTTGTCCATTGTGTTGTCTGTGTTTCTTTTGTCCATTGTGTTGTCTGTGTTTCTTCTTTTGTCCATTGTGTTGTCTGTGTTTCTTCTTTTGTCCATTGTGTTGTCTGTTTCTTCTTTTGTCCATTGTGTTGTCTGTGTTTCTTCTTTTGACCATTGTGTTGTCTGTGTTTCTTCTTTTGTCCATTGTGTTGTCTGTGTTTCTTCTTTTGACCATTGTGTTGTCTGTGTTTCTTCTTTTGTCCATTGTGTTGTCTGTGTTTCTTCCTTTGTCCATTGTGTTGTCTGTGTTTCTTCTTTTGTGCATTGTGTTGTCTGTATTTCTTCTTTTGTCCATTGTGTTGTCTGTGTTTCTTCTGTTGTCCATTGTGTTGTCTGTGTTTCTTTTGTCCATTGTGTTGTCTGTGTTTCTTCTTTTGTCCATTGTGTTGTCTGTGTTTCTTTTGTCCATTGTGTTGTCTGTGTTTCTTCTTTTGTCCATTGTGTTGTCTGTGTTTCTTCTTTTGTCCATTGTGTTGTCTGTGTTTCTTCTTTTGACCATTGTGTTGTCTGTGTTTCTTCTTTTGTCCATTGTGTTGTCTTTGTTTTTTCTTTTGTCCATTCTGTTGTCTGTGTTTCTTCTTTTGTCCATTGTGTTGTCTGTGTTTCTTCTTTTGTCCATTGTGTTGTCTGTGTTTTTTCTTTTGTCCATTGTGTTGTCTATGTTTCTTCTTTTGTCCATTGTGTTGTCTGTGTTTCTTCTTTTGTCCATTGTGTTGTCTGTTTCTTCTTTTGTTCATTGTGTTGTCTGTGTTTCTTCTTTTGTGCATTGTGTTGTCTGTGTTTCTTCTTTTGTGCATTGTGTTGTCTGTGTTTCTTCTTTTGACCATTGTGTTGTCTGTGTTTCTTCTTTTGTCCATTGTGTTGTCTGTGTTTCTTCTTTTGTCCATTGTGTTGTCTGTTTCTTCTTTTGACCATTGTGTTGTCTGTGTTTCTTCTTTTGTCCATTGTGTTGTCTGTGTTTCTTCTTTTGTCCATTGTGTTGTCTTTGTTTCTTCTTTTGACCATTGTGTTGTCTTTGTTTCTTCTTTTGTCCATTGTGTTGTGTGTGTTTCTTCTTTTGTCCATTGTGTTGTCTGTGTTTCTTCTTTTGTCCATTGTGTTGTCTGTGTTTCTTCTTTTGATCATTGTATTGTATGTGTTTCTTCTTTTGTCCATTGTGTTGTCTTTGTTTCTTTTGCCCATTGTGTTGTCTGTGTTTCTTTTGTCCATTGTGTTGTCTGTGTTTCTTCTTTTGACCATTGTGTTGTCTTTGTTTCTTCTTTTGTCCATTGTGTTGTCTGTGTTTCTTCTTTTGTCCATTGTGTTGTCTGTGTTTCTTCTTTTGTCCATTGTGTTGTCTGTGTTTTTTCTTTTGTCCATTGCGTTGTCTGTGTTTTTTCTTTTGTCCATTGTGTTGTCTATGTTTCTTCTTTTGTCCATTGTATTGTCTGTGTTTCTTCTTTTGTCCATTGTGTTGTCTGTGTTTCTTCTTCTGTCCATTGTGTTGTCTGTGTTTCTTCTTTTGTGCATTGTGTTGTCTGTGTTTCTTCTTTTGTCCATTGTGTTGTCTGTGTTTCCTCTTTTGTGCATTGTGTTGTCTGTGTTTCTTCTTTTGTGCATTGTGTTGTCTGTGTTTCTTCTTTTGTCCATTGTGTTGTCTGTGTTTCTTTTTTTGTGCATTGTGTTGTCTGTGTTTCTTCTTTTGTCCATTGTGTTGTCTGTGTTTCCTCTTTTGTCCATTGTGTTGTCTGTTTCTTCTTTTGTCCATTGTGTTGTCTGTGTTTCTTCTTTTGTGCATTGTGTTGTCTGTGTTTCTTCGTTTGTGCATTGTGTTGTCTGTGTTTCTTCTTTTGACCATTGTGTTGTCTGTGTTTCTTCTTTTGTCCATTGTGTTGTCTGTGTTTCTTCTTTTGTCCATTGTGTTGTCTGTTTCTTCTTTTGACCATTGTGTTGTCTGTGTTTCTTCTTTTGTCCATTGTGTTGTCTGTGTTTCTTCTTTTGTCCATTGTGTTGTCTTTGTTTCTTCTTTTGACCATTGTGTTGTCTTTGTTTCTTCTGTTGTCCATTGTGTTGTCTGTGTTTCTTCTTTTGTCCATTGTGTTGTCTGTGTTTCTTCTTTTGTCCATTGTGTTGTCTGTGTTTCTTCTTTTGTCCATTGTGTTGTCTGTGTTTCTTCTTTTGATCATTGTATTGTATGTGTTTCTTCTTTTGTCCATTGTGTTGTCTTTGTTTCTTTTGCCCATTGTGTTGTCTGTGTTTCTTTTGTCGATTGTGTTGTCTGTGTTTCTTCTTTTGACCATTGTGTTGTCTTTGCTTCTTCTTTTGTCCATTGTGTTGTCTGTGTTTCTTCTTTTGTCCATTGTGTTGTCTGTGTTTCTTCTTTTGTCCATTGTGTTGTCTGTGTTTTTTCTTTTGTCCATTGTGTTGTCTATGTTTCTTCTTTTGTCCATTGTATTGTCTGTGTTTCTTCTTTTGTCCATTGTGTTGTCTGTGTTTCTTCTTCTGTCCATTGTGTTGTCTGTGTTTCTTCTTTTGTGCATTGTGTTGTCTGTGTTTCTTCTTTTGTCCATTGTGTTGTCTGTGTTTCCTCTTTTGTGCATTGTGTTGTCTGTGTTTCTTCTTTTGTCCATTGTGTTGTCTGTGTTTCTTCTTTTGTGCATTGTGTTGTCTGTGTTTTTTCTTTTGTCCATTGTGTTGTCTGTGTTTCTTTTGTCCATTGTATTGTCTGTGTTTCTTCTTTTGTCCATTGTGTTGTCTGTGTTTCTTCTTTTGTCCATTGTGTTGTCTGTGTTTCTTCTTTGTGCATTGTGTTGTCTGTCTTTCTTCTTTTGTCCATTGTATTGTCTGTGTTTCTTCTTTTGTCCATTGTGTTGTCTGTTTTTCTTCTTTTGTCCATTGTATTGTCTGTGTTTCTTCTTTTGTCCATTGTGTTGTCTGTGTTTCCTCTTTTGTGCATTGTGTTGTCTGTGTTTCTTCTTTTGTGCATTGTGTTGTCTGTGTTTCTTCTTTTGTCCATTGTGTTGTCTGTGTTTCCTCTTTTGTGCATTGTGTTGTCTGTGTTTCTTCTTTTGTCCATTGTGTTGTCTGTGTTTCTTCTTTTGTCCATTGTGTTGTCTGTGTTTTTTCTTTTGTCAATTGTGTTGTCTGTGTTTCTTTTGTCCATTGTATTGTCTGTGTTTCTTCTTTTGTCCATTGTATTGTCTGTGTTTCTTCTTTTGTCCATTGTGTTGTCTGTGTTTCTTCTTTTGTCCATTGTGTTGTCTGTGTTTCTTCTTTTGACCATTGTATTGTCTATGTTTCTTCTTTTGACCATTGTATTGTCTGTGTTTCTTCTTTTGTCCATTGTATTGTCTGTGTTTCTTCTTTTGTCCATTGTGTTGTCTTTGTTTCTTCTTTTGACCATTGTATTGTCTGTGTTTCTTCTTTTGTCCATTGTATTGTCTGTGTTTCTTCTTTTGTCCATTGTGTTTTCTGTGTTTCTTCTTTTGTCCACTGTGTTGTCTGTGTTTCTTCTTTTGTCCATTGTGTTGTCTGTGTTTCTTCTTTTCTCCATTGTATTGTCTGTGTTTCTTCTTTTGACCATTGTGTTGTCTATGTTTCTTCTTTTGACCATTGTATTGTCTGTGTTTCTTCTTTTGTCCATTGTATTGTCTGTGTTTCTTCTTTTGTCCATTGTGTTGTTTGTGTTTCTTCTTTTGTCCATTGTGTTGTCTGTGTTTCTTCTTTTCTCCATTGTGTTGTCTGTGTTTCTTCTTTTGTCCATTGTGTTGTCTGTGTTTCTTCTTTTGACCATTGTGTTGTCTGTGTTTCTTCTTTTGTCCATTGTGTTGTGTGTTTCTTCTTTTGTCCATTGTGTTGTCTGTGTTTTTTCTTTTGACCATTGTGTTGTCTGTGTTTCTTCTTTTGTCAATTGTGTTGTCTGTGTTTCTTTTGTCCATTGTGTTGTCTGTGTTTCTTCATTTGTCCATTGTGTTGGCTGTGTTTCTTGTGTCCATTGTGTTGTCTGTGTTTCTTCTTTTGTCCATTGTGTTGTCTGTGTTTCTTTTGTGCATTGTGTTGTCTGTGTTTCTTCTTTTGTCAATTGTGTTGTCTGTGTTTCTTTTTTTGTCCATTGTGTTGTCTGTGTTTCCTCTTTTGTGCATTGTGTTGTCTGTGTTTCTTCTTTTGTGCATTGTATTGTCTGTGTTTCTTCTTTTGTCCATTGTGTTGTCTGTATTTCTTCTTTTGTCCATTGTGTTGTCTTTGTTTCTTCTTTTGTCCATTGTGTTGTCTGTGTTTCTTCTTTTGTCCATTGTGTTGTCTGTTTCTTCTTTTGTCCATTGTGTTGTCTGTGTTTCTTCTTTTGTGCATTGTGTTGTCTGTGTTTCTTCTTTTGTGCATTGTGTTGTCTGTGTTTCTTCTTTTGACCATTGTGTTGTCTGTGTTTCTTCTTTTGTCCATTGTGTTGTCTGTGTTTCTTCTTTTGTCCATTGTGTTGTCTGTGTTTCTTCTTTTGTCCATTGTGTTGTCTGTGTTTTTTCTTTTGTCCATTGTGTTGTCTATGTTTCTTCTTTTGTCCATTGTATTGTCTGTGTTTCTTCTTTTGTCCATTGTGTTGTCTGTGTTTCTTCTTCTGTCCATTGTGTTGTCTGTGTTTCTTCTTTTGTGCATTGTGTTGTCTGTGTTTCTTCTTTTGTCCATTGTGTTGTCTGTGTTTCCTCTTTTGTGCATTGTGTTGTCTGTGTTTCTTCTTTTGTGCATTGTATTGTCTGTGTTTCTTCTTTTGTCCATTGTGTTGTCTGTATTTCTTCTTTTGTCCATTGTGTTGTCTTTGTTTCTTCTTTTGTCCATTGTGTTGTCTGTGTTTCTTCTTTTGTCCATTGTGTTGTCTGTGTTTCTTCTTTTGACCATTGTGTTGTCTGTGTTTCTTCTTTTGTCCATTGTGTTGTCTTTGTTTCTTCTTTTGTCCATTCTGTTGTCTGTGTTTCTTCTTTTGTCCATTGTGTTGTCTGTGTTTCTTCTTTTGTCCATTGTGTTGTCTGTGTTTCTTCTTTTGACCATTGTGTTGTCTGTGTTTCTTCTTTTGTCCATTGTGTTGTCTTTGTTTCTTCCTTTGTCCATTCTGTTGTCTGTGTTTCTTCTTTTGTCCATTGTGTTGTCTGTGTTTCTTCTTTTGTCCATTGTGTTGTCTGTGTTTTTTCTTTTGTCCATTGTGTTGTCTATGTTTCTTCTTTTGTCCATTGTATTGTCTGTGTTTCTTCTTTTGTCCATTGTGTTGTCTGTGTTTCTTCTTCTGTCCATTGTGTTGTCTGTGTTTCTTCTTTTGTGCATTGTGTTGTCTGTGTTTCTTCTTTTGTCCATTGTGTTGTCTGTGTTTCCTCTTTTGTGCATTGTGTTGTCTGTGTTTCTTCTTTTGTGCATTGTATTGTCTGTGTTTCTTCTTTTGTCCATTGTGTTGTCTGTATTTCTTCTTTTGTCCATTGTGTTGTCTTTGTTTCTTCTTTTGTCCATTGTGTTGTCTGTGTTTCTTCTTTTGTCCATTGTGTTGTCTGTTTCTTCTTTTGTCCATTGTGTTGTCTGTGTTTCTTCTTTTGTGCATTGTGTTGTCTGTGTTTCTTCTTTTGTGCATTGTGTTGTCTGTGTTTCTTCTTTTGACCATTGTGTTGTCTGTGTTTCTTCTTTTGTCCATTGTGTTGTCTGTGTTTCTTCTTTTGTCCATTGTGTTGTCTGTGTTTCTTCTTTTGTCCATTGTGTTGTCTGTGTTTTTTCTTTTGTCCATTGTGTTGTCTATGTTTCTTCTTTTGTCCATTGTATTGTCTGTGTTTCTTCTTTTGTCCATTGTGTTGTCTGTGTTTCTTCTTCTGTCCATTGTGTTGTCTGTGTTTCTTCTTTTGTGCATTGTGTTGTCTGTGTTTCTTCTTTTGTCCATTGTGTTGTCTGTGTTTCCTCTTTTGTGCATTGTGTTGTCTGTGTTTCTTCTTTTGTGCATTGTATTGTCTGTGTTTCTTCTTTTGTCCATTGTGTTGTCTGTATTTCTTCTTTTGTCCATTGTGTTGTCTTTGTTTCTTCTTTTGTCCATTGTGTTGTCTGTGTTTCTTCTTTTGTCCATTGTGTTGTCTGTTTCTTCTTTTGTGCATTGTGTTGTCTGTGTTTCTTCTTTTGTGCATTGTGTTGTCTGTGTTTCTTCTTTTGTGCATTGTGTTGTCTGTGTTTCTTCTTTTGACCATTGTGTTGTCTGTGTTTCTTCTTTTGTCCATTGTGTTGTCTGTGTTTCTTCTCTTGTCCATTGTGTTGTCTTTGTTTCTTCTTTTGACCATTGTGTTGTCTTTGTTTCTTCTTTTGTCCATTGTGTTGTCTGTGTTTCCTCTTTTGTGCATTGTGTTGTCTGTGTTTCTTCTTTTGTGCATTGTATTGTCTGTGTTTCTTCTTTTGTCCATTGTGTTGTCTGTATTTCTTCTTTTGTCCATTGTGTTGTCTTTGTTTCTTCTTTTGTCCATTGTGTTGTCTGTGTTTCTTCTTTTGTCCATTGTGTTGTCTGTTTCTTCTTTTGTCCATTGTGTTGTCTGTGTTTCTTCTTTTGTGCATTGTGTTGTCTGTGTTTCTTCTTTTGACCATTGTGTTGTCTGTGTTTCTTCTTTTGTCCATTGTGTTGTCTGTGTTTCTTCTTTTGTCCATTGTGTTGTCTGTGTTTCTTCTTTTGTCCATTGTGTTGTCTGTGTTTTTTCTTTTGTCCATTGTGTTGTCTATGTTTCTTCTTTTGTCCATTGTATTGTCTGTGTTTCTTCTTTTGTCCATTGTGTTGTCTGTGTTTCTTCTTCTGTCCATTGTGTTGTCTGTATTTCTTCTTTTGTCCATTGTGTTGTCTTTGTTTCTTCTTTTGTCCATTGTGTTGTCTGTGTTTCTTCTTTTGTCCATTGTGTTGTCTGTTTCTTCTTTTGTCCATTGTGTTGTCTGTGTTTCTTCTTTTGTGCATTGTGTTGTCTGTGTTTCTTCTTTTGTGCATTGTGTTGTCTGTGTTTCTTCTTTTGACCATTGTGTTGTCTGTGTTTCTTCTTTTGTCCATTGTGTTGTCTGTGTTTCTTCTTTTGTCCATTGTGTTGTCTGTGTTTCTTCTTTTGTCCATTGTGTTGTCTGTGTTTCTTCTTTTGTCCATTGTGTTGTCTGTGTTTCTTCTTTTGACCATTGTGTTGTCTGTGTTTCTTCTTTTGTCCATTGTGTTGTCTTTGTTTCTTCTTTTGTCCATTCTGTTGTCTGTGTTTCTTCTTTTGTCCATTGTGTTGTCTGTGTTTCTTCTTTTGTCCATTGTGTTGTCTGTGTTTTTTCTTTTGTCCATTGTGTTGTCTATGTTTCTTCTTTTGTCCATTGTATTGTCTGTGTTTCTTCTTTTGTCCATTGTGTTGTCTGTGTTTCTTCTTCTGTCCATTGTGTTGTCTGTGTTTCTTCTTTTGTGCATTGTGTTGTCTGTGTTTCTTCTTTTGTCCATTGTGTTGTCTGTGTTTCCTCTTTTGTGCATTGTGTTGTCTGTGTTTCTTCTTTTGTGCATTGTATTGTCTGTGTTTCTTCTTTTGTCCATTGTGTTGTCTGTATTTCTTCTTTTGTCCATTGTGTTGTCTTTGTTTCTTCTTTTGTCCATTGTGTTGTCTGTGTTTCTTCTTTTGTCCATTGTGTTGTCTGTTTCTTCTTTTGTCCATTGTGTTGTCTGTGTTTCTTCTTTTGTGCATTGTGTTGTCTGTGTTTCTTCTTTTGTGCATTGTGTTGTCTGTGTTTCTTCTTTTGACCATTGTGTTGTCTGTGTTTCTTCTTTTGTCCATTGTGTTGTCTGTGTTTCTTCTTTTGTCCATTGTGTTGTCTGTGTTTCTTCTTTTGTCCATTGTGTTGTCTGTGTTTTTTCTTTTGTCCATTGTGTTGTCTATGTTTCTTCTTTTGTCCATTGTATTGTCTGTGTTTCTTCTTTTGTTCATTGTGTTGTCTGTGTTTCTTCTTCTGTCCATTGTGTTGTCTGTGTTTCTTCTTTTGTGCATTGTGTTGTCTGTGTTTCTTCTTTTGTCCATTGTGTTGTCTGTGTTTCCTCTTTTGTGCATTGTGTTGTCTGTGTTTCTTCTTTTGTGCATTGTATTGTCTGTGTTTCTTCTTTTGTCCATTGTGTTGTCTGTATTTCTTCTTTTGTCCATTGTGTTGTCTTTGTTTCTTCTTTTGTCCATTGTGTTGTCTGTGTTTCTTCTTTTGTCCATTGTGTTGTCTGTTTCTTCTTTTGTGCATTGTGTTGTCTGTGTTTCTTCTTTTGTGCATTGTGTTGTCTGTGTTTCTTCTTTTGTGCATTGTGTTGTCTGTGTTTCTTCTTTTGACCATTGTGTTGTCTGTGTTTCTTCTTTTGTCCATTGTGTTGTCTGTGTTTCTTCTTTTGTCCATTGTGTTGTCTTTGTTTCTTCTTTTGACCATTGTGTTGTCTTTGTTTCTTCTTTTGTCCATTGTGTTGTCTGTGTTTCCTCTTTTGTGCATTGTGTTGTCTGTGTTTCTTCTTTTGTGCATTGTATTGTCTGTGTTTCTTCTTTTGTCCATTGTGTTGTCTGTATTTCTTCTTTTGTCCATTGTGTTGTCTTTGTTTCTTCTTTTGTCCATTGTGTTGTCTGTGTTTCTTCTTTTGTCCATTGTGTTGTCTGTTTCTTCTTTTGTCCATTGTGTTGTCTGTATTTCTTCTTTTGTGCATTGTGTTGTCTGTGTTTCTTCTTTTGACCATTGTGTTGTCTGTGTTTCTTCTTTTGTCCATTGTGTTGTCTGTGTTTCTTCTTTTGTCCATTGTGTTGTCTGTGTTTCTTCTTTTGTCCATTGTGTTGTCTGTGTTTTTTCTTTTGTCCATTGTGTTGTCTATGTTTCTTCTTTTGTCCATTGTATTGTCTGTGTTTCTTCTTTTGTCCATTGTGTTGTCTGTGTTTCTTCTTCTGTCCATTGTGTTGTCTGTATTTCTTCTTTTGTCCATTGTGTTGTCTTTGTTTCTTCTTTTGTCCATTGTGTTGTCTGTGTTTCTTCTTTTGTCCATTGTGTTGTCTGTTTCTTCTTTTGTCCATTGTGTTGTCTGTGTTTCTTCTTTTGTGCATTGTGTTGTCTGTGTTTCTTCTTTTGTGCATTGTGTTGTCTGTGTTTCTTCTTTTGACCATTGTGTTGTCTGTGTTTCTTCTTTTGTCCATTGTGTTGTCTGTGTTTCTTCTTTTGTCCATTGTGTTGTCTGTGTTTCTTCTTTTGTCCATTGTGTTGTCTGTGTTTTTTCTTTTGTCCATTGTGTTGTCTATGTTTCTTCTTTTGTCCATTGTATTGTCTGTGTTTCTTCTTTTGTCCATTGTGTTGTCTGTGTTTCTTCTTCTGTCCATTGTGTTGTCTGTGTTTCTTCTTTTGTGCATTGTGTTGTCTGTGTTTCTTCTTTTGTCCATTGTGTTGTCTGTGTTTCCTCTTTTGTGCATTGTGTTGTCTGTGTTTCTTCTTTTGTGCATTGTATTGTCTGTGTTTCTTCTTTTGTCCATTGTGTTGTCTGTATTTCTTCTTTTGTCCATTGTGTTGTCTTTGTTTCTTCTTTTGTCCATTGTGTTGTCTGTGTTTCTTCTTTTGTCCATTGTGTTGTCTGTTTCTTCTTTTGTGCATTGTGTTGTCTGTGTTTCTTCTTTTGTGCATTGTGTTGTCTGTGTTTCTTCTTTTGTGCATTGTGTTGTCTGTGTTTCTTCTTTTGACCATTGTGTTGTCTGTGTTTCTTCTTTTGTCCATTGTGTTGTCTGTGTTTCTTCTTTTGTCCATTGTGTTGTCTTTGTTTCTTCTTTTGACCATTGTGTTGTCTTTGTTTCTTCTTTTGTCCATTGTGTTGTCTGTGTTTCCTCTTTTGTGCATTGTGTTGTCTGTGTTTCTTCTTTTGTGCATTGTATTGTCTGTGTTTCTTCTTTTGTCCATTGTGTTGTCTGTATTTCTTCTTTTGTCCATTGTGTTGTCTTTGTTTCTTCTTTTGTCCATTGTGTTGTCTGTGTTTCTTCTTTTGTCCATTGTGTTGTCTGTTTCTTCTTTTGTCCATTGTGTTGTCTGTGTTTCTTCTTTTGTGCATTGTGTTGTCTGTGTTTCTTCTTTTGACCATTGTGTTGTCTGTGTTTCTTCTTTTGTCCATTGTGTTGTCTGTGTTTCTTCTTTTGTCCATTGTGTTGTCTGTGTTTCTTCTTTTGTCCATTGTGTTGTCTGTGTTTTTTCTTTTGTCCATTGTGTTGTCTATGTTTCTTATTTTGTCCATTGTATTGTCTGTGTTTCTTCTTTTGTCCATTGTGTTGTCTGTGTTTCTTCTTCTGTCCATTGTGTTGTCTGTGTTTCTTCTTTTGTGCATTGTGTTGTCTGTGTTTCTTCTTTTGTCCATTGTGTTGTCTGTGTTTCCTCTTTTGTGCATTGTGTTGTCTGTGTTTCTTCTTTTGTGCATTGTATTGTCTGTGTTTCTTCTTTTGTCCATTGTGTTGTCTGTATTTCTTCTTTTGTCCATTGTGTTGTCTTTGTTTCTTCTTTTGTCCATTGTGTTGTCTGTGTTTCTTCTTTTGTCCATTGTGTTGTCTGTGTTTTTTCTTTTGACCATTGTGTTGTCTGTGTTTCTTCTTTTGTCAATTGTGTTGTCTGTGTTTCTTTTGTCCATTGTGTTGTCTGTGTTTCTTCATTTGTCCATTGTGTTGGCTGTGTTTCTTGTGTCCATTGTGTTGTCTGTGTTTCTTCTTTTGTCCATTGTGTTGTCTGTGTTTCTTTTGTGCATTGTGTTGTCTGTGTTTCTTCTTTTGTCCATTGTGTTGTCTGTGTTTCTTTTTTTGTCCATTGTGTTGTCTGTGTTTCCTCTTTTGTGCATTGTGTTGTCTGTGTTTCTTCTTTTGTGCATTGTATTGTCTGTGTTTCTTCTTTTGTCCATTGTGTTGTCTGTATTTCTTCTTTTGTCCATTGTGTTGTCTTTGTTTCTTCTTTTGTCCATTGTGTTGTCTGTGTTTCTTCTTTTGTCCATTGTGTTGTCTGTTTCTTCTTTTGTCCATTGTGTTGTCTGTGTTTCTTCTTTTGTGCATTGTGTTGTCTGTGTTTCTTCTTTTGTGCATTGTGTTGTCTGTGTTTCTTCTTTTGACCATTGTGTTGTCTGTGTTTCTTCTTTTGTCCATTGTGTTGTCTGTGTTTCTTCTTTTGTCCATTGTGTTGTCTGTGTTTCTTCTTTTGTCCATTGTGTTGTCTGTGTTTTTTCTTTTGTCCATTGTGTTGTCTATGTTTCTTCTTTTGTCCATTGTATTGTCTGTGTTTCTTCTTTTGTCCATTGTGTTGTCTGTGTTTCTTCTTCTGTCCATTGTGTTGTCTGTGTTTCTTCTTTTGTGCATTGTGTTGTCTGTGTTTCTTCTTTTGTCCATTGTGTTGTCTGTGTTTCCTCTTTTGTGCATTGTGTTGTCTGTGTTTCTTCTTTTGTGCATTGTATTGTCTGTGTTTCTTCTTTTGTCCATTGTGTTGTCTGTATTTCTTCTTTTGTCCATTGTGTTGTCTTTGTTTCTTCTTTTGTCCATTGTGTTGTCTGTGTTTCTTCTTTTGTCCATTGTGTTGTCTGTGTTTCTTCTTTTGACCATTGTGTTGTCTGTGTTTCTTCTTTTGTCCATTGTGTTGTCTTTGTTTCTTCTTTTGTCCATTCTGTTGTCTGTGTTTCTTCTTTTGTCCATTGTGTTGTCTGTGTTTCTTCTTTTGTCCATTGTGTTGTCTGTGTTTCTTCTTTTGACCATTGTGTTGTCTGTGTTTCTTCTTTTGTCCATTGTGTTGTCTTTGTTTCTTCTTTTGTCCATTCTGTTGTCTGTGTTTCTTCTTTTGTCCATTGTGTTGTCTGTGTTTCTTCTTTTGTCCATTGTGTTGTCTGTGTTTTTTCTTTTGTCCATTGTGTTGTCTATGTTTCTTCTTTTGTCCATTGTATTGTCTGTGTTTCTTCTTTTGTCCATTGTGTTGTCTGTGTTTCTTCTTCTGTCCATTGTGTTGTCTGTGTTTCTTCTTTTGTGCATTGTGTTGTCTGTGTTTCTTCTTTTGTCCATTGTGTTGTCTGTGTTTCCTCTTTTGTGCATTGTGTTGTCTGTGTTTCTTCTTTTGTGCATTGTATTGTCTGTGTTTCTTCTTTTGTCCATTGTGTTGTCTGTATTTCTTCTTTTGTCCATTGTGTTGTCTTTGTTTCTTCTTTTGTCCATTGTGTTGTCTGTGTTTCTTCTTTTGTCCATTGTGTTGTCTGTTTCTTCTTTTGTCCATTGTGTTGTCTGTGTTTCTTCTTTTGTGCATTGTGTTGTCTGTGTTTCTTCTTTTGTGCATTGTGTTGTCTGTGTTTCTTCTTTTGACCATTGTGTTGTCTGTGTTTCTTCTTTTGTCCATTGTGTTGTCTGTGTTTCTTCTTTTGTCCATTGTGTTGTCTGTGTTTCTTCTTTTGTCCATTGTGTTGTCTGTGTTTTTTCTTTTGTCCATTGTGTTGTCTATGTTTCTTCTTTTGTCCATTGTATTGTCTGTGTTTCTTCTTTTGTCCATTGTGTTGTCTGTGTTTCTTCTTCTGTCCATTGTGTTGTCTGTGTTTCTTCTTTTGTGCATTGTGTTGTCTGTGTTTCTTCTTTTGTCCATTGTGTTGTCTGTGTTTCCTCTTTTGTGCATTGTGTTGTCTGTGTTTCTTCTTTTGTCCATTGTGTTGTCTGTTTCTTCTTTTGTCCATTGTGTTGTCTGTGTTTCTTCTTTTGTCCATTGTGATGTCTGTATTTCTTCTTTTGTCCATTGTGTTGTCTTTGTTTCTTCTTTTGTCCATTGTGTTGTCTGTGTTTCTTCTTTTGTCCATTGTGTTGTCTGTTTCTTCTTTTGTGCATTGTGTTGTCTGTGTTTCTTCTTTTGTGCATTGTGTTGTCTGTGTTTCTTCTTTTGTGCATTGTGTTGTCTGTGTTTCTTCTTTTGACCATTGTGTTGTCTGTGTTTCTTCTTTTGTCCATTGTGTTGTCTGTGTTTCTTCTTTTGTCCATTGTGTTGTCTTTGTTTCTTCTTTTGACCATTGTGTTGTCTTTGTTTCTTCTTTTGTCCATTGTGTTGTCTGTGTTTCCTCTTTTGTGCATTGTGTTGTCTGTGTTTCTTCTTTTGTGCATTGTATTGTCTGTGTTTCTTCTTTTGTCCATTGTGTTGTCTGTATTTCTTCTTTTGTCCATTGTGTTGTCTTTGTTTCTTCTTTTGTCCATTGTGTTGTCTGTGTTTCTTCTTTTGTCCATTGTGTTGTCTGTTTCTTCTTTTGTCCATTGTGTTGTCTGTGTTTCTTCTTTTGTGCATTGTGTTGTCTGTGTTTCTTCTTTTGACCATTGTGTTGTCTGTGTTTCTTCTTTTGTCCATTGTGTTGTCTGTGTTTCTTCTTTTGTCCATTGTGTTGTCTGTGTTTCTTCTTTTGTCCATTGTGTTGTCTGTGTTTTTTCTTTTGTCCATTGTGTTGTCTATGTTTCTTCTTTTGTCCATTGTATTGTCTGTGTTTCTTCTTTTGTCCATTGTGTTGTCTGTGTTTCTTCTTCTGTCCATTGTGTTGTCTGTGTTTCTTCTTTTGTGCATTGTGTTGTCTGTGTTTCTTCTTTTGTCCATTGTGTTGTCTGTGTTTCCTCTTTTGTGCATTGTGTTGTCTGTGTTTCTTCTTTTGTGCATTGTATTGTCTGTGTTTCTTCTTTTGTCCATTGTGTTGTCTGTATTTCTTCTTTTGTCCATTGTGTTGTCTTTGTTTCTTCTTTTGTCCATTGTGTTGTCTGTGTTTCTTCTTTTGTCCATTGTGTTGTCTGTTTCTTCTTTTGTCCATTGTGTTGTCTGTGTTTCTTCTTTTGTGCATTGTGTTGTCTGTGTTTCTTCTTTTGTGCATTGTGTTGTCTGTGTTTCTTCTTTTGACCATTGTGTTGTCTGTATTTCTTCTTTTGTCCATTGTGTTGTCTGTGTTTCTTCTTTAGTCCATTGTGTTGTCTTTGTTTCTTCTTTTGACCATTGTGTTGTCTTTGTTTCTTCTTTTGTCCATTGTGTTGTCTGTGTTTCTTCTTTTGTCCATTGTGTTGTCTGTGTTTCTTCTTTTGTCCATTGTGTTGTCTGTGTTTCTTCTTTTGTCCATTGTGTTGTCTGTGTTTTTTCTTTTGTCCATTGTGTTGTCTATGTTTCTTCTTTTGTCCATTGTATTGTCTGTGTTTCTTCTTTTGTCCATTGTGTTGTCTGTGTTTCTTCTTCTGTCCATTGTGTTGTCTGTGTTTCTACTTTTGTGCATTGTGTTGTCTGTGTTTCTTCTTTTGTCCATTGTGTTGTCTGTGTTTCCTCTTTTGTGCATTGTGTTGTCTGTGTTTCTTCTTTTGTGCATTGTATTGTCTGTGTTTCTTCTTTTGTCCATTGTGTTGTCTGTATTTCTTCTTTTGTCCATTGTGTTGTCTTTGTTTCTTCTTTTGTCCATTGTGTTGTCTGTGTTTCTTCTTTTGTCCATTGTGTTGTCTGTTTCTTCTTTTGTCCATTGTGTTGTCTGTGTTTCTTCTTTTGTGCATTGTGTTGTCTGTGTTTCTTCTTTTGTGCATTGTGTTGTCTGTGTTTCTTCTTTTGACCATTGTGTTGTCTGTGTTTCTTCTTTTGTCCATTGTGTTGTCTGTGTTTCTTCTTTTGTCCATTGTGTTGTCTGTGTTTCTTCTTTTGTCCATTGTGTTGTCTGTGTTTTTTCTTTTGTCCATTGTGTTGTCTATGTTTCTTCTTTTGTCCATTGTATTGTCTGTGTTTCTTCTTTTGTCCATTGTGTTGTCTGTGTTTCTTCTTCTGTCCATTGTGTTGTCTGTGTTTCTTCTTTTGTCCATTGTGTTGTCTGTTTCTTCTTTTGTCCATTGTGTTGTCTGTGTTTCTTCTTTTGTGCATTGTGTTGTCTGTGTTTCTTCTTTTGTGCATTGTGTTGTCTGTATTTCTTCTTTTGACCATTGTGTTGTCTGTGTTTCTTCTTTTGTCCATTGTGTTGTCTGTGTTTCTTCTTTTGTCCATTGTGTTGTCTTTGTTTCTTCTTTTGACCATTGTGTTGTCTTTGTTTCTTCTTTTGTCCATTGTGTTGTCTGTGTTTCCTCTTTTGTGCATTGTGTTGTCTGTGTTTCTTCTTTTGTGCATTGTATTGTCTGTGTTTCTTCTTTTGTCCATTGTGTTGTCTGTATTTCTTCTTTTGTCCATTGTGTTGTCTTTGTTTCTTCTTTTGTCTATTGTGTTGTCTGTGTTTCTTCTTTTGTCCATTGTGTTGTCTGTTTCTTCTTTTGTCCATTGTGTTGTCTGTGTTTCTTCTTTTGTGCATTGTGTTGTCTGTGTTTCTTCTTTTATGCATTGTGTTGTCTGTGTTTTTTCTTTTGACCATTGTGTTGTCTGTGTTTCTTCTTTTGTCCATTGTGTTGTCTGTGTTTCTTCTTTTGTCCATTGTGTTGTCTGTGTTTCTTCTTTTGTCCATTGTGTTGTCTGTGTTTTTTCTTTTGTCCATTGTGTTGTCTATGTTTCTTCTTTTGTCCATTGTATTGTCTGTGTTTCTTCTTTTGTCCATTGTGTTGTCTGTGTTTCTTCTTCTGTCCATTGTGTTGTCTGTGTTTCTTCTTTTGTGCATTGTGTTGTCTGTGTTTCTTCTTTTGTCCATTGTGTTGTCTGTGTTTCTTCTTTTGTGCATTGTGTTGTCTGTGTTTCTTCTTTTGTCCATTGTGTTGTCTGTGTTTCTTCTTTTGTCCATTGTGTTGTCTGTTTCTTCTTTTGTCCATTGTGTTGTCTGTGTTTCTTCTTTTGTGCATTGTGTTGTCTGTGTTTCTTCTTTTGTGCATTGTGTTGTCTGTGTTTCTTCTTTTGACCATTGTGTTGTCTGTGTTTCTTCTTTTGTCCATTGTGTTGTCTGTGTTTCTTCTTTTGTCCATTGTGTTGTCTTTGTTTCTTCTTTTGACCATTGTGTTGTCTTTGTTTCTTCTTTTGTCCATTGTGTTGTCTGTGTTTCTTCTTTTGTCCATTGTGTTGTCTGTGTTTCTTCTTTTGTCCATTGTGTTGTCTGTGTTTCTTCTTTTGTCCATTGTGTTGTCTGTGTTTTTTCTTTTGTCCATTGTGTTGTCTATGTTTCTTCTTTTGTCCATTGTATTGTCTGTGTTTCTTCTTTTGTCCATTGTGTTGTCTGTGTTTCTTCTTCTGTCCATTGTGTTGTCTGTGTTTCTTCTTTTGTGCATTGTGTTGTCTGTGTTTCTTCTTTTGACCATTGTGTTGTCTGTGTTTCTTCTTTTGTCCATTGTGTTGTCTGTGTTTCTTCTTTTGTCCATTGTGTTGCCTGTGTTTCTTCTTTTGTCCATTGTGTTGTCTGTGTTTTTTCTTTTGTCCATTGTGTTGTCTATGTTTCTTCTTTTGTCCATTGTATTGTCTGTGTTTCTTCTTTTGTCCATTGTGTTGTCTGTGTTTCTTCTTCTGTCCATTGTGTTGTCTGTGTTTCTTCTTTTGTCCATTTTGTTGTCTGTTTCTTCTTTTGTCCATTGTGTTGTCTGTGTTTCTTCTTTTGTGCATTGTGTTGTCTGTGTTTCTTCTTTTGTGCATTGTGTTGTCTGTGTTTCTTCTTTTGTCCATTGTGTTGTCTGTGTTTCTTCTTTTGTCCATTGTGTTGTCATTGTTTTTTCTTTTGACCATTGTGTTGTCTTTGTTTCTTCTTTTGTCCATTGTGTTGTCTGTGTTTCTTCTTTTGTCCATTGTGTTGTCTGTGTTTCTTCTTTTGTCCATTGTGTTGTCTGTGTTTCTTCTTTTGTCCATTGTGTTGTCTGTGTTTTTTCTTTTGTCCATTGTGTTGTCTATGTTTCTTCTTTTGTCCATTGTATTGTCTGTGTTTCTTCTTTTGTCCATTGTGTTGTCTGTGTTTCTTCTTCTGTCCATTGTGTTGTCTGTGTTTCTTCTTTTGTGCATTGTGTTGTCTGTGTTTCTTCTTTTGTGCATTGTGTTGTCTGTGTTTCTTCTTTTGTGCATTGTGTTGTCTGTGTTTCTTCTTTTGTCCATTGTGTTGTCTGTGTTTCCTCTTTTGTGCATTGTGTTGTCTGTGTTTCTTCTTTTGTGCATTGTATTGTCTGTGTTTCTTCTTTTGTCCATTGTGTTGTCTGTATTTCTTCTTTTGTCCATTGTGTTGTCTTTGTTTCTTCTTTTGTCCATTGTGTTGTCTGTGTTTCTTCTTTTGTCCATTGTGTTGTCTGTTTCTTCTTTTGTCCATTGTGTTGTCTGTGTTTCTTCTTTTGTGCATTGTGTTGTCTGTGTTTCTTCTTTTGTGCATTGTGTTGTCTGTGTTTCTTCTTTTGACCATTGTGTTGTCTGTGTTTCTTCTTTTGTCCATTGTGTTGTCTGTGTTTCTTCTTTTGTCCATTGTGTTGCCTGTGTTTCTTCTTTTGTCCATTGTGTTGTCTGTGTTTTTTCTTTTGTCCATTGTGTTGTCTATGTTTCTTCTTTTGTCCATTGTATTGTCTGTGTTTCTTCTTTTGTCCATTGTGTTGTCTGTGTTTCTTCTTCTGTCCATTGTGTTGTCTGTGTTTCTTCTTTTGTCCATTGTGTTGTCTGTTTCTTCTTTTGTCCATTGTGTTGTCTGTGTTTCTTCTTTTGTGCATTGTGTTGTCTGTGTTTCTTCTTTTGTGCATTGTGTTGTCTGTGTTTCTTCTTTTGTCCATTGTGTTGTCTGTGTTTCTTCTTTTGTCCATTGTGTTGTCTTTGTTTCTTCTTTTGACCATTGTGTTGTCTTTGTTTCTTCTTTTGTCCATTGTGTTGTCTGTGTTTCTTCTTTTGTCCATTGTGTTGTCTGTGTTTCTTCTTTTGTCCATTGTGTTGTCTGTGTTTCTTCTTTTGTCCATTGTGTTGTCTGTGTTTTTTCTTTTGTCCATTGTGTTGTCTATGTTTCTTCTTTTGTCCATTGTATTGTCTGTGTTTCTTCTTTTGTCCATTGTGTTGTCTGTGTTTCTTCTTCTGTCCATTGTGTTGTCTGTGTTTCTTCTTTTGTGCATTGTGTTGTCTGTGTTTCTTCTTTTGTGCATTGTGTTGTCTGTGTTTCTTCTTTTGACCATTGTGTTGTCTGTGTTTCTTCTTTTGTCCATTGTGTTGTCTGTGTTTCTTCTTTTGTCCATTGTGTTGTCTGTGTTTCTTCTTTTGTCCATTGTGTTGTCTGTGTTTTTTCTTTTGTCCATTGTGTTGTCTATGTTTCTTCTTTTGTCCATTGTATTGTCTGTGTTTCTTCTTTTGTCCATTGTGTTGTCTGTGTTTCTTCTTCTGTCCATTGTGTTGTCTGTGTTTCTTCTTTTGTGCATTGTGTTGTCTGTGTTTCTTCTTTTGTCCATTGTGTTGTCTGTGTTTCCTCTTTTGTGCATTGTGTTGTCTGTGTTTCTTCTTTTGTCCATTGTATTGTCTGTGTTTCTTCTTTTGTCCATTGTGTTGTCTGTATTTCTTCTTTTGTCCATTGTGTTGTCTTTGTTTCTTCTTTTGTCCATTGTGTTGTCTGTGTTTCTTCTTTTGTCCATTGTGTTGTCTGTTTCTTCTTTTGTCCATTGTGTTGTCTGTGTTTCTTCTTTTGTGCATTGTGTTGTCTGTGTTTCTTCTTTTGTGCATTGTGTTGTCTGTGTTTCTTCTTTTGACCATTGTGTTGTCTGTGTTTCTTCTTTTGTCCATTGTGTTGTCTGTGTTTCTTCTTTTGTCCATTGTGTTGTCTTTGTTTCTTCTTTTGACCATTGTGTTGTCTTTGTTTCTTCTTTTGTCCATTGTGTTGTCTGTGTTTCTTCTTTTGTCCATTGTGTTGTCTGTGTTTCTTCTTTTGTCCATTGTGTTGTCTGTGTTTCTTCTTTTGTCCATTGTGTTGTCTGTGTTTTTTCTTTTGTCCATTGTGTTGTCTATGTTTCTTCTTTTGTCCATTGTATTGTCTGTGTTTCTTCTTTTGTCCATTGTGTTGTCTGTGTTTCTTCTTCTGTCCATTGTGTTGTCTGTGTTTCTTCTTTTGTGCATTGTGTTGTCTGTGTTTCTTCTTTTGTCCATTGTGTTGTCTGTGTTTCCTCTTTTGTGCATTGTGTTGTCTGTGTTTCTTCTTTTGTGCATTGTATTGTCTGTGTTTCTTCTTTTGTCCATTGTGTTGTCTGTATTTCTTCTTTTGTCCATTGTGTTGTCTTTGTTTCTTCTTTTGTCCATTGTGTTGTCTGTGTTTCTTCTTTTGTGCATTGTGTTGTCTGTTTCTTCTTTTGTCCATTGTGTTGTCTGTGTTTCTTCTTTTGTGCATTGTGTTGTCTGTGTTTCTTCTTTTGTGCATTGTGTTGTCTGTGTTTCTTCTTTTGACCATTGTGTTGTCTGTGTTTCTTCTTTTGTCCATTGTGTTGTCTGTGTTTCTTCTTTTGTCCATTGTGTTGTCTGTGTTTCTTCTTTTGTCCATTGTGTTGTCTGTGTTTTTTCTTTTGTCCATTGTGTTGTCTATGTTTCTTCTTTTGTCCATTGTATTGTCTGTGTTTCTTCTTTTGTCCATTGTGTTGTCTGTGTTTCTTCTTCTGTCCATTGTGTTGTCTGTGTTTCTTCTTTTGTGCATTGTGTTGTCTGTGTTTCTTCTTTTGTCCATTGTGTTGTCTGTGTTTCCTCTTTTGTGCATTGTGTTGTCTGTGTTTCTTCTTTTGTGCATTGTATTGTCTGTGTTTCTTCTTTTGTCCATTGTGTTGTCTGTATTTCTTCTTTTGTCCATTGTGTTGTCTTTGTTTCTTCTTTTGTCCATTGTGTTGTCTGTGTTTCTTCTTTTGTCCATTGTGTTGTCTGTTTCTTCTTTTGTCCATTGTGTTGTCTGTGTTTCTTCTTTTGTGCATTGTGTTGTCTGTGTTTCTTCTTTTGTGCATTGTGTTGTCTGTGTTTCTTCTTTTGACCATTGTGTTGTCTGTGTTTCTTCTTTTGTCCATTGTGTTGTCTGTGTTTCTTCTTTTGTGCATTGTGTTGTCTGTGTTTCTTCTTTTGTGCATTGTGTTGTCTGTGTTTCTTCTTTTGACCATTGTGTTGTCTGTGTTTCTTCTTTTGTCCATTGTGTTGTCTGTGTTTCTTCTTTTGTCCATTGTGTTGCCTGTGTTTCTTCTTTTGTCCATTGTGTTGTCTGTGTTTTTTCTTTTGTCCATTGTGTTGTCTATGTTTCTTCTTTTGTCCATTGTATTGTCTGTGTTTCTTCTTTTGTCCATTGTGTTGTCTGTGTTTTTTCTTCTGTCCATTGTGTTGTCTGTGTTTCTTCTTTTGTCCATTGTGTTGTCTGTTTCTTCTTTTGTCCATTGTGTTGTCTGTGTTTCTTCTTTTGTGCATTGTGTTGTCTGTGTTTCTTCTTTTGTGCATTGTGTTGTCTGTGTTTCTTCTTTTGTCCATTGTGTTGTCTGTGTTTCTTCTTTTGTCCATTGTGTTGTCTTTGTTTCTTCTTTTGACCATTGTGTTGTCTTTGTTTCTTCTTTTGTCCATTGTGTTGTCTGTGTTTCTTCTTTTGTCCATTGTGTTGTCTGTGTTTCTTCTTTTGTCCATTGTGTTGTCTGTGTTTCTTCTTTTGTCCATTGTGTTGTCTGTGTTTTTTCTTTTGTCCATTGTGTTGTCTATGTTTCTTCTTTTGTCCATTGTATTGTCTGTGTTTCTTCTTTTGTCCATTGTGTTGTCTGTGTTTCTTCTTCTGTCCATTGTGTTGTCTGTGTTTCTTCTTTTGTGCATTGTGTTGTCTGTGTTTCTTCTTTTGTGCATTGTGTTGTCTGTGTTTCTTCTTTTGACCATTGTGTTGTCTGTGTTTCTTCTTTTGTCCATTGTGTTGTCTGTGTTTCTTCTTTTGTCCATTGTGTTGTCTGTGTTTCTTCTTTTGTCCATTGTGTTGTCTGTGTTTTTTCTTTTGTCCATTGTGTTGTCTATGTTTCTTCTTTTGTCCATTGTATTGTCTGTGTTTCTTCTTTTGTCCATTGTGTTGTCTGTGTTTCTTCTTCTGTCCATTGTGTTGTCTGTGTTTCTTCTTTTGTGCATTGTGTTGTCTGTGTTTCTTCTTTTGTCCATTGTGTTGTCTGTGTTTCCTCTTTTGTGCATTGTGTTGTCTGTGTTTCTTCTTTTGTCCATTGTATTGTCTGTGTTTCTTCTTTTGTCCATTGTGTTGTCTGTATTTCTTCTTTTGTCCATTGTGTTGTCTTTGTTTCTTCTTTTGTCCATTGTGTTGTCTGTGTTTCTTCTTTTGTCCATTGTGTTGTCTGTTTCTTCTTTTGTCCATTGTGTTGTCTGTGTTTCTTCTTTTGTGCATTGTGTTGTCTGTGTTTCTTCTTTTGTGCATTGTGTTGTCTGTGTTTCTTCTTTTGACCATTGTGTTGTCTGTGTTTCTTCTTTTGTCCATTGTGTTGTCTGTGTTTCTTCTTTTGTCCATTGTGTTGTCTTTGTTTCTTCTTTTGACCATTGTGTTGTCTTTGTTTCTTCTTTTGTCCATTGTGTTGTCTGTGTTTCTTCTTTTGTCCATTGTGTTGTCTGTGTTTCTTCTTTTGTCCATTGTGTTGTCTGTGTTTCTTCTTTTGTCCATTGTGTTGTCTGTGTTTTTTCTTTTGTCCATTGTGTTGTCTATGTTTCTTCTTTTGTCCATTGTATTGTCTGTGTTTCTTCTTTTGTCCATTGTGTTGTCTGTGTTTCTTCTTCTGTCCATTGTGTTGTCTGTGTTTCTTCTTTTGTGCATTGTGTTGTCTGTGTTTCTTCTTTTGTCCATTGTGTTGTCTGTGTTTCCTCTTTTGTGCATTGTGTTGTCTGTGTTTCTTCTTTTGTGCATTGTATTGTCTGTGTTTCTTCTTTTGTCCATTGTGTTGTCTGTATTTCTTCTTTTGTCCATTGTGTTGTCTTTGTTTCTTCTTTTGTCCATTGTGTTGTCTGTGTTTCTTCTTTTGTCCATTGTGTTGTCTGTTTCTTCTTTTGTCCATTGTGTTGTCTGTGTTTCTTCTTTTGTGCATTGTGTTGTCTGTGTTTCTTCTTTTGTGCATTGTGTTGTCTGTGTTTCTTCTTTTGACCATTGTGTTGTCTGTGTTTCTTCTTTTGTCCATTGTGTTGTCTGTGTTTCTTCTTTTGTCCATTGTGTTGTCTGTGTTTCTTCTTTTGTCCATTGTGTTGTCTGTGTTTTTTCTTTTGTCCATTGTGTTGTCTATGTTTCTTCTTTTGTCCATTGTATTGTCTGTGTTTCTTCTTTTGTCCATTGTGTTGTCTGTGTTTCTTCTTCTGTCCATTGTGTTGTCTGTGTTTCTTCTTTTGTGCATTGTGTTGTCTGTGTTTCTTCTTTTGTCCATTGTGTTGTCTGTGTTTCCTCTTTTGTGCATTGTGTTGTCTGTGTTTCTTCTTTTGTGCATTGTATTGTCTGTGTTTCTTCTTTTGTCCATTGTGTTGTCTGTATTTCTTCTTTTGTCCATTGTGTTGTCTTTGTTTCTTCTTTTGTCCATTGTGTTGTCTGTGTTTCTTCTTTTGTCCATTGTGTTGTCTGTTTCTTCTTTTGTCCATTGTGTTGTCTGTGTTTCTTCTTTTGTGCATTGTGTTGTCTGTGTTTCTTCTTTTGTGCATTGTGTTGTCTGTGTTTCTTCTTTTGACCATTGTGTTGTCTGTGTTTCTTCTTTTGTCCATTGTGTTGTCTGTGTTTCTTCTTTTGTCCATTGTGTTGTCTTTGTTTCTTCTTTTGACCATTGTGTTGTCTTTGTTTCTTCTTTTTTCCATTGTGTTGTCTGTGTTTCCTCTTTTGTGCATTGTGTTGTCTGTGTTTCTTCTTTTGTGCATTGTGTTGTCTGTGTTTCTTCTTTTGACCATTGTGTTGTCTGTTTCTTCTTTTGTCCATTGTGTTGTCTGTGTTTCTTCTTTTGTGCATTGTGTTGTCTGTGTTTCTTCTTTTGTGCATTGTGTTGTCTGTGTTTCTTCTTTTGACCATTGTGTTGTCTGTGTTTCTTCTTTTGTCCATTGTGTTGTCTGTGTTTCTTCTTTTGTCCATTGTGTTGCCTGTGTTTCTTCTTTTGTCCATTGTGTTGTCTGTGTTTTTTCTTTTGTCCATTGTGTTGTCTATGTTTCTTCTTTTGTCCATTGTATTGTCTGTGTTTCTTCTTTTGTCCATTGTGTTGTCTGTGTTTCTTCTTTTGTCCATTGTGTTGTCTGTGTTTCTTCTTTTGTCCATTGTGTTGTCTGTTTCTTCTTTTGTCCATTGTGTTGTCTGTGTTTCTTCTTTTGTGCATTGTGTTGTCTGTGTTTCTTCTTTTGTGCATTGTGTTGTCTGTGTTTCTTCTTTTGTCCATTGTGTTGTCTTTGTTTCTTCTTTTGTCCATTGTGTTGTCTGTTTCTTCTTTTGTCCATTGTGTTGTCTGTGTTTCTTCTTTTGTGCATTGTGTTGTCTGTGTTTCTTCTTTTGTGCATTGTGTTGTCTGTGTTTCTTCTTTTGACCATTGTGTTGTCTGTGTTTCTTCTTTTGTCCATTGTGTTGTCTGTATTTCTTCTTTTGTCCATTGTGTTGTCTTTGTTTCTTCTTTTGTCCATTGTGTTGTCTGTGTTTCTTCTTTTGTCCATTGTGTTGTCTGTTTCTTCTTTTGTCCATTGTGTTGTCTGTGTTTCTTCTTTTGTGCATTGTGTTGTCTGTGTTTCTTCTTTTGTGCATTGTATTGTCTGTGTTTCTTCTTTTGTCCATTGTGTTGTCTGTATTTCTTCTTTTGTCCATTGTGTTGTCTTTGTTTCTTCTTTTGTCCATTGTGTTGTCTGTGTTTCTTCTTTTGTCCATTGTGTTGTCTGTTTCTTCTTTTGTCCATTGTGTTGTCTGTGTTTCTTCTTTTGTGCATTGTGTTGTCTGTGTTTCTTCTTTTGTGCATTGTGTTGTCTGTGTTTCTTCTTTTGACCATTGTGTTGTCTGTGTTTCTTCTTTTGTCCATTGTGTTGTCTGTGTTTCTTCTTTTGTCCATTGTGTTGTCTTTGTTTCTTCTTTTGACCATTGTGTTGTCTTTGTTTCTTCTTTTGTCCATTGTGTTGTCTGTGTTTCCTCTTTTGTGCATTGTGTTGTCTGTGTTTCTTCTTTTGTGCATTGTATTGTCTGTGTTTCTTCTTTTGTCCATTGTGTTGTCTGTATTTCTTCTTTTGTCCATTGTGTTGTCTGTGTTTCTTCTTTTGTCCATTGTGTTGTCTGTGTTTCTTCTTCTGTCCATTGTGTTGTCTGTGTTTCTTCTTTTGTCCATTGTATTGTCTGTGTTTCTTCTTTTGTCCATTGTGTTGTCTGTGTTTCTTCTTCTGTCCATTGTGTTGTCTGTGTTTCTTCTTTTGTCCATTGTGTTGTCTGTGTTTCTTCTTCTGTCCATTGTGTTGTCTGTGTTTCTTCTTTTGTGCATTGTGTTGTCTGTGTTTCTTCTTTTGTCCATTGTGTTGTCTGTGTTTCCTCTTTTGTGCATTGTGTTGTCTGTGTTTCTTCTTTTGTGCATTGTATTGTCTGTGTTTCTTCTTTTGTCCATTGTGTTGTCTGTATTTCTTCTTTTGTCCATTGTGTTGTCTTTGTTTCTTCTTTTGTCCATTGTGTTGTCTGTGTTTCTTCTTTTGTCCATTGTGTTGTCTGTTTCTTCTTTTGTCCATTGTGTTGTCTGTGTTTCTTCTTTTGTGCATTGTGTTGTCTGTGTTTCTTCTTTTGTGCATTGTGTTGTCTGTGTTTCTTCTTTTGACCATTGTGTTGTCTGTGTTTCTTCTTTTGTCCATTGTGTTGTCTGTGTTTCTTCTTTTGTCCATTGTGTTGTCTGTGTTTCTTCTTTTGTCCATTGTATTGTCTGTGTTTCTTCTTTTGTCCATTGTGTTGTCTGTGTTTCTTCTTCTGTCCATTGTGTTGTCTGTGTTTCTTCTTTTGTGCATTGTGTTGTCTGTGTTTCTTCTTTTGTCCATTGTGTTGTCTGTGTTTCCTCTTTTGTGCATTGTGTTGTCTGTGTTTCTTCTTTTGTGCATTGTATTGTCTGTGTTTCTTCTTTTGTCCATTGTGTTGTCTGTATTTCTTCTTTTGTCCATTGTGTTGTCTTTGTTTCTTCTTTTGTCCATTGTGTTGTCTGTGTTTCTTCTTTTGTCCATTGTGTTGTCTGTTTCTTCTTTTGTCCATTGTGTTGTCTGTGTTTCTTCTTTTGTGCATTGTGTTGTCTGTGTTTCTTCTTTTGTGCATTGTGTTGTCTGTGTTTCTTCTTTTGACCATTGTGTTGTCTGTGTTTCTTCTTTTGTCCATTGTGTTGTCTGTGTTTCTTCTTTTGTCCATTGTGTTGTCTGTGTTTCTTCTTTTGTCCATTGTGTTGTCTGTGTTTTTTCTTTTGTCCATTGTGTTGTCTATGTTTCTTCTTTTGTCCATTGTATTGTCTGTGTTTCTTCTTTTGTCCATTGTGTTGTCTGTGTTTCTTCTTCTGTCCATTGTGTTGTCTGTGTTTCTTCTTTTGTGCATTGTGTTGTCTGTGTTTCTTCTTTTGTCCATTGTGTTGTCTGTGTTTCCTCTTTTGTGCATTGTGTTGTCTGTGTTTCTTCTTTTGTGCATTGTATTGTCTGTGTTTCTTCTTTTGTCCATTGTGTTGTCTGTATTTCTTCTTTTGTCCATTGTGTTGTCTTTGTTTCTTCTTTTGTCCATTGTGTTGTCTGTGTTTCTTCTTTTGTCCATTGTGTTGTCTGTTTCTTCTTTTGTCCATTGTGTTGTCTGTGTTTCTTCTTTTGTGCATTGTGTTGTCTGTGTTTCTTCTTTTGTGCATTGTGTTGTCTGTGTTTCTTCTTTTGACCATTGTGTTGTCTGTTTCTTCTTTTGTCCATTGTGTTGTCTGTGTTTCTTCTTTTGTGCATTGTGTTGTCTGTGTTTCTTCTTTTGTGCATTGTGTTGTCTGTGTTTCTTCTTTTGACCATTGTGTTGTCTGTGTTTCTTCTTTTGTCCATTGTGTTGTCTGTGTTTCTTCTTTTGTCCATTGTGTTGCCTGTGTTTCTTCTTTTGTCCATTGTGTTGTCTGTGTTTTTTCTTTTGTCCATTGTGTTGTCTATGTTTCTTCTTTTGTCCATTGTATTGTCTGTGTTTCTTCTTTTGTCCATTGTGTTGTCTGTGTTTCTTCTTCTGTCCATTGTGTTGTCTGTGTTTCTTCTTTTGTCCATTGTGTTGTCTGTTTCTTCTTTTGTCCATTGTGTTGTCTGTGTTTCTTCTTTTGTGCATTGTGTTGTCTGTGTTTCTTCTTTTGTGCATTGTGTTGTCTGTGTTTCTTCTTTTGTCCATTGTGTTGTCTGTGTTTCTTCTTTTGTCCATTGTGTTGTCTTTGTTTCTTCTTTTGACCATTGTGTTGTCTTTGTTTCTTCTTTTGTCCATTGTGTTGTCTGTGTTTCTTCTTTTGTCCATTGTGTTGTCTGTGTTTCTTCTTTTGTCCATTGTGTTGTCTGTGTTTCTTCTTTTGTCCATTGTGTTGTCTGTGTTTTTTCTTTTGTCCATTGTGTTGTCTATGTTTCTTCTTTTGTCCATTGTATTGTCTGTGTTTCTTCTTTTGTCCATTGTGTTGTCTGTGTTTCTTCTTCTGTCCATTGTGTTGTCTGTGTTTCTTCTTTTGTGCATTGTGTTGTCTGTGTTTCTTCTTTTGTGCATTGTGTTGTCTGTGTTTCTTCTTTTGACCATTGTGTTGTCTGTGTTTCTTCTTTTGTCCATTGTGTTGTCTGTGTTTCTTCTTTTGTCCATTGTGTTGTCTGTGTTTCTTCTTTTGTCCATTGTGTTGTCTGTGTTTTTTCTTTTGTCCATTGTGTTGTCTATGTTTCTTCTTTTGTCCATTGTATTGTCTGTGTTTCTTCTTTTGTCCATTGTGTTGTCTGTGTTTCTTCTTCTGTCCATTGTGTTGTCTGTGTTTCTTCTTTTGTGCATTGTGTTGTCTGTGTTTCTTCTTTTGTCCATTGTGTTGTCTGTGTTTCCTCTTTTGTGCATTGTGTTGTCTGCGTTTCTTCTTTTGTCCATTGTATTGTCTGTGTTTCTTCTTTTGTCCATTGTGTTGTCTGTATTTCTTCTTTTGTCCATTGTGTTGTCTTTGTTTCTTCTTTTGTCCATTGTGTTGTCTGTGTTTCTTCTTTTGTCCATTGTGTTGTCTGTTTCTTCTTTTGTCCATTGTGTTGTCTGTGTTTCTTCTTTTGTGCATTGTGTTGTCTGTGTTTCTTCTTTTGTGCATTGTGTTGTCTGTGTTTCTTCTTTTGACCATTGTGTTGTCTGTGTTTCTTCTTTTGTCCATTGTGTTGTCTGTGTTTCTTCTTTTGTCCATTGTGTTGTCTTTGTTTCTTCTTTTGACCATTGTGTTGTCTTTGTTTCTTCTTTTGTCCATTGTGTTGTCTGTGTTTCTTCTTTTGTCCATTGTGTTGTCTGTGTTTCTTCTTTTGTCCATTGTGTTGTCTGTGTTTCTTCTTTTGTCCATTGTGTTGTCTGTGTTTTTTCTTTTGTCCATTGTGTTGTCTATGTTTCTTCTTTTGTCCATTGTATTGTCTGTGTTTCTTCTTTTGTCCATTGTGTTGTCTGTGTTTCTTCTTCTGTCCATTGTGTTGTCTGTGTTTCTTCTTTTGTGCATTGTGTTGTCTGTGTTTCTTCTTTTGTCCATTGTGTTGTCTGTGTTTCCTCTTTTGTGCATTGTGTTGTCTGTGTTTCTTCTTTTGTGCATTGTATTGTCTGTGTTTCTTCTTTTGTCCATTGTGTTGTCTGTATTTCTTCTTTTGTCCATTGTGTTGTCTTTGTTTCTTCTTTTGTCCATTGTGTTGTCTGTGTTTCTTCTTTTGTCCATTGTGTTGTCTGTTTCTTCTTTTGTCCATTGTGTTGTCTGTGTTTCTTCTTTTGTGCATTGTGTTGTCTGTGTTTCTTCTTTTGTGCATTGTGTTGTCTGTGTTTCTTCTTTTGACCATTGTGTTGTCTGTGTTTCTTCTTTTGTCCATTGTGTTGTCTGTGTTTCTTCTTTTGTCCATTGTGTTGTCTGTTTCTTCTTTTGTCCATTGTGTTGTCTGTGTTTTTTCTTTTGTCCATTGTGTTGTCTATGTTTCTTCTTTTGTCCATTGTATTGTCTGTGTTTCTTCTTTTGTCCATTGTGTTGTCTGTGTTTCTTCTTCTGTCCATTGTGTTGTCTGTGTTTCTTCTTTTGTGCATTGTGTTGTCTGTGTTTCTTCTTTTGTCCATTGTGTTGTCTGTGTTTCCTCTTTTGTGCATTGTGTTGTCTGTGTTTCTTCTTTTGTGCATTGTATTGTCTGTGTTTCTTCTTTTGTCCATTGTGTTGTCTGTATTTCTTCTTTTGTCCATTGTGTTGTCTTTGTTTCTTCTTTTGTCCATTGTGTTGTCTGTGTTTCTTCTTTTGTCCATTGTGTTGTCTGTTTCTTCTTTTGTCCATTGTGTTGTCTGTGTTTCTTCTTTTGTGCATTGTGTTGTCTGTGTTTCTTCTTTTGTGCATTGTGTTGTCTGTGTTTCTTCTTTTGACCATTGTGTTGTCTGTGTTTCTTCTTTTGTCCATTGTGTTGTCTGTGTTTCTTCTTTTGTCCATTGTGTTGTCTTTGTTTCTTCTTTTGACCATTGTGTTGTCTTTGTTTCTTCTTTTTTCCATTGTGTTGTCTGTGTTTCCTCTTTTGTGCATTGTGTTGTCTGTGTTTCTTCTTTTGTGCATTGTATTGTCTGTGTTTCTTCTTTTGTCCATTGTGTTGTCTGTATTTCTTCTTTTGTCCATTGTGTTGTCTTTGTTTCTTCTTTTGTCCATTGTGTTGTCTGTGTTTCTTCTTTTGTCCATTGTGTTGTCTGTTTCTTCTTTTGTCCATTGTGTTGTCTGTGTTTCTTCTTTTGTGCATTGTGTTGTCTGTGTTTCTTCTTTTGTGCATTGTGTTGTCTGTGTTTCTTCTTTTGACCATTGTGTTGTCTGTGTTTCTTCTTTTGTCCATTGTGTTGTCTGTATTTCTTCTTTTGTCCATTGTGTTGTCTTTGTTTCTTCTTTTGTCCATTGTGTTGTCTGTGTTTCTTCTTTTGTCCATTGTGTTGTCTGTTTCTTCTTTTGTCCATTGTGTTGTCTGTGTTTCTTCTTTTGTGCATTGTGTTGTCTGTGTTTCTTCTTTTGTGCATTGTATTGTCTGTGTTTCTTCTTTTGTCCATTGTGTTGTCTGTATTTCTTCTTTTGTCCATTGTGTTGTCTTTGTTTCTTCTTTTGTCCATTGTGTTGTCTGTGTTTCTTCTTTTGTCCATTGTGTTGTCTGTTTCTTCTTTTGTCCATTGTGTTGTCTGTGTTTCTTCTTTTGTGCATTGTGTTGTCTGTGTTTCTTCTTTTGTGCATTGTGTTGTCTGTGTTTCTTCTTTTGACCATTGTGTTGTCTGTGTTTCTTCTTTTGTCCATTGTGTTGTCTGTGTTTCTTCTTTTGTCCATTGTGTTGTCTTTGTTTCTTCTTTTGACCATTGTGTTGTCTTTGTTTCTTCTTTTGTCCATTGTGTTGTCTGTGTTTCCTCTTTTGTGCATTGTGTTGTCTGTGTTTCTTCTTTTGTGCATTGTATTGTCTGTGTTTCTTCTTTTGTCCATTGTGTTGTCTGTATTTCTTCTTTTGTCCATTGTGTTGTCTGTGTTTCTTCTTTTGTCCATTGTGTTGTCTGTGTTTCTTCTTCTGTCCATTGTGTTGTCTGTGTTTCTTCTTTTGTCCATTGTATTGTCTGTGTTTCTTCTTTTGTCCATTGTGTTGTCTGTGTTTCTTCTTCTGTCCATTGTGTTGTCTGTGTTTCTTCTTTTGTCCATTGTGTTGTCTGTTTCTTCTTTTGTCCATTGTGTTGTCTGTGTTTCTTCTTTTGTGCATTGTGTTGTCTGTGTTTCTTCTTTTGTGCATTGTGTTGTCTGTGTTTCTTCTTTTGACCATTGTGTTGTCTGTGTTTCTTCTTTTGTCCATTGTGTTGTCTGTGTTTCTTCTTTTGTCCATTGTGTTGTCTTTGTTTCTTCTTTTGACCATTGTGTTGTCTTTGTTTCTTCTTTTGTCCATTGTGTTGTCTGTGTTTCCTCTTTTGTGCATTGTGTTGTCTGTGTTTCTTCTTTTGTGCATTGTATTGTCTGTGTTTCTTCTTTTGTCCATTGTGTTGTCTGTATTTCTTCTTTTGTCCATTGTGTTGTCTTTGTTTCTTCTTTTGTCCATTGTGTTGTCTGTGTTTCTTCTTTTGTCCATTGTGTTGTCTGTTTCTTCTTTTGTCCATTGTGTTGTCTGTGTTTCTTCTTTTGTGCATTGTGTTGTCTGTGTTTCTTCTTTTGTGCATTGTGTTGTCTGTGTTTCTTCTTTTGACCATTGTGTTGTCTGTGTTTCTTCTTTTGTCCATTGTGTTGTCTGTGTTTCTTCTTTTGTCCATTGTGTTGTCTGTGTTTCTTCTTTTGTCCATTGTGTTGTCTGTGTTTTTTCTTTTGTCCATTATGTTGTCTATGTTTCTTCTTTTGTCCATTGTATTGTCTGTGTTTCTTCTTTTGTCCATTGTGTTGTCTGTGTTTCTTCTTCTGTCCATTGTGTTGTCTGTGTTTCTTCTTTTGTGCATTGTGTTGTCTGTGTTTCTTCTTTTGTCCATTGTGTTGTCTGTGTTTCTTCTTTTGTCCATTGTGTTGTCTGTTTCTTCTTTTGTCCATTGTGTTGTCTGTGTTTCTTCTTTTGTGCATTGTGTTGTCTGTGTTTCTTCTTTTGTGCATTGTGTTGTCTGTGTTTCTTCTTTTGACCATTGTGTTGTCTGTGTTTCTTCTTTTGTCCATTGTGTTGTCTGTGTTTCTTCTTTTGTCCATTGTGTTGTCTTTGTTTCTTCTTTTGACCATTGTGTTGTCTTTGTTTCTTCTTTTGTCCATTGTGTTGTCTGTGTTTCTTCTTTTGTCCATTGTGTTGTCTGTGTTTCTTCTTTTGTCCATTGTGTTGTCTGTGTTTCTTCTTTTGTCCATTGTGTTGTCTGTGTTTTTTCTTTTGTCCATTGTGTTGTCTATGTTTCTTCTTTTGTCCATTGTATTGTCTGTGTTTCTTCTTTTGTCCATTGTGTTGTCTGTGTTTCTTCTTCTGTCCATTGTGTTGTCTGTGTTTCTTCTTTTGTGCATTGTGTTGTCTGTGTTTCTTCTTTTGTCCATTGTGTTGTCTGTGTTTCCTCTTTTGTGCATTGTGTTGTCTGTGTTTCTTCTTTTGTGCATTGTATTGTCTGTGTTTCTTCTTTTGTCCATTGTGTTGTCTGTATTTCTTCTTTTGTCCATTGTGTTGTCTTTGTTTCTTCTTTTGTCCATTGTGTTGTCTGTGTTTCTTCTTTTGTCCATTGTGTTGTCTGTTTCTTCTTTTGTCCATTGTGTTGTCTGTGTTTCTTCTTTTGTGCATTGTGTTGTCTGTGTTTCTTCTTTTGTGCATTGTGTTGTCTGTGTTTCTTCTTTTGACCATTGTGTTGTCTGTGTTTCTTCTTTTGTCCATTGTGTTGTCTGTGTTTCTTCTTTTGTCCATTGTGTTGTCTGTGTTTCTTCTTTTGTCCATTGTGTTGTCTGTGTTTTTTCTTTTGTCCATTGTGTTGTCTATGTTTCTTCTTTTGTCCATTGTATTGTCTGTGTTTCTTCTTTTGTCCATTGTGTTGTCTGTGTTTCTTCTTCTGTCCATTGTGTTGTCTGTGTTTCTTCTTTTGTCCATTGTGTTGTCTGTTTCTTCTTTTGTCCATTGTGTTGTCTGTGTTTCTTCTTTTGTGCATTGTGTTGTCTGTGTTTCTTCTTTTGTGCATTGTGTTGTCTGTGTTTCTTCTTTTGACCATTGTGTTGTCTGTGTTTCTTCTTTTGTCCATTGTGTTGTCTGTGTTTCTTCTTTTGTCCATTGTGTTGTCTGTGTTTCTTCTTTTGTCCATTGTGTTGTCTGTGTTTCTTCTTTTGTCCATTGTGTTGTCTGTGTTTTTTCTTTTGTCCATTGTGTTGTCTATGTTTCTTCTTTTGTCCATTGTATTGTCTGTGTTTCTTCTTTTGTCCATTGTGTTGTCTGTGTTTCTTCTTCTGTCCATTGTGTTGTCTGTGTTTCTTCTTTTGTGGATTGTGTTGTCTGTGTTTCTTCTTTTGTCCATTGTGTTGTCTGTGTTTCCTCTTTTGTGCATTGTGTTGTCTGTGTTTCTTCTTTTGTGCATTGTATTGTCTGTGTTTCTTCTTTTGTCCATTGTGTTGTCTGTATTTCTTCTTTTGTCCATTGTGTTGTCTTTGTTTCTTCTTTTGTCCATTGTGTTGTCTGTGTTTCTTCTTTTGTCCATTGTGTTGTCTGTGTTTCTTCTTTTGACCATTGTGTTGTCTGTGTTTCTTCTTTTGTCCATTGTGTTGTCTTTGTTTCTTCTTTTGTCCATTCTGTTGTCTGTGTTTCTTCTTTTGTCCATTGTGTTGTCTGTGTTTCTTCTTTTGTCCATTGTGTTGTCTGTGTTTCTTCTTTTGACCATTGTGTTGTCTGTGTTTCTTCTTTTGTCCATTGTGTTGTCTTTGTTTCTTCTTTTGTCCATTCTGTTGTCTGTGTTTCTTCTTTTGTCCATTGTGTTGTCTGTGTTTCTTCTTTTGTCCATTGTGTTGTCTGTGTTTTTTCTTTTGTCCATTGTGTTGTCTATGTTTCTTCTTTTGTCCATTGTATTGTCTGTGTTTCTTCTTTTGTCCATTGTGTTGTCTGTGTTTCTTCTTCTGTCCATTGTGTTGTCTGTGTTTCTTCTTTTGTGCATTGTGTTGTCTGTGTTTCTTCTTTTGTCCATTGTGTTGTCTGTGTTTCCTCTTTTGTGCATTGTGTTGTCTGTGTTTCTTCTTTTGTGCATTGTATTGTCTGTGTTTCTTCTTTTGTCCATTGTGTTGTCTGTATTTCTTCTTTTGTCCATTGTGTTGTCTTTGTTTCTTCTTTTGT
Organism: Bathymodiolus brooksi; assembly: GCA_963680875.1. Taxonomy (NCBI): domain Eukaryota; kingdom Metazoa; phylum Mollusca; class Bivalvia; order Mytilida; family Modiolidae; genus Bathymodiolus; species Bathymodiolus brooksi. The sequence continues at coordinate 13,576,621 of OY804583.1, read as the reverse complement.
CCATTGTGTTGTCTGTGTTTCTTCTTTTGTCCATTGTCTTGTCTGTTTCTTCTTTTGTCCATTGTGTTGTCTGTGTTTCTTCTTTTGTGCATTGTGTTGTCTGTCTTTCTTCTTTTGTGCATTGTGTTGTCTGTGTTTCTTCTTTTGACCATTGTGTTGTCTGTGTTTCTTCTTTTGTCCATTGTGTTGTCTGTGTTTCTTCTTTTGTCCATTGTGTTGTCTGTGTTTCTTCTTTTGTCCATTGTGTTGTCTGTGTTTTTTCTTTTGTCCATTGTGTTGTCTATGTTTCTTCTTTTGTCCATTGTATTGTCTGTGTTTCTTCTTTTGTCCATTGTGTTGTCTGTGTTTCTTCTTCTGTCCATTGTGTTGTCTGTGTTTCTTCTTTTGTGCATTGTGTTGTCTGTGTTTCTTCTTTTGTCCATTGTGTTGTCTGTGTTTCCTCTTTTGTGCATTGTGTTGTCTGTGTTTCTTCTTTTGTGCATTGTATTGTCTGTGTTTCTTCTTTTGTCCATTGTGTTGTCTGTATTTCTTCTTTTGTCCATTGTGTTGTCTTTGTTTCTTCTTTTGTCCATTGTGTTGTCTGTGTTTCTTCTTTTGTCCATTGTGTTGTCTGTTTCTTCTTTTGTCCATTGTGTTGTCTGTGTTTCTTCTTTTGTGCATTGTGTTGTCTGTGTTTCTTCTTTTGTGCATTGTGTTGTCTGTGTTTCTTCTTTTGACCATTGTGTTGTCTGTGTTTCTTCTTTTGTCCATTGTGTTGTCTGTGTTTCTTCTTTTGTCCATTGTGTTGTCTTTGTTTCTTCTTTTGACCATTGTGTTGTCTTTGTTTCTTCTTTTGTCCATTGTGTTGTCTGTGTTTCCTCTTTTGTGCATTGTGTTGTCTGTGTTTCTTCTTTTGTGCATTGTATTGTCTGTGTTTCTTCTTTTGTCCATTGTGTTGTCTGTATTTCTTCTTTTGTCCATTGTGTTGTCTTTGTTTCTTCTTTTGTCCATTGTGTTGTCTGTGTTTCTTCTTTTGTCCATTGTGTTGTCTGTTTCTTCTTTTGTCCATTGTGTTGTCTGTGTTTCTTCTTTTGTGCATTGTGTTGTCTGTGTTTCTTCTTTTGACCATTGTGTTGTCTGTGTTTCTTCTTTTGTCCATTGTGTTGTCTGTGTTTCTTCTTTTGTCCATTGTGTTGTCTGTGTTTCTTCTTTTGTCCATTGTGTTGTCTGTGTTTTTTCTTTTGTCCATTGTGTTGTCTATGTTTCTTCTTTTGTCCATTGTATTGTCTGTGTTTCTTCTTTTGTCCATTGTGTTGTCTGTGTTTCTTCTTCTGTCCATTGTGTTGTCTGTGTTTCTTCTTTTGTGCATTGTGTTGTCTGTGTTTCTTCTTTTGTCCATTGTGTTGTCTGTGTTTCCTCTTTTGTGCATTGTGTTGTCTGTGTTTCTTCTTTTGTGCATTGTATTGTCTGTGTTTCTTCTTTTGTCCATTGTGTTGTCTGTATTTCTTCTTTTGTCCATTGTGTTGTCTTTGTTTCTTCTTTTGTCCATTGTGTTGTCTGTGTTTCTTCTTTTGTCCATTGTGTTGTCTGTTTCTTCTTTTGTCCATTGTGTTGTCTGTGTTTCTTCCTTTGTGCATTGTGTTGTCTGTGTTTCTTCTTTTGTGCATTGTGTTGTCTGTGTTTCTTCTTTTGACCATTGTGTTGTCTGTGTTTCTTCTTTTGTCCATTGTGTTGTCTGTGTTTCTTCTTTTGTCCATTGTGTTGTCTTTGTTTCTTCTTTTGACCATTGTGTTGTCTTTGTTTCTTCTTTTGTCCATTGTGTTGTCTGTGTTTCTTCTTTTGTCCATTGTGTTGTCTGTGTTTCTTCTTTTGTCCATTGTGTTGTCTGTGTTTCTTCTTTTGTCCATTGTATTGTCTGTGTTTCTTCTTTTGTCCATTGTGTTGTCTGTGTTTCTTCTTCTGTCCATTGTGTTGTCTGTGTTTCTTCTTTTGTGCATTGTGTTGTCTGTGTTTCTTCTTTTGTCCATTGTGTTGTCTGTGTTTCCTCTTTTGTGCATTGTGTTGTCTGTGTTTCTTCTTTTGTGCATTGTATTGTCTGTGTTTCTTCTTTTGTCCATTGTGTTGTCTGTATTTCTTCTTTTGTCCATTGTGTTGTCTTTGTTTCTTCTTTTGTCCATTGTGTTGTCTGTGTTTCTTCTTTTGTCCATTGTGTTGTCTGTTTCTTCTTTTGTCCATTGTGTTGTCTGTGTTTCTTCTTTTGTGCATTGTGTTGTCTGTGTTTCTTCTTTTGTGCATTGTGTTGTCTGTGTTTCTTCTTTTGACCATTGTGTTGTCTGTGTTTCTTCTTTTGTCCATTGTGTTGTCTGTGTTTCTTCTTTTGTCCATTGTGTTGTCTGTGTTTCTTCTTTTGTCCATTGTGTTGTCTGTGTTTTTTCTTTTGTCCATTGTGTTGTCTATGTTTCTTCTTTTGTCCATTGTATTGTCTGTGTTTCTTCTTTTGTCCATTGTGTTGTCTGTGTTTCTTCTTCTGTCCATTGTGTTGTCTGTGTTTCTTCTTTTGTCCATTGTGTTGTCTGTTTCTTCTTTTGTCCATTGTGTTGTCTGTGTTTCTTCTTTTGTGCATTGTGTTGTCTGTGTTTCTTCTTTTGTGCATTGTGTTGTCTGTGTTTCTTCTTTTGACCATTGTGTTGTCTGTGTTTCTTCTTTTGTCCATTGTGTTGTCTGTGTTTCTTCTTTTGTCCATTGTGTTGTCTTTGTTTCTTCTTTTGACCATTGTGTTGTCTTTGTTTCTTCTTTTGTCCATTGTGTTGTCTGTGTTTCCTCTTTTGTGCATTGTGTTGTCTGTGTTTCTTCTTTTGTGCATTGTATTGTCTGTGTTTCTTCTTTTGTCCATTGTGTTGTCTGTATTTCTTCTTTTGTCCATTGTGTTGTCTTTGTTTCTTCTTTTGTCCATTGTGTTGTCTGTGTTTCTTCTTTTGTCCATTGTGTTGTCTGTTTCTTCTTTTGTCCATTGTGTTGTCTGTGTTTCTTCTTTTGTGCATTGTGTTGTCTGTGTTTCTTCTTTTGTGCATTGTGTTGTCTGTGTTTCTTCTTTTGACCATTGTGTTGTCTGTGTTTCTTCTTTTGTCCATTGTGTTGTCTGTGTTTCTTCTTTTGTCCATTGTGTTGTCTGTGTTTCTTCTTTTGTCCATTGTGTTGTCTGTGTTTTTTCTTTTGTCCATTGTGTTGTCTATGTTTCTTCTTTTGTCCATTGTATTGTCTGTGTTTCTTCTTTTGTCCATTGTGTTGTCTGTGTTTCTTCTTCTGTCCATTGTGTTGTGTTTTTTTCTTCTTTTGTGCATTGTGTTGTCTGTGTTTCTTCTTTTGTCCATTGTGTTGTCTGTGTTTCTTCTTTTGTCCATTGTGTTGTCTGTTTCTTCTTTTGTCCATTGTGTTGTCTGTGTTTCTTCTTTTGTGCATTGTGTTGTCTGTGTTTCTTCTTTTGTGCATTGTGTTGTCTGTGTTTCTTCTTTTGACCATTGTGTTGTCTGTGTTTCTTCTTTTGTCCATTGTGTTGTCTGTGTTTCTTCTTTTGTCCATTGTGTTGTCTTTGTTTCTTCTTTTGACCATTGTGTTGTCTTTGTTTCTTCTTTTGTCCATTGTGTTGTCTGTGTTTCTTCTTTTGTCCATTGTGTTGTCTGTGTTTCTTCTTTTGTCCATTGTGTTGTCTGTGTTTCTTCTTTTGTCCATTGTGTTGTCTGTGTTTTTTCTTTTGTCCATTGTGTTGTCTATGTTTCTTCTTTTGTCCATTGTATTGTCTGTGTTTCTTCTTTTGTCCATTGTGTTGTCTGTGTTTCTTCTTCTGTCCATTGTGTTGTCTGTGTTTCTTCTTTTGTGCATTGTGTTGTCTGTGTTTCTTCTTTTGTCCATTGTGTTGTCTGTGTTTCCTCTTTTGTGCATTGTGTTGTCTGTGTTTCTTCTTTTGTGCATTGTATTGTCTGTGTTTCTTCTTTTGTCCATTGTGTTGTCTGTATTTCTTCTTTTGTCCATTGTGTTGTCTTTGTTTCTTCTTTTGTCCATTGTGTTGTCTGTGTTTCTTCTTTTGTCCATTGTGTTGTCTGTTTCTTCTTTTGTCCATTGTGTTGTTTGTGTTTCTTCTTTTGTGCATTGTGTTGTCTGTGTTTCTTCTTTTGTGCATTGTGTTGTCTGTGTTTCTTCTTTTGACCATTGTGTTGTCTGTGTTTCTTCTTTTGTCCATTGTGTTGTCTGTTTCTTCTTTTGTCCATTGTGTTGTCTGTGTTTCTTCTTTTGTGCATTGTGTTGTCTGTGTTTCTTCTTTTGTGCATTGTGTTGTCTGTGTTTCTTCTTTTGACCATTGTGTTGTCTGTGTTTCTTCTTTTGTCCATTGTGTTGTCTGTGTTTCTTCTTTTGTCCATTGTGTTGTCTGTGTTTCTTCTTTTGTCCATTGTGTTGTCTGTGTTTTTTCTTTTGTCCATTGTGTTGTCTATGTTTCTTCTTTTGTCCATTGTATTGTCTGTGTTTCTTCTTTTGTCCATTGTGTTGTCTGTGTTTCTTCTTCTGTCCATTGTGTTGTCTGTGTTTCTTCTTTTGTGCATTGTGTTGTCTGTGTTTCTTCTTTTGTCCATTGTGTTGTCTGTGTTTCTTCTTTTGTCCATTGTGTTGTCTGTTTCTTCTTTTGTCCATTGTGTTGTCTGTGTTTCTTCTTTTGTGCATTGTGTTGTCTGTGTTTCTTCTTTTGTGCATTGTGTTGTCTGTGTTTCTTCTTTTGACCATTGTGTTGTCTGTGTTTCTTCTTTTGTCCATTGTGTTGTCTGTGTTTCTTCTTTTGTCCATTGTGTTGTCTTTGTTTCTTCTTTTGACCATTGTGTTGTCTTTGTTTCTTCTTTTGTCCATTGTGTTGTCTGTGTTTCTTCTTTTGTCCATTGTGTTGTCTGTGTTTCTTCTTTTGTCCATTGTGTTGTCTGTGTTTCTTCTTTTGTCCATTGTGTTGTCTGTGTTTTTTCTTTTGTCCATTGTGTTGTCTATGTTTCTTCTTTTGTCCATTGTATTGTCTGTGTTTCTTCTTTTGTCCATTGTGTTGTCTGTGTTTCTTCTTCTGTCCATTGTGTTGTCTGTGTTTCTTCTTTTGTGCATTGTGTTGTCTGTGTTTCTTCTTTTGTCCATTGTGTTGTCTGTGTTTCCTCTTTTGTGCATTGTGTTGTCTGTGTTTCTTCTTTTGTGCATTGTATTGTCTGTGTTTCTTCTTTTGTCCATTGTGTTGTCTGTATTTCTTCTTTTGTCCATTGTGTTGTCTTTGTTTCTTCTTTTGTCCATTGTGTTGTCTGTGTTTCTTCTTTTGTCCATTGTGTTGTCTGTTTCTTCTTTTGTCCATTGTGTTGTCTGTGTTTCTTCTTTTGTGCATTGTGTTGTCTGTGTTTCTTCTTTTGTGCATTGTGTTGTCTGTGTTTCTTCTTTTGACCATTGTGTTGTCTGTGTTTCTTCTTTTGTCCATTGTGTTGTCTGTGTTTCTTCTTTTGTCCATTGTGTTGTCTGTGTTTCTTCTTTTGTCCATTGTGTTGTCTGTGTTTTTTCTTTTGTCCATTGTGTTGTCTATGTTTCTTCTTTTGTCCATTGTATTGTCTGTGTTTCTTCTTTTGTCCATTGTGTTGTCTGTGTTTCTTCTTCTGTCCATTGTGTTGTCTGTGTTTCTTCTTTTGTCCATTGTGTTGTCTGTTTCTTCTTTTGTCCATTGTGTTGTCTGTGTTTCTTCTTTTGTGCATTGTGTTGTCTGTGTTTCTTCTTTTGTGCATTGTGTTGTCTGTGTTTCTTCTTTTGACCATTGTGTTGTCTGTGTTTCTTCTTTTGTCCATTGTGTTGTCTGTGTTTCTTCTTTTGTCCATTGTGTTGTCTGTGTTTCTTCTTTTGTCCATTGTGTTGTCTGTGTTTCTTCTTTTGTCCATTGTGTTGTCTGTGTTTTTTCTTTTGTCCATTGTGTTGTCTATGTTTCTTCTTTTGTCCATTGTATTGTCTGTGTTTCTTCTTTTGTCCATTGTGTTGTCTGTGTTTCTTCTTCTGTCCATTGTGTTGTCTGTGTTTCTTCTTTTGTGCATTGTGTTGTCTGTGTTTCTTCTTTTGTCCATTGTGTTGTCTGTGTGTCCTCTTTTGTGCATTGTGTTGTCTGTGTTTCTTCTTTTGTGCATTGTATTGTCTGTGTTTCTTCTTTTGTCCATTGTGTTGTCTGTATTTCTTCTTTTGTCCATTGTGTTGTCTTTGTTTCTTCTTTTGTCCATTGTGTTGTCTGTGTTTCTTCTTTTGTCCATTGTGTTGTCTGTGTTTCTTCTTTTGACCATTGTGTTGTCTGTGTTTCTTCTTTTGTCCATTGTGTTGTCTTTGTTTCTTCTTTTGTCCATTCTGTTGTCTGTGTTTCTTCTTTTGTCCATTGTGTTGTCTGTGTTTCTTCTTTTGTCCATTGTGTTGTCTGTGTTTCTTCTTTTGACCATTGTGTTGTCTGTGTTTCTTCTTTTGTCCATTGTGTTGTCTTTGTTTCTTCTTTTGTCCATTCTGTTGTCTGTGTTTCTTCTTTTGTCCATTGTGTTGTCTGTGTTTCTTCTTTTGTCCATTGTGTTGTCTGTGTTTTTTCTTTTGTCCATTGTGTTGTCTATGTTTCTTCTTTTGTCCATTGTATTGTCTGTGTTTCTTCTTTTGTCCATTGTGTTGTCTGTGTTTCTTCTTCTGTCCATTGTGTTGTCTGTGTTTCTTCTTTTGTGCATTGTGTTGTCTGTGTTTCTTCTTTTGTCCATTGTGTTGTCTGTGTTTCCTCTTTTGTGCATTGTGTTGTCTGTGTTTCTTCTTTTGTGCATTGTATTGTCTGTGTTTCTTCTTTTGTCCATTGTGTTGTCTGTATTTCTTCTTTTGTCCATTGTGTTGTCTTTGTTTCTTCTTTTGTCCATTGTGTTGTCTGTGTTTCTTCTTTTGTCCATTGTCTTGTCTGTTTCTTCTTTTGTCCATTGTGTTGTCTGTGTTTCTTCTTTTGTGCATTGTGTTGTCTGTCTTTCTTCTTTTGTGCATTGTGTTGTCTGTGTTTCTTCTTTTGACCATTGTGTTGTCTGTGTTTCTTCTTTTGTCCATTGTGTTGTCTGTGTTTCTTCTTTTGTCCATTGTGTTGTCTGTGTTTCTTCTTTTGTCCATTGTGTTGTCTGTGTTTTTTCTTTTGTCCATTGTGTTGTCTATGTTTCTTCTTTTGTCCATTGTATTGTCTGTGTTTCTTCTTTTGTCCATTGTGTTGTCTGTGTTTCTTCTTCTGTCCATTGTGTTGTCTGTGTTTCTTCTTTTGTGCATTGTGTTGTCTGTGTTTCTTCTTTTGTCCATTGTGTTGTCTGTGTTTCCTCTTTTGTGCATTGTGTTGTCTGTGTTTCTTCTTTTGTGCATTGTATTGTCTGTGTTTCTTCTTTTGTCCATTGTGTTGTCTGTATTTCTTCTTTTGTCCATTGTGTTGTCTTTGTTTCTTCTTTTGTCCATTGTGTTGTCTGTGTTTCTTCTTTTGTCCATTGTGTTGTCTGTTTCTTCTTTTGTCCATTGTGTTGTCTGTGTTTCTTCTTTTGTGCATTGTGTTGTCTGTGTTTCTTCTTTTGTGCATTGTGTTGTCTGTGTTTCTTCTTTTGACCATTGTGTTGTCTGTGTTTCTTCTTTTGTCCATTGTGTTGTCTGTGTTTCTTCTTTTGTCCATTGTGTTGTCTTTGTTTCTTCTTTTGACCATTGTGTTGTCTTTGTTTCTTCTTTTGTCCATTGTGTTGTCTGTTTCTTCTTTTGTCCATTGTGTTGTCTGTGTTTCTTCTTTTGTGCATTGTGTTGTCTGTGTTTCTTCTTTTGTGCATTGTGTTGTCTGTGTTTCTTCTTTTGACCATTGTGTTGTCTGTGTTTCTTCTTTTGTCCATTGTGTTGTCTGTGTTTCTTCTTTTGTCCATTGTGTTGTCTGTGTTTCTTCTTTTGTCCATTGTGTTGTCTGTGTTTTTTCTTTTGTCCATTGTGTTGTCTATGTTTCTTCTTTTGTCCATTGTATTGTCTGTGTTTCTTCTTTTGTCCATTGTGTTGTCTGTGTTTCTTCTTCTGTCCATTGTGTTGTCTGTGTTTCTTCTTTTGTGCATTGTGTTGTCTGTGTTTCTTCTTTTGTCCATTGTGTTGTCTGTGTTTCTTCTTTTGTCCATTGTGTTGTCTGTTTCTTCTTTTGTCCATTGTGTTGTCTGTGTTTCTTCTTTTGTGCATTGTGTTGTCTGTGTTTCTTCTTTTGTGCATTGTGTTGTCTGTGTTTCTTCTTTTGACCATTGTGTTGTCTGTGTTTCTTCTTTTGTCCATTGTGTTGTCTGTGTTTCTTCTTTTGTCCATTGTGTTGTCTTTGTTTCTTCTTTTGACCATTGTGTTGTCTTTGTTTCTTCTTTTGTCCATTGTGTTGTCTGTGTTTCTTCTTTTGTCCATTGTGTTGTCTGTGTTTCTTCTTTTGTCCATTGTGTTGTCTGTGTTTCTTCTTTTGTCCATTGTGTTGTCTGTGTTTTTTCTTTTGTCCATTGTGTTGTCTATGTTTCTTCTTTTGTCCATTGTATTGTCTGTGTTTCTTCTTTTGTCCATTGTGTTGTCTGTGTTTCTTCTTCTGTCCATTGTGTTGTCTGTGTTTCTTCTTTTGTGCATTGTGTTGTCTGTGTTTCTTCTTTTGTCCATTGTGTTGTCTGTGTTTCCTCTTTTGTGCATTGTGTTGTCTGTGTTTCTTCTTTTGTGCATTGTATTGTCTGTGTTTCTTCTTTTGTCCATTGTGTTGTCTGTATTTCTTCTTTTGTCCATTGTGTTGTCTTTGTTTCTTCTTTTGTCCATTGTGTTGTCTGTGTTTCTTCTTTTGTCCATTGTGTTGTCTGTTTCTTCTTTTGTCCATTGTGTTGTCTGTGTTTCTTCTTTTGTGCATTGTGTTGTCTGTGTTTCTTCTTTTGTGCATTGTGTTGTCTGTGTTTCTTCTTTTGACCATTGTGTTGTCTGTGTTTCTTCTTTTGTCCATTGTGTTGTCTGTGTTTCTTCTTTTGTCCATTGTGTTGTCTGTGTTTCTTCTTTTGTCCATTGTGTTGTCTGTGTTTTTTCTTTTGTCCATTGTGTTGTCTATGTTTCTTCTTTTGTCCATTGTATTGTCTGTGTTTCTTCTTTTGTCCATTGTGTTGTCTGTGTTTCTTCTTCTGTCCATTGTGTTGTCTGTGTTTCTTCTTTTGTCCATTGTGTTGTCTGTTTCTTCTTTTGTCCATTGTGTTGTCTGTGTTTCTTCTTTTGTGCATTGTGTTGTCTGTGTTTCTTCTTTTGTGCATTGTGTTGTCTGTGTTTCTTCTTTTGACCATTGTGTTGTCTGTGTTTCTTCTTTTGTCCATTGTGTTGTCTGTGTTTCTTCTTTTGTCCATTGTGTTGTCTGTGTTTCTTCTTTTGTCCATTGTGTTGTCTGTGTTTCTTCTTTTGTCCATTGTGTTGTCTGTGTTTTTTCTTTTGTCCATTGTGTTGTCTATGTTTCTTCTTTTGTCCATTGTATTGTCTGTGTTTCTTCTTTTGTCCATTGTGTTGTCTGTGTTTCTTCTTCTGTCCATTGTGTTGTCTGTGTTTCTTCTTTTGTGCATTGTGTTGTCTGTGTTTCTTCTTTTGTCCATTGTGTTGTCTGTGTTTCCTCTTTTGTGCATTGTGTTGTCTGTGTTTCTTCTTTTGTGCATTGTATTGTCTGTGTTTCTTCTTTTGTCCATTGTGTTGTCTGTATTTCTTCTTTTGTCCATTGTGTTGTCTTTGTTTCTTCTTTTGTCCATTGTGTTGTCTGTGTTTCTTCTTTTGTCCATTGTGTTGTCTGTGTTTCTTCTTTTGACCATTGTGTTGTCTGTGTTTCTTCTTTTGTCCATTGTGTTGTCTTTGTTTCTTCTTTTGTCCATTCTGTTGTCTGTGTTTCTTCTTTTGTCCATTGTGTTGTCTGTGTTTCTTCTTTTGTCCATTGTGTTGTCTGTGTTTCTTCTTTTGACCATTGTGTTGTCTGTGTTTCTTCTTTTGTCCATTGTGTTGTCTTTGTTTCTTCTTTTGTCCATTCTGTTGTCTGTGTTTCTTCTTTTGTCCATTGTGTTGTCTGTGTTTCTTCTTTTGTCCATTGTGTTGTCTGTGTTTTTTCTTTTGTCCATTGTGTTGTCTATGTTTCTTCTTTTGTCCATTGTATTGTCTGTGTTTCTTCTTTTGTCCATTGTGTTGTCTGTGTTTCTTCTTCTGTCCATTGTGTTGTCTGTGTTTCTTCTTTTGTGCATTGTGTTGTCTGTGTTTCTTCTTTTGTCCATTGTGTTGTCTGTGTTTCCTCTTTTGTGCATTGTGTTGTCTGTGTTTCTTCTTTTGTGCATTGTATTGTCTGTGTTTCTTCTTTTGTCCATTGTGTTGTCTGTATTTCTTCTTTTGTCCATTGTGTTGTCTTTGTTTCTTCTTTTGTCCATTGTGTTGTCTGTGTTTCTTCTTTTGTCCATTGTCTTGTCTGTTTCTTCTTTTGTCCATTGTGTTGTCTGTGTTTCTTCTTTTGTGCATTGTGTTGTCTGTCTTTCTTCTTTTGTGCATTGTGTTGTCTGTGTTTCTTCTTTTGACCATTGTGTTGTCTGTGTTTCTTCTTTTGTCCATTGTGTTGTCTGTGTTTCTTCTTTTGTCCATTGTGTTGTCTGTGTTTCTTCTTTTGTCCATTGTGTTGTCTGTGTTTTTTCTTTTGTCCATTGTGTTGTCTATGTTTCTTCTTTTGTCCATTGTATTGTCTGTGTTTCTTCTTTTGTCCATTGTGTTGTCTGTGTTTCTTCTTCTGTCCATTGTGTTGTCTGTGTTTCTTCTTTTGTGCATTGTGTTGTCTGTGTTTCTTCTTTTGTCCATTGTGTTGTCTGTGTTTCCTCTTTTGTGCATTGTGTTGTCTGTGTTTCTTCTTTTGTGCATTGTATTGTCTGTGTTTCTTCTTTTGTCCATTGTGTTGTCTGTATTTCTTCTTTTGTCCATTGTGTTGTCTTTGTTTCTTCTTTTGTCCATTGTGTTGTCTGTGTTTCTTCTTTTGTCCATTGTGTTGTCTGTTTCTTCTTTTGTCCATTGTGTTGTCTGTGTTTCTTCTTTTGTGCATTGTGTTGTCTGTGTTTCTTCTTTTGTGCATTGTGTTGTCTGTGTTTCTTCTTTTGACCATTGTGTTGTCTGTGTTTCTTCTTTTGTCCATTGTGTTGTCTGTGTTTCTTCTTTTGTCCATTGTGTTGTCTTTGTTTCTTCTTTTGACCATTGTGTTGTCTTTGTTTCTTCTTTTGTCCATTGTGTTGTCTGTTTCTTCTTTTGTCCATTGTGTTGTCTGTGTTTCTTCTTTTGTGCATTGTGTTGTCTGTGTTTCTTCTTTTGTGCATTGTGTTGTCTGTGTTTCTTCTTTTGACCATTGTGTTGTCTGTGTTTCTTCTTTTGTCCATTGTGTTGTCTGTGTTTCTTCTTTTGTCCATTGTGTTGTCTGTGTTTCTTCTTTTGTCCATTGTGTTGTCTGTGTTTTTTCTTTTGTCCATTGTGTTGTCTATGTTTCTTCTTTTGTCCATTGTATTGTCTGTGTTTCTTCTTTTGTCCATTGTGTTGTCTGTGTTTCTTCTTCTGTCCATTGTGTTGTCTGTGTTTCTTCTTTTGTGCATTGTGTTGTCTGTGTTTCTTCTTTTGTCCATTGTGTTGTCTGTGTTTCTTCTTTTGTCCATTGTGTTGTCTGTTTCTTCTTTTGTCCATTGTGTTGTCTGTGTTTCTTCTTTTGTGCATTGTGTTGTCTGTGTTTCTTCTTTTGTGCATTGTGTTGTCTGTGTTTCTTCTTTTGACCATTGTGTTGTCTGTGTTTCTTCTTTTGTCCATTGTGTTGTCTGTGTTTCTTCTTTTGTCCATTGTGTTGTCTTTGTTTCTTCTTTTGACCATTGTGTTGTCTTTGTTTCTTCTTTTGTCCATTGTGTTGTCTGTGTTTCTTCTTTTGTCCATTGTGTTGTCTGTGTTTCTTCTTTTGTCCATTGTGTTGTCTGTGTTTCTTCTTTTGTCCATTGTGTTGTCTGTGTTTTTTCTTTTGTCCATTGTGTTGTCTATGTTTCTTCTTTTGTCCATTGTATTGTCTGTGTTTCTTCTTTTGTCCATTGTGTTGTCTGTGTTTCTTCTTCTGTCCATTGTGTTGTCTGTGTTTCTTCTTTTGTGCATTGTGTTGTCTGTGTTTCTTCTTTTGTCCATTGTGTTGTCTGTGTTTCCTCTTTTGTGCATTGTGTTGTCTGTGTTTCTTCTTTTGTGCATTGTATTGTCTGTGTTTCTTCTTTTGTCCATTGTGTTGTCTGTATTTCTTCTTTTGTCCATTGTGTTGTCTTTGTTTCTTCTTTTGTCCATTGTGTTGTCTGTGTTTCTTCTTTTGTCCATTGTGTTGTCTGTTTCTTCTTTTGTCCATTGTGTTGTCTGTGTTTCTTCTTTTGTGCATTGTGTTGTCTGTGTTTCTTCTTTTGTGCATTGTGTTGTCTGTGTTTCTTCTTTTGACCATTGTGTTGTCTGTGTTTCTTCTTTTGTCCATTGTGTTGTCTGTGTTTCTTCTTTTGTCCATTGTGTTGTCTGTGTTTCTTCTTTTGTCCATTGTGTTGTCTGTGTTTTTTCTTTTGTCCATTGTGTTGTCTATGTTTCTTCTTTTGTCCATTGTATTGTCTGTGTTTCTTCTTTTGTCCATTGTGTTGTCTGTGTTTCTTCTTCTGTCCATTGTGTTGTCTGTGTTTCTTCTTTTGTCCATTGTGTTGTCTGTTTCTTCTTTTGTCCATTGTGTTGTCTGTGTTTCTTCTTTTGTGCATTGTGTTGTCTGTGTTTCTTCTTTTGTGCATTGTGTTGTCTGTGTTTCTTCTTTTGACCATTGTGTTGTCTGTGTTTCTTCTTTTGTCCATTGTGTTGTCTGTGTTTCTTCTTTTGTCCATTGTGTTGTCTGTGTTTCTTCTTTTGTCCATTGTGTTGTCTGTGTTTCTTCTTTTGTCCATTGTGTTGTCTGTGTTTTTTCTTTTGTCCATTGTGTTGTCTATGTTTCTTCTTTTGTCCATTGTATTGTCTGTGTTTCTTCTTTTGTCCATTGTGTTGTCTGTGTTTCTTCTTCTGTCCATTGTGTTGTCTGTGTTTCTTCTTTTGTGCATTGTGTTGTCTGTGTTTCTTCTTTTGTCCATTGTGTTGTCTGTGTTTCCTCTTTTGTGCATTGTGTTGTCTGTGTTTCTTCTTTTGTGCATTGTATTGTCTGTGTTTCTTCTTTTGTCCATTGTGTTGTCTGTATTTCTTCTTTTGTCCATTGTGTTGTCTTTGTTTCTTCTTTTGTCCATTGTGTTGTCTGTGTTTCTTCTTTTGTCCATTGTGTTGTCTGTGTTTCTTCTTTTGACCATTGTGTTGTCTGTGTTTCTTCTTTTGTCCATTGTGTTGTCTTTGTTTCTTCTTTTGTCCATTCTGTTGTCTGTGTTTCTTCTTTTGTCCATTGTGTTGTCTGTGTTTCTTCTTTTGTCCATTGTGTTGTCTGTGTTTCTTCTTTTGACCATTGTGTTGTCTGTGTTTCTTCTTTTGTCCATTGTGTTGTCTTTGTTTCTTCTTTTGTCCATTCTGTTGTCTGTGTTTCTTCTTTTGTCCATTGTGTTGTCTGTGTTTCTTCTTTTGTCCATTGTGTTGTCTGTGTTTTTTCTTTTGTCCATTGTGTTGTCTATGTTTCTTCTTTTGTCCATTGTATTGTCTGTGTTTCTTCTTTTGTCCATTGTGTTGTCTGTGTTTCTTCTTCTGTCCATTGTGTTGTCTGTGTTTCTTCTTTTGTGCATTGTGTTGTCTGTGTTTCTTCTTTTGTCCATTGTGTTGTCTGTGTTTCCTCTTTTGTGCATTGTGTTGTCTGTGTTTCTTCTTTTGTGCATTGTATTGTCTGTGTTTCTTCTTTTGTCCATTGTGTTGTCTGTATTTCTTCTTTTGTCCATTGTGTTGTCTTTGTTTCTTCTTTTGTCCATTGTGTTGTCTGTGTTTCTTCTTTTGTCCATTGTCTTGTCTGTTTCTTCTTTTGTCCATTGTGTTGTCTGTGTTTCTTCTTTTGTGCATTGTGTTGTCTGTCTTTCTTCTTTTGTGCATTGTGTTGTCTGTGTTTCTTCTTTTGACCATTGTGTTGTCTGTGTTTCTTCTTTTGTCCATTGTGTTGTCTGTGTTTCTTCTTTTGTCCATTGTGTTGTCTGTGTTTCTTCTTTTGTCCATTGTGTTGTCTGTGTTTTTTCTTTTGTCCATTGTGTTGTCTATGTTTCTTCTTTTGTCCATTGTATTGTCTGTGTTTCTTCTTTTGTCCATTGTGTTGTCTGTGTTTCTTCTTCTGTCCATTGTGTTGTCTGTGTTTCTTCTTTTGTGCATTGTGTTGTCTGTGTTTCTTCTTTTGTCCATTGTGTTGTCTGTGTTTCCTCTTTTGTGCATTGTGTTGTCTGTGTTTCTTCTTTTGTGCATTGTATTGTCTGTGTTTCTTCTTTTGTCCATTGTGTTGTCTGTATTTCTTCTTTTGTCCATTGTGTTGTCTTTGTTTCTTCTTTTGTCCATTGTGTTGTCTGTGTTTCTTCTTTTGTCCATTGTGTTGTCTGTTTCTTCTTTTGTCCATTGTGTTGTCTGTGTTTCTTCTTTTGTGCATTGTGTTGTCTGTGTTTCTTCTTTTGTGCATTGTGTTGTCTGTGTTTCTTCTTTTGACCATTGTGTTGTCTGTGTTTCTTCTTTTGTCCATTGTGTTGTCTGTGTTTCTTCTTTTGTCCATTGTGTTGTCTTTGTTTCTTCTTTTGACCATTGTGTTGTCTTTGTTTCTTCTTTTGTCCATTGTGTTGTCTGTGTTTCCTCTTTTGTGCATTGTGTTGTCTGTGTTTCTTCTTTTGTGCATTGTATTGTCTGTGTTTCTTCTTTTGTCCATTGTGTTGTCTGTATTTCTTCTTTTGTCCATTGTGTTGTCTTTGTTTCTTCTTTTGTCCATTGTGTTGTCTGTGTTTCTTCTTTTGTCCATTGCGTTGTCTGTTTCTTCTTTTGTCCATTGTGTTGTCTGTGTTTCTTCTTTTGTGCATTGTGTTGTCTGTGTTTCTTCTTTTGACCATTGTGTTGTCTGTGTTTCTTCTTTTGTCCATTGTGTTGTCTGTGTTTCTTCTTTTGTCCATTGTGTTGTCTGTGTTTCTTCTTTTGTCCATTGTGTTGTCTGTGTTTTTTCTTTTGTCCATTGTGTTGTCTATGTTTCTTCTTTTGTCCATTGTATTGTCTGTGTTTCTTCTTTTGTCCATTGTGTTGTCTGTGTTTCTTCTTCTGTCCATTGTGTTGTCTGTGTTTCTTCTTTTGTGCATTGTGTTGTCTGTGTTTCTTCTTTTGTCCATTGTGTTGTCTGTGTTTCCTCTTTTGTGCATTGTGTTGTCTGTGTTTCTTCTTTTGTGCATTGTATTGTCTGTGTTTCTTCTTTTGTCCATTGTGTTGTCTGTATTTCTTCTTTTGTCCATTGTGTTGTCTTTGTTTCTTCTTTTGTCCATTGTGTTGTCTGTGTTTCTTCTTTTGTCCATTGTGTTGTCTGTTTCTTCTTTTGTCCATTGTGTTGTCTGTGTTTCTTCCTTTGTGCATTGTGTTGTCTGTGTTTCTTCTTTTGTGCATTGTGTTGTCTGTGTTTCTTCTTTTGACCATTGTGTTGTCTGTGTTTCTTCTTTTGTCCATTGTGTTGTCTGTGTTTCTTCTTTTGTCCATTGTGTTGTCTTTGTTTCTTCTTTTGACCATTGTGTTGTCTTTGTTTCTTCTTTTGTCCATTGTGTTGTCTGTGTTTCTTCTTTTGTCCATTGTGTTGTCTGTGTTTCTTCTTTTGTCCATTGTGTTGTCTGTGTTTCTTCTTTTGTCCATTGTGTTGTCTGTGTTTTTTCTTTTGTCCATTGTGTTGTCTATGTTTCTTCTTTTGTCCATTGTATTGTCTGTGTTTCTTCTTTTGTCCATTGTGTTGTCTGTGTTTCTTCTTCTGTCCATTGTGTTGTCTGTGTTTCTTCTTTTGTGCATTGTGTTGTCTGTGTTTCTTCTTTTGTCCATTGTGTTGTCTGTGTTTCCTCTTTTGTGCATTGTGTTGTCTGTGTTTCTTCTTTTGTGCATTGTATTGTCTGTGTTTCTTCTTTTGTCCATTGTGTTGTCTGTATTTCTTCTTTTGTCCATTGTGTTGTCTTTGTTTCTTCTTTTGTCCATTGTGTTGTCTGTGTTTCTTCTTTTGTCCATTGTGTTGTCTGTTTCTTCTTTTGTCCATTGTGTTGTCTGTGTTTCTTCTTTTGTGCATTGTGTTGTCTGTGTTTCTTCTTTTGTGCATTGTGTTGTCTGTGTTTCTTCTTTTGACCATTGTGTTGTCTGTGTTTCTTCTTTTGTCCATTGTGTTGTCTGTGTTTCTTCTTTTGTCCATTGTGTTGTCTGTGTTTCTTCTTTTGTCCATTGTGTTGTCTGTGTTTTTTCTTTTGTCCATTGTGTTGTCTATGTTTCTTCTTTTGTCCATTGTATTGTCTGTGTTTCTTCTTTTGTCCATTGTGTTGTCTGTGTTTCTTCTTCTGTCCATTGTGTTGTCTGTGTTTCTTCTTTTGTCCATTGTGTTGTCTGTTTCTTCTTTTGTCCATTGTGTTGTCTGTGTTTCTTCTTTTGTGCATTGTGTTGTCTGTGTTTCTTCTTTTGTGCATTGTGTTGTCTGTGTTTCTTCTTTTGACCATTGTGTTGTCTGTGTTTCTTCTTTTGTCCATTGTGTTGTCTGTGTTTCTTCTTTTGTCCATTGTGTTGTCTTTGTTTCTTCTTTTGACCATTGTGTTGTCTTTGTTTCTTCTTTTGTCCATTGTGTTGTCTGTGTTTCCTCTTTTGTGCATTGTGTTGTCTGTGTTTCTTCTTTTGTGCATTGTATTGTCTGTGTTTCTTCTTTTGTCCATTGTGTTGTCTGTATTTCTTCTTTTGTCCATTGTGTTGTCTTTGTTTCTTCTTTTGTCCATTGTGTTGTCTGTGTTTCTTCTTTTGTCCATTGTGTTGTCTGTTTCTTCTTTTGTCCATTGTGTTGTCTGTGTTTCTTCTTTTGTGCATTGTGTTGTCTGTGTTTCTTCTTTTGTGCATTGTGTTGTCTGTGTTTCTTCTTTTGACCATTGTGTTGTCTGTGTTTCTTCTTTTGTCCATTGTGTTGTCTGTGTTTCTTCTTTTGTCCATTGTGTTGTCTGTGTTTCTTCTTTTGTCCATTGTGTTGTCTGTGTTTTTTCTTTTGTCCATTGTGTTGTCTATGTTTCTTCTTTTGTCCATTGTATTGTCTGTGTTTCTTCTTTTGTCCATTGTGTTGTCTGTGTTTCTTCTTCTGTCCATTGTGTTGTCTGTGTTTCTTCTTTTGTGCATTGTGTTGTCTGTGTTTCTTCTTTTGTCCATTGTGTTGTCTGTGTTTCTTCTTTTGTCCATTGTGTTGTCTGTTTCTTCTTTTGTCCATTGTGTTGTCTGTGTTTCTTCTTTTGTGCATTGTGTTGTCTGTGTTTCTTCTTTTGTGCATTGTGTTGTCTGTGTTTCTTCTTTTGACCATTGTGTTGTCTGTGTTTCTTCTTTTGTCCATTGTGTTGTCTGTGTTTCTTCTTTTGTCCATTGTGTTGTCTTTGTTTCTTCTTTTGACCATTGTGTTGTCTTTGTTTCTTCTTTTGTCCATTGTGTTGTCTGTGTTTCTTCTTTTGTCCATTGTGTTGTCTGTGTTTCTTCTTTTGTCCATTGTGTTGTCTGTGTTTCTTCTTTTGTCCATTGTGTTGTCTGTGTTTTTTCTTTTGTCCATTGTGTTGTCTATGTTTCTTCTTTTGTCCATTGTATTGTCTGTGTTTCTTCTTTTGTCCATTGTGTTGTCTGTGTTTCTTCTTCTGTCCATTGTGTTGTCTGTGTTTCTTCTTTTGTGCATTGTGTTGTCTGTGTTTCTTCTTTTGTCCATTGTGTTGTCTGTGTTTCCTCTTTTGTGCATTGTGTTGTCTGTGTTTCTTCTTTTGTGCATTGTATTGTCTGTGTTTCTTCTTTTGTCCATTGTGTTGTCTGTATTTCTTCTTTTGTCCATTGTGTTGTCTTTGTTTCTTCTTTTGTCCATTGTGTTGTCTGTGTTTCTTCTTTTGTCCATTGTGTTGTCTGTTTCTTCTTTTGTCCATTGTGTTGTTTGTGTTTCTTCTTTTGTGCATTGTGTTGTCTGTGTTTCTTCTTTTGTGCATTGTGTTGTCTGTGTTTCTTCTTTTGACCATTGTGTTGTCTGTGTTTCTTCTTTTGTCCATTGTGTTGTCTGTGTTTCTTCTTTTGTCCATTGTGTTGTCTGTGTTTCTTCTTTTGTCCATTGTGTTGTCTGTGTTTTTTCTTTTGTCCATTGTGTTGTCTATGTTTCTTCTTTTGTCCATTGTATTGTCTGTGTTTCTTCTTTTGTCCATTGTGTTGTCTGTGTTTCTTCTTCTGTCCATTGTGTTGTCTGTGTTTCTTCTTTTGTCCATTGTGTTGTCTGTTTCTTCTTTTGTCCATTGTGTTGTCTGTGTTTCTTCTTTTGTGCATTGTGTTGTCTGTGTTTCTTCTTTTGTGCATTGTGTTGTCTGTGTTTCTTCTTTTGTCCATTGTGTTGTCTGTGTTTCTTCTTTTGTCCATTGTGTTGTCTTTGTTTCTTCTTTTGACCATTGTGTTGTCTTTGTTTCTTCTTTTGTCCATTGTGTTGTCTGTGTTTCTTCTTTTGTCCATTGTGTTGTCTGTGTTTCTTCTTTTGTCCATTGTTTTGTCTGTGTTTCTTCTTTTGTCCATTGTGTTGTCTGTGTTTTTTCTTTTGTCCATTGTGTTGTCTATGTTTCTTCTTTTGTCCATTGTATTGTCTGTGTTTCTTCTTTTGTCCATTGTGTTGTCTGTGTTTCTTCTTCTGTCCATTGTGTTGTCTGTGTTTCTTCTTTTGTGCATTGTGTTGTCTGTGTTTCTTCTTTTGTCCATTGTGTTGTCTGTGTTTCTTCTTTTGACCATTGTGTTGTCTGTGTTTCTTCTTTTGTCCATTGTGTTGTCTGTGTTTCTTCTTTTGTCCATTGTGTTGTCTTTGTTTCTTCTTTTGACCATTGTGTTGTCTTTGTTTCTTCTTTTGTCCATTGTGTTGTCTGTGTTTCCTCTTTTGTGCATTGTGTTGTCTGTGTTTCTTCTTTTGTGCATTGTATTGTCTGTGTTTCTTCTTTTGTCCATTGTGTTGTCTGTATTTCTTCTTTTGTCCATTGTGTTGTCTTTGTTTCTTCTTTTGTCCATTGTGTTGTCTGTGTTTCTTCTTTTGTCCATTGTGTTGTCTGTTTCTTCTTTTGTCCATTGTGTTGTCTGTGTTTCTTCTTTTGTGCATTGTGTTGTCTGTGTTTCTTCTTTTGTGCATTGTGTTGTCTGTGTTTCTTCTTTTGACCATTGTGTTGTCTGTGTTTCTTCTTTTGTCCATTGTGTTGTCTGTGTTTCTTCTTTTGTCCATTGTGTTGTCTGTGTTTCTTCTTTTGTCCATTGTGTTGTCTGTGTTTTTTCTTTTGTCCATTGTGTTGTCTATGTTTCTTCTTTTGTCCATTGTATTGTCTGTGTTTCTTCTTTTGTCCATTGTGTTGTCTGTGTTTCTTCTTCTGTCCATTGTGTTGTCTGTGTTTCTTCTTTTGTGCATTGTGTTGTCTGTGTTTCTTCTTTTGTCCATTGTGTTGTCTGTGTTTCCTCTTTTGTGCATTGTGTTGTCTGTGTTTCTTCTTTTGTGCATTGTATTGTCTGTGTTTCTTCTTTTGTCCATTGTGTTGTCTGTATTTCTTCTTTTGTCCATTGTGTTGTCTTTGTTTCTTCTTTTGTCCATTGTGTTGTCTGTGTTTCTTCTTTTGTCCATTGTGTTGTCTGTTTCTTCTTTTGTCCATTGTGTTGTCTGTGTTTCTTCTTTTGTGCATTGTGTTGTCTGTGTTTCTTCTTTTGTGCATTGTGTTGTCTGTGTTTCTTCTTTTGACCATTGTGTTGTCTGTGTTTCTTCTTTTGTCCATTGTGTTGTCTGTGTTTCTTCTTTTGTCCATTGTGTTGTCTTTGTTTCTTCTTTTGACCATTGTGTTGTCTTTGTTTCTTCTTTTGTCCATTGTGTTGTCTGTGTTTCTTCTTTTGTCCATTGTGTTGTCTGTGTTTCTTCTTTTGTCCATTGTGTTGTCTGTGTTTCTTCTTTTGTCCATTGTGTTGTCTGTGTTTTTTCTTTTGTCCATTGTGTTGTCTATGTTTCTTCTTTTGTCCATTGTATTGTCTGTGTTTCTTCTTTTGTCCATTGTGTTGTCTGTGTTTCTTCTTCTGTCCATTGTGTTGTCTGTGTTTCTTCTTTTGTGCATTGTGTTGTCTGTGTTTCTTCTTTTGTCCATTGTGTTGTCTGTGTTTCCTCTTTTGTGCATTGTGTTGTCTGTGTTTCTTCTTTTGTGCATTGTATTGTCTGTGTTTCTTCTTTTGTCCATTGTGTTGTCTGTATTTCTTCTTTTGTCCATTGTGTTGTCTTTGTTTCTTCTTTTGTCCATTGTGTTGTCTGTGTTTCTTCTTTTGTCCATTGTGTTGTCTGTTTCTTCTTTTGTCCATTGTGTTGTCTGTGTTTCTTCTTTTGTGCATTGTGTTGTCTGTGTTTCTTCTTTTGTGCATTGTGTTGTCTGTGTTTCTTCTTTTGACCATTGTGTTGTCTGTGTTTCTTCTTTTGTCCATTGTGTTGTCTGTGTTTCTTCTTTTGTCCATTGTGTTGTCTGTGTTTCTTCTTTTGTCCATTGTGTTGTCTGTGTTTTTTCTTTTGTCCATTGTGTTGTCTATGTTTCTTCTTTTGTCCATTGTATTGTCTGTGTTTCTTCTTTTGTCCATTGTGTTGTCTGTGTTTCTTCTTCTGTCCATTGTGTTGTCTGTGTTTCTTCTTTTGTGCATTGTGTTGTCTGTGTTTCTTCTTTTGTCCATTGTGTTGTCTGTGTTTCCTCTTTTGTGCATTGTGTTGTCTGTGTTTCTTCTTTTGTGCATTGTATTGTCTGTGTTTCTTCTTTTGTCCATTGTGTTGTCTGTATTTCTTCTTTTGTCCATTGTGTTGTCTTTGTTTCTTCTTTTGTCCATTGTGTTGTCTGTGTTTCTTCTTTTGTCCATTGTGTTGTCTGTTTCTTCTTTTGTCCATTGTGTTGTCTGTGTTTCTTCTTTTGTGCATTGTGTTGTCTGTGTTTCTTCTTTTGTGCATTGTGTTGTCTGTGTTTCTTCTTTTGACCATTGTGTTGTCTGTGTTTCTTCTTTTGTCCATTGTGTTGTCTGTGTTTCTTCTTTTGTCCATTGTGTTGTCTTTGTTTCTTCTTTTGACCATTGTGTTGTCTTTGTTTCTTCTTTTTTCCATTGTGTTGTCTGTGTTTCCTCTTTTGTGCATTGTGTTGTCTGTGTTTCTTCTTTTGTGCATTGTATTGTCTGTGTTTCTTCTTTTGTCCATTGTGTTGTCTGTATTTCTTCTTTTGTCCATTGTGTTGTCTTTGTTTCTTCTTTTGTCCATTGTGTTGTCTGTGTTTCTTCTTTTGTCCATTGTGTTGTCTGTTTCTTCTTTTGTCCATTGTGTTGTCTGTGTTTCTTCTTTTGTGCATTGTGTTGTCTGTGTTTCTTCTTTTGTGCATTGTGTTGTCTGTGTTTCTTCTTTTGACCATTGTGTTGTCTGTGTTTCTTCTTTTGTCCATTGTGTTGTCTGTATTTCTTCTTTTGTCCATTGTGTTGTCTTTGTTTCTTCTTTTGTCCATTGTGTTGTCTGTGTTTCTTCTTTTGTCCATTGTGTTGTCTGTTTCTTCTTTTGTCCATTGTGTTGTCTGTGTTTCTTCTTTTGTGCATTGTGTTGTCTGTGTTTCTTCTTTTGTGCATTGTATTGTCTGTGTTTCTTCTTTTGTCCATTGTGTTGTCTGTATTTCTTCTTTTGTCCATTGTGTTGTCTTTGTTTCTTCTTTTGTCCATTGTGTTGTCTGTGTTTCTTCTTTTGTCCATTGTGTTGTCTGTTTCTTCTTTTGTCCATTGTGTTGTCTGTGTTTCTTCTTTTGTGCATTGTGTTGTCTGTGTTTCTTCTTTTGTGCATTGTGTTGTCTGTGTTTCTTCTTTTGACCATTGTGTTGTCTGTGTTTCTTCTTTTGTCCATTGTGTTGTCTGTGTTTCTTCTTTTGTCCATTGTGTTGTCTTTGTTTCTTCTTTTGACCATTGTGTTGTCTTTGTTTCTTCTTTTGTCCATTGTGTTGTCTGTGTTTCCTCTTTTGTGCATTGTGTTGTCTGTGTTTCTTCTTTTGTGCATTGTATTGTCTGTGTTTCTTCTTTTGTCCATTGTGTTGTCTGTATTTCTTCTTTTGTCCATTGTGTTGTCTTTGTTTCTTCTTTTGTCCATTGTGTTGTCTGTGTTTCTTCTTTTGTCCATTGTGTTGTCTGTTTCTTCTTTTGTCCATTGTGTTGTCTGTGTTTCTTCTTTTGTGCATTGTGTTGTCTGTGTTTCTTCTTTTGTGCATTGTGTTGTCTGTGTTTCTTCTTTTGACCATTGTGTTGTCTGTGTTTCTTCTTTTGTCCATTGTGTTGTCTGTGTTTCTTCTTTTGTCCATTGTGTTGTCTGTGTTTCTTCTTTTGTCCATTGTGTTGTCTGTGTTTTTTCTTTTGTCCATTGTGTTGTCTATGTTTCTTCTTTTGTCCATTGTATTGTCTGTGTTTCTTCTTTTGTCCATTGTGTTGTCTGTGTTTCTTCTTCTGTCCATTGTGTTGTCTGTGTTTCTTCTTTTGTGCATTGTGTTGTCTGTGTTTCTTCTTTTGTCCATTGTGTTGTCTGTGTTTCCTCTTTTGTGCATTGTGTTGTCTGTGTTTCTTCTTTTGTGCATTGTATTGTCTGTGTTTCTTCTTTTGTCCATTGTGTTGTCTGTATTTCTTCTTTTGTCCATTGTGTTGTCTTTGTTTCTTCTTTTGTCCATTGTGTTGTCTGTGTTTCTTCTTTTGTCCATTGTGTTGTCTGTTTCTTCTTTTGTCCATTGTGTTGTCTGTGTTTCTTCTTTTGTGCATTGTGTTGTCTGTGTTTCTTCTTTTGTGCATTGTGTTGTCTGTGTTTCTTCTTTTGACCATTGTGTTGTCTGTGTTTCTTCTTTTGTCCATTGTGTTGTCTGTGTTTCTTCTTTTGTCCATTGTGTTGTCTTTGTTTCTTCTTTTGACCATTGTGTTGTCTTTGTTTCTTCTTTTGTCCATTGTGTTGTCTGTGTTTCCTCTTTTGTGCATTGTGTTGTCTGTGTTTCTTCTTTTGTGCATTGTATTGTCTGTGTTTCTTCTTTTGTCCATTGTGTTGTCTGTATTTCTTCTTTT
Organism: Bathymodiolus brooksi; assembly: GCA_963680875.1. NCBI lineage: Eukaryota > Metazoa > Mollusca > Bivalvia > Mytilida > Modiolidae > Bathymodiolus > Bathymodiolus brooksi. The sequence continues at coordinate 13,553,341 of OY804583.1, read as the reverse complement.
GTCCATTGTGTTGTCTTTGTTTCTTCTTTTGTCCATTGTGTTGTCTGTGTTTCTTCTTTTGTCCATTGTGTTGTCTGTTTCTTCTTTTGTCCATTGTGTTGTCTGTGTTTCTTCTTTTGTGCATTGTGTTGTCTGTGTTTCTTCTTTTGTGCATTGTGTTGTCTGTGTTTCTTCTTTTGACCATTGTGTTGTCTGTGTTTCTTCTTTTGTCCATTGTGTTGTCTGTGTTTCTTCTTTTGTCCATTGTGTTGTCTGTGTTTCTTCTTTTGTCCATTGTGTTGTCTGTGTTTTTTCTTTTGTCCATTGTGTTGTCTATGTTTCTTCTTTTGTCCATTGTATTGTCTGTGTTTCTTCTTTTGTCCATTGTGTTGTCTGTGTTTCTTCTTCTGTCCATTGTGTTGTCTGTGTTTCTTCTTTTGTGCATTGTGTTGTCTGTGTTTCTTCTTTTGACCATTGTGTTGTCTGTGTTTCTTCTTTTGTCCATTGTGTTGTCTGTGTTTCTTCTTTTGTCCATTGTGTTGTCTTTGTTTCTTCTTTTGACCATTGTGTTGTCTTTGTTTCTTCTTTTGTCCATTGTGTTGTCTGTGTTTCCTCTTTTGTGCATTGTGTTGTCTGTGTTTCTTCTTTTGTGCATTGTATTGTCTGTGTTTCTTCTTTTGTCCATTGTGTTGTCTGTATTTCTTCTTTTGTCCATTGTGTTGTCTTTGTTTCTTCTTTTGTCCTTTGTGTTGTCTGTGTTTCTTCTTTTGTCCATTGTGTTGTCTGTGTTTTTTCTTTTGTCCATTGTGTTGTCTATGTTTCTTCTTTTGTCCATTGTATTGTCTGTGTTTCTTCTTTTGTCCATTGTGTTGTCTGTGTTTCTTCTTCTGTCCATTGTGTTGTCTGTGTTTCTTCTTTTGTGCATTGTGTTGTCTGTGTTTCTTCTTTTGTCCATTGTGTTGTCTGTGTTTCCTCTTTTGTGCATTGTGTTGTCTGTGTTTCTTCTTTTGTGCATTGTATTGTCTGTGTTTCTTCTTTTGTCCATTGTGTTGTCTGTATTTCTTCTTTTGACCATTGTGTTGTCTTTGTTTCTTCTTTTGTCCATTGTGTTGTCTGTGTTTCTTCTTTTGTCCATTGTGTTGTCTGTTTCTTCTTTTGTCCATTGTGTTGTCTGTGTTTCTTCTTTTGTGCATTGTGTTGTCTGTGTTTCTTCTTTTGTGCATTGTGTTGTCTGTGTTTCTTCTTTTGACCATTGTGTTGTCTGTGTTTCTTCTTTTGTCCATTGTGTTGTCTGTGTTTCTTCTTTTGTCCATTGTGTTGTCTTTGTTTCTTCTTTTGACCATTGTGTTGTCTTTGTTTCTTCTTTTGTCCATTGTGTTGTCTGTGTTTCTTCTTTTGTCCATTGTGTTGTCTGTGTTTTTTCTTTTGTCCATTGTGTTGTCTATGTTTCTTCTTTTGTCCATTGTATTGTCTGTGTTTCTTCTTTTGTCCATTGTGTTGTCTGTGTTTCTTCTTCTGTCCATTGTGTTGTCTGTGTTTCTTCTTTTGTGCATTGTGTTGTCTGTGTTTCTTCTTTTGTCCATTGTGTTGTCTGTGTTTCCTCTTTTGTGCATTGTGTTGTCTGTGTTTCTTCTTTTGTGCATTGTATTGTCTGTGTTTCTTCTTTTGTCCATTGTGTTGTCTGTATTTCTTCTTTTGTCCATTGTGTTGTCTTTGTTTCTTCTTTTGTCCATTGTGTTGTCTGTGTTTCTTCTTTTGTCCATTGTGTTGTCTGTTTCTTCTTTTGTCCATTGTGTTGTCTGTGTTTCTTCTTTTGTGCATTGTGTTGTCTGTGTTTCTTCTTTTGTGCATTGTGTTGTCTGTGTTTCTTCTTTTGACCATTGTGTTGTCTGTGTTTCTTCTTTTGTCCATTGTGTTGTCTGTGTTTCTTCTTTTGTCCATTGTGTTGTCTGTGTTTCTTCTTTTGTCCATTGTGTTGTCTGTGTTTCTTCTTTTGTCCATTGTATTGTCTGTGTTTCTTCTTTTGTCCATTGTGTTGTCTGTGTTTCTTCTTCTGTCCATTGTGTTGTCTGTGTTTCTTCTTTTGTCCATTGTGTTGTCTGTTTCTTCTTTTGTCCATTGTGTTGTCTGTGTTTCTTCTTTTGTGCATTGTGTTGTCTGTGTTTCTTCTTTTGTGCATTGTGTTGTCTGTGTTTCTTCTTTTGACCATTGTGTTGTCTGTGTTTCTTCTTTTGTCCATTGTGTTGTCTGTGTTTCTTCTTTTGTCCATTGTGTTGTCTTTGTTTCTTCTTTTGACCATTGTGTTGTCTTTGTTTCTTCTTTTGTCCATTGTGTTGTCTGTGTTTCCTCTTTTGTGCATTGTGTTGTCTGTGTTTCTTCTTTTGTGCATTGTATTGTCTGTGTTTCTTCTTTTGTCCATTGTGTTGTCTGTATTTCTTCTTTTGTCCATTGTGTTGTCTTTGTTTCTTCTTTTGTCCATTGTGTTGTCTGTGTTTCTTCTTTTGTCCATTGTGTTGTCTGTTTCTTCTTTTGTCCATTGTGTTGTCTGTGTTTCTTCTTTTGTGCATTGTGTTGTCTGTGTTTCTTCTTTTGTGCATTGTGTTGTCTGTGTTTCTTCTTTTGACCATTGTGTTGTCTGTGTTTCTTCTTTTGTCCATTGTGTTGTCTGTGTTTCTTCTTTTGTCCATTGTGTTGTCTGTGTTTCTTCTTTTGTCCATTGTGTTGTCTGTGTTTTTTCTTTTGTCCATTGTGTTGTCTATGTTTCTTCTTTTGTCCATTGTATTGTCTGTGTTTCTTCTTTTGTCCATTGTGTTGTCTGTGTTTCTTCTTCTGTCCATTGTGTTGTCTGTGTTTCTTCTTTTGTGCATTGTGTTGTCTGTGTTTCTTCTTTTGTCCATTGTGTTGTCTGTGTTTCTTCTTTTGTCCATTGTGTTGTCTGTTTCTTCTTTTGTCCATTGTGTTGTCTGTGTTTCTTCTTTTGTGCATTGTGTTGTCTGTGTTTCTTCTTTTGTGCATTGTGTTGTCTGTGTTTCTTCTTTTGACCATTGTGTTGTCTGTGTTTCTTCTTTTGTCCATTGTGTTGTCTGTGTTTCTTCTTTTGTCCATTGTGTTGTCTTTGTTTCTTCTTTTGACCATTGTGTTGTCTTTGTTTCTTCTTTTGTCCATTGTGTTGTCTGTGTTTCTTCTTTTGTCCATTGTGTTGTCTGTGTTTCTTCTTTTGTCCATTGTGTTGTCTGTGTTTCTTCTTTTGTCCATTGTGTTGTCTGTGTTTTTTCTTTTGTCCATTGTGTTGTCTATGTTTCTTCTTTTGTCCATTGTATTGTCTGTGTTTCTTCTTTTGTCCATTGTGTTGTCTGTGTTTCTTCTTCTGTCCATTGTGTTGTCTGTGTTTCTTCTTTTGTGCATTGTGTTGTCTGTGTTTCTTCTTTTGTCCATTGTGTTGTCTGTGTTTCCTCTTTTGTGCATTGTGTTGTCTGTGTTTCTTCTTTTGTGCATTGTATTGTCTGTGTTTCTTCTTTTGTCCATTGTGTTGTCTGTATTTCTTCTTTTGTCCATTGTGTTGTCTTTGTTTCTTCTTTTGTCCATTGTGTTGTCTGTGTTTCTTCTTTTGTCCATTGTGTTGTCTGTTTCTTCTTTTGTCCATTGTGTTGTCTGTGTTTCTTCTTTTGTGCATTGTGTTGTCTGTGTTTCTTCTTTTGTGCATTGTGTTGTCTGTGTTTCTTCTTTTGACCATTGTGTTGTCTGTGTTTCTTCTTTTGTCCATTGTGTTGTCTGTGTTTCTTCTTTTGTCCATTGTGTTGTCTGTGTTTCTTCTTTTGTCCATTGTGTTGTCTGTGTTTTTTCTTTTGTCCATTGTGTTGTCTATGTTTCTTCTTTTGTCCATTGTATTGTCTGTGTTTCTTCTTTTGTCCATTGTGTTGTCTGTGTTTCTTCTTCTGTCCATTGTGTTGTCTGTGTTTCTTCTTTTGTCCATTGTGTTGTCTGTTTCTTCTTTTGTGCATTGTGTTGTCTGTGTTTCTTCTTTTGTGCATTGTGTTGTCTGTGTTTCTTCTTTTGTGCATTGTGTTGTCTGTGTTTCTACTTTTGTCCATTGTGTTGTCTGTGTTTCTTCTTTTGTCCATTGTGTTGTCTTTGTTTCTTCTTTTGACCATTGTGTTGTCTTTGTTTCTTCTTTTGTCCATTGTGTTGTCTGTGTTTCTTCTTTTGTCCATTGTGTTGTCTGTGTTTCTTCTTTTGTCCATTGTGTTGTCTGTGTTTCTTCTTTTGTCCATTGTGTTGTCTGTGTTTTTTCTTTTGTCCATTGTGTTGTCTATGTTTCTTCTTTTGTCCATTGTATTGTCTGTGTTTCTTCTTTTGTCCATTGTGTTGTCTGTGTTTCTTCTTCTGTCCATTGTGTTGTCTGTGTTTCTTCTTTTGTGCATTGTGTTGTCTGTGTTTCTTCTTTTGTCCATTGTGTTGTCTGTGTTTCTTCTTTTGACCATTGTGTTGTCTGTGTTTCTTCTTTTGTCCATTGTGTTGTCTGTGTTTCTTCTTTTGTCCATTGTGTTGTCTTTGTTTCTTCTTTTGACCATTGTGTTGTCTTTGTTTCTTCTTTTGTCCATTGTGTTGTCTGTGTTTCCTCTTTTGTGCATTGTGTTGTCTGTGTTTCTTCTTTTGTGCATTGTATTGTCTGTGTTTCTTCTTTTGTCCATTGTGTTGTCTGTATTTCTTCTTTTGTCCATTGTGTTGTCTTTGTTTCTTCTTTTGTCCATTGTGTTGTCTGTGTTTCTTCTTTTGTCCATTGTGTTGTCTGTTTCTTCTTTTGTCCATTGTGTTGTCTGTGTTTCTTCTTTTGTGCATTGTGTTGTCTGTGTTTCTTCTTTTGTGCATTGTGTTGTCTGTGTTTCTTCTTTTGACCATTGTGTTGTCTGTGTTTCTTCTTTTGTCCATTGTGTTGTCTGTGTTTCTTCTTTTGTCCATTGTGTTGTCTGTGTTTCTTCTTTTGTCCATTGTGTTGTCTGTGTTTTTTCTTTTGTCCATTGTGTTGTCTATGTTTCTTCTTTTGTCCATTGTATTGTCTGTGTTTCTTCTTTTGTCCATTGTGTTGTCTGTGTTTCTTCTTCTGTCCATTGTGTTGTCTGTGTTTCTTCTTTTGTGCATTGTGTTGTCTGTGTTTCTTCTTTTGTCCATTGTGTTGTCTGTGTTTCCTCTTTTGTGCATTGTGTTGTCTGTGTTTCTTCTTTTGTGCATTGTATTGTCTGTGTTTCTTCTTTTGTCCATTGTGTTGTCTGTATTTCTTCTTTTGTCCATTGTGTTGTCTTTGTTTCTTCTTTTGTGCATTGTGTTGTCTGTGTTTCTTCTTTTGACCATTGTGTTGTCTGTGTTTCTTCTTTTGTCCATTGTGTTGTCTGTGTTTCTTCTTTTGTCCATTGTGTTGTCTTTGTTTCTTCTTTTGACCATTGTGTTGTCTTTGTTTCTTCTTTTGTCCATTGTGTTGTCTGTGTTTCTTCTTTTGTCCATTGTGTTGTCTGTGTTTCTTCTTTTGTCCATTGTGTTGTCTGTGTTTCTTCTTTTGTCCATTGTGTTGTCTGTGTTTTTTCTTTTGTCCATTGTGTTGTCTATGTTTCTTCTTTTGTCCATTGTATTGTCTGTGTTTCTTCTTTTGTCCATTGTGTTGTCTGTGTTTCTTCTTCTGTCCATTGTGTTGTCTGTGTTTCTTCTTTTGTGCATTGTGTTGTCTGTGTTTCTTCTTTTGTGCATTGTGTTGTCTGTGTTTCCTCTTTTGTGCATTGTGTTGTCTGTGTTTCTTCTTTTGTGCATTGTATTGTCTGTGTTTCTTCTTTTGTCCATTGTGTTGTCTGTATTTCTTCTTTTGTCCATTGTGTTGTCTTTGTTTCTTCTTTTGTCCATTGTGTTGTCTGTGTTTCTTCTTTTGTCCATTGTGTTGTCTGTTTCTTCTTTTGTCCATTGTGTTGTCTGTGTTTCTTCTTTTGTGCATTGTGTTGTCTGTGTTTCTTCTTTTGTGCATTGTGTTGTCTGTGTTTCTTCTTTTGACCATTGTGTTGTCTGTGTTTCTTCTTTTGTCCATTGTGTTGTCTGTGTTTCTTCTTTTGTCCATTGTGTTGTCTGTGTTTCTTCTTTTGTCCATTGTGTTGTCTGTGTTTTTTCTTTTGTCCATTGTGTTGTCTATGTTTCTTCTTTTGTCCATTGTATTGTCTGTGTTTCTTCTTTTGTCCATTGTGTTGTCTGTGTTTCTTCTTCTGTCCATTGTGTTGTCTGTGTTTCTTCTTTTGTGCATTGTGTTGTCTGTGTTTCTTCTTTTGTCCATTGTGTTGTCTGTGTTTCTTCTTTTGACCATTGTGTTGTCTGTGTTTCTTCTTTTGTCCATTGTGTTGTCTGTTTCTTCTTTTGTCCATTGTGTTGTCTGTGTTTCTTCTTTTGTGCATTGTGTTGTCTGTGTTTCTTCTTTTGTGCATTGTGTTGTCTGTGTTTCTTCTTTTGACCATTGTGTTGTCTGTGTTTCTTCTTTTGTGCATTGTATTGTCTGTGTTTCTTCTTTTGTCCATTGTGTTGTCTGTATTTCTTCTTTTGTCCATTGTGTTGTCTTTGTTTCTTCTTTTGTCCATTGTGTTGTCTGTGTTTCTTCTTTTGTCCATTGTGTTGTCTGTTTCTTCTTTTGTCCATTGTGTTGTCTGTGTTTCTTCTTTTGTCCATTGTGTTGTCTGTGTTTCTTCTTTTGTGCATTGTGTTGTCTGTGTTTCTTCTTTTGACCATTGTGTTGTCTGTGTTTCTTCTTTTGTCCATTGTGTTGTCTGTGTTTCTTCTTTTGTCCATTGTGTTGTCTTTGTTTCTTCTTTTGACCATTGTGTTGTCTTTGTTTCTTCTTTTTTCCATTGTGTTGTCTGTGTTTCCTCTTTTGTGCATTGTGTTGTCTGTGTTTCTTCTTTTGTGCATTGTATTGTCTGTGTTTCTTCTTTTGTCCATTGTGTTGTCTGTATTTCTTCTTTTGTCCATTGTGTTGTCTTTGTTTCTTCTTTTGTCCATTGTGTTGTCTGTGTTTCTTCTTTTGTCCATTGTGTTGTCTGTTTCTTCTTTTGTCCATTGTGTTGTCTGTGTTTCTTCTTTTGTGCATTGTGTTGTCTGTGTTTCTTCTTTTGTGCATTGTGTTGTCTGTGTTTCTTCTTTTGACCATTGTGTTGTCTGTGTTTCTTCTTTTGTCCATTGTGTTGTCTGTATTTCTTCTTTTGTCCATTGTGTTGTCTTTGTTTCTTCTTTTGTCCATTGTGTTGTCTGTGTTTCTTCTTTTGTCCATTGTGTTGTCTGTTTCTTCTTTTGTCCATTGTGTTGTCTGTGTTTCTTCTTTTGTGCATTGTGTTGTCTGTGTTTCTTCTTTTGTGCATTGTATTGTCTGTGTTTCTTCTTTTGTCCATTGTGTTGTCTGTATTTCTTCTTTTGTCCATTGTGTTGTCTTTGTTTCTTCTTTTGTCCATTGTGTTGTCTGTGTTTCTTCTTTTGTCCATTGTGTTGTCTGTTTCTTCTTTTGTCCATTGTGTTGTCTGTGTTTCTTCTTTTGTGCATTGTGTTGTCTGTGTTTCTTCTTTTGTGCATTGTGTTGTCTGTGTTTCTTCTTTTGACCATTGTGTTGTCTGTGTTTCTTCTTTTGTCCATTGTGTTGTCTGTGTTTCTTCTTTTGTCCATTGTGTTGTCTTTGTTTCTTCTTTTGACCATTGTGTTGTCTTTGTTTCTTCGTTTGTCCATTGTGTTGTCTGTGTTTCCTCTTTTGTGCATTGTGTTGTCTGTGTTTCTTCTTTTGTGCATTGTATTGTCTGTGTTTCTTCTTTTGTCCATTGTGTTGTCTGTATTTCTTCTTTTGTCCATTGTGTTGTCTTTGTTTCTTCTTTTGTCCATTGTGTTGTCTGTGTTTCTTCTTTTGTCCATTGTGTTGTCTGTTTCTTCTTTTGTCCATTGTGTTGTCTGTGTTTCTTCTTTTGTGCATTGTGTTGTCTGTGTTTCTTCTTTTGTGCATTGTGTTGTCTGTGTTTCTTCTTTTGACCATTGTGTTGTCTGTGTTTCTTCTTTTGTCCATTGTGTTGTCTGTGTTTCTTCTTTTGTCCATTGTGTTGTCTGTGTTTCTTCTTTTGTCCATTGTGTTGTCTGTGTTTTTTCTTTTGTCCATTGTGTTGTCTATGTTTCTTCTTTTGTCCATTGTATTGTCTGTGTTTCTTCTTTTGTCCATTGTGTTGTCTGTGTTTCTTCTTCTGTGCATTGTGTTGTCTGTGTTTCTTCTTTTGTCCATTGTGTTGTCTGTGTTTCCTCTTTTGTGCATTGTGTTGTCTGTGTTTCTTCTTTTGTGCATTGTATTGTCTGTGTTTCTTCTTTTGTCCATTGTGTTGTCTTTGTTTCTTCTTTTGTCCATTGTGTTGTCTGTGTTTCTTCTTTTGTCCATTGTGTTGTCTGTTTCTTCTTTTGTCCATTGTGTTGTCTGTGTTTCTTCTTTTGTGCATTGTGTTGTCTGTGTTTCTTCTTTTGTGCATTGTGTTGTCTGTGTTTCTTCTTTTGACCATTGTGTTGTCTGTGTTTCTTCTTTTGTCCATTGTGTTGTCTGTGTTTCTTCTTTTGTCCATTGTGTTGTCTTTGTTTCTTCTTTTGACCATTGTGTTGTCTTTGTTTCTTCTTTTGTCCATTGTGTTGTCTGTGTTTCCTCTTTTGTGCATTGTGTTGTCTGTGTTTCTTCTTTTGTGCATTGTATTGTCTGTGTTTCTTCTTTTGTGCATTGTGTTGTCTGTATTTCTTCTTTTGTCCATTGTGTTGTCTGTATTTCTTCTTTTGTCCATTGTGTTGTCTTTGTTTCTTCTTTTGTCCATTGTGTTGTCTGTTTCTTCTTTTGTGCATTGTGTTGTCTGTGTTTCTTCTTTTGTGCATTGTGTTGTCTGTGTTTCTTCTTTTGTGCATTGTGTTGTCTGTGTTTCTTCTTTTGTGCATTGTGTTGTCTGTGTTTCTTCTTTTGACCATTGTGTTGTCTGTGTTTCTTCTTTTGTCCATTGTGTTGTCTGTGTTTCTTCTTTTGTCCATTGTGTTGTCTTTGTTTCTTCTTTTGACCATTGTGTTGTCTTTGTTTCTTCTTTTGTCCATTGTGTTGTCTGTGTTTCCTCTTTTGTGCATTGTGTTGTCTGTGTTTCTTCTTTTGTGCATTGTATTGTCTGTGTTTCTTCTTTTGTCCATTGTGTTGTCTGTATTTCTTCTTTTGTCCATTGTGTTGTCTTTGTTTCTTCTTTTGTCCATTGTGTTGTCTGTGTTTCTTCTTTTGTCCATTGTGTTGTCTGTTTCTTCTTTTGTGCATTGTGTTGTCTGTGTTTCTTCTTTTGTGCATTGTGTTGTCTGTGTTTCTTCTTTTGTGCATTGTGTTGTCTGTGTTTCTTCTTTTGTGCATTGTGTTGTCTGTGTTTCTTCTTTTGTGCATTGTGTTGTCTGTGTTTCTTCTTTTGTGCATTGTATTGTCTGTATTTCTTCTTTTGTCCATTGTGTTGTCTTTGTTTCTTCTTTTGTCCATTGTGTTGTCTGTTTCTTCTTTTGTGCATTGTGTTGTCTGTGTTTCTTCTTTTGTGCATTGTGTTGTCTGTGTTTCTTCTTTTGTGCATTGTGTTGTCTGTGTTTCTTCTTTTGTGCATTGTATTGTCTGTATTTCTTCTTTTGTCCATTGTGTTGTCTTTGTTTCTTCTTTTGTCCATTGTGTTGTCTGTGTTTCTTCTTTTGTCCATTGTGTTGTCTGTTTCTTCTTTTGTCCATTGTGTTGTCTGTGTTTCTTCTTTTGTGCATTGTGTTGTCTGTGTTTCTTCTTTTGTGCATTGTGTTGTCTGTGTTTCTTCTTTTGACCATTGTGTTGTCTGTGTTTCTTCTTTTGTCCATTGTGTTGTCTGTGTTTCTTCTTTTGTCCATTGTGTTGTCTTTGTTTCTTCTTTTGACCATTGTGTTGTCTTTGTTTCTTCTTTTGTCCATTGTGTTGTCTGTGTTTCCTCTTTTGTGCATTGTGTTGTCTGTGTTTCTTCTTTTGTGCATTGTATTGTCTGTGTTTCTTCTTTTGTCCATTGTGTTGTCTGTATTTCTTCTTTTGTCCATTGTGTTGTCTTTGTTTCTTCTTTTGTCCATTGTGTTGTCTGTGTTTCTTCTTTTGTCCATTGTGTTGTCTGTTTCTTCTTTTGTGCATTGTGTTGTCTGTGTTTCTTCTTTTGTGCATTGTGTTGTCTGTGTTTCTTCTTTTGTGCATTGTGTTGTCTGTGTTTCTTCTTTTGACCATTGTGTTGTCTGTGTTTCTTCTTTTGTCCATTGTGTTGTCTGTGTTTCTTCTTTTGTCCATTGTGTTGTCTGTGTTTCTTCTTTTGTCCATTGTGTTGTCTGTGTTTTTTCTTTTGTCCATTGTGTTGTCTATGTTTCTTCTTTTGTCCATTGTATTGTCTGTGTTTCTTCTTTTGTCCATTGTGTTGTCTGTGTTTCTTCTTCTGTCCATTGTGTTGTCTGTGTTTCTTCTTTTGTGCATTGTGTTGTCTGTGTTTCTTCTTTTGTCCATTGTGTTGTCTGTGTTTCTTCTTTTGTCCATTGTGTTGTCTGTTTCTTCTTTTGTCCATTGTGTTGTCTGTGTTTCTTCTTTTGTGCATTGTGTTGTCTGTGTTTCTTCTTTTGTGCATTGTGTTGTCTGTGTTTCTTCTTTTGACCATTGTGTTGTCTGTGTTTCTTCTTTTGTCCATTGTGTTGTCTGTATTTCTTCTTTTGTCCATTGTGTTGTCTTTGTTTCTTCTTTTGTCCATTGTGTTGTCTGTGTTTCTTCTTTTGTCCATTGTGTTGTCTGTTTCTTCTTTTGTCCATTGTGTTGTCTGTGTTTCTTCTTTTGTGCATTGTGTTGTCTGTGTTTTTTCTTTTGTGCATTGTATTGTCTGTGTTTCTTCTTTTGTCCATTGTGTTGTCTGTATTTCTTCTTTTGTCCATTGTGTTGTCTTTGTTTCTTCTTTTGTCCATTGTGTTGTCTGTGTTTCTTCTTTTGTCCATTGTGTTGTCTGTTTCTTCTTTTGTCCATTGTGTTGTCTGTGTTTCTTCTTTTGTGCATTGTGTTGTCTGTGTTTCTTCTTTTGTGCATTGTGTTGTCTGTGTTTCTTCTTTTGACCATTGTGTTGTCTGTGTTTCTTCTTTTGTCCATTGTGTTGTCTGTGTTTCTTCTTTTGTCCATTGTGTTGTCTTTGTTTCTTCTTTTGACCATTGTGTTGTCTTTGTTTCTTCGTTTGTCCATTGTGTTGTCTGTGTTTCCTCTTTTGTGCATTGTGTTGTCTGTGTTTCTTCTTTTGTGCATTGTATTGTCTGTGTTTCTTCTTTTGTCCATTGTGTTGTCTGTATTTCTTCTTTTGTCCATTGTGTTGTCTTTGTTTCTTCTTTTGTCCATTGTGTTGTCTGTGTTTCTTCTTTTGTCCATTGTGTTGTCTGTTTCTTCTTTTGTCCATTGTGTTGTCTGTGTTTCTTCTTTTGTGCATTGTGTTGTCTGTGTTTCTTCTTTTGTGCATTGTGTTGTCTGTGTTTCTTCTTTTGACCATTGTGTTGTCTGTGTTTCTTCTTTTGTCCATTGTGTTGTCTGTGTTTCTTCTTTTGTCCATTGTGTTGTCTGTGTTTCTTCTTTTGTCCATTGTGTTGTCTGTGTTTTTTCTTTTGTCCATTGTGTTGTCTATGTTTCTTCTTTTGTCCATTGTATTGTCTGTGTTTCTTCTTTTGTCCATTGTGTTGTCTGTGTTTCTTCTTTTGTCCATTGTGTTGTCTTTGTTTCTTCTTTTGACCATTGTGTTGTCTTTGTTTCTTCTTTTGTCCATTGTGTTGTCTGTGTTTCCTCTTTTGTGCATTGTGTTGTCTGTGTTTCTTCTTTTGTGCATTGTATTGTCTGTGTTTCTTCTTTTGTCCATTGTGTTGTCTGTATTTCTTCTTTTGTCCATTGTGTTGTCTTTGTTTCTTCTTTTGTCCATTGTGTTGTCTGTGTTTCTTCTTTTGTCCATTGTGTTGTCTGTTTCTTCTTTTGTGCATTGTGTTGTCTGTGTTTCTTCTTTTGTGCATTGTGTTGTCTGTGTTTCTTCTTTTGTGCATTGTGTTGTCTGTGTTTCCTCTTTTGTGCATTGTGTTGTCTGTGTTTCTTCTTTTGTGCATTGTATTGTCTGTGTTTCTTCTTTTGTCCATTGTGTTGTCTGTATTTCTTCTTTTGTCCATTGTGTTGTCTTTGTTTCTTCTTTTGTCCATTGTGTTGTCTGTGTTTCTTCTTTTGTCCATTGTGTTGTCTGTTTCTTCTTTTGTGCATTGTGTTGTCTGTGTTTCTTCTTTTGTGCATTGTGTTGTCTGTGTTTCTTCTTTTGTGCATTGTGTTGTCTGTGTTTCTTCTTTTGACCATTGTGTTGTCTGTGTTTCTTCTTTTGTCCATTGTGTTGTATGTGTTTCTTCTTTTGTCCATTGTGTTGTCTTTGTTTCTTCTTTTGACCATTGTGTTGTCTTTGTTTCTTCTTTTTTCCATTTTGTTGTCTGTGTTTCCTCTTTTGTGCATTGTGTTGTCTGTGTTTCTTCTTTTGTGCATTGTATTGTCTGTGTTTCTTCTTTTGTCCATTGTGTTGTCTGTATTTCTTCTTTTGTCCATTGTGTTGTCTTTGTTTCTTCTTTTGTCCATTGTGTTGTCTGTGTTTCTTCTTTTGTCCATTGTGTTGTCTGTTTCTTCTTTTGTCCATTGTGTTGTCTGTGTTTCTTCTTTTGTGCATTGTGTTGTCTGTGTTTCTTCTTTTGTGCATTGTGTTGTCTGTGTTTCTTCTTTTGACCATTGTGTTGTCTGTGTTTCTTCTTTTGTCCATTGTGTTGTCTGTATTTCTTCTTTTGTCCATTGTGTTGTCTTTGTTTCTTCTTTTGTCCATTGTGTTGTCTGTGTTTCTTCTTTTGTCCATTGTGTTGTCTGTTTCTTCTTTTGTCCATTGTGTTGTCTGTGTTTCTTCTTTTGTGCATTGTGTTGTCTGTGTTTCTTCTTTTGTGCATTGTATTGTCTGTGTTTCTTCTTTTGTCCATTGTGTTGTCTGTATTTCTTCTTTTGTCCATTGTGTTGTCTTTGTTTCTTCTTTTGTCCATTGTGTTGTCTGTGTTTCTTCTTTTGTCCATTGTGTTGTCTGTTTCTTCTTTTGTCCATTGTGTTGTCTGTGTTTCTTCTTTTGTGCATTGTGTTGTCTGTGTTTCTTCTTTTGTGCATTGTGTTGTCTGTGTTTCTTCTTTTGACCATTGTGTTGTCTGTGTTTCTTCTTTTGTCCATTGTGTTGTCTGTGTTTCTTCTTTTGTCCATTGTGTTGTCTTTGTTTCTTCTTTTGACCATTGTGTTGTCTTTGTTTCTTCGTTTGTCCATTGTGTTGTCTGTGTTTCCTCTTTTGTGCATTGTGTTGTCTGTGTTTCTTCTTTTGTGCATTGTATTGTCTGTGTTTCTTCTTTTGTCCATTGTGTTGTCTGTATTTCTTCTTTTGTCCATTGTGTTGTCTTTGTTTCTTCTTTTGTCCATTGTGTTGTCTGTGTTTCTTCTTTTGTCCATTGTGTTGTCTGTTTCTTCTTTTGTCCATTGTGTTGTCTGTGTTTCTTCTTTTGTGCATTGTGTTGTCTGTGTTTCTTCTTTTGTGCATTGTGTTGTCTGTGTTTCTTCTTTTGACCATTGTGTTGTCTGTGTTTCTTCTTTTGTCCATTGTGTTGTCTGTGTTTCTTCTTTTGTCCATTGTGTTGTCTGTGTTTCTTCTTTTGTCCATTGTGTTGTCTGTGTTTTTTCTTTTGTCCATTGTGTTGTCTATGTTTCTTCTTTTGTCCATTGTATTGTCTGTGTTTCTTCTTTTGTCCATTGTGTTGTCTGTGTTTCTTCTTCTGTCCATTGTGTTGTCTGTGTTTCTTCTTTTGTGCATTGTGTTGTCTGTGTTTCTTCTTTTGTCCATTGTGTTGTCTGTGTTTCCTCTTTTGTGCATTGTGTTGTCTGTGTTTCTTCTTTTGTGCATTGTATTGTCTGTGTTTCTTCTTTTGTCCATTGTGTTGTCTTTGTTTCTTCTTTTGTCCATTGTGTTGTCTGTGTTTCTTCTTTTGTCCATTGTGTTGTCTGTTTCTTCTTTTGTCCATTGTGTTGTCTGTGTTTCTTCTTTTGTGCATTGTGTTGTCTGTGTTTCTTCTTTTGTGCATTGTGTTGTCTGTGTTTCTTCTTTTGACCATTGTGTTGTCTGTGTTTCTTCTTTTGTCCATTGTGTTGTCTGTGTTTCTTCTTTTGTCCATTGTGTTGTCTTTGTTTCTTCTTTTGACCATTGTGTTGTCTTTGTTTCTTCTTTTGTCCATTGTGTTGTCTGTGTTTCCTCTTTTGTGCATTGTGTTGTCTGTGTTTCTTCTTTTGTGCATTGTATTGTCTGTGTTTCTTCTTTTGTCCATTGTGTTGTCTGTATTTCTTCTTTTGTCCATTGTGTTGTCTTTGTTTCTTCTTTTGTCCATTGTGTTGTCTGTGTTTCTTCTTTTGTCCATTGTGTTGTCTGTTTCTTCTTTTGTGCATTGTGTTGTCTGTGTTTCTTCTTTTGTGCATTGTGTTGTCTGTGTTTCTTCTTTTGTGCATTGTGTTGTCTGTGTTTCTTCTTTTGTGCATTGTATTGTCTGTATTTCTTCTTTTGTCCATTGTGTTGTCTTTGTTTCTTCTTTTGTCCATTGTGTTGTCTGTGTTTCTTCTTTTGTCCATTGTGTTGTCTGTTTCTTCTTTTGTGCATTGTGTTGTCTGTGTTTCTTCTTTTGTGCATTGTGTTGTCTGTGTTTCTTCTTTTGTGCATTGTGTTGTCTGTGTTTCTTCTTTTGACCATTGTGTTGTCTGTGTTTCTTCTTTTGTCCATTGTGTTGTCTGTGTTTCTTCTTTTGTCCATTGTGTTGTCTTTGTTTCTTCTTTTGACCATTGTGTTGTCTGTGTTTCTTCTTTTGTCCATTGTGTTGTCTGTGTTTCTTCTTTTGTCCATTGTGTTGTCTTTGTTTCTTCTTTTGACCATTGTGTTGTCTTTGTTTCTTCTTTTGTCCATTGTGTTGTCTGTGTTTCCTCTTTTGTGCATTGTGTTGTCTGTGTTTCTTCTTTTGTGCATTGTATTGTCTGTGTTTCTTCTTTTGTCCATTGTGTTGTCTGTATTTCTTCTTTTGTCCATTGTGTTGTCTTTGTTTCTTCTTTTGTCCATTGTGTTGTCTGTGTTTCTTCTTTTGTCCATTGTGTTGTCTGTTTCTTCTTTTGTGCATTGTGTTGTCTGTGTTTCTTCTTTTGTGCATTGTGTTGTCTGTGTTTCTTCTTTTGTGCATTGTGTTGTCTGTGTTTCTTCTTTTGTGCATTGTATTGTCTGTATTTCTTCTTTTGTCCATTGTGTTGTCTTTGTTTCTTCTTTTGTCCATTGTGTTGTCTGTGTTTCTTCTTTTGTCCATTGTGTTGTCTGTTTCTTCTTTTGTGCATTGTGTTGTCTGTGTTTCTTCTTTTGTGCATTGTGTTGTCTGTGTTTCTTCTTTTGTGCATTGTGTTGTCTGTGTTTCTTCTTTTGACCATTGTGTTGTCTGTGTTTCTTCTTTTGTCCATTGTGTTGTCTGTGTTTCTTCTTTTGTCCATTGTGTTGTCTTTGTTTCTTCTTTTGACCATTGTGTTGTCTTTGTTTCTTCTTTTGTCCATTGTGTTGTCTGTGTTTCCTCTTTTGTGCATTGTGTTGTCTGTGTTTCTTCTTTTGTGCATTGTATTGTCTGTGTTTCTTCTTTTGTCCATTGTGTTGTCTGTATTTCTTCTTTTGTCCATTGTGTTGTCTTTGTTTCTTCTTTTGTCCATTGTGTTGTCTGTGTTTCTTCTTTTGTCCATTGTGTTGTCTGTTTCTTCTTTTGTCCATTGTGTTGTCTGTGTTTCTTCTTTTGTGCATTGTGTTGTCTGTGTTTCTTCTTTTGTGCATTGTGTTGTCTGTGTTTCTTCTTTTGACCATTGTGTTGTCTGTGTTTCTTCTTTTGTGCATTGTATTGTCTGTGTTTCTTCTTTTGTCCATTGTGTTGTCTGTATTTCTTCTTTTGTCCATTGTGTTGTCTTTGTTTCTTCTTTTGTCCATTGTGTTGTCTGTGTTTCTTCTTTTGTCCATTGTGTTGTCTGTTTCTTCTTTTGTCCATTGTGTTGTCTGTGTTTCTTCTTTTGTGCATTGTGTTGTCTGTGTTTCTTCTTTTGTGCATTGTGTTGTCTGTGTTTCTTCTTTTGACCATTGTGTTGTCTGTGTTTCTTCTTTTGTCCATTGTGTTGTCTGTGTTTCTTCTTTTGTCCATTGTGTTGTCTGTGTTTCTTCTTTTGTCCATTGTGTTGTCTGTGTTTTTTCTTTTGTCCATTGTGTTGTCTATGTTTCTTCTTTTGTCCATTGTATTGTCTGTGTTTCTTCTTTTGTCCATTGTGTTGTCTGTGTTTCTTCTTCTGTCCATTGTGTTGTCTGTGTTTCTTCTTTTGTGCATTGTGTTGTCTGTGTTTCTTCTTTTGTCCATTGTGTTGTCTGTGTTTCCTCTTTTGTGCATTGTGTTGTCTGTGTTTCTTCTTTTGTGCATTGTATTGTCTGTGTTTCTTCTTTTGTCCATTGTGTTGTCTTTGTTTCTTCTTTTGTCCATTGTGTTGTCTGTGTTTCTTCTTTTGTCCATTGTGTTGTCTGTTTCTTCTTTTGTCCATTGTGTTGTCTGTGTTTCTTCTTTTGTGCATTGTGTTGTCTGTGTTTCTTCTTTTGTGCATTGTGTTGTCTGTGTTTCTTCTTTTGACCATTGTGTTGTCTGTGTTTCTTCTTTTGTCCATTGTGTTGTCTGTGTTTCTTCTTTTGTCCATTGTGTTGTCTGTTTCTTCTTTTGTCAATTGTGTTGTCTGTGTTTCTTCTTTTGTGCATTGTGTTGTCTGTGTTTCTTCTTTTGTGCATTGTGTTGTCTGTGTTTCTTCTTTTGACCATTGTGTTGTCTGTGTTTCTTCTTTTGTCCATTGTGTTGTCTGTGTTTCTTCTTTTGTCCATTGTGTTGTCTTTGTTTCTTCTTTTGACCATTGTGTTGTCTTTGTTTCTTCTTTTTTCCATTGTGTTGTCTGTGTTTCCTCTTTTGTGCATTGTGTTGTCTGTGTTTCTTCTTTTGTGCATTGTATTGTCTGTGTTTCTTCTTTTGTCCATTGTGTTGTCTGTATTTCTTCTTTTGTCCATTGTGTTGTCTTTGTTTCTTCTTTTGTCCATTGTGTTGTCTGTGTTTCTTCTTTTGTCCATTGTGTTGTCTGTTTCTTCTTTTGTGCATTGTGTTGTCTGTGTTTCTTCTTTTGTGCATTGTGTTGTCTGTTTTTCTTCTTTTGACCATTGTGTTGTCTGTGTTTCTTCTTTTGTCCATTGTGTTGTCTGTATTTCTTCTTTTGTCCATTGTGTTGTCTTTGTTTCTTCTTTTGTCCATTGTGTTGTCTGTGTTTCTTCTTTTGTCCATTGTGTTGTCTGTTTCTTCTTTTGTCCATTGTGTTGTCTGTGTTTCTTCTTTTGTGCATTGTGTTGTCTGTGTTTCTTCTTTTGTGCATTGTATTGTCTGTGTTTCTTCTTTTGTCCATTGTGTTGTCTGTATTTCTTCTTTTGTCCATTGTGTTGTCTTTGTTTCTTCTTTTGTCCATTGTGTTGTCTGTGTTTCTTCTTTTGTCCATTGTGTTGTCTGTTTCTTCTTTTGTCCATTGTGTTGTCTGTGTTTCTTCTTTTGTGCATTGTGTTGTCTGTGTTTCTTCTTTTGTGCATTGTGTTGTCTGTGTTTCTTCTTTTGACCATTGTGTTGTCTGTGTTTCTTCTTTTGTCCATTGTGTTGTCTGTGTTTCTTCTTTTGTCCATTGTGTTGTCTTTGTTTCTTCTTTTGACCATTGTGTTGTCTTTGTTTCTTCGTTTGTCCATTGTGTTGTCTGTGTTTCCTCTTTTGTGCATTGTGTTGTCTGTGTTTCTTCTTTTGTGCATTGTATTGTCTGTGTTTCTTCTTTTGTCCATTGTGTTGTCTGTATTTCTTCTTTTGTCCATTGTGTTGTCTGTGTTTCCTCTTTTGTGCATTGTGTTGTCTGTGTTTCTTCTTTTGTCCATTGTGTTGTCTGTGTTTCCTCTTTTGTGCATTGTGTTGTCTGTGTTTCTTCTTTTGTGCATTGTATTGTCTGTGTTTCTTCTTTTGTCCATTGTGTTGTCTGTATTTCTTCTTTTGTCCATTGTGTTGTCTTTGTTTCTTCTTTTGTCCATTGTGTTGTCTGTGTTTCTTCTTTTGTCCATTGTGTTGTCTGTTTCTTCTTTTGTCCATTGTGTTGTCTGTGTTTCTTCTTTTGTGCATTGTGTTGTCTGTGTTTCTTCTTTTGTGCATTGTGTTGTCTGTGTTTCTTCTTTTGACCATTGTGTTGTCTGTGTTTCTTCTTTTGTCCATTGTGTTGTCTGTGTTTCTTCTTTTGTCCATTGTGTTGTCTTTGTTTCTTCTTTTGACCATTGTGTTGTCTTTGTTTCTTCGTTTGTCCATTGTGTTGTCTGTGTTTCCTCTTTTGTGCATTGTGTTGTCTGTGTTTCTTCTTTTGTGCATTGTATTGTCTGTGTTTCTTCTTTTGTCCATTGTGTTGTCTGTATTTCTTCTTTTGTCCATTGTGTTGTCTTTGTTTCTTCTTTTGTCCATTGTGTTGTCTGTGTTTCTTCTTTTGTCCATTGTGTTGTCTGTTTCTTCTTTTGTCCATTGTGTTGTCTGTGTTTCTTCTTTTGTGCATTGTGTTGTCTGTGTTTTTTCTTTTGTGCATTGTGTTGTCTGTGTTTCTTCTTTTGACCATTGTGTTGTCTGTGTTTCTTCTTTTGTCCATTGTGTTGTCTGTGTTTCTTCTTTTGTCCATTGTGTTGTCTGTGTTTCTTCTTTTGTCCATTGTGTTGTCTGTGTTTTTTCTTTTGTCCATTGTGTTGTCTATGTTTCTTCTTTTGTCCATTGTATTGTCTGTGTTTCTTCTTTTGTCCATTGTGTTGTCTGTGTTTCTTCTTCTGTCCATTGTGTTGTCTGTGTTTCTTCTTTTGTGCATTGTGTTGTCTGTGTTTCTTCTTTTGTCCATTGTGTTGTCTGTGTTTCCTCTTTTGTGCATTGTGTTGTCTGTGTTTCTTCTTTTGTGCATTGTATTGTCTGTGTTTCTTCTTTTGTCCATTGTGTTGTCTTTGTTTCTTCTTTTGTCCATTGTGTTGTCTGTGTTTCTTCTTTTGTCCATTGTGTTGTCTGTTTCTTCTTTTGTCCATTGTGTTGTCTGTGTTTCTTCTTTTGTGCATTGTGTTGTCTGTGTTTCTTCTTTTGTGCATTGTGTTGTCTGTGTTTCTTCTTTTGACCATTGTGTTGTCTGTGTTTCTTCTTTTGTCCATTGTGTTGTCTGTGTTTCTTCTTTTGTCCATTGTGTTGTCTGTTTCTTCTTTTGTCCATTGTGTTGTCTGTGTTTCTTCTTTTGTGCATTGTGTTGTCTGTGTTTCTTCTTTTGTGCATTGTGTTGTCTGTGTTTCTTCTTTTGACCATTGTGTTGTCTGTGTTTCTTCTTTTGTCCATTGTGTTGTCTGTGTTTCTTCTTTTGTCCATTGTGTTGTCTTTGTTTCTTCTTTTGACCATTGTGTTGTCTTTGTTTCTTCTTTTTTCCATTGTGTTGTCTGTGTTTCCTCTTTTGTGCATTGTGTTGTCTGTGTTTCTTCTTTTGTGCATTGTATTGTCTGTGTTTCTTCTTTTGTCCATTGTGTTGTCTGTATTTCTTCTTTTGTCCATTGTGTTGTCTGTATTTCTTCTTTTGTCCATTGTGTTGTCTTTGTTTCTTCTTTTGTCCATTGTGTTGTCTGTGTTTCTTCTTTTGTCCATTGTGTTGTCTGTTTCTTCTTTTGTGCATTGTGTTGTCTGTGTTTCTTCTTTTGTGCATTGTGTTGTCTGTGTTTCTTCTTTTGTGCATTGTGTTGTCTGTGTTTCTTCTTTTGTGCATTGTATTGTCTGTATTTCTTCTTTTGTCCATTGTGTTGTCTTTGTTTCTTCTTTTGTCCATTGTGTTGTCTGTGTTTCTTCTTTTGTCCATTGTGTTGTCTGTTTCTTCTTTTGTCCATTGTGTTGTCTGTGTTTCTTCTTTTGTGCATTGTGTTGTCTGTGTTTCTTCTTTTGTGCATTGTGTTGTCTGTGTTTCTTCTTTTGACCATTGTGTTGTCTGTGTTTCTTCTTTTGTCCATTGTGTTGTCTGTGTTTCTTCTTTTGTCCATTGTGTTGTCTTTGTTTCTTCTTTTGACCATTGTGTTGTCTTTGTTTCTTCTTTTGTCCATTGTGTTGTCTGTGTTTCCTCTTTTGTGCATTGTGTTGTCTGTGTTTCTTCTTTTGTGCATTGTATTGTCTGTGTTTCTTCTTTTGTCCATTGTGTTGTCTGTATTTCTTCTTTTGTCCATTGTGTTGTCTTTGTTTCTTCTTTTGTCCATTGTGTTGTCTGTGTTTCTTCTTTTGTCCATTGTGTTGTCTGTTTCTTCTTTTGTCCATTGTGTTGTCTGTGTTTCTTCTTTTGTGCATTGTGTTGTCTGTGTTTCTTCTTTTGTGCATTGTGTTGTCTGTGTTTCTTCTTTTGACCATTGTGTTGTCTGTGTTTCTTCTTTTGTGCATTGTATTGTCTGTGTTTCTTCTTTTGTCCATTGTGTTGTCTGTATTTCTTCTTTTGTCCATTGTGTTGTCTTTGTTTCTTCTTTTGTCCATTGTGTTGTCTGTGTTTCTTCTTTTGTCCATTGTGCTGTCTGTTTCTTCTTTTGTCCATTGTGTTGTCTGTGTTTCTTCTTTTGTGCATTGTGTTGTCTGTGTTTCTTCTTTTGTGCATTGTGTTGTCTGTGTTTCTTCTTTTGACCATTGTGTTGTCTGTGTTTCTTCTTTTGTCCATTGTGTTGTCTGTGTTTCTTCTTTTGTCCATTGTGTTGTCTGTGTTTCTTCTTTTGTCCATTGTGTTGTCTGTGTTTTTTCTTTTGTCCATTGTGTTGTCTATGTTTCTTCTTTTGTCCATTGTATTGTCTGTGTTTCTTCTTTTGTCCATTGTGTTGTCTGTGTTTCTTCTTCTGTCCATTGTGTTGTCTGTGTTTCTTCTTTTGTGCATTGTGTTGTCTGTGTTTCTTCTTTTGTCCATTGTGTTGTCTGTGTTTCCTCTTTTGTGCATTGTGTTGTCTGTGTTTCTTCTTTTGTGCATTGTATTGTCTGTGTTTCTTCTTTTGTCCATTGTGTTGTCTTTGTTTCTTCTTTTGTCCATTGTGTTGTCTGTGTTTCTTCTTTTGTCCATTGTGTTGTCTGTTTCTTCTTTTGTCCATTGTGTTGTCTGTGTTTCTTCTTTTGTGCATTGTGTTGTCTGTGTTTCTTCTTTTGTGCATTGTGTTGTCTGTGTTTCTTCTTTTGACCATTGTGTTGTCTGTGTTTCTTCTTTTGTCCATTGTGTTGTCTGTGTTTCTTCTTTTGTCCATTGTGTTGTCTGTTTCTTCTTTTGTCCATTGTGTTGTCTGTGTTTCTTCTTTTGTGCATTGTGTTGTCTGTGTTTCTTCTTTTGTGCATTGTGTTGTCTGTGTTTCTTCTTTTGACCATTGTGTTGTCTGTGTTTCTTCTTTTGTCCATTGTGTTGTCTGTGTTTCTTCTTTTGTCCATTGTGTTGTCTTTGTTTCTTCTTTTGACCATTGTGTTGTCTTTGTTTCTTCTTTTTTCCATTGTGTTGTCTGTGTTTCCTCTTTTGTGCATTGTGTTGTCTGTGTTTCTTCTTTTGTGCATTGTATTGTCTGTGTTTCTTCTTTTGTCCATTGTGTTGTCTGTATTTCTTCTTTTGTCCATTGTGTTGTCTTTGTTTCTTCTTTTGTCCATTGTGTTGTCTGTGTTTCTTCTTTTGTCCATTGTGTTGTCTGTTTCTTCTTTTGTCCATTGTGTTGTCTGTGTTTCTTCTTTTGTGCATTGTGTTGTCTGTGTTTCTTCTTTTGTGCATTGTGTTGTCTGTGTTTCTTCTTTTGACCATTGTGTTGTCTGTGTTTCTTCTTTTGTCCATTGTGTTGTCTGTATTTCTTCTTTTGTCCATTGTGTTGTCTTTGTTTCTTCTTTTGTCCATTGTGTTGTCTGTGTTTCTTCTTTTGTCCATTGTGTTGTCTGTTTCTTCTTTTGTCCATTGTGTTGTCTGTGTTTCTTCTTTTGTGCATTGTGTTGTCTGTGTTTCTTCTTTTGTGCATTGTATTGTCTGTGTTTCTTCTTTTGTCCATTGTGTTGTCTGTATTTCTTCTTTTGTCCATTGTGTTGTCTTTGTTTCTTCTTTTGTCCATTGTGTTGTCTGTGTTTCTTCTTTTGTCCATTGTGTTGTCTGTTTCTTCTTTTGTCCATTGTGTTGTCTGTGTTTCTTCTTTTGTGCATTGTGTTGTCTGTGTTTCTTCTTTTGTGCATTGTGTTGTCTGTGTTTCTTCTTTTGACCATTGTGTTGTCTGTGTTTCTTCTTTTGTCCATTGTGTTGTCTGTGTTTCTTCTTTTGTCCATTGTGTTGTCTTTGTTTCTTCTTTTGACCATTGTGTTGTCTTTGTTTCTTCGTTTGTCCATTGTGTTGTCTGTGTTTCCTCTTTTGTGCATTGTGTTGTCTGTGTTTCTTCTTTTGTGCATTGTATTGTCTGTGTTTCTTCTTTTGTCCATTGTGTTGTCTGTATTTCTTCTTTTGTCCATTGTGTTGTCTGTGTTTCCTCTTTTGTGCATTGTGTTGTCTGTGTTTCTTCTTTTGTCCATTGTGTTGTCTGTGTTTCCTCTTTTGTGCATTGTGTTGTCTGTGTTTCTTCTTTTGTGCATTGTATTGTCTGTGTTTCTTCTTTTGTCCATTGTGTTGTCTGTATTTCTTCTTTTGTCCATTGTGTTGTCTTTGTTTCTTCTTTTGTCCATTGTGTTGTCTGTGTTTCTTCTTTTGTCCATTGTGTTGTCTGTTTCTTCTTTTGTGCATTGTGTTGTCTGTGTTTCTTCTTTTGTGCATTGTGTTGTCTGTGTTTCTTCTTTTGTGCATTGTGTTGTCTGTGTTTCTTCTTTTGACCATTGTGTTGTCTGTGTTTCTTCTTTTGTCCATTGTGTTGTCTGTGTTTCTTCTTTTGTCCATTGTGTTGTCTTTGTTTCTTCTTTTGACCATTGTGTTGTCTTTGTTTCTTCGTTTGTCCATTGTGTTGTCTGTGTTTCCTCTTTTGTGCATTGTGTTGTCTGTGTTTCTTCTTTTGTGCATTGTATTGTCTGTGTTTCTTCTTTTGTCCATTGTGTTGTCTGTATTTCTTCTTTTGTCCATTGTGTTGTCTTTGTTTCTTCTTTTGTCCATTGTGTTGTCTGTGTTTCTTCTTTTGTCCATTGTGTTGTCTGTTTCTTCTTTTGTCCATTGTGTTGTCTGTGTTTCTTCTTTTGTGCATTGTGTTGTCTGTGTTTCTTCTTTTGTGCATTGTGTTGTCTGTGTTTCTTCTTTTGACCATTGTGTTGTCTGTGTTTCTTCTTTTGTCCATTGTGTTGTCTGTGTTTCTTCTTTTGTCCATTGTGTTGTCTGTGTTTCTTCTTTTGTCCATTGTGTTGTCTGTGTTTTTTCTTTTGTCCATTGTGTTGTCTATGTTTCTTCTTTTGTCCATTGTATTGTCTGTGTTTCTTCTTTTGTCCATTGTGTTGTCTGTGTTTCTTCTTCTGTCCATTGTGTTGTCTGTGTTTCTTCTTTTGTGCATTGTGTTGTCTGTGTTTCTTCTTTTGTCCATTGTGTTGTCTGTGTTTCCTCTTTTGTGCATTGTGTTGTCTGTGTTTCTTCTTTTGTGCATTGTATTGTCTGTGTTTCTTCTTTTGTCCATTGTGTTGTCTTTGTTTCTTCTTTTGTCCATTGTGTTGTCTGTGTTTCTTCTTTTGTCCATTGTGTTGTCTGTTTCTTCTTTTGTCCATTGTGTTGTCTGTGTTTCTTCTTTTGTGCATTGTGTTGTCTGTGTTTCTTCTTTTGTGCATTGTGTTGTCTGTGTTTCTTCTTTTGACCATTGTGTTGTCTGTGTTTCTTCTTTTGTCCATTGTGTTGTCTGTGTTTCTTCTTTTGTCCATTGTGTTGTCTTTGTTTCTTCTTTTGACCATTGTGTTGTCTTTGTTTCTTCTTTTGTCCATTGTGTTGTCTGTGTTTCCTCTTTTGTGCATTGTGTTGTCTGTGTTTCTTCTTTTGTGCATTGTATTGTCTGTGTTTCTTCTTTTGTCCATTGTGTTGTCTGTATTTCTTCTTTTGTCCATTGTGTTGTCTTTGTTTCTTCTTTTGTCCATTGTGTTGTCTGTGTTTCTTCTTTTGTCCATTGTGTTGTCTGTTTCTTCTTTTGTGCATTGTGTTGTCTGTGTTTCTTCTTTTGTGCATTGTGTTGTCTGTGTTTCTTCTTTTGTGCATTGTGTTGTCTGTGTTTCTTCTTTTGTGCATTGTATTGTCTGTATTTCTTCTTTTGTCCATTGTGTTGTCTTTGTTTCTTCTTTTGTCCATTGTGTTGTCTGTGTTTCTTCTTTTGTCCATTGTGTTGTCTGTTTCTTCTTTTGTCCATTGTGTTGTCTGTGTTTCTTCTTTTGTGCATTGTGTTGTCTGTGTTTCTTCTTTTGTGCATTGTGTTGTCTGTGTTTCTTCTTTTGACCATTGTGTTGTCTGTGTTTCTTCTTTTGTCCATTGTGTTGTCTGTGTTTCTTCTTTTGTCCATTGTGTTGTCTTTGTTTCTTCTTTTGACCATTGTGTTGTCTTTGTTTCTTCTTTTGTCCATTGTGTTGTCTGTGTTTCCTCTTTTGTGCATTGTGTTGTCTGTGTTTCTTCTTTTGTGCATTGTATTGTCTGTGTTTCTTCTTTTGTCCATTGTGTTGTCTGTATTTCTTCTTTTGTCCATTGTGTTGTCTTTGTTTCTTCTTTTGTCCATTGTGTTGTCTGTGTTTCTTCTTTTGTCCATTGTGTTGTCTGTGTTTCTTCTTTTGTGCATTGTGTTGTCTGTGTTTCTTCTTTTGTGCATTGTGTTGTCTGTGTTTCTTCTTTTGACCATTGTGTTGTCTGTGTTTCTTCTTTTGTCCATTGTGTTGTCTGTGTTTCTTCTTTTGTCCATTGTGTTGTCTGTGTTTCTTCTTTTGTCCATTGTGTTGTCTGTGTTTTTTCTTTTGTCCATTGTGTTGTCTATGTTTCTTCTTTTGTCCATTGTATTGTCTGTGTTTCTTCTTTTGTCCATTGTGTTGTCTGTGTTTCTTCTTCTGTCCATTGTGTTGTCTGTGTTTCTTCTTTTGTGCATTGTGTTGTCTGTGTTTCTTCTTTTGTCCATTGTGTTGTCTGTGTTTCTTCTTTTGTCCATTGTGTTGTCTGTTTCTTCTTTTGTCCATTGTGTTGTCTGTGTTTCTTCTTTTGTGCATTGTGTTGTCTGTGTTTCTTCTTTTGTGCATTGTGTTGTCTGTGTTTCTTCTTTTGACCATTGTGTTGTCTGTGTTTCTTCTTTTGTCCATTGTGTTGTCTGTATTTCTTCTTTTGTCCATTGTGTTGTCTTTGTTTCTTCTTTTGTCCATTGTGTTGTCTGTGTTTCTTCTTTTGTCCATTGTGTTGTCTGTTTCTTCTTTTGTCCATTGTGTTGTCTGTGTTTCTTCTTTTGTGCATTGTGTTGTCTGTGTTTCTTCTTTTGTGCATTGTATTGTCTGTGTTTCTTCTTTTGTCCATTGTGTTGTCTGTATTTCTTCTTTTGTCCATTGTGTTGTCTTTGTTTCTTCTTTTGTCCATTGTGTTGTCTGTGTTTCTTCTTTTGTCCATTGTGTTGTCTGTTTCTTCTTTTGTCCATTGTGTTGTCTGTGTTTCTTCTTTTGTGCATTGTGTTGTCTGTGTTTCTTCTTTTGTGCATTGTGTTGTCTGTGTTTCTTCTTTTGACCATTGTGTTGTCTGTGTTTCTTCTTTTGTCCATTGTGTTGTCTGTGTTTCCTCTTTTGTGCATTGTGTTGTCTGTGTTTCTTCTTTTGTGCATTGTATTGTCTGTGTTTCTTCTTTTGTCCATTGTGTTGTCTGTATTTCTTCTTTTGTCCATTGTGTTGTCTTTGTTTCTTCTTTTGTCCATTGTGTTGTCTGTGTTTCTTCTTTTGTCCATTGTGTTGTCTGTTTCTTCTTTTGTCCATTGTGTTGTCTGTGTTTCTTCTTTTGTGCATTGTGTTGTCTGTGTTTCTTCTTTTGTGCATTGTGTTGTCTGTGTTTCTTCTTTTGACCATTGTGTTGTCTGTGTTTCTTCTTTTGTCCATTGTGTTGTCTGTGTTTCTTCTTTTGTCCATTGTGTTGTCTGTGTTTCTTCTTTTGTCCATTGTGTTGTCTGTGTTTTTTCTTTTGTCCATTGTGTTGTCTATGTTTCTTCTTTTGTCCATTGTATTGTCTGTGTTTCTTCTTTTGTCCATTGTGTTGTCTGTGTTTCTTCTTTTGTCCATTGTGTTGTCTTTGTTTCTTCTTTTGACCATTGTGTTGTCTTTGTTTCTTCTTTTGTCCATTGTGTTGTCTGTGTTTCCTCTTTTGTGCATTGTGTTGTCTGTGTTTCTTCTTTTGTGCATTGTATTGTCTGTGTTTCTTCTTTTGTCCATTGTGTTGTCTGTATTTCTTCTTTTGTCCATTGTTTTGTCTTTGTTTCTTCTTTTGTCCATTGTGTTGTCTGTGTTTCTTCTTTTGTCCATTGTGTTGTCTGTTTCTTCTTTTGTGCATTGTGTTGTCTGTGTTTCTTCTTTTGTGCATTGTGTTGTCTGTGTTTCTTCTTTTGTGCATTGTGTTGTCTGTGTTTCCTCTTTTGTGCATTGTGTTGTCTGTGTTTCTTCTTTTGTGCATTGTATTGTCTGTGTTTCTTCTTTTGTCCATTGTGTTGTCTGTATTTCTTCTTTTGTCCATTGTGTTGTCTTTGTTTCTTCTTTTGTCCATTGTGTTGTCTGTGTTTCTTCTTTTGTCCATTGTGTTGTCTGTTTCTTCTTTTGTCCATTGTGTTGTCTGTGTTTCTTCTTTTGTGCATTGTGTTGTCTGTGTTTCTTCTTTTGTGCATTGTGTTGTCTGTGTTTCTTCTTTTGACCATTGTGTTGTCTGTGTTTCTTCTTTTGTCCATTGTGTTGTCTGTGTTTCTTCTTTTGTCCATTGTGTTGTCTGTGTTTCTTCTTTTGACCATTGTGTTGTCTTTGTTTCTTCTTTTTTCCATTGTGTTGTCTGTGTTTCCTCTTTTGTGCATTGTGTTGTCTGTGTTTCTTCTTTTGTGCATTGTATTGTCTGTGTTTCTTCTTTTGTCCATTGTGTTGTCTGTATTTCTTCTTTTGTCCATTGTGTTGTCTTTGTTTCTTCTTTTGTCCATTGTGTTGTCTGTGTTTCTTCTTTTGTCCATTGTGTTGTCTGTTTCTTCTTTTGTCCATTGTGTTGTCTGTGTTTCTTCTTTTGTGCATTGTGTTGTCTGTGTTTCTTCTTTTGTGCATTGTGTTGTCTGTGTTTCTTCTTTTGACCATTGTGTTGTCTGTGTTTCTTCTTTTGTCCATTGTGTTGTCTGTATTTCTTCTTTTGTCCATTGTGTTGTCTTTGTTTCTTCTTTTGTCCATTGTGTTGTCTGTGTTTCTTCTTTTGTCCATTGTGTTGTCTGTTTCTTCTTTTGTCCATTGTGTTGTCTGTGTTTCTTCTTTTGTGCATTGTGTTGTCTGTGTTTCTTCTTTTGTGCATTGTATTGTCTGTGTTTCTTCTTTTGTCCATTGTGTTGTCTGTATTTCTTCTTTTGTCCATTGTGTTGTCTTTGTTTCTTCTTTTGTCCATTGTGTTGTCTGTGTTTCTTCTTTTGTCCATTGTGTTGTCTGTTTCTTCTTTTGTCCATTGTGTTGTCTGTGTTTCTTCTTTTGTGCATTGTGTTGTCTGTGTTTCTTCTTTTGTGCATTGTGTTGTCTGTGTTTCTTCTTTTGACCAATGTGTTGTCTGTGTTTCTTCTTTTGTCCATTGTGTTGTCTGTGTTTCTTCTTTTGTCCATTGTGTTGTCTTTGTTTCTTCTTTTGACCATTGTGTTGTCTTTGTTTCTTCGTTTGTCCATTGTGTTGTCTGTGTTTCCTCTTTTGTGCATTGTGTTGTCTGTGTTTCTTCTTTTGTGCATTGTATTGTCTGTGTTTCTTCTTTTGTCCATTGTGTTGTCTGTATTTCTTCTTTTGTCCATTGTGTTGTCTTTGTTTCTTCTTTTGTCCATTGTGTTGTCTGTGTTTCTTCTTTTGTCCATTGTGTTGTCTGTTTCTTCTTTTGTCCATTGTGTTGTCTGTGTTTCATCTTTTGTGCATTGTGTTGTCTGTGTTTCTTCTTTTGTGCATTGTGTTGTCTGTGTTTCTTCTTTTGACCATTGTGTTGTCTGTGTTTCTTCTTTTGTCCATTGTGTTGTCTGTGTTTCTTCTTTTGTCCATTGTGTTGTCTGTGTTTCTTCTTTTGTCCATTGTGTTGTCTGTGTTTTTTCTTTTGTCCATTGTGTTGTCTATGTTTCTTCTTTTGTCCATTGTATTGTCTGTGTTTCTTCTTCTGTCCATTGTGTTGTCTGTGTTTCTTCTTTTGTGCATTGTGTTGTCTGTGTTTCTTCTTTTGTCCATTGTGTTGTCTGTGTTTCCTCTTTTGTGCATTGTGTTGTCTGTGTTTCTTCTTTTGTGCATTGTATTGTCTGTGTTTCTTCTTTTGTCCATTGTGTTGTCTTTGTTTCTTCTTTTGTCCATTGTGTTGTCTGTGTTTCTTCTTTTGTCCATTGTGTTGTCTGTTTCTTCTTTTGTCCATTGTGTTGTCTGTGTTTCTTCTTTTGTGCATTGTGTTGTCTGTGTTTCTTCTTTTGTGCATTGTGTTGTCTGTGTTTCTTCTTTTGACCATTGTGTTGTCTGTGTTTCTTCTTTTGTCCATTGTGTTGTCTGTGTTTCTTCTTTTGTCCATTGTGTTGTCTTTGTTTCTTCTTTTGACCATTGTGTTGTCTTTGTTTCTTCTTTTGTCCATTGTGTTGTCTGTGTTTCCTCTTTTGTGCATTGTGTTGTCTGTGTTTCTTCTTTTGTGCATTGTATTGTCTGTGTTTCTTCTTTTGTCCATTGTGTTGTCTGTATTTCTTCTTTTGTCCATTGTGTTGTCTTTGTTTCTTCTTTTGTCCATTGTGTTGTCTGTGTTTCTTCTTTTGTCCATTGTGTTGTCTGTTTCTTCTTTTGTGCATTGTGTTGTCTGTGTTTCTTCTTTTGTGCATTGTGTTGTCTGTGTTTCTTCTTTTGTGCATTGTGTTGTCTGTGTTTCTTCTTTTGTGCATTGTATTGTCTGTATTTCTTCTTTTGTCCATTGTGTTGTCTTTGTTTCTTCTTTTGTCCATTGTGTTGTCTGTGTTTCTTCTTTTGTCCATTGTGTTGTCTGTTTCTTCTTTTGTCCATTGTGTTGTCTGTGTTTCTTCTTTTGTGCATTGTGTTGTCTGTGTTTCTTCTTTTGTGCATTGTGTTGTCTGTGTTTCTTCTTTTGACCATTGTGTTGTCTGTGTTTCTTCTTTTGTCCATTGTGTTGTCTGTGTTTCTTCTTTTGTCCATTGTGTTGTCTTTGTTTCTTCTTTTGACCATTGTGTTGTCTTTGTTTCTTCTTTTGTCCATTGTGTTGTCTGTGTTTCCTCTTTTGTGCATTGTGTTGTCTGTGTTTCTTCTTTTGTGCATTGTATTGTCTGTGTTTCTTCTTTTGTCCATTGTGTTGTCTGTATTTCTTCTTTTGTCCATTGTGTTGTCTTTGTTTCTTCTTTTGTCCATTGTGTTGTCTGTGTTTCTTCTTTTGTCCATTGTGTTGTCTGTTTCTTCTTTTGTGCATTGTGTTGTCTGTGTTTCTTCTTTTGTGCATTGTGTTGTCTGTGTTTCTTCTTTTGTGCATTGTGTTGTCTGTGTTTCTTCTTTTGACCATTGTGTTGTCTGTGTTTCTTCTTTTGTCCATTGTGTTGTCTGTGTTTCTTCTTTTGTCCATTGTGTTGTCTGTGTTTCTTCTTTTGTCCATTGTGTTGTCTGTGTTTTTTCTTTTGTCCATTGTGTTGTCTATGTTTCTTCTTTTGTCCATTGTATTGTCTGTGTTTCTTCTTTTGTCCATTGTGTTGTCTGTGTTTCTTCTTCTGTCCATTGTGTTGTCTGTGTTTCTTCTTTTGTGCATTGTGTTGTCTGTGTTTCTTCTTTTGACCATTGTGTTGTCTGTGTTTCTTCTTTTGTCCATTGTGTTGTCTGTGTTTCTTCTTTTGTCCATTGTGTTGTCTTTGTTTCTTCTTTTGACCATTGTGTTGTCTTTGTTTCTTCTTTTGTCCATTGTGTTGTCTGTGTTTCCTCTTTTGTGCATTGTGTTGTCTGTGTTTCTTCTTTTGTGCATTGTATTGTCTGTGTTTCTTCTTTTGTCCATTGTGTTGTCTGTATTTCTTCTTTTGTCCATTGTGTTGTCTTTGTTTCTTCTTTTGTCCATTGTGTTGTCTGTGTTTCTTCTTTTGTCCATTGTGTTGTCTGTTTCTTCTTTTGTCCATTGTGTTGTCTGTGTTTCTTCTTTTGTGCATTGTGTTGTCTGTGTTTCTTCTTTTGTGCATTGTGTTGTCTGTGTTTCTTCTTTTGACCATTGTGTTGTCTGTGTTTCTTCTTTTGTCCATTGTGTTGTCTGTGTTTCTTCTTTTGTCCATTGTGTTGTCTGTGTTTCTTCTTTTGTCCATTGTGTTGTCTGTGTTTTTTCTTTTGTCCATTGTGTTGTCTATGTTTCTTCTTTTGTCCATTGTATTGTCTGTGTTTCTTCTTTTGTCCATTGTGTTGTCTGTGTTTCTTCTTCTGTCCATTGTGTTGTCTGTGTTTCCTCTTTTGTGCATTGTGTTGTCTGTGTTTCTTCTTTTGTGCATTGTATTGTCTGTGTTTCTTCTTTTGTCCATTGTGTTGTCTGTATTTCTTCTTTTGTCCATTGTGTTGTCTTTGTTTCTTCTTTTGTCCATTGTGTTGTCTGTGTTTCTTCTTTTGTCCATTGTGTTGTCTGTTTCTTCTTTTGTCCATTGTGTTGTCTGTGTTTCTTCTTTTGTGCATTGTGTTGTCTGTGTTTCTTCTTTTGTGCATTGTGTTGTCTGTGTTTCTTCTTTTGACCATTGTGTTGTCTGTGTTTCTTCTTTTGTCCATTGTGTTGTCTGTGTTTCTTCTTTTGTCCATTGTGTTGTCTTTGTTTCTTCTTTTGACCATTGTGTTGTCTTTGTTTCTTCTTTTGTCCATTGTGTTGTCTGTGTTTCCTCTTTTGTGCATTGTGTTGTCTGTGTTTCTTCTTTTGTGCATTGTATTGTCTGTGTTTCTTCTTTTGTCCATTGTGTTGTCTGTATTTCTTCTTTTGTCCATTGTGTTGTCTTTGTTTCTTCTTTTGTCCATTGTGTTGTCTGTGTTTCTTCTTTTGTCCATTGTGTTGTCTGTTTCTTCTTTTGTCCATTGTGTTGTCTGTGTTTCTTCTTTTGTGCATTGTGTTGTCTGTGTTTCTTCTTTTGTGCATTGTGTTGTCTGTGTTTCTTCTTTTGACCATTGTGTTGTCTGTGTTTCTTCTTTTGTCCATTGTGTTGTCTGTGTTTCTTCTTTTGTCCATTGTGTTGTCTGTGTTTCTTCTTTTGTCCATTGTGTTGTCTGTGTTTTTTCTTTTGTCCATTGTGTTGTCTATGTTTCTTCTTTTGTCCATTGTATTGTCTATGTTTCTTCATTTGTCCATTGTGTTGTCTGTGTTTCTTCTTCTGTCCATTGTGTTGTCTGTGTTTCTTCTTTTGTGCATTGTGTTGTCTGTGTTTCTTCTTTTGACCATTGTGTTGTCTTTGTTTCTTCTTTTGTCCATTGTGTTGTCTGTGTATCCTCTTTTGTGCATTGTGTTGTCTTTGTTTCTTCTTTTGACCATTGTGTTGTCTTTGTTTCTTCTTTTGTCCATTGTGTTGTCTGTGTTTCCTCTTTTGTGCATTGTGTTGTCTGTGTTTCTTCTTTTGTGCATTGTATTGTCTGTGTTTCTTCTTTTGTCCATTGTGTTGTCTGTATTTCTTCTTTTGTCCATTGTGTTGTCTTTGTTTCTTCTTTTGTCCATTGTGTTGTCTGTGTTTCTTCTTTTGTCCATTGTGTTGTCTGTTTCTTCTTTTGTCCATTGTGTTGTCTGTGTTTCTTCTTTTGTGCATTGTGTTGTCTGTGTTTCTTCTTTTGTGCATTGTGTTGTCTGTGTTTCTTCTTTTGACCATTGTGTTGTCTGTGTTTCTTCTTTTGTCCATTGTGTTGTCTGTTTCTTCTTTTGTCCATTGTGTTGTCTGTGTTTCTTCTTTTGTGCATTGTGTTGTCTGTGTTTCTTCTTTTGTGCATTGTGTTGTCTGTGTTTCTTCTTTTGACCATTGTGTTGTCTGTGTTTCTTCTTTTGTCCATTGTGTTGTCTGTGTTTCTTCTTTTGTCCATTGTGTTGTCTGTGTTTCTTCTTTTGTCCATTGTGTTGTCTGTGTTTTTTCTTTTGTCCATTGTGTTGTCTATGTTTCTTCTTTTGTCCATTGTATTGTCTGTGTTTCTTCTTTTGTCCATTGTGTTGTCTGTGTTTCTTCTTCTGTCCATTGTGTTGTCTGTGTTTCTTCTTTTGTGCATTGTGTTGTCTGTGTTTCTTCTTTTGTCCATTGTGTTGTCTGTGTTTCCTCTTTTGTGCATTGTGTTGTCTGTGTTTCTTCTTTTGTGCATTGTATTGTCTGTGTTTCTTCTTTTGTCCATTGTGTTGTCTGTATTTCTTCTTTTGTCCATTGTGTTGTCTGTGTTTCTTCTTTTGTGCATTGTGTTGTCTGTGTTTCTTCTTTTGTGCATTGTGTTGTCTGTGTTTCTTCTTTTGACCATTGTGTTGTCTGTGTTTCTTCTTTTGTCCATTGTGTTGTCTGTGTTTCTTCTTTTGTCCATTGTGTTGTCTTTGTTTCTTCTTTTGACCATTGTGTTGTCTTTGTTTCTTCTTTTGTCCATTGTGTTGTCTGTGTTTCCTCTTTTGTGCATTGTGTTGTCTGTGTTTCTTCTTTTGTGCATTGTATTGTCTGTGTTTCTTCTTTTGTCCATTGTGTTGTCTGTATTTCTTCTTTTGTCCATTGTGTTGTCTTTGTTTCTTCTTTTGTCCATTGTGTTGTCTGTGTTTCTTCATTTGTCCATTGTGTTGTCTGTTTCTTCTTTTGTCCATTGTGTTGTCTGTGTTTCTTCTTTTGTGCATTGTGTTGTCTGTGTTTCTTCTTTTGTGCATTGTGTTGTCTGTGTTTCTTCTTTTGACCATTGTGTTGTCTGTGTTTCTTCTTTTGTCCATTGTGTTGTCTGTGTTTCTTCTTTTGTCCATTGTGTTGTCTTTGTTTCTTCTTTTGACCATTGTGTTGTCTTTGTTTCTTCTTTTGTCCATTGTGTTGTCTGTGTTTCCTCTTTTGTGCATTGTGTTGTCTGTGTTTCTTCTTTTGTGCATTGTATTGTCTGTGTTTCTTCTTTTGTCCATTGTGTTGTCTGTATTTCTTCTTTTGTCCATTGTGTTGTCTTTGTTTCTTCTTTTGTCCATTGTGTTGTCTGTGTTTCTTCTTTTGTCCATTGTGTTGTCTGTGTTTCTTCTTCTGTCCATTGTGTTGTCTGTGTTTCTTCTTTTGTGCATTGTGTTGTCTGTGTTTCTTCTTTTGTCCATTGTGTTGTCTGTGTTTCCTCTTTTGTGCATTGTGTTGTCTGTGTTTCTTCTTTTGTGCATTGTATTGTCTGTGTTTCTTCTTTTGTCCATTGTGTTGTCTGTATTTCTTCTTTTGTCCATTGTGTTGTCTGTGTTTCTTCTTTTGTGCATTGTGTTGTCTGTGTTTCTTCTTTTGTGCATTGTGTTGTCTGTGTTTCTTCTTTTGACCATTGTGTTGTCTGTGTTTCTTCTTTTGTCCATTGTGTTGTCTGTGTTTCTTCTTTTGACCATTGTGTTGTCTGTGTTTCTTCTTTTGTCCATTGTGTTGTCTGTGTTTCTTCTTTTGTCCATTGTGTTGTCTTTGTTTCTTCTTTTGACCATTGTGTTGTCTTTGTTTCTTCTTTTGTCCATTGTGTTGTCTGTGTTTCCTCTTTTGTGCATTGTGTTGTCTGTGTTTCTTCTTTTGTGCATTGTATTGTCTGTGTTTCTTCTTTTGTCCATTGTGTTGTCTGTATTTCTTCTTTTGTCCATTGTGTTGTCTTTGTTTCTTCTTTTGTCCATTGTGTTGTCTGTGTTTCTTCTTTTGTCCATTGTGTTGTCTGTTTCTTCTTTTGTCCATTGTGTTGTCTGTGTTTCTTCTTTTGTGCATTGTGTTGTCTGTGTTTCTTCTTTTGACCATTGTGTTGTCTGTGTTTCTTCTTTTGTCCATTGTGTTGTCTGTGTTTCTTCTTTTGTCCATTGTGTTGTCTGTGTTTCTTCTTTTGTCAATTGTGTTGTCTGTGTTTTTTCTTTTGTCCATTGTGTTGTCTATGTTTCTTCTTTTGTCCATTGTATTGTCTATGTTTCTTCTTTTGTCCATTGTGTTGTCTGTGTTTCTTCTTCTGTCCATTGTGTTGTCTTTGTTTCTTCTTTTGTGCATTGTGTTGTCTGTGTTTCTTCTTTTGACCATTGTGTTGTCTTTGTTTCTTCTTTTGTCCATTGTGTTGTCTGTGTTTCCTCTTTTGTGCATTGTGTTGTCTTTGTTTCTTCTTTTGACCATTGTGTTGTCTTTGTTTCTTCTTTTGTCCATTGTGTTGTCTGTGTTTCCTCTTTTGTGCATTGTGTTGTCTGTGTTTCTTCTTTTGTGCATTGTATTGTCTGTGTTTCTTCTTTTGTCCATTGTGTTGTCTGTATTTCTTCTTTTGTCCATTGTGTTGTCTTTGTTTCTTCTTTTGTCCATTGTGTTGTCTGTGTTTCTTCTTTTGTCCATTGTGTTGTCTGTTTCTTCTTTTGTCCATTGTGTTGTCTGTGTTTCTTCTTTTGTGCATTGTGTTGTCTGTGTTTCTTCTTTTGTGCATTGTGTTGTCTGTGTTTCTTCTTTTGACCATTGTGTTGTCTGTGTTTCTTCTTTTGTCCATTGTGTTGTCTGTTTCTTCTTTTGTCCATTGTGTTGTCTGTGTTTCTT
Source organism: Bathymodiolus brooksi (assembly GCA_963680875.1). Taxonomy (NCBI): domain Eukaryota; kingdom Metazoa; phylum Mollusca; class Bivalvia; order Mytilida; family Modiolidae; genus Bathymodiolus; species Bathymodiolus brooksi. The sequence continues at coordinate 13,518,326 of OY804583.1, read as the reverse complement.
CTTTTGTGCATTGTGTTGTCTGTGTTTCTTCTTTTGTGCATTGTGTTGTCTGTGTTTCTTCTTTTGACCATTGTGTTGTCTGTGTTTCTTCTTTTGTCCATTGTGTTGTCTGTGTTTCTTCTTTTGTCCATTGTGTTGTCTGTGTTTCTTCTTTTGTCCATTGTGTTGTCTGTGTTTTTTCTTTTGTCCATTGTGTTGTCTATGTTTCTTCTTTTGTCCATTGTATTGTCTGTGTTTCTTCTTTTGTCCATTGTGTTGTCTGTGTTTCTTCTTCTGTCCATTGTGTTGTCTGTGTTTCTTCTTTTGTGCATTGTGTTGTCTGTGTTTCTTCTTTTGTCCATTGTGTTGTCTGTGTTTCCTCTTTTGTGCATTGTGTTGTCTGTGTTTCTTCTTTTGTGCATTGTATTGTCTGTGTTTCTTCTTTTGTCCATTGTGTTGTCTGTATTTCTTCTTTTGTGCATTGTGTTGTCTGTGTTTCTTCTTTTGTGCATTGTGTTGTCTGTGTTTCTTCTTTTGTGCATTGTGTTGTCTGTGTTTCTTCTTTTGACCATTGTGTTGTCTGTGTTTCTTCTTTTGTCCATTGTGTTGTCTGTGTTTCTTCTTTTGTCCATTGTGTTGTCTTTGTTTCTTCTTTTGACCATTGTGTTGTCTTTGTTTCTTCTTTTGTCCATTGTGTTGTCTGTGTTTCCTCTTTTGTGCATTGTGTTGTCTGTGTTTCTTCTTTTGTGCATTGTATTGTCTGTGTTTCTTCTTTTGTCCATTGTGTTGTCTGTATTTCTTCTTTTGTCCATTGTGTTGTCTTTGTTTCTTCTTTTGTCCATTGTGTTGTCTGTGTTTCTTCATTTGTCCATTGTGTTGTCTGTTTCTTCTTTTGTCCATTGTGTTGTCTGTGTTTCTTCTTTTGTGCATTGTGTTGTCTGTGTTTCTTCTTTTGTGCATTGTGTTGTCTGTGTTTCTTCTTTTGACCATTGTGTTGTCTGTGTTTCTTCTTTTGTCCATTGTGTTGTCTGTGTTTCTTCTTTTGTCCATTGTGTTGTCTTTGTTTCTTCTTTTGACCATTGTGTTGTCTTTGTTTCTTCTTTTGTCCATTGTGTTGTCTGTGTTTCCTCTTTTGTGCATTGTGTTGTCTGTGTTTCTTCTTTTGTGCATTGTATTGTCTGTGTTTCTTCTTTTGTCCATTGTGTTGTCTGTATTTCTTCTTTTGTCCATTGTGTTGTCTTTGTTTCTTCTTTTGTCCATTGTGTTGTCTGTGTTTCTTCTTTTGTCCATTGTGTTGTCTGTGTTTCTTCTTCTGTCCATTGTGTTGTCTGTGTTTCTTCTTTTGTGCATTGTGTTGTCTGTGTTTCTTCTTTTGTCCATTGTGTTGTCTGTGTTTCCTCTTTTGTGCATTGTGTTGTCTGTGTTTCTTCTTTTGTGCATTGTATTGTCTGTGTTTCTTCTTTTGTCCATTGTGTTGTCTGTATTTCTTCTTTTGTCCATTGTGTTGTCTGTGTTTCTTCTTTTGTGCATTGTGTTGTCTGTGTTTCTTCTTTTGTGCATTGTGTTGTCTGTGTTTCTTCTTTTGACCATTGTGTTGTCTGTGTTTCTTCTTTTGTCCATTGTGTTGTCTGTGTTTCTTCTTTTGTGCATTGTGTTGTCTGTGTTTCTTCTTTTGTGCATTGTGTTGTCTGTGTTTCTTCTTTTGACCATTGTGTTGTCTGTGTTTCTTCTTTTGTCCATTGTGTTGTCTGTGTTTCTTCTTTTGTCCATTGTGTTGTCTTTGTTTCTTCTTTTGACCATTGTGTTGTCTTTGTTTCTTCTTTTGTCCATTGTGTTGTCTGTGTTTCCTCTTTTGTGCATTGTGTTGTCTGTGTTTCTTCTTTTGTGCATTGTATTGTCTGTGTTTCTTCTTTTGTCCATTGTGTTGTCTGTATTTCTTCTTTTGTCCATTGTGTTGTCTTTGTTTCTTCTTTTGTCCATTGTGTTGTCTGTGTTTCTTCTTTTGTCCATTGTGTTGTCTGTTTCTTCTTTTGTCCATTGTGTTGTCTGTGTTTCTTCTTTTGTGCATTGTGTTGTCTGTGTTTCTTCTTTTGTGCATTGTGTTGTCTGTGTTTCTTCTTTTGACCATTGTGTTGTCTGTGTTTCTTCTTTTGTCCATTGTGTTGTCTGTTTCTTCTTTTGTCCATTGTGTTGTCTGTGTTTCTTCTTTTGTGCATTGTGTTGTCTGTGTTTCTTCTTTTGTGCATTGCGTTGTCTGTGTTTCTTCTTTTGACCATTGTGTTGTCTGTGTTTCTTCTTTTGTCCATTGTGTTGTCTGTGTTTCTTCTTTTGTCCATTGTGTTGTCTGTGTTTCTTCTTTTGTCCATTGTGTTGTCTGTGTTTTTTCTTTTGTCCATTGTGTTGTCTATGTTTCTTCTTTTGTCCATTGTATTGTCTGTGTTTCTTCTTTTGTCCATTGTGTTGTCTGTGTTTCTTCTTCTGTCCATTGTGTTGTCTGTGTTTCTTCTTTTGTGCATTGTGTTGTCTGTGTTTCTTCTTTTGTCCATTGTGTTGTCTGTGTTTCCTCTTTTGTGCATTGTGTTGTCTGTGTTTCTTCTTTTGTGCATTGTATTGTCTGTGTTTCTTCTTTTGTCCATTGTGTTGTCTGTATTTCTTCTTTTGTCCATTGTGTTGTCTGTGTTTCTTCTTTTGTGCATTGTGTTGTCTGTGTTTCTTCTTTTGTGCATTGTGTTGTCTGTGTTTCTTCTTTTGACCATTGTGTTGTCTGTGTTTCTTCTTTTGTCCATTGTGTTGTCTGTGTTTCTTCTTTTGTCCATTGTGTTGTCTTTGTTTCTTCTTTTGACCATTGTGTTGTCTTTGTTTCTTCTTTTGTCCATTGTGTTGTCTGTGTTTCCTCTTTTGTGCATTGTGTTGTCTGTGTTTCTTCTTTTGTGCATTGTATTGTCTGTGTTTCTTCTTTTGTCCATTGTGTTGTCTGTATTTCTTCTTTTGTCCATTGTGTTGTCTTTGTTTCTTCTTTTGTCCATTGTGTTGTCTGTGTTTCTTCTTTTGTCCATTGTGTTGTCTGTTTCTTCTTTTGTCCATTGTGTTGTCTGTGGTTCTTCTTTTGTGCATTGTGTTGTCTGTGTTTCTTCTTTTGTGCATTGTGTTGTCTGTGTTTCTTCTTTTGACCATTGTGTTGTCTGTGTTTCTTCTTTTGTCCATTGTGTTGTCTGTTTCTTCTTTTGTCCATTGTGTTGTCTGTGTTTCTTCTTTTGTGCATTGTGTTGTCTGTGTTTCTTCTTTTGTGCATTGTGTTGTCTGTGTTTCTTCTTTTGACCATTGTGTTGTCTGTGTTTCTTCTTTTGTCCATTGTGTTGTCTGTGTTTCTTCTTTTGTCCATTGTGTTGTCTGTGTTTCTTCTTTTGTCCATTGTGTTGTCTGTGTTTTTTCTTTTGTCCATTGTGTTGTCTATGTTTCTTCTTTTGTCCATTGTATTGTCTGTGTTTCTTCTTTTGTCCATTGTGTTGTCTGTGTTTCTTCTTCTGTCCATTGTGTTGTCTGTGTTTCTTCTTTTGTGCATTGTGTTGTCTGTGTTTCTTCTTTTGTCCATTGTGTTGTCTGTATTTCTTCTTTTGTCCATTGTGTTGTCTTTGTTTCTTCTTTTGTCCATTGTGTTGTCTGTGTTTCTTCATTTGTCCATTGTGTTGTCTGTTTCTTCTTTTGTCCATTGTGTTGTCTGTGTTTCTTCTTTTGTGCATTGTGTTGTCTGTGTTTCTTCTTTTGTGCATTGTGTTGTCTGTGTTTCTTCTTTTGACCATTGTGTTGTCTGTGTTTCTTCTTTTGTCCATTGTGTTGTCTGTGTTTCTTCTTTTGTCCATTGTGTTGTCTTTGTTTCTTCTTTTGACCATTGTGTTGTCTTTGTTTCTTCTTTTGTCCATTGTGTTGTCTGTGTTTCCTCTTTTGTGCATTGTGTTGTCTGTGTTTCTTCTTTTGTGCATTGTATTGTCTGTGTTTCTTCTTTTGTCCATTGTGTTGTCTGTATTTCTTCTTTTGTCCATTGTGTTGTCTTTGTTTCTTCTTTTGTCCATTGTGTTGTCTGTGTTTCTTCTTTTGTCCATTGTGTTGTCTGTGTTTCTTCTTCTGTCCATTGTGTTGTCTGTGTTTCTTCTTTTGTGCATTGTGTTGTCTGTGTTTCTTCTTTTGTCCATTGTGTTGTCTGTGTTTCCTCTTTTGTGCATTGTGTTGTCTGTGTTTCTTCTTTTGTGCATTGTATTGTCTGTGTTTCTTCTTTTGTCCATTGTGTTGTCTGTATTTCTTCTTTTGTCCATTGTGTTGTCTGTGTTTCTTCTTTTGTGCATTGTGTTGTCTGTGTTTCTTCTTTTGTGCATTGTGTTGTCTGTGTTTCTTCTTTTGACCATTGTGTTGTCTGTGTTTCTTCTTTTGTCCATTGTGTTGTCTGTGTTTCTTCTTTTGTGCATTGTGTTGTCTGTGTTTCTTCTTTTGTGCATTGTGTTGTCTGTGTTTCTTCTTTTGACCATTGTGTTGTCTGTGTTTCTTCTTTTGTCCATTGTGTTGTCTGTGTTTCTTCTTTTGTCCATTGTGTTGTCTTTGTTTCTTCTTTTGACCATTGTGTTGTCTTTGTTTCTTCTTTTGTCCATTGTGTTGTCTGTGTTTCCTCTTTTGTGCATTGTGTTGTCTGTGTTTCTTCTTTTGTGCATTGTATTGTCTGTGTTTCTTCTTTTGTCCATTGTGTTGTCTGTATTTCTTCTTTTGTCCATTGTGTTGTCTTTGTTTCTTCTTTTGTCCATTGTGTTGTCTGTGTTTCTTCTTTTGTCCATTGTGTTGTCTGTTTCTTCTTTTGTCCATTGTGTTGTCTGTGTTTCTTCTTTTGTGCATTGTGTTGTCTGTGTTTCTTCTTTTGTGCATTGTGTTGTCTGTGTTTCTTCTTTTGACCATTGTGTTGTCTGTGTTTCTTCTTTTGTCCATTGTGTTGTCTGTTTCTTCTTTTGTCCATTGTGTTGTCTGTGTTTCTTCTTTTGTGCATTGTGTTGTCTGTGTTTCTTCTTTTGTGCATTGCGTTGTCTGTGTTTCTTCTTTTGACCATTGTGTTGTCTGTGTTTCTTCTTTTGTCCATTGTGTTGTCTGTGTTTCTTCTTTTGTCCATTGTGTTGTCTGTGTTTCTTCTTTTGTCCATTGTGTTGTCTGTGTTTTTTCTTTTGTCCATTGTGTTGTCTATGTTTCTTCTTTTGTCCATTGTATTGTCTGTGTTTCTTCTTTTGTCCATTGTGTTGTCTGTGTTTCTTCTTCTGTCCATTGTGTTGTCTGTGTTTCTTCTTTTGTGCATTGTGTTGTCTGTGTTTCTTCTTTTGTCCATTGTGTTGTCTGTGTTTCCTCTTTTGTGCATTGTGTTGTCTGTGTTTCTTCTTTTGTGCATTGTATTGTCTGTGTTTCTTCTTTTGTCCATTGTGTTGTCTGTATTTCTTCTTTTGTCCATTGTGTTGTCTGTGTTTCTTCTTTTGTGCATTGTGTTGTCTGTGTTTCTTCTTTTGTGCATTGTGTTGTCTGTGTTTCTTCTTTTGACCATTGTGTTGTCTGTGTTTCTTCTTTTGTCCATTGTGTTGTCTGTGTTTCTTCTTTTGTCCATTGTGTTGTCTTTGTTTCTTCTTTTGACCATTGTGTTGTCTTTGTTTCTTCTTTTGTCCATTGTGTTGTCTGTGTTTCCTCTTTTGTGCATTGTGTTGTCTGTGTTTCTTCTTTTGTGCATTGTATTGTCTGTGTTTCTTCTTTTGTCCATTGTGTTGTCTGTATTTCTTCTTTTGTCCATTGTGTTGTCTTTGTTTCTTCTTTTGTCCATTGTGTTGTCTGTGTTTCTTCTTTTGTCCATTGTGTTGTCTGTTTCTTCTTTTGTCCATTGTGTTGTCTGTGTTTCTTCTTTTGTGCATTGTGTTGTCTGTGTTTCTTCTTTTGTGCATTGTGTTGTCTGTGTTTCTTCTTTTGACCATTGTGTTGTCTGTGTTTCTTCTTTTGTCCATTGTGTTGTCTGTGTTTCTTCTTTTGTCCATTGTGTTGTCTGTGTTTCTTCTTTTGTCCATTGTGTTGTCTGTGTTTTTTCTTTTGTCCATTGTGTTGTCTATGTTTCTTCTTTTGTCCATTGTATTGTCTGTGTTTCTTCTTTTGTCCATTGTGTTGTCTGTGTTTCTTCTTCTGTCCATTGTGTTGTCTGTGTTTCTTCTTTTGTGCATTGTGTTGTCTGTGTTTCTTCTTTTGTCCATTGTGTTGTCTGTGTTTCTTCTTTTGACCATTGTGTTGTCTGTGTTTCTTCTTTTGTCCATTGTGTTGTCTTTGTTACTTCTTTTGTCCATTCTGTTGTCTGTGTTTCTTCTTTTGTCCATTGTGTTGTCTGTGTTTCTTCTTTTGTCCATTGTGTTGTCTGTGTTTCTTCTTTTGACCATTGTGTTGTCTGTGTTTCTTCTTTTGTCCATTGTGTTGTCTTTGTTTCTTCTTTTGTCCATTCTGTTGTCTGTGTTTCTTCTTTTGTCCATTGTGTTGTCTGTGTTTCTTCTTTTGTCCATTGTGTTGTCTGTGTTTTTTCTTTTGTCCATTGTGTTGTCTATGTTTCTTCTTTTGTCCATTGTATTGTCTGTGTTTCTTCTTTTGTCCATTGTGTTGTCTGTGTTTCTTCTTCTGTCCATTGTGTTGTCTGTGTTTCTTCTTTTGTGCATTGTGTTGTCTGTGTTTCTTCTTTTGTCCATTGTGTTGTCTGTGTTTCCTCTTTTGTGCATTGTGTTGTCTGTGTTTCTTCTTTTGTGCATTGTATTGTCTGTGTTTCTTCTTTTGTCCATTGTGTTGTCTGTATTTCTTCTTTTGTCCATTGTGTTGTCTTTGTTTCTTCTTTTGTCCATTGTGTTGTCTGTGTTTCTTCTTTTGTCCATTGTGTTGTCTGTTTCTTCTTTTGTCCATTGTGTTGTCTGTGTTTCTTCTTTTGTGCATTGTGTTGTCTGTGTTTCTTCTTTTGTGCATTGTGTTGTCTGTGTTTCTTCTTTTGACCATTGTGTTGTCTGTGTTTCTTCTTTTGTCCATTGTGTTGTCTGTGTTTCTTCTTTTGTCCATTGTGTTGTCTTTGTTTCTTCTTTTGACCATTGTGTTGTCTTTGTTTCTTCTTTTGTCCATTGTGTTGTCTGTGTTTCCTCTTTTGTGCATTGTGTTGTCTGTGTTTCTTCTTTTGTGCATTGTATTGTCTGTGTTTCTTCTTTTGTCCATTGTGTTGTCTGTATTTCTTCTTTTGTCCATTGTGTTGTCTTTGTTTCTTCTTTTGTCCATTGTGTTGTCTGTGTTTCTTCTTTTGTCCATTGTGTTGTCTGTTTCTTCTTTTGTCCATTGTGTTGTCTGTGTTTCTTCTTTTGTGCATTGTGTTGTCTGTGTTTCTTCTTTTGTGCATTGTGTTGTCTGTGTTTCTTCTTTTGACCATTGTGTTGTCTGTGTTTCTTCTTTTGTCCATTGTGTTGTCTGTGTTTCTTCTTTTGTCCATTGTGTTGTCTGTGTTTCTTCTTTTGTCCATTGTGTTGTCTGTGTTTTTTCTTTTGTCCATTGTGTTGTCTATGTTTCTTCTTTTGTCCATTGTATTGTCTGTGTTTCTTCTTTTGTCCATTGTGTTGTCTGTGTTTCTTCTTCTGTCCATTGTGTTGTCTGTGTTTCTTCTTTTGTGCATTGTGTTGTCTTTGTTTCTTCTTTTGTCCATTGTGTTGTCTGTGTTTCCTCTTTTGTGCATTGTGTTGTCTGTGTTTCTTCTTTTGTGCATTGTATTGTCTGTGTTTCTTCTTTTGTCCATTGTGTTGTCTGTATTTCTTCTTTTGTCCATTGTGTTGTCTTTGTTTCTTCTTTTGTCCATTGTGTTGTCTGTGTTTCTTCTTTTGTCCATTGTGTTGTCTGTGTTTCTTCTTTTGACCATTGTGTTGTCTGTGTTTCTTCTTTTGTCCATTGTGTTGTCTTTGTTTCTTCTTTTGTCCATTCTGTTGTCTGTGTTTCTTCTTTTGTCCATTGTGTTGTCTGTGTTTCTTCTTTTGTCCATTGTGTTGTCTGTGTTTCTTCTTTTGACCATTGTGTTGTCTGTGTTTCTTCTTTTGTCCATTGTGTTGTCTTTGTTTCTTCTTTTGTCCATTCTGTTGTCTGTGTTTCTTCTTTTGTCCATTGTGTTGTCTGTGTTTCTTCTTTTGTCCATTGTGTTGTCTGTGTTTTTTCTTTTGTCCATTGTGTTGTCTATGTTTCTTCTTTTGTCCATTGTATTGTCTGTGTTTCTTCTTTTGTCCATTGTGTTGTCTGTGTTTCTTCTTCTGTCCATTGTGTTGTCTGTGTTTCTTCTTTTGTGCATTGTGTTGTCTGTGTTTCTTCTTTTGTCCATTGTGTTGTCTGTGTTTCCTCTTTTGTGCATTGTGTTGTCTGTGTTTCTTCTTTTGTGCATTGTATTGTCTGTGTTTCTTCTTTTGTCCATTGTGTTGTCTGTATTTCTTCTTTTGTCCATTGTGTTGTCTTTGTTTCTTCTTTTGTCCATTGTGTTGTCTGTGTTTCTTCTTTTGTCCATTGTGTTGTCTGTTTCTTCTTTTGTCCATTGTGTTGTCTGTGTTTCTTCTTTTGTGCATTGTGTTGTCTGTGTTTCTTCTTTTGTGCATTGTGTTGTCTGTGTTTCTTCTTTTGACCATTGTGTTGTCTGTGTTTCTTCTTTTGTCCATTGTGTTGTCTGTGTTTCTTCTTTTGTCCATTGTGTTGTCTGTGTTTCTTCTTTTGTCCATTGTGTTGTCTGTGTTTTTTCTTTTGTCCATTGTGTTGTCTATGTTTCTTCTTTTGTCCATTGTATTGTCTGTGTTTCTTCTTTTGTCCATTGTGTTGTCTGTGTTTCTTCTTCTGTCCATTGTGTTGTCTGTGTTTCTTCTTTTGTCCATTGTGTTGTCTGTGTTTCTTCTTTTGTCCATTGTGTTGTCTGTGTTTCCTCTTTTGTGCATTGTGTTGTCTGTGTTTCTTCTTTTGTGCATTGTATTGTCTGTGTTTCTTCTTTTGTCCATTGTGTTGTCTGTATTTCTTCTTTTGTCCATTGTGTTGTCTTTGTTTCTTCTTTTGTCCATTGTGTTGTCTGTGTTTCTTCTTTTGTCCATTGTGTTGTCTGTTTCTTCTTTTGTCCATTGTGTTGTCTGTGTTTCTTCTTTTGTGCATTGTGTTGTCTGTGTTTCTTCTTTTGTGCATTGTGTTGTCTGTGTTTCTTCTTTTGACCATTGTGTTGTCTGTGTTTCTTCTTTTGTCCATTGTGTTGTCTGTGTTTCTTCTTTTGTCCATTGTGTTGTCTTTGTTTCTTCTTTTGACCATTGTGTTGTCTTTGTTTCTTCTTTTGTCCATTGTGTTGTCTGTGTTTCCTCTTTTGTGCATTGTGTTGTCTGTGTTTCTTCTTTTGTGCATTGTATTGTCTGTGTTTCTTCTTTTGTCCATTGTGTTGTCTGTATTTCTTCTTTTGTCCATTGTGTTGTCTTTGTTTCTTCTTTTGTCCATTGTGTTGTCTGTGTTTCTTCTTTTGTCCATTGTGTTGTCTGTTTCTTCTTTTGTCCATTGTGTTGTCTGTGTTTCTTCTTTTGTGCATTGTGTTGTCTGTGTTTCTTCTTTTGTGCATTGTGTTGTCTGTGTTTCTTCTTTTGACCATTGTGTTGTCTGTGTTTCTTCTTTTGTCCATTGTGTTGTCTGTGTTTCTTCTTTTGTCCATTGTGTTGTCTGTGTTTCTTCTTTTGTCCATTGTGTTGTCTGTGTTTTTTCTTTTGTCCATTGTGTTGTCTATGTTTCTTCTTTTGTCCATTGTATTGTCTGTGTTTCTTCTTTTGTCCATTGTGTTGTCTGTGTTTCTTCTTCTGTCCATTGTGTTGTCTGTGTTTCTTCTTTTGTGCATTGTGTTGTCTGTGTTTCTTCTTTTGTCCATTGTGTTGTCTGTGTTTCCTCTTTTGTGCATTGTGTTGTCTGTGTTTCTTCTTTTGTGCATTGTATTGTCTGTGTTTCTTCTTTTGTCCATTGTGTTGTCTGTATTTCTTCTTTTGTCCATTGTGTTGTCTTTGTTTCTTCTTTTGTCCATTGTGTTGTCTGTGTTTCTTCTTTTGTCCATTGTGTTGTCTGTTTCTTCTTTTGTCCATTGTGTTGTCTGTGTTTCTTCTTTTGTGCATTGTGTTGTCTGTGTTTCTTCTTTTGTGCATTGTGTTGTCTGTGTTTCTTCTTTTGACCATTGTGTTGTCTGTGTTTCTTCTTTTGTCCATTGTGTTGTCTGTGTTTCTTCTTTTGTCCATTGTGTTGTCTTTGTTTCTTCTTTTGACCATTGTGTTGTCTTTGTTTCTTCTTTTGTCCATTGTGTTGTCTGTGTTTCTTCTTTTGTCCATTGTGTTGTCTGTGTTTCTTCTTTTGTCCATTGTGTTGTCTGTGTTTCTTCTTTTGTCCATTGTGTTGTCTGTGTTTCTTCTTTTGATCATTGTATTGTATGTGTTTCTTCTTTTGTCCATTGTGTTGTCTTTGTTTCTTTGCCCATTGTGTTGTCTGTGTTTCTTTTGTCCATTGTGTTGTCTGTGTTTCTTCTTTTGACCATTGTGTTGTCTTTGTTTCTTCTTTTGTCCATTGTGTTGTCTGTGTTTCTTCTTTTGTCCATTGTGTTGTCTGTGTTTCTTCTTTTGTCCATTGTGTTGTCTGTGTTTTTTCTTTTGTGCATTGTGTTGTCTGTGTTTCTTCTTTTGTCCATTGTGTTGTCTGTGTTTCCTCTTTTGTGCATTGTGTTGTCTGTGTTTCTTCTTTTGTGCATTGTGTTGTCTGTGTTTCTTCTTTTGTCCATTGTGTTGTCTGTGTTTCTTTTTTTGTGCATTGTGTTGTCTGTGTTTCTTCTTTTGTCCATTGTGTTGTCTGTGTTTCTTCTTTTGTGCATTGTGTTGTCTGTGTTTCTTCTTTTGTGCATTGTGTTGTCTGTGTTTCTTCTTTTGTCCATTGTGTTGTCTGTGTTTCCTCTTTTGTGCATTGTGTTGTCTGTGTTTCTTCTTTTGTCCATTGTGTTGTCTGTGTTTCCTCTTTTGTGCATTGTGTTGTCTGTGTTTCTTCTTTTGTGCATTGTGTTGTCTGTGTTTTTTCTTTTGTCCATTGTGTTGTCTGTGTTTCTTTTGTCCATTGTATTGTCTGTGTTTCTTCTTTTGTCCATTGTGTTGTCTGTGTTTCTTCTTTTGTCCATTGTGTTGTCTGTGTTTCTTCTTTTGTGCATTGTGTTGTCTGTGTTTCTTCTTTTGTCCATTGTGTTGTCTGTGTTTCTTCTTTTGTGCATTGTGTTGTCTGTTTTTCTTCTTTTGTCCATTATATTGTCTGTGTTTCTTCTTTTGTCCATTGTGTTGTCTGTGTTTCTTCTTTTGTCCATTGTGTTGTCTGTGTTTCTTCTTTTGACCATTGTGTTGTCTGTGTTTCTTCTTTTGTCCATTGTGTTGTCTTTGTTTCTTCTTTTGTCCATTCTGTTGTCTGTGTTTCTTCTTTTGTCCATTGTGTTGTCTGTGTTTCTTCTTTTGTCCATTGTGTTGTCTGTGTTTTTTCTTTTGTCCATTGTGTTGTCTATGTTTCTTCTTTTGTCCATTGTATTGTCTGTGTTTCTTCTTTTGTCCATTGTGTTGTCTGTGTTTCTTCTTCTGTCCATTGTGTTGTCTGTGTTTCTTCTTTTGTGCATTGTGTTGTCTGTGTTTCTTCTTTTGTCCATTGTGTTGTCTGTGTTTCCTCTTTTGTGCATTGTGTTGTCTGTGTTTCTTCTTTTGTGCATTGTATTGTCTGTGTTTCTTCTTTTGTCCATTGTGTTGTCTGTATTTCTTCTTTTGTCCATTGTGTTGTCTTTGTTTCTTCTTTTGTCCATTGTGTTGTCTGTGTTTCTTCTTTTGTCCATTGTGTTGTCTGTTTCTTCTTTTGTCCATTGTGTTGTCTGTGTTTCTTCTTTTGTGCATTGTGTTGTCTGTGTTTCTTCTTTTGTGCATTGTGTTGTCTGTGTTTCTTCTTTTGACCATTGTGTTGTCTGTGTTTCTTCTTTTGTCCATTGTGTTGTCTGTGTTTCTTCTTTTGTCCATTGTGTTGTCTTTGTTTCTTCTTTTGACCATTGTGTTGTCTTTGTTTCTTCTTTTGTCCATTGTGTTGTCTGTGTTTCCTCTTTTGTGCATTGTGTTGTCTGTGTTTCTTCTTTTGTGCATTGTATTGTCTGTGTTTCTTCTTTTGTCCATTGTGTTGTCTGTATTTCTTCTTTTGTCCATTGTGTTGTCTTTGTTTCTTCTTTTGTCCATTGTGTTGTCTGTGTTTCTTCTTTTGTCCATTGTGTTGTCTGTTTCTTCTTTTGTCCATTGTGTTGTCTGTGTTTCTTCTTTTGTGCATTGTGTTGTCTGTGTTTCTTCTTTTGTGCATTGTGTTGTCTGTGTTTCTTCTTTTGACCATTGTGTTGTCTGTGTTTCTTCTTTTGTCCATTGTGTTGTCTGTGTTTCTTCTTTTGTCCATTGTGTTGTCTGTGTTTCTTCTTTTGTCCATTGTGTTGTCTGTGTTTTTTCTTTTGTCCATTGTGTTGTCTATGTTTCTTCTTTTGTCCATTGTATTGTCTGTGTTTCTTCTTTTGTCCATTGTGTTGTCTGTGTTTCTTCTTCTGTCCATTGTGTTGTCTGTGTTTCTTCTTTTGTGCATTGTGTTGTCTTTGTTTCTTCTTTTGTCCATTGTGTTGTCTGTGTTTCCTCTTTTGTGCATTGTGTTGTCTGTGTTTCTTCTTTTGTGCATTGTATTGTCTGTGTTTCTTCTTTTGTCCATTGTGTTGTCTGTATTTCTTCTTTTGTCCATTGTGTTGTCTTTGTTTCTTCTTTTGTCCATTGTGTTGTCTGTGTTTCTTCTTTTGTCCATTGTGTTGTCTGTGTTTCTTCTTTTGACCATTGTGTTGTCTGTGTTTCTTCTTTTGTCCATTGTGTTGTCTTTGTTTCTTCTTTTGTCCATTCTGTTGTCTGTGTTTCTTCTTTTGTCCATTGTGTTGTCTGTGTTTCTTCTTTTGTCCATTGTGTTGTCTGTGTTTCTTCTTTTGACCATTGTGTTGTCTGTGTTTCTTCTTTTGTCCATTGTGTTGTCTTTGTTTCTTCTTTTGTCCATTCTGTTGTCTGTGTTTCTTCTTTTGTCCATTGTGTTGTCTGTGTTTCTTCTTTTGTCCATTGTGTTGTCTGTGTTTTTTCTTTTGTCCATTGTGTTGTCTATGTTTCTTCTTTTGTCCATTGTATTGTCTGTGTTTCTTCTTTTGTCCATTGTGTTGTCTGTGTTTCTTCTTCTGTCCATTGTGTTGTCTGTGTTTCTTCTTTTGTGCATTGTGTTGTCTGTGTTTCTTCTTTTGTCCATTGTGTTGTCTGTGTTTCCTCTTTTGTGCATTGTGTTGTCTGTGTTTCTTCTTTTGTGCATTGTATTGTCTGTGTTTCTTCTTTTGTCCATTGTGTTGTCTGTATTTCTTCTTTTGTCCATTGTGTTGTCTTTGTTTCTTCTTTTGTCCATTGTGTTGTCTGTGTTTCTTCTTTTGTCCATTGTGTTGTCTGTTTCTTCTTTTGTCCATTGTGTTGTCTGTGTTTCTTCTTTTGTGCATTGTGTTGTCTGTGTTTCTTCTTTTGTGCATTGTGTTGTCTGTGTTTCTTCTTTTGACCATTGTGTTGTCTGTGTTTCTTCTTTTGTCCATTGTGTTGTCTGTGTTTCTTCTTTTGTCCATTGTGTTGTCTGTGTTTCTTCTTTTGTCCATTGTGTTGTCTGTGTTTTTTCTTTTGTCCATTGTGTTGTCTATGTTTCTTCTTTTGTCCATTGTATTGTCTGTGTTTCTTCTTTTGTCCATTGTGTTGTCTGTGTTTCTTCTTCTGTCCATTGTGTTGTCTGTGTTTCTTCTTTTGTCCATTGTGTTGTCTGTGTTTCTTCTTTTGTCCATTGTGTTGTCTGTGTTTCCTCTTTTGTGCATTGTGTTGTCTGTGTTTCTTCTTTTGTGCATTGTATTGTCTGTGTTTCTTCTTTTGTCCATTGTGTTGTCTGTATTTCTTCTTTTGTCCATTGTGTTGTCTTTGTTTCTTCTTTTGTCCATTGTGTTGTCTGTGTTTCTTCTTTTGTCCATTGTGTTGTCTGTTTCTTCTTTTGTCCATTGTGTTGTCTGTGTTTCTTCTTTTGTGCATTGTGTTGTCTGTGTTTCTTCTTTTGTGCATTGTGTTGTCTGTGTTTCTTCTTTTGACCATTGTGTTGTCTGTGTTTCTTCTTTTGTCCATTGTGTTGTCTGTGTTTCTTCTTTTGTCCATTGTGTTGTCTTTGTTTCTTCTTTTGACCATTGTGTTGTCTTTGTTTCTTCTTTTGTCCATTGTGTTGTCTGTGTTTCCTCTTTTGTGCATTGTGTTGTCTGTGTTTCTTCTTTTGTGCATTGTATTGTCTGTGTTTCTTCTTTTGTCCATTGTGTTGTCTGTATTTCTTCTTTTGTCCATTGTGTTGTCTTTGTTTCTTCTTTTGTCCATTGTGTTGTCTGTGTTTCTTCTTTTGTCCATTGTGTTGTCTGTTTCTTCTTTTGTCCATTGTGTTGTCTGTGTTTCTTCTTTTGTGCATTGTGTTGTCTGTGTTTCTTCTTTTGTGCATTGTGTTGTCTGTGTTTCTTCTTTTGACCATTGTGTTGTCTGTGTTTCTTCTTTTGTCCATTGTGTTGTCTGTGTTTCTTCTTTTGTCCATTGTGTTGTCTGTGTTTCTTCTTTTGTCCATTGTGTTGTCTGTGTTTTTTCTTTTGTCCATTGTGTTGTCTATGTTTCTTCTTTTGTCCATTGTATTGTCTGTGTTTCTTCTTTTGTCCATTGTGTTGTCTGTGTTTCTTCTTCTGTCCATTGTGTTGTCTGTGTTTCTTCTTTTGTGCATTGTGTTGTCTGTGTTTCTTCTTTTGTCCATTGTGTTGTCTGTGTTTCCTCTTTTGTGCATTGTGTTGTCTGTGTTTCTTCTTTTGTGCATTGTATTGTCTGTGTTTCTTCTTTTGTCCATTGTGTTGTCTGTATT
This sequence comes from Bathymodiolus brooksi, assembly GCA_963680875.1. Taxonomy (NCBI): domain Eukaryota; kingdom Metazoa; phylum Mollusca; class Bivalvia; order Mytilida; family Modiolidae; genus Bathymodiolus; species Bathymodiolus brooksi. Next base: position 13,503,320 of record OY804583.1, on the reverse strand, counting down.
TCTTCTTTTGTCCATTGTGTTGTCTTTGTTTCTTCTTTTGTCCATTGTGTTGTCTGTGTTTCTTCTTTTGTCCATTGTGTTGTCTGTTTCTTCTTTTGTCCATTGTGTTGTCTGTGTTTCTTCTTTTGTGCATTGTGTTGTCTGTGTTTCTTCTTTTGTGCATTGTGTTGTCTGTGTTTCTTCTTTTGACCATTGTGTTGTCTGTGTTTCTTCTTTTGTCCATTGTGTTGTCTGTGTTTCTTCTTTTGTCCATTGTGTTGTCTTTGTTTCTTCTTTTGACCATTGTGTTGTCTTTGTTTCTTCTTTTGTCCATTGTGTTGTCTGTGTTTCTTCTTTTGTCCATTGTGTTGTCTGTGTTTCTTCTTTTGTCCATTGTGTTGTCTGTGTTTCTTCTTTTGTCCATTGTGTTGTCTGTGTTTCTTCTTTTGATCATTGTATTGTATGTGTTTCTTCTTTTGTCCATTGTGTTGTCTTTGTTTCTTTGCCCATTGTGTTGTCTGTGTTTCTTTTGTCCATTGTGTTGTCTGTGTTTCTTCTTTTGACCATTGTGTTGTCTTTGTTTCTTCTTTTGTCCATTGTGTTGTCTGTGTTTCTTCTTTTGTCCATTGTGTTGTCTGTGTTTCTTCTTTTGTCCATTGTGTTGTCTGTGTTTTTTCTTTTGTGCATTGTGTTGTCTGTGTTTCTTCTTTTGTCCATTGTGTTGTCTGTGTTTCCTCTTTTGTGCATTGTGTTGTCTGTGTTTCTTCTTTTGTGCATTGTGTTGTCTGTGTTTCTTCTTTTGTCCATTGTGTTGTCTGTGTTTCTTTTTTTGTGCATTGTGTTGTCTGTGTTTCTTCTTTTGTCCATTGTGTTGTCTGTGTTTCTTCTTTTGTGCATTGTGTTGTCTGTGTTTCTTCTTTTGTGCATTGTGTTGTCTGTGTTTCTTCTTTTGTCCATTGTGTTGTCTGTGTTTCCTCTTTTGTGCATTGTGTTGTCTGTGTTTCTTCTTTTGTCCATTGTGTTGTCTGTGTTTCCTCTTTTGTGCATTGTGTTGTCTGTGTTTCTTCTTTTGTGCATTGTGTTGTCTGTGTTTTTTCTTTTGTCCATTGTGTTGTCTGTGTTTCTTTTGTCCATTGTATTGTCTGTGTTTCTTCTTTTGTCCATTGTGTTGTCTGTGTTTCTTCTTTTGTCCATTGTGTTGTCTGTGTTTCTTCTTTTGTGCATTGTGTTGTCTGTGTTTCTTCTTTTGTCCATTGTGTTGTCTGTGTTTCTTCTTTTGTGCATTGTGTTGTCTGTTTTTCTTCTTTTGTCCATTATATTGTCTGTGTTTCTTCTTTTGTCCATTGTGTTGTCTGTGTTTCTTCTTTTGTCCATTGTGTTGTCTGTGTTTCTTCTTTTGACCATTGTATTGTCTATGTTTCTTCTTTTGACCATTGTATTGTCTGTGTTTCTTCTTTTGACCATTGTATTGTCTGTGTTTCTTCTTTTGTCCATTGTGTTGTCTTTGTTTCTTCTTTTGACCATTGTATTGTCTGTGTTTCTTCTTTTGTCCATTGTGTTGTCTGTGTTTCTTCTTTTGTCCATTGTGTTGTCTGTGTTTCTTCTTTTGTCCACTGTGTTGTCTGTGTTTCTTCTTTTGTCCATTCTGTTGTCTGTGTTTCTTCTTTTCTCCATTGTATTGTCTGTGTTTCTTCTTTTGACAATTGTGTTGTCTATGTTTCTTCTTTTGACCATTGTATTGTCTGTGTTTCTTCTTTTGTCCATTGTATTGTCTGTGTTTCTTCTTTTGTCCATTGTGTTGTTTGTGTTTCTTCTTTTGTCCATTGTGTTGTCTGTGTTTCTTCTTTTCTCCATTGTGTTGTCTGTGTTTCTTCTTTTGTCCATTGTGTTGTCTGTGTTTCTTCTTTTGACCATTGTGTTGTCTGTGTTTCTTCTTTTGTCCATTGTGTTGTGTGTTTCTTCTTTTGTCCATTGTGTTGTCTGTGTTTCTTCTTTTGACCATTGTGTTGTCTGTGTTTCTTCTTTTGTCAATTGTGTTGTCTGTGTTTCTTTTGTCCATTGTGTTGTCTGTGTTTCTTCTTTTGTCCATTGTGTTGGCTGTGTTTCTTGTGTCCATTGTGTTGTCTGTGTTTTTTCTTTTGTCCATTGTGTTGTCTGTGTTTCTTTTGTCCATTGTGTTGTCTGGGTTTCTTCTTTTGTCCATTGTGTTGTCTGTGTTTCTTCTTTTGTCCATTGTGTTGTCTGTTTCTTCTTTTGTCCATTGTGTTGTCTGTGTTTCTTCTTTTGACCATTGTGTTGTCTGTGTTTCTTCTTTTGTCCATTGTGTTGTCTGTGTATCTTCTTTTGACCATTGTGTTGTCTGTGTTTCTTCTTTTGTCCATTGTGTTGTCTGTGTGTCTTCCTTTGTCCATTGTGTTGTCTGTGTTTCTTCTTTTGTGCATTGTGTTGTCTGTATTTCTTCTTTTGTCCATTATGTTGTCTGTGTTTCTTCTGTTGTCCATTGTGTTGTCTGTGTTTCTTTTGTCCATTGTGTTGTCTGTGTTTCTTCTTTTGTCCATTGTGTTGTCTGTGTTTCTTTTTTTGTGCATTGTGTTGTCTGTGTTTCTTCTTTTGTCCATTGTGTTGTCTGTGTTTCCTCTTTTGTGCATTGTGTTGTCTGTGTTTCTTCTTTTGTGCATTGTGTTGTCTGTGTTTCTTCTTTTGTCCATTGTGTTGTCTGTGTTTCTTCTTTTGTGCATTGTGTTGTCTGTGTTTTTTCTTTTGTCCATTGTGTTGTCTGTGTTTCTTTTGTCCATTGTATTGTCTGTGTTTCTTCTTTTGTGCATTGTGTTGTCTGTGTTTCTTCTTTTGTCCATTGTGTTGTCTGTGTTTCTTCTTTTGTGCATTGTGTTGTCTGTGTTTCTTCTTTTGTGCATTGTGTTGTCTGTGTTTCTTCTTTTGTGCATTGTGTTGTCTGTCTTTCTTCTTTTGTCCATTGTATTGTCTGTGTTTCTTCTTTTGTCCATTGTGTTGTCTGTGTTTCTTTTGTCCATTGTGTTGTCTGTGTTTCTTCTTTTGTCCATTGTGTTGTCTGTGTTTCTTCTTTTGTCCATTGTGTTTTCTGCTTCTTCTTTTGTCCATTGTGTTGTCTGTGTTTCTTCTTTTGACCATTGTGTTGTCTGTGTTTCTTCTTTTGTCCATTGTGTTATCTGTGTTTCTTCTTTTGACCATTGTGTTGTCTGTGTTTCTTCTTTTGTCCATTGTGTTGTCTGTGTTTCTTCCTTTGTCCATTGTGTTGTCTGTGTTTCTTCTTTTGTGCATTGTGTTGTCTGTATTTCTTCTTTTGTCCATTGTGTTGTCTGTGTTTCTTCTGTTGTCCATTGTGTTGTCTGTGTTTCTTCTGTTGTCCATTGTGTTGTCTGTGTTTCTTTTGTCCATTGTGTTGTCTGTGTTTCTTCTTTTGTCCATTGTGTTGTCTGTGTTTCTTTTGTGCATTGTGTTGTCTGTGTTTCTTCTTTTGTCCATTGTATTGTCTGTGTTTCCTCTTTTGTGCATTGTGTTGTCTGTGTTTCTTCTTTTGTGCATTGTGGTGTCTGTGTTTCTTCTTTTGTCCATTGTGTTGTCTGTGTTTCTTCTTTTGTGCATTGTGTTGTCTGTGTTTCTTCTTTTGTGCATTGTGTTGTCTGTGTTTCTTCTTTTGTGCATTGTGTTGTCTGTGTTTCTTCTTTTGTGCATTGTGTTGTCTGTCTTTCTTCTTTTGTCCATTGTATTGTCTGTGTTTCTTCTTTTGTCCATTGTGTTGTCTGTGTTTCTTTTGTCCATTGTGTTGTCTGTGTTTCTTCTTTTGTCCATTGTGTTGTGTGTGTTTCTTCTTTTGTCCATTGTGTTGTCTGTTTCTTCTTTTGTCCATTGTGTTGTCTGTGTTTCTTCTTTTGACCATTGTGTTGTCTGTGTTTCTTCTTTTGTCCATTGTGTTGTCTGTGTTTCTTCTTTTGACCATTGTGTTGTCTGTGTTTCTTCTTTTGTCCATTGTGTTGTCTGTGTTTCTTCCTTTGTCCATTGTGTTGTCTGTGTTTCTTCTTTTGTGCATTGTGTTGTCTGTATTTCTTCTTTTGTCCATTGTGTTGTCTGTGTTTCTTCTGTTGTCCATTGTGTTGTCTGTGTTTCTTTTGTCCATTGTGTTGTCTGTGTTTCTTCTTTTGTCCATTGTGTTGTCTGTGTTTCTTTTGTCCATTGTGTTGTCTGTGTTTCTTCTTTTGTCCATTGTGTTGTCTGTGTTTCTTCTTTTGTCCATTGTGTTGTCTGTGTTTCTTCTTTTGACCATTGTGTTGTCTGTGTTTCTTCTTTTGTCCATTGTGTTGTCTTTGTTTCTTCTTTTGTCCATTCTGTTGTCTGTGTTTCTTCTTTTGTCCATTGTGTTGTCTGTGTTTCTTCTTTTGTCCATTGTGTTGTCTGTGTTTTTTCTTTTGTCCATTGTGTTGTCTATGTTTCTTCTTTTGTCCATTGTGTTGTCTGTGTTTCTTCTTTTGTCCATTGTGTTGTCTCTTTCTTCTTTTGTCCATTGTGTTGTCTGTGTTTCTTCTTTTGTGCATTGTGTTGTCTGTGTTTCTTCTTTTGTGCATTGTGTTGTCTGTGTTTCTTCTTTTGTCCATTGTGTTGTCTGTCTTTCTTCTTTTGTGCATTGTGTTGTCTGTGTTTTTTCTTTTGTCCATTGTATTGTCTGTGTTTCTTTTGTCCATTGTATTGTCTGTGTTTCTTCTTTTGTCCATTGTGTTGTCTGTGTTTCTTCTTTTGTCCATTGTGTTGTCTGTGTTTCTTCTTTTGTCCATTGTGTTGTCTGTGTTTCTTCTTTTGTGCATTGTGTTGTCTGTGTTTCTTCTTTTGTGCATTGTGTTGTCTGTCTTTCTTCTTTTGTCCATTGTATTGTCTGTGTTTCTTCTTTTGTCCATTGTGTTGTCTGTGTTTCTTTTGTCCATTGTGTTGTCTGTGTTTCTTCTTTTGTCCATTGTGTTGTCTGTGTTTCTTCTTTTGTCCATTGTGTTTTCTGCTTCTTCTTTTGTCCATTGTGTTGTCTGTGTTTCTTCTTTTGACCATTGTGTTGTCTGTGTTTCTTCTTTTGTCCATTGTGTTATCTGTGTTTCTTCTTTTGACCATTGTGTTGTCTGTGTTTCTTCTTTTGTCCATTGTGTTGTCTGTGTTTCTTCCTTTGTCCATTGTGTTGTCTGTGTTTCTTCTTTTGTGCATTGTGTTGTCTGTATTTCTTCTTTTGTCCATTGTGTTGTCTGTGTTTCTTCTGTTGTCCATTGTGTTGTCTGTGTTTCTTCTGTTGTCCATTGTGTTGTCTGTGTTTCTTTTGTCCATTGTGTTGTCTGTGTTTCTTCTTTTGTCCATTGTGTTGTCTGTGTTTCTTCTTTTGTCCATTGTGTTGTCTGTGTTTCCTCTTTTGTCCATTGTGTTGTCTGTGTTTCTTCTTTTGTGCATTGTGTTGTCTGTGTTTCTTCTTTTGTCCATTGTGTTGTCTGTGTTTCTTCTTTTGTGCATTGTGTTGTCTGTGTTTCTTCTTTTGTGCATTGTGTTGTCTGTGTTTCTTCTTTTGTGCATTGTGTTGTCTGTGTTTCTTCTTTTGTGCATTGTGTTGTCTGTCTTTCTTCTTTTGTCCATTGTATTGTCTGTGTTTCTTCTTTTGTCCATTGTGTTGTCTGTGTTTCTTTTGTCCATTGTGTTGTCTGTGTTTCTTCTTTTGTCCATTGTGTTGTCTGTGTTTCTTTTTTTGTGCATTGTGTTGTCTGTGTTTCTTCTTTTGTCCATTGTGTTGTCTGTGTTTCCTCTTTTGTGCATTGTGTTGTCTGTGTTTCTTCTTTTGTGCATTGTGTTGTCTGTGTTTCTTCTTTTGTCCATTGTGTTGTCTGTGTTTCTTCTTTTGTGCATTGTGTTGTCTGTGTTTTTTCTTTTGTCCATTGTGTTGTCTGTGTTTCTTTTGTCCATTGTATTGTCTGTGTTTCTTCTTTTGTGCATTGTGTTGTCTGTGTTTCTTCTTTTGTCCATTGTGTTGTCTGTGTTTCTTCTTTTGTGCATTGTGTTGTCTGTGTTTCTTCTTTTGTGCATTGTGTTGTCTGTGTTTCTTCTTTTGTGCATTGTGTTGTCTGTCTTTCTTCTTTTGTCCATTGTATTGTCTGTGTTTCTTCTTTTGTCCATTGTGTTGTCTGTGTTTCTTTTGTCCATTGTGTTGTCTGTGTTTCTTCTTTTGTCCATTGGGTTGTCTGTGTTTCTTCTTTTGTCCATTGTGTTTTCTGCTTCTTCTTTTGTCCATTGTGTTGTCTGTGTTTCTTCTTTTGACCATTGTGTTGTCTGTGTTTCTTCTTTTGTCCATTGTGTTATCTGTGTTTCTTCTTTTGACCATTGTGTTGTCTGTGTTTCTTCTTTTGTCCATTGTGTTGTCTGTGTTTCTTCCTTTGTCCATTGTGTTGTCTGTGTTTCTTCTTTTGTGCATTGTGTTGTCTGTATTTCTTCTTTTGTCCATTGTGTTGTCTGTGTTTCTTCTGTTGTCCATTGTGTTGTCTGTGTTTCTTCTGTTGTCCATTGTGTTGTCTGTGTTTCTTTTGTCCATTGTGTTGTCTGTGTTTCTTCTTTTGTCCATTGTGTTGTCTGTGTTTCTTTTGTGCATTGTGTTGTCTGTGTTTCTTCTTTTGTCCATTGTGTTGTCTGTGTTTCCTCTTTTGTGCATTGTGTTGTCTGTGTTTCTTCTTTTGTGCATTGTGGTGTCTGTGTTTCTTCTTTTGTCCATTGTGTTGTCTGTGTTTCTTCTTTTGTGCATTGTGTTGTCTGTGTTTCTTCTTTTGTGCATTGTGTTGTCTGTGTTTCTTCTTTTGTGCATTGTGTTGTCTGTGTTTCTTCTTTTGTGCATTGTGTTGTCTGTCTTTCTTCTTTTGTCCATTGTATTGTCTGTGTTTCTTCTTTTGTCCATTGTGTTGTCTGTGTTTCTTTTGTCCATTGTGTTGTCTGTGTTTCTTCTTTTGTCCATTGTGTTGTGTGTGTTTCTTCTTTTGTCCATTGTGTTGTCTGTTTCTTCTTTTGTCCATTGTGTTGTCTGTGTTTCTTCTTTTGACCATTGTGTTGTCTGTGTTTCTTCTTTTGTCCATTGTGTTGTCTGTGTTTCTTCTTTTGACCATTGTGTTGTCTGTGTTTCTTCTTTTGTCCATTGTGTTGTCTGTGTTTCTTCCTTTGTCCATTGTGTTGTCTGTGTTTCTTCTTTTGTGCATTGTGTTGTCTGTATTTCTTCTTTTGTCCATTGTGTTGTCTGTGTTTCTTCTGTTGTCCATTGTGTTGTCTGTGTTTCTTTTGTCCATTGTGTTGTCTGTGTTTCTTCTTTTGTCCATTGTGTTGTCTGTGTTTCTTTTGTCCATTGTGTTGTCTGTGTTTCTTCTTTTGTCCATTGTGTTGTCTGTGTTTCTTCTTTTGTCCATTGTGTTGTCTGTGTTTCTTCTTTTGACCATTGTGTTGTCTGTGTTTCTTCTTTTGTCCATTGTGTTGTCTTTGTTTCTTCTTTTGTCCATTCTGTTGTCTGTGTTTCTTCTTTTGTCCATTGTGTTGTCTGTGTTTCTTCTTTTGTCCATTGTGTTGTCTGTGTTTTTTCTTTTGTCCATTGTGTTGTCTATGTTTCTTCTTTTGTCCATTGTGTTGTCTGTGTTTCTTCTTTTGTCCATTGTGTTGTCTCTTTCTTCTTTTGTCCATTGTGTTGTCTGTGTTTCTTCTTTTGTGCATTGTGTTGTCTGTGTTTCTTCTTTTGTGCATTGTGTTGTCTGTGTTTCTTCTTTTGTCCATTGTGTTGTCTGTCTTTCTTCTTTTGTGCATTGTGTTGTCTGTGTTTTTTCTTTTGTCCATTGTATTGTCTGTGTTTCTTTTGTCCATTGTATTGTCTGTGTTTCTTCTTTTGTCCATTGTGTTGTCTGTGTTTCTTCTTTTGTCCATTGTGTTGTCTGTGTTTCTTCTTTTGTCCATTGTGTTGTCTGTGTTTCTTCTTTTGTGCATTGTGTTGTCTGTGTTTCTTCTTTTGTGCATTGTGTTGTCTGTCTTTCTTCTTTTGTCCATTGTATTGTCTGTGTTTCTTCTTTTGTCCATTGTGTTGTCTGTGTTTCTTTTGTCCATTGTGTTGTCTGTGTTTCTTCTTTTGTCCATTGTGTTGTCTGTGTTTCTTCTTTTGTCCATTGTGTTTTCTGCTTCTTCTTTTGTCCATTGTGTTGTCTGTGTTTCTTCTTTTGACCATTGTGTTGTCTGTGTTTCTTCTTTTGTCCATTGTGTTATCTGTGTTTCTTCTTTTGACCATTGTGTTGTCTGTGTTTCTTCTTTTGTCCATTGTGTTGTCTGTGTTTCTTCCTTTGTCCATTGTGTTGTCTGTGTTTCTTCTTTTGTGCATTGTGTTGTCTGTATTTCTTCTTTTGTCCATTGTGTTGTCTGTGTTTCTTCTGTTGTCCATTGTGTTGTCTGTGTTTCTTCTGTTGTCCATTGTGTTGTCTGTGTTTCTTTTGTCCATTGTGTTGTCTGTGTTTCTTCTTTTGTCCATTGTGTTGTCTGTGTTTCTTCTTTTGTCCATTGTGTTGTCTGTGTTTCCTCTTTTGTCCATTGTGTTGTCTGTGTTTCTTCTTTTGTGCATTGTGTTGTCTGTGTTTCTTCTTTTGTCCATTGTGTTGTCTGTGTTTCTTCTTTTGTGCATTGTGTTGTCTGTGTTTCTTCTTTTGTGCATTGTGTTGTCTGTGTTTCTTCTTTTGTGCATTGTGTTGTCTGTGTTTCTTCTTTTGTGCATTGTGTTGTCTGTCTTTCTTCTTTTGTCCATTGTATTGTCTGTGTTTCTTCTTTTGTCCATTGTGTTGTCTGTGTTTCTTTTGTCCATTGTGTTGTCTGTGTTTCTTCTTTTGTCCATTGTGTTGTCTGTGTTTCTTCTTTTGTCCATTGTGTTGTCTGTTTCTTCTTTTGTCCATTGTGTTGTCTGTGTTTCTTCTTTTGACCATTGTGTTGTCTGTGTTTCTTCTTTTGTCCATTGTGTTGTCTGTGTTTCTTCTTTTGACCATTGTGTTGTCTGTGTTTCTTCTTTTGTCCATTGTGTTGTCTGTGTTTCTTCCTTTGTCCATTGTGTTGTCTGTGTTTCTTCTTTTGTGCATTGTGTTGTCTGTATTTCTTCTTTTGTCCATTGTGTTGTCTGTGTTTCTTCTGTTGTCCATTGTGTTGTCTGTGTTTCTTTTGTCCATTGTGTTGTCTGTGTTTCTTCTTTTGTCCATTGTGTTGTCTGTGTTTCTTCTTTTGTCCATTGTGTTGTCTTTGTTTTTTCTTTTGTCCATTCTGTTGTCTGTGTTTCTTCTTTTGTCCATTGTGTTGTCTGTGTTTCTTCTTTTGTCCATTGTGTTGTCTGTGTTTTTTCTTTTGTCCATTGTGTTGTCTATGTTTCTTCTTTTGTCCATTGTGTTGTCTGTGTTTCTTCTTTTGTCCATTGTGTTGTCTGTTTCTTCTTTTGTCCATTGTGTTGTCTGTGTTTCTTCTTTTGTGCATTGTGTTGTCTGTGTTTCTTCTTTTGTGCATTGTGTTGTCTGTGTTTCTTCTTTTGACCATTGTGTTGTCTGTGTTTCTTCTTTTGTCCATTGTGTTGTCTGTGTTTCTTCTTTTGTCCATTGTGTTGTCTGTTTCTTCTTTTGACCATTGTGTTGTCTGTTTTTCTTCTTTTGTCCATTGTGTTGTCTGTGTTTCTTCTTTTGTCCATTGTGTTGTCTTTGTTTCTTCTTTTGACCATTGTGTTGTCTTTGTTTCTTCTTTTGTCCATTGTGTTGTCTGTGTTTCTTCTTTTGTCCATTGTGTTGTCTGTGTTTCTTCTTTTGTCCATTGTGTTGTCTGTGTTTCTTCTTTTGTCCATTGTGTTGTCTGTGTTTCTTCTTTTGATCATTGTATTGTATGTGTTTTTTCTTTTGTCCATTGTGTTGGCTTTGTTTCTTTTGCCCATTGTGTTGTCTGTGTTTCTTTTGTCCATTGTGTTGTCTGTGTTTCTTCTTTTGACCATTGTGTTGTCTTTGTTTCTTCTTTTGTCCATTGTGTTGTCTGTGTTTCTTCTTTTGTCCATTGTGTTGTCTGTGTTTCTTCTTTTGTCCATTGTGTTGTCTGTGTTTTTTCTTTTGTCCATTGTGTTGTCTATGTTTCTTCTTTTGTCCATTGTATTGTCTGTGTTTCTTCTTTTGTCCATTGTGTTGTCTGTGTTTCTTCTTCTGTCCATTGTGTTGTCTGTGTTTCTTCTTTTGTGCATTGTGTTGTCTGTGTTTCTTCTTTTGTCCATTGTGTTGTCTGTGTTTCCTCTTTTGTGCATTGTGTTGTCTGTGTTTCTTCTTTTGTGCATTGTGTTGTCTGTGTTTCTTCTTTTGTCCATTGTGTTGTCTGTGTTTCTTTTTTTGTGCATTGTGTTGTCTGTGTTTCTTCTTTTGTCCATTGTGTTGTCTGTGTTTCCTCTTTTGTCCATTGTGTTGTCTGTTTCTTCTTTTGTCCATTGTGTTGTCTGTGTTTCTTCTTTTGTGCATTGTGTTGTCTGTGTTTCTTCGTTTGTGCATTGTGTTGTCTGTGTTTCTTCTTTTGACCATTGTGTTGTCTGTGTTTCTTCTTTTGTCCATTGTGTTGTCTGTGTTTCTTCTTTTGTCCATTGTGTTGTCTGTTTCTTCTTTTGACCATTGTGTTGTCTGTGTTTCTTCTTTTGTCCATTGTGTTGTCTGTGTTTCTTCTTTTGTCCATTGTGTTGTCTTTGTTTCTTCTTTTGACCATTGTGTTGTCTTTGTTTCTTCTGTTGTCCATTGTGTTGTCTGTGTTTCTTCTTTTGTCCATTGTGTTGTCTGTGTTTCTTCTTTTGTCCATTGTGTTGTCTGTGTTTCTTCTTTTGTCCATTGTGTTGTCTGTGTTTCTTCTTTTGATCATTGTATTGTATGTGTTTCTTCTTTTGTCCATTGTGTTGTCTTTGTTTCTTTTGCCCATTGTGTTGTCTGTGTTTCTTTTGTCCATTGTGTTGTCTGTGTTTCTTCTTTTGACCATTGTGTTGTCTTTGTTTCTTCTTTTGTCCATTGTGTCGTCTGTGTTTCTTCTTTTGTCCATTGTGTTGTCTGTGTTTCTTCTTTTGTCCATTGTGTTGTCTGTGTTTTTTCTTTTGTCCATTGTGTTGTCTATGTTTCTTCTTTTGTCCATTGTATTGTCTGTGTTTCTTCTTTTGTCCATTGTGTTGTCTGTGTTTCTTCTTCTGTCCATTGTGTTGTCTGTGTTTCTTCTTTTGTGCATTGTGTTGTCTGTGTTTCTTCTTTTGTGCATTGTGTTGTCTGTGTTTCCTCTTTTGTGCATTGTGTTGTCTGTGTTTCTTCTTTTGTCCATTGTGTTGTCTGTGTTTCTTCTTTTGTGCATTGTGTTGTCTGTGTTTTTTCTTTTGTCCATTGTGTTGTCTGTGTTTCTTTTGTCCATTGTATTGTCTGTGTTTCTTCTTTTGTCCATTGTGTTGTCTGTGTTTCTTCTTTTGTCCATTGTGTTGTCTGTGTTTCTTCTTTGTGCATTGTGTTGTCTGTCTTTCTTCTTTTGTCCATTGTATTGTCTGTGTTTCTTCTTTTGTCCATTGTGTTGTCTGTGTTTCTTCTTTTGTCCATTGTATTGTCTGTGTTTCTTCTTTTGTCCATTGTGTTGTCTGTGTTTCCTCTTTTGTGCATTGTGTTGTCTGTGTTTCTTCTTTTGTGCATTGTGTTGTCTGTGTTTCTTCTTTTGTCCATTGTGTTGTCTGTGTTTCCTCTTTTGTGCATTGTGTTGTCTGTGTTTCTTCTTTTGTCCATTGTGTTGTCTGTGTTTCTTCTTTTGTCCATTGTGTTTTCTGTGTTTTTTCTTTTGTCAATTGTGTTGTCTGTGTTTCTTTTGTCCATTGTATTGTCTGTGTTTCTTCTTGTGTCCATTGTATTGTCTGTGTTTCTTCTTTTGTCCATTGTGTTGTCTGTGTTTCTTCTTTTGTCCATTGTGTTGTCTGTGTTTCTTCTTTTGACCATTGTATTGTCTATGTTTCTTCTTTTGACCATTGTATTGTCTGTGTTTCTTCTTTTGTCCATTGTATTGTCTGTGTTTCTTCTTTTGTCCATTGTGTTGTCTTTGTTTCTTCTTTTGACCATTGTATTGTCTGTGTTTCTTCTTTTGTCCATTGTGTTGTCTGTGTTTCTTCTTTTGTCCATTGTGTTGTCTGTGTTTCTTCTTTTCTCCATTGTATTGTCTGTGTTTCTTCTTTTGACCATTGTGTTGTCTATGTGTCTTCTTTTGACCATTGTATTGTCTGTGTTTCTTCTTTTGTCCATTGTATTGTCTGTGTTTCTTCTTTTGTCCATTGTGTTGTTTGTGTTTCTTCTTTTGTCCATTGTGTTGTCTGTGTTTCTTCTTTTCTCCATTGTGTTGTCTGTGTTTCTTCTTTTGTCCATTGTGTTGTCTGTGTTTCTTCTTTTGACCATTGTGTTGTCTGTGTTTCTTCTTTTGTCCATTGTGTTGTGTGTTTCTTCTTTTGTCCATTGTGTTGTCTGTGTTTTTTCTTTTGACCATTGTGTTGTCTGTGTTTCTTCTTTTGTCAATTGTGTTGTCTGTGTTTCTTTTGTCCATTGTGTTGTCTGTGTTTCTTCATTTGTCCATTGTGTTGGCTGTGTTTCTTGTGTCCATTGTGTTGTCTGTGTTTCTTCTTTTGTCCATTGTGTTGTCTGTGTTTCTTTTGTGCATTGTGTTGTCTGTGTTTCTTCTTTTGTCCATTGTGTTGTCTGTGTTTCTTTTTTTGTGCATTGTGTTGTCTGTGTTTCTTCTTTTGTCCATTGTGTTGTCTGTGTTTCCTCTTTTGTGCATTGTGTTGTCTGTGTTTCTTCTTTTGTGCATTGTGTTGTCTGTGTTTCTTCTTTTGTCCATTGTGTTGTCTGTGTTTCCTCTTTTGTGCATTGTGTTGTCTGTGTTTCTTCTTTTGTCCATTGTGTTGTCTGTGTTTCCTCTTTTGTGCATTGTGTTGTCTGTGTTTCTTCTTTTGTGCATTGTGTTGTCTGTGTTTCTTCTTTTGTCCATTGTGTTGTCTGTGTTTCTTTTTTTGTGCATTGTGTTGTCTGTGTTTCTTCTTTTGTCCATTGTGTTGTCTGTGTTTCTTCTTTTGTCCATTGTGTTGTCTGTGTTTCTTCTTTTGTGCATTGTGTTGTCTGTGTTTCTTCCTTTGTCCATTGTGTTGTCTGTGTTTCTTCTTTTGTGCATTGTGTTGTCTGTGTTTCTTCTTTTGTCCATTATATTGTCTGTGTTTCTTCTCTTGTCCATTGTGTTGTCTGTGTTTCTTCTTTTGTCCATTGTGTTGTCTGTGTTTCTTCTTTTGACCATTGTATTGTCTATGTTTCTTCTTTTGACCATTGTATTGTCTGTGTTTCTTCTTTTGTCCATTGTATTGTCTGTGTTTCTTCTTTTGTCCATTGTGTTGTCTGTGTTTCTTCTTTTGTCCATTGTGTTGTCTGTGTTTCTTCTTTTGTCCACTGTGTTGTCTGTGTTTCTTCTTTTGTCCATTCTGTTGTCTGTGTTTCTTCTTTTCTCCATTGTATTGTCTGTGTTTCTTCTTTTGACCATTGTGTTGTCTATGTTTCTTCTTTTGACCATTGTATTGTCTGTGTTTCTTCTTTTGTCCATTGTATTGTCTGTGTTTCTTCTTTTGTCCATTGTGTTGTTTGTGTTTCTTCTTTTGTCCATTGTGTTGTCTGTGTTTCTTCTTTTGTCCATTGTGTTGTCTGTGTTTCTTCTTTTGACCATTGTGTTGTCTGTGTTTCTTCTTTTGTCCATTGTGTTGTGTGTTTCTTCTTTTGTCCATTGTGTTGTCTGTGTTTCTTCTTTTGACCATTGTGTTGTCTGTGTTTCTTCTTTTGTCAATTGTGTTGTCTGTGTTTCTTTTGTCCATTGTGTTGTCTGTGTTTCTTCTTTTGTCCATTGTGTTGGCTGTGTTTCTTGTGTCCATTGTGTTGTCTGTGTTTTTTCTTTTGTCCATTGTGTTGTCTGTGTTTCTTTTGTCCATTGTGTTGTCTGGGTTTCTTCTTTTGTCCATTGTGTTGTCTGTGTTTCTTCTTTTGTCCATTGTGTTGTCTGTTTCTTCTTTTGTCCATTGTGTTGTCTGTGTTTCTTCTTTTGATCATTGTGTTGTCTGTGTTTCTTCTTTTGTCCATTGTGTTGTCTGTGTATCTTCTTTTGACCATTGTGTTGTCTGTGTTTCTTCTTTTGTCCATTGTGTTGTCTGTGTGTCTTCCTTTGTCCATTGTGTTGTCTGTGTTTCTTCTTTTGTGCATTGTGTTGTCTGTATTTCTTCTTTTGTCCATTATGTTGTCTGTGTTTCTTCTGTTGTCCATTGTGTTGTCTGTGTTTCTTTTGTCCATTGTGTTGTCTGTGTTTCTTCTTTTGTCCATTGTGTTGTCTGTGTTTCTTTTTTTGTGCATTGTGTTGTCTGTGTTTCTTCTTTTGTCCATTGTGTTGTCTGTGTTTCCTCTTTTGTGCATTGTGTTGTCTGTGTTTCTTCTTTTGTGCATTGTGTTGTCTGTGTTTCTTCTTTTGTCCATTGTGTTGTCTGTGTTTCTTCTTTTGTGCATTGTGTTGTCTGTGTTTTTTCTTTTGTCCATTGTGTTGTCTGTGTTTCTTTTGTCCATTGTATTGTCTGTGTTTCTTCTTTTGTCCATTGTGTTGTCTGTGTTTCTTCTTTTGTCCATTGTGTTGTCTGTGTTTCTTCTTTTGTGCATTGTGTTGTCTGTGTTTCTTCTTTTGTGCATTGTGTTGTCTGTGTTTCTTCTTTTGTGCATTGTGTTGTCTGTCTTTCTTCTTTTGTCCATTGTATTGTCTGTGTTTCTTCTTTTGTCCATTGTGTTGTCTGTGTTTCTTTTGTCCATTGTGTTGTCTGTGTTTCTTCTTTTGTCCATTGTATTGTCTGTGTTTCTTCTTTTGTCCATTGTGTTTTCTGCTTCTTCTTTTGTCCATTGTGTTGTCTGTGTTTCTTCTTTTGACCATTGTGTTGTCTGTGTTTCTTCTTTTGTCCATTGTGTTATCTGTGTTTCTTCTTTTGACCATTGTGTTGTCTGTGTTTCTTCTTTTGTCCATTGTGTTGTCTGTGTTTCTTCCTTTGTCCATTGTGTTGTCTGTATTTCTTCTTTTGTCCATTGTGTTGTCTGTGTTTCTTCTGTTGTCCATTGTGTTGTCTGTGTTTCTTCTGTTGTCAATTGTGTTGTCTGTGTTTCTTTTGTCCATTGTGTTGTCTGTGTTTCTTCTTTTGTCCATTGTGTTGTCTGTGTTTCTTTTGTGCATTGTGTTGTCTGTGTTTCTTCTTTTGTCCATTGTGTTGTCTGTGTTTCCTCTTTTGTGCATTGTGTTGTCTGTGTTTCTTCTTTTGTGCATTGTGTTGTCTGTGTTTCTTCTTTTGTCCATTGTGTTGTCTGTGTTTCTTCTTTTGTGCATTGTGTTGTCTGTGTTTCTTCTTTTGTGCATTGTGTTGTCTGTCTTTCTTCTTTTGTGCATTGTGTTGTCTGTGTTTCTTCTTTTGTGCATTGTGTTGTCTGTCTTTCTTCTTTTGTCCATTGTATTGTCTGTGTTTCTTCTTTTGTCCATTGTGTTGTCTGTGTTTCTTTTGTCCATTGTGTTGTCTGTGTTTCTTCTTTTGTCCATTGTGTTGTCTGTGTTTCTTCTTTTGTCCATTGTGTTGTCTGTTTCTTCTTTTGTCCATTGTGTTGTCTGTGTTTCTTCTTTTGACCATTGTGTTGTCTGTGTTTCTTCTTTTGTCCATTGTGTTGTCTGTGTTTCTTCTTTTGACCATTGTGTTGTCTGTGTTTCTTCTTTTGTCCATTGTGTTGTCTGTGTTTCTTCCTTTGTCCATTGTGTTGTCTGTGTTTCTTCTATTGTGCATTGTGTTGTCTGTATTTCTTCTTTTGTCCATTGTGTTGTCTGTGTTTCTTCTGTTGTCCATTGTGTTGTCTGTGTTTCTTTTGTCCATTGTGTTGTCTGTGTTTCTTCTTTTGTCCATTGTGTTGTCTGTGTTTCTTTTGTCCATTGTGTTGTCTGTGTTTCTTCTTTTGTCCATTGTGTTGTCTGTGTTTCTTCTTTTGACCATTGTGTTGTCTGTGTTTCTTCTTTTGTCCATTGTGTTGTCTTTGTTTCTTCTTTTGTCCATTCTGTTGTCTGTGTTTCTTCTTTTGTCCATTGTGTTGTCTGTGTTTCTTCTTTTGTCCAATGTGTTGTCTGTGTTTTTTCTTTTGTCCATTGTGTTGTCTATGTTTCTTCTTTTGTCCATTGTGTTGTCTGTGTTTCTTCTTTTGTCCATTGTGTTGTCTGTTTCTTCTTTTGTCCATTGTGTTGTCTGTGTTTCTTCTTTTGTGCATTGTGTTGTCTGTGTTTCTTCTTTTTTGCATTGTGTTGTCTGTGTTTCTTCTTTTGTCCATTGTGTTGTCTGTGTTTCTTCTTTTGTGCATTGTGTTGTCTGTGTTTTTTCTTTTGTCCATTGTGTTGTCTGTGTTTCTTTTGTCCATTGTATTGTCTGTGTTTCTTCTTTTGTCCATTGTGTTGTCTGTGTTTCTTCTTTTGTCCATTGTGTTGTCTGTGTTTCTTCTTTTGTGCATTGTGTTGTCTGTGTTTCTTCTTTTGTGCATTGTGTTGTCTGTGTTTCTTCTTTTGTGCATTGTGTTGTCTGTCTTTCTTCTTTTGTCCATTGTGTTTTCTGCTTCTTCTTTTGTCCATTGTGTTGTCTGTGTTTCTTCTTTTGACCATTGTGTTGTCTGTGTTTCTTCTTTTGTCCATTGTGTTATCTGTGTTTCTTCTTTTGACCATTGTGTTGTCTGTGTTTCTTCTTTTGTCCATTGTGTTGTCTGTGTTTCTTCCTTTGTCCATTGTGTTGTCTGTGTTTCTTCTTTTGTGCATTGTGTTGTCTGTATTTCTTCTTTTGTCCATTGCGTTGTCTGTGTTTCTTCTGTTGTCCATTGTGTTGTCTGTGTTTCTTCTGTTGTCCATTGTGTTGTCTGTGTTTCTTTTGTCCATTGTGTTGTCTGTGTTTCTTCTTCTGTGCATTGTGTTGTCTGTGTTTCTTCTTTTGTCCATTGTGTTGTCTGTGTTTCCTCTTTTGTGCATTGTGTTGTCTGTGTTTCTTCTTTTGTGCATTGTGTTGTCTGTGTTTCTTCTTTTGTGCATTGTGTTGTCTGTGTTTCTTCTTTTGTGCATTGTGTTGTCTGTGTTTCTTCTTTTGTGCATTGTGTTGTCTGTGTTTCTTCTTTTGTGCATTGTGTTGTCTGTGTTTCTTCTTTTGTGCATTGTGTTGTCTGTCTTTCTTCTTTTGTCCATTGTATTGTCTGTGTTTCTTCTTTTGTCCATTGTGTTGTCTGTGTTTCTTCTTTTGTGCATTGTGTTGTCTGTGTTTTTTCTTTTGTCCATTGTGTTGTCTGTGTTTCTTTTGTCCATTGTATTGTCTGTGTTTCTTCTTTTGTCCATTGTGTTGTCTGTGTTTCTTCTTTTGTCCATTGTGTTGTCTGTGTTTCTTCTTTTGTCCATTGTGTTGTCTGTTTCTTCTTTTGTCCATTGTGTTGTCTGTGTTTCTTCTTTTGACCATTGTGTTGTCTGTGTTTCTTCTTTTGTCCATTGTGTTGTCTGTGTTTCTTCTTTTGACCATTGTGTTGTCTGTGTTTCTTCTTTTGTCCATTGTGTTGTCTGTGTTTCTTCCTTTGTCCATTGTGTTGTCTGTGTTTCTTCTTTTGTGCATTGTGTTGTCTGTATTTCTTCTTTTGTCCATTGTGTTGTCTGTGTTTCTTCTTTTGTCCATTGTGTTGTCTGTGTTTCTTTTGTCCATTGTGTTGTCTGTGTTTCTTCTTTTGTCCATTGTGTTGTCTGTGTTTCTTTTGTCCATTGTGTTGTCTGTGTTTCTTCTTTTGTCCATTGTGTTGTCTGTGTTTCTTCTTTTGTCCATTGTGTTTTCTGTGTTTCTTCCTTTGACCATTGTGTTGTCTGTGTTTCTTCTTTTGTCCATTGTGTTGTCTTTGTTTCTTCTTTTGTCCATTCTGTTGTCTGTGTTTCTTCTTTTGTCCATTGTGTTGTCTGTGTTTCTTCTTTTGTCCATTGTGTTGTCTGTGTTTTTTCTTTTGTCCATTGTGTTGTCTATGTTTCTTCTTTTGTCCATTGTGTTGTCTGTGTTTCTTCTTTTGTCCATTGTGTTGTCTGTTTCTTCTTTTGTCCATTGTGTTGTCTGTGTTTCTTCTTTTGTGCATTGTGTTGTCTGTGTTTCTTCTTTTGTGCATTGTGTTGTCTGTGTTTCTTCTTTTGACCATTGTGTTGTCTGTGTTTCTTCTTTTGTCCATTGTGTTGTCTGTGTTTCTTCTTTTGTCCATTGTGTTGTCTTTGTTTCTTCTTTTGACCATTGTGTTGTCTTTGTTTCTTCTTTTGTCCATTGTGTTGTCTGTGTTTCTTCTTTTGTCCATTGTGTTGTCTGTGTTTCTTCTTTTGTCCATTGTGTTGTCTGTGTTTCTTCTTTTGTCCATTGTGTTGTCTGTGTTTCTTCTTTTGATCATTGTATTGTATGTGTTTCTTCTTTTGTCCATTGTGTTGTCTTTGTTTCTTTTGCCCATTGTGTTGTCTGTGTTTCTTTTGTCCATTGTGTTGTCTGTGTTTCTTCTTTTGTCCATTGTGTTGTCTGTGTTTTTTCTTTTGTCCATTGTGTTGTCTATGTTTCTTCTTTTGTCCATTGTATTGTCTGTGTTTCTTCTTTTGTCCATTGTGTTGTCTGTGTTTCTTCTTCTGTCCATTGTGTTGTCTGTGTTTCTTCTTTTGTGCATTGTGTTGTCTGTGTTTCTTCTTTTGTGCATTGTGTTGTCTGTGTTTCCTCTTTTGTGCATTGTGTTGTCTGTGTTTCTTCTTTTGTGCATTGTGTTGTCTGTGTTTCTTCTTTTGTCCATTGTGTTGTCTGTGTTTCTTTTTTTGTGCATTGTGTTGTCTGTGTTTCTTCTTTTGTCCATTGTGTTGTCTGTGTTTCCTCTTTTGTCCATTGTGTTGTCTGTTTCTTCTTTTGTCCATTGTGTTGTCTGTGTTTCTTCTTTTGTGCATTGTGTTGTCTGTGTTTCTTCGTTTGTGCATAGTGTTGTCTGTGTTTCTTCTTTTGACCATTGTGTTGTCTGTGTTTCTTCTTTTGTCCATTGTGTTGTCTGTGTTTCTTCTTTTGTCCATTGTGTTGTCTGTTTCTTCTTTTGACCATTGTGTTGTCTGTGTTTCTTCTTTTGTCCATTGTGTTGTCTGTGTTTCTTCTTTTGTCCATTGTGTTGTCTTTGTTTCTTCTTTTGACCATTGTGTTGTCTTTGTTTCTTCTGTTGTCCATTGTGTTGTCTGTGTTTCTTCTTTTGTCCATTGTGTTGTCTGTGTTTCTTCTTTTGTCCATTGTGTTGTCTGTGTTTCTTCTTTTGTCCATTGTGTTGTCTGTGTTTCTTCTTTTGATCATTGTATTGTATGTGTTTCTTCTTTTGTCCATTGTGTTGTCTTTGTTTCTTTTGCCCATTGTGTTGTCTGTGTTTCTTTTGTCCATTGTGTTGTCTGTGTTTCTTCTTTTGACCATTGTGTTGTCTTTGTTTCTTCTTTTGTCCATTGTGTTGTCTGTGTTTCTTCTTTTGTCCATTGTGTTGTCTGTGTTTCTTCTTTTGTCCATTGTGTTGTCTGTGTTTTTTCTTTTGTCCATTGTGTTGTCTATGTTTCTTCTTTTGTCCATTGTATTGTCTGTGTTTCTTCTTTTGTCCATTGTGTTGTCTGTGTTTCTTCTTCTGTCCATTGTGTTGTCTGTGTTTCTTCTTTTGTGCATTGTGTTGTCTGTGTTTCTTCTTTTGTCCATTGTGTTGTCTGTGTTTCCTCTTTTGTGCATTGTGTTGTCTGTGTTTCTTCTTTTGTCCATTGTGTTGTCTGTGTTTCTTCTTTTGTGCATTTTGTTGTCTGTGTTTTTTCTTTTGTCCATTGTGTTGTCTGTGTTTCTTTTGTCCATTGTATTGTCTGTGTTTCTTCTTTTGTCCATTGTGTTGTCTGTGTTTCTTCTTTTGTCCATTGTGTTGTCTGTGTTTCTTCTTTGTGCATTGTGTTGTCTGTGTTTCTTCTTTTGTCCATTGTATTGTCTGTGTTTCTTCTTTTGTCCATTGTATTGTCTGTGTTTCTTCTTTTGTCCATTGTGTTGTCTGTGTTTCTTCTTTTGTCCATTGTGTTGTCTGTGTTTCTTTTTTTGTGCATAGTGTTGTCTGTGTTTCTTCTTTTGTCCATTGTGTTGTCTGTGTTTCCTCTTTTGTGCATTGTGTTGTCTGTGTTTCTTCTTTTGTGCATTGTGTTGTCTGTGTTTCTTCTTTTGTCCATTGTGTTGTCTGTGTTTCCTCTTTTGTGCATTGTGTTGTCTGTGTTTCTTCTTTTGTCCATTGTGTTGTCTGTGTTTCTTCTTTTGTCCATTGTGTTGTCTGTGTTTTTTCTTTTGTCCATTGTGTTGTCTGTGTTTCTTTTGTCCATTGTATTGTCTGTGTTTCTTCTTTTGTCCATTGTATTGTCTGTGTTTCTTCTTTTGTCCATTGTGTTGTCTGTGTTTCTTCTTTTGTCCATTGTGTTGTCTGTGTTTCTTCTTTTGACCATTGTATTGTCTATGTTTCTTCTTTTGACCATTGTATTGTCTGTGTTTCTTCTTTTGTCCATTGTATTGTCTGTGTTTCTTCTTTTGTCCATTGTGTTGTCTTTGTTTCTTCTTTTGACCATTGTATTGTCTGTGTTTCTTCTTTTGTCCATTGTGTTGTCTGTGTTTCTTCTTTTGTCCATTGTGTTGTCTGTGTTTCTTCTTTTGTCCACTGTGTTGTCTGTGTTTCTTCTATTGTCCATTGTGTTGTCTGTGTTTCTTCTTTTCTCCATTGTATTGTCTGTGTTTCTTCTTTTGACCATTGTGTTGTCTATGTTTCTTCTTTTGACCATTGTATTGTCTGTGTTTCTTCTTTTGTCCATTGTATTGTCTGTGTTTCTTCTTTTGTCCATTGTGTTGTTTGTGTTTCTTCTTTTGTCCATTGTGTTGTCTGTGTTTCTTCTTTTCTCCATTGTGTTGTCTGTGTTTCTTCTTTTGTCCATTGTGTTGTCTGTGTTTCTTCTTTTGACCATTGTGTTGTCTGTGTTTCTTCTTTTGTCCATTGTGTTGTGTGTTTCTTCTTTTGTCCATTGTGTTGTCTGTGTTTTTTCTTTTGACCATTGTGTTGTCTGTGTTTCTTCTTTTGTCAATTGTGTTGTCTGTGTTTCTTTTGTCCATTGTGTTGTCTGTGTTTCTTCATTTGTCCATTGTGTTGGCTGTGTTTCTTGTGTCCATTGTGTTGTCTGTGTTTCTTCTTTTGTCCATTGTGTTGTCTGTGTTTCTTTTGTCCATTGTGTTGTCTGGGTTTCTTCTTTTGTCCGTTGTGTTGTCTGTGTTTCTTCTTTTGTCCATTGTGTTGTCTGTTTCTTCTTTTGTCCATTGTGTTGTCTGTGTTTCTTCTTTTGACCATTGTGTTGTCTGTGTTTCTTCTTTTGTCCATTGTGTTGTCTGTGTTTCTTCTTTTGACCATTGTGTTGTCTGTGTTTCTTCTTTTGTCCATTGTGTTGTCTGTGTTTCTTCCTTTGTCCATTGTGTTGTCTGTGTTTCCTCTTTTGTGCATTGTGTTGTCTGTATTTCTTCTTTTGTCCATTGTGTTGTCTGTGTTTCTTCTGTTGTCCATTGTGTTGTCTGTGTTTCTTTTGTGCATTGTGTTGTCTGTGTTTCTTCTTTTGTCCATTGTGTTGTCTGTGTTTCTTTTTTTGTGCATTGTGTTGTCTGTGTTTCTTCTTTTGTCCATTGTGTTGTCTGTGTTTCCTCTTTTGTGCATTGTGTTGTCTGTGTTTCTTCTTTTGTGCATTGTGTTGTCTGTGTTTCTTCTTTTGTCCATTGTGTTGTCTGTGTTTCCTCTTTTGTGCATTGTGTTGTCTGTGTTTCTTCTTTTGTCCATTGTGTTGTCTGTGTTTCCTCTTTTGTGCATTGTGTTGTCTGTGTTTCTTCTTTTGTGCATTGTGTTGTCTGTGTTTCTTCTTTTGTCCATTGTGTTGTCTGTGTTTCTTTTTTTGTGCATTGTGTTGTCTGTGTTTCTTCTTTTGTCCATTGTGTTGTCTGTGTTTCCTCTTTTGTCCATTGTGTTGTCTGTTTCTTCTTTTGTCCATTGTGTTGTCTGTGTTTCTTCTTTTGTGCATTGTGTTGTCTGTGTTTCTTCTTTTGACCATTGTGTTGTCTGTGTTTCTTCTTTTGTCCATTGTGTTGTCTGTGTTTCTTCTTTTGTCCATTGTGTTGTCTGTTTCTTCTTTTGACCATTGTGTTGTCTGTGTTTCTTCTTTTGTCCATTGTGTTGTCTGTGTTTCTTCTTTTGTCCATTGTGTTGTCTTTGTTTCTTCTTTTGACCATTGTGTTGTCTTTGTTTCTTCTTTTGTCCATTGTGTTGTCTGTGTTTCTTCTTTTGTCCATTGTGTTGTCTGTGTTTCTTCTTTTGACCATTGTGTTGTCTGTGTTTCTTCTTTTGTCCATTGTGTTGTCTGTGTTTCTTCCTTTGTCCATTGTGTTGTCTGTGTTTCTTCTTTTGTGCATTGTGTTGTCTGTATTTCTTCTTTTGTCCATTGTGTTGTCTGTGTTTCTTCTTTTGTCCATTGTGTTGTCTGTGTTTCTTTTGTCCATTGTGTTGTCTGTGTTTCTTCTTTTGTCCATTGTGTTGTCTGTGTTTCTTTTGTCCATTGTGTTGTCTGTGTTTCTTCTTTTGTCCATTGTGTTGTCTGTGTTTCTTCTTTTGTCCATTGTGTTGTCTGTGTTTCTTCCTTTGACCATTGTGTTGTCTGTGTTTCTTCTTTTGTCCATTGTGTTGTCTTTGTTTCTTCTTTTGTCCATTCTGTTGTCTGTGTTTCTTCTTTTGTCCATTGTGTTGTCTGTGTTTCTTCTTTTGTCCATTGTGTTGTCTGTGTTTTTTCTTTTGTCCATTGTGTTGTCTATGTTTCTTCTTTTGTCCATTGTGTTGTCTGTGTTTCTTTTTTTGTCCATTGTGTTGTCTGTGTTTCTTCTTTTGTGCATTGTGTTGTCTGTGTTTCTTCTTTTGTCCATTGTGTTGTCTGTTTCTTCTTTTGACCATTGTGTTGTCTGTGTTTCTTCTTTTGTCCATTGTGTTGTCTGTGTTTCTTCTTTTGTCCATTGTGTTGTCTTTGTTTCTTCTTTTGACCATTGTGTTGTCTTTGTTTCTTCTTTTGTCCATTGTGTTGTCTGTGTTTCTTCTTTTGTCCATTGTGTTGTCTGTGTTTCTTCTTTTGTCCATTGTGTTGTCTGTGTTTCTTCTTTTGTCCATTGTGTTGTCTGTGTTTCTTCTTTTGATCATTGTATTGTATGTGTTTCTTCTTTTGTCCATTGTGTTGTCTTTGTTTCTTTTGCCCATTGTGTTGTCTGTGTTTCTTTTGTCCATTGTGTTGTCTGTGTTTCTTCTTTTGACCATTGTGTTGTCTTTGTTTCTTCTTTTGTCCATTGTGTTGTCTGTGTTTCTTCTTTTGTCCATTGTGTTGTCTGTGTTTCTTCTTTTGTCCATTGTGTTGTCTGTGTTTTTTCTTTTGTCCATTGTGTTGTCTATGTTTCTTCTTTTGTCCATTGTATTGTCTGTGTTTCTTCTTTTGTCCATTGTGTTGTCTGTGTTTCTTCTTCTGTCCATTGTGTTGTCTGTGTTTCTTCTTTTGTGCATTGTGTTGTCTGTGTTTCTTCTTTTGTGCATTGTGTTGTCTGTGTTTCCTCTTTTGTGCATTGTGTTGTCTGTGTTTCTTCTTTTGTGCATTGTGTTGTCTGTGTTTCTTCTTTTGTCCATTGTGTTGTCTGTGTTTCTTTTTTTGTGCATTGTGTTGTCTGTGTTTCTTCTTTTGTCCATTGTGTTGTCTGTGTTTCCTCTTTTGTCCATTGTGTTGTCTGTTTCTTCTTTTGTCCATTGTGTTGTCTGTGTTTCTTCTTTTGTGCATTGTGTTGTCTGTGTTTCTTCGTTTGTGCATTGTGTTGTCTGTGTTTCTTCTTTTGACCATTGTGTTGTCTGTGTTTCTTCTTTTGTCCATTGTGTTGTCTGTGTTTCTTCTTTTGTCCATTGTGTTGTCTGTTTCTTCTTTTGACCATTGTGTTGTCTGTGTTTCTTCTTTTGTCCATTGTGTTGTCTGTGTTTCTTCTTTTGTCCATTGTGTTGTCTTTGTTTCTTCTTTTGACTATTGTGTTGTCTTTGTTTCTTCTGTTGTCCATTGTGTTGTCTGTGTTTCTTCTTTTGTCCATTGTGTTGTCTGTGTTTCTTCTTTTGTCCATTGTGTTGTCTGTGTTTCTTCTTTTGTCCATTGTGTTGTCTGTGTTTCTTCTTTTGATCATTGTATTGTATGTGTTTCTTCTTTTGTCCATTGTGTTGTCTTTGTTTCTTTTGCCCATTGTGTTGTCTGTGTTTCTTTTGTCCATTGTGTTGTCTGTGTTTCTTCTTTTGACCATTGTGTTGTCTTTGTTTCTTCTTTTGTCCATTGTGTTGTCTGTGTTTCTTCTTTTGTCCATTGTGTTGTCTGTGTTTCTTCTTTTGTCCATTGTGTTGTCTGTGTTTTTTCTTTTGTCCATTGTGTTGTCTATGTTTCTTCTTTTGTCCATTGTATTGTCTGTGTTTCTTCTTTTGTCCATTGTGTTGTCTGTGTTTCTTCTTCTGTCAATTGTGTTGTCTGTGTTTCTTCTTTTGTGCATTGTGTTGTCTGTGTTTCTTCTTTTCTCCATTGTGTTGTCTGTGTTTCCTCTTTTGTGCATTGTGTTGTCTGTGTTTCTTCTTTTGTCCATTGTGTTGTCTGTGTTTCTTCTTTTGTGCATTGTGTTGTCTGTGTTTTTTCTTTTGTCCATTGTGTTGTCTGTGTTTCTTTTGTCCATTGTATTGTCTGTGTTTCTTCTTTTGTCCATTGTGTTGTCTGTGTTTCTTCTTTTGTCCATTGTGTTGTCTGTGTTTCTTCTTTGTGCATTGTGTTGTCTGTCTTTCTTCTTTTGTCCATTGTATTGTCTGTGTTTCTTCTTTTGTCCATTGTATTGTCTGTGTTTCTTCTTTTGTCCATTGTGTTGTCTGTGTTTCTTCTTTTGTCCATTGTGTTGTCTGTGTTTCTTTTTTTGTGCATAGTGTTGTCTGTGTTTCTTCTTTTGTCCATTGTGTTGTCTGTGTTTCCTCTTTTGTGCATTGTGTTGTCTGTGTTTCTTCTTTTGTGCATTGTGTTGTCTGTGTTTCTTCTTTTGTCCATTGTGTTGTCTGTGTTTCCTCTTTTGTGCATTGTGTTGTCTGTGTTTCTTCTTTTGTCCATTGTGTTGTCTGTGTTTCTTCTTTTGTCCATTGTGTTGTCTGTGTTTTTTCTTTTGTCCATTGTGTTGTCTGTGTTTCTTTTGTCCATTGTATTGTCTGTGTTTCTTCTTTTGTCCATTGTATTGTCTGTGTTTCTTCTTTTGTCCATTGTGTTGTCTGTGTTTCTTCTTTTGTCCATTGTGTTGTCTGTGTTTCTTCTTTTGACCATTGTATTGTCTATGTTTCTTCTTTTGTCCATTGTGTTGTCTGTGTTTCTTCTTTTGTGCATTGTGTTGTCTGTGTTTTTTCTTTTGTCCATTGTGTTGTCTGTGTTTCTTTAGTTCATTGTATTGTCTGTGTTTCTTCTTTTGTCCATTGTATTGTCTGTGTTTCTTCTTTTGTCCATTGTGTTGTCTGTGTTTCTTCTTTTGTCCATTGTGTTGTCTGTGTTTCTTCTTTTGACCATTGTATTGTCTATGTTTCTTCTTTTGACCATTGTATTGTCTGTGTTTCTTCTTTTGTCCATTGTATTGTCTGTGTTTCTTCTTTTGTCCATTGTGTTGTCTTTGTTTCTTCTTTTGACCATTGTATTGTCTGTGTTTCTTCTTTTGTCCATTGTGTTGTCTGTGTTTCTTCTTTTGTCCATTGTGTTGTCTGTGTTTCTTCTTTTGTCCACTGTGTTGTCTGTGTTTCTTCTTTTGTCCATTGTGTTGTCTGTGTTTCTTCTTTTGTCCATTGTGTTGTCTGTGTTTCTTCTTTTGTCCACTGTGTTGTCTGTGTTTCTTCTTTTGTCCATTGTGTTGTCTGTGTTTCTTCTTTTCTCCATTGTATTGTCTGTGTTTCTTCTTTTGACCATTGTGTTGTCTATGTTTCTTCTTTTGACCATTGTATTGTCTGTGTTTCTTCTTTTGTCCATTGTGTTGTCTGTGTTTCTTCTTTTCTCCATTGTGTTGTCTGTGTTTCTTCTTTTGTCCATTGTGTTGTCTGTGTTTCTTCTTTTGACCATTGTGTTGTCTGTGTTTCTTCTTTTGTCCATTGTGTTGTGTGTTTCTTCTTTTGTCCATTGTGTTGTCTGTGTTTTTTCTTTTGACCATTGTGTTGTCTGTGTTTCTTCTTTTGTCAATTGTGTTGTCTGTGTTTCTTTTGTCCATTGTGTTGTCTGTGTTTCTTCATTTGTCCATTGTGTTGGCTGTGTTTCTTGTGTCCATTGTGTTGTCTGTGTTTCTTCTTTTGTCCATTGTGTTGTCTGTGTTTCTTTTGTCCATTGTGTTGTCTGGGTTTCTTCTTTTGTCCGTTGTGTTGTCTGTGTTTCTTCTTTTGTCCATTGTGTTGTCTGTTTCTTCTTTTGTCCATTGTGTTGTCTGTGTTTCTTCTTTTGACCATTGTGTTGTCTGTGTTTCTTCTTTTGTCCATTGTGTTGTCTGTGTTTCTTCTTTTGACCATTGTGTTGTCTGTGTTTCTTCTTTTGTCCATTGTGTTGTCTGTGTTTCTTCCTTTGTGCATTGTGTTGTCTGTGTTTCTTCTTTTGTGCATTGTGTTGTCTGTATTTCTTCTTTTGTCCATTGTGTTGTCTGTGTTTCTTCTGTTGTCCATTGTGTTGTCTGTGTTTCTTTTGTGCATTGTGTTGTCTGTGTTTCTTCTTTTGTCCATTGTGTTGTCTGTGTTTCTTTTTTTGTGCATTGTGTTGTCTGTGTTTCTTCTTTTGTCCATTGTGTTGTCTGTGTTTCCTCTTTTGTGCATTGTGTTGTCTGTGTTTCTTCTTTTGTGCATTGTGTTGTCTGTGTTTCTTCTTTTGTCCATTGTGTTGTCTGTGTTTCCTCTTTTGTGCATTGTGTTGTCTGTGTTTCTTCTTTTGTCCATTGTGTTGTCTGTGTTTCCTCTTTTGTGCATTGTGTTGTCTGTGTTTCTTCTTTTGTGCATTGTGTTGTCTGTGTTTCTTCTTTTGTCCATTGTGTTGTCTGTGTTTCTTTTTTTGTGCATTGTGTTGTCTGTGTTTCTTCTTTTGTCCATTGTGTTGTCTGTGTTTCCTCTTTTGTCCATTGTGTTGTCTGTTTCTTCTTTTGTCCATTGTGTTGTCTGTGTTTCTTCTTTTGTGCATTGTGTTGTCTGTGTTTCTTCTTTTGACCATTGTGTTGTCTGTGTTTCTTCTTTTGTCCATTGTGTTGTCTGTGTTTCTTCTTTTGTCCAGTGTGTTGTCTGTTTCTTCTTTTGACCATTGTGTTGTCTGTGTTTCTTCTTTTGTCCATTGTGTTGTCTGTGTTTCTTCTTTTGTCCATTGTGTTGTCTTTGTTTCTTCTTTTGACCATTGTGTTGTCTTTGTTTCTTCTTTTGTCCATTGTGTTGTCTGTGTTTCTTCTTTTGTCCATTGTGTTGTCTGTGTTTCTTCTTTTGTCCATTGTGTTGTTTGTGTTTCTTCTTTTGTCCATTGTGTTGTCTGTGTTTCTTCTTTTGATCATTGTATTGTATGTGTTTCTTCTTTTGTCCATTGTGTTGTCTTTGTTTCTTTTGCCCATTGTGTTGTCTGTGTTTCTTTTGTCCATTGTGTTGTCTGTGTTTCTTCTTCTGTCCATTGTGTTGTCTGTGTTTCTTCTTTTGTGCATTGTGTTGTCTGTGTTTCTTCTTTTGTCCATTGTGTTGTCTGTGTTTCCTCTTTTGTGCATTGTGTTGTCTGTGTTTCTTCTTTTGTCCATTGTGTTGTCTGTGTTTCTTCTTTGGTGCATTGTGTTGTCTGTGTTTTTTCTTTTGTCCATTGTGTTGTCTGTGTTTCTTTTGTCCATTGTATTGTCTGTGTTTCTTCTTTTGTCCATTGTGTTGTCTGTGTTTCTTCTTTTGTCCATTGTGTTGTCTGTGTTTCTTCTTTTGTGCATTGTGTTGTCTGTCTTTCTTCTTTTGTCCATTGCATTGTCTGTGTTTCTTCTTTTGTCCATTGTGTTGTCTGTGTTTCTTCTTTTGTCCATTGTGTTGTCTGTGTTTCTTCTTTTGTGCATTGTGTTGTCTGTGTTTCTTCTTTTGTCCATTGTGTTGTCTGTGTTTCTTTTTTTGTGCATTGTGTTGTCTGTGTTTCTTCTTTTGTCCATTGTGTTGTCTGTGTTTCCTCTTTTGTGCATTGTGTTGTCTGTGTTTCTTCTTTTGTGCATTGTGTTGTCTGTGTTTCTTCTTTTGTCCATTGTGTTGTCTGTGTTTCCTCTTTTGTGCATTGTGTTGTCTGTGTTTCTTCTTTTGTCCATTGTGTTGTCTGTGTTTCTTCTTTTGTGAATTGTGTTGTCTGTGTTTTTTCTTTTGTCCATTGTGTTGTCTGTGTTTCTTTTGTCCATTGTATTGTCTGTGTTTCTTCTTTTGTCCATTGTATTGTCTGTGTTTCTTCTTTTGTCCATTGTGTTGTCTGTGTTTCTTCTTTTGTGCATTGTGTTGTCTGTGTTTCTTCTTTTGACCATTGTATTGTCTATGTTTCTTCTTTTGACCATTGTATTGTCTGTGTTTCTTCTTTTGTCCATTGTGTTGTCTGTGTTTCTTCTTCTGTCCATTGTGTTGTCTGTGTTTCCTCTTTTGTGCATTGTGTTGTCTGTGTTTCTTCTTTTGTCCATTGTGTTGTCTGTGTTTCCTCTTTTGTGCATTGTGTTGTCTGTGTTTCTTCTTTTGTGCATTGTGTTGTCTGTGTTTCTTCTTTTGTCCATTGTGTTTTCTGTGTTTCTTTTTTTGTGCATTGTGTTGTCTGTGTTTCTTCTTTTGTCCATTGTGTTGTCTGTGTTTCTTCTTTTGTCCATTGTGTTGTCTGTGTTTCTTCTTTTGTGCATTGTGTTGTCTGTGTTTCTTCTTTTGTCCATTGTATTGTCTGTGTTTCTTCTTTTGTCCATTGTGTTGTCTGTGTTTCTTCTTTTGTCCATTGTGTTGTCTGTGTTTCTTCTTTTGTGCATTGTGTTGTCTGTCTTTCTTCTTTTGTCCATTGCATTGTCTGTGTTTCTTCTTTTGTCCATTGTGTTGTCTGTGTTTCTTCTTTTGTCCATTGTGTTGTCTGTGTTTCTTCTTTTGTGCATTGTGTTGTCTGTGTTTCTTCTTTTGTCCATTGTGTTGTCTGTGTTTCTTTTTTTGTGCATTGTGTTGTCTGTGTTTCTTCTTTTGTCCATTGTGTTGTCTGTGTTTCCTCTTTTGTGCATTGTGTTGTCTGTGTTTCTTCTTTTGTGCATTGTGTTGTCTGTGTTTCTTCTTTTGTCCATTGTGTTGTCTGTGTTTCCTCTTTTGTGCATTGTGTTGTCTGTGTTTCTTCTTTTGTCCATTGTGTTGTCTGTGTTTCTTCTTTTGTGAATTGTGTTGTCTGTGTTTTTTCTTTTGTCCATTGTGTTGTCTGTGTTTCTTTTGTCCATTGTATTGTCTGTGTTTCTTCTTTTGTCCATTGTGTTGTCTGTGTTTCTTCTTTTGTCCATTGTGTTGTCTGTGTTTCTTCTTTTGACCATTGTATTGTCTATGTTTCTTCTTTTGACCATTGTATTGTCTGTGTTTCTTCTTTTGTCCATTGTGTTGTCTGTGTTTCTTCTTCTGTCCATTGTGTTGTCTGTGTTTCCTCTTTTGTGCATTGTGTTGTCTGTGTTTCTTCTTTTGTCCATTGTGTTGTCTGTGTTTCCTCTTTTGTGCATTGTGTTGTCTGTGTTTCTTCTTTTGTGCATTGTGTTGTCTGTGTTTCTTCTTTTGTCCATTGTGTTTTCTGTGTTTCTTTTTTTGTGCATTGTGTTGTCTGTGTTTCTTCTTTTGTCCATTGCGTTGTCTGTGTTTCTTCTTTTGTCCATTGTGTTGTCTGTGTTTCTTCTTTTGTGCATTGTGTTGTCTGTGTTTCTTCTTTTGTCCATTGTATTGTCTGTGTTTCTTCTTTTGTCCATTGTGTTGTCTGTGTTTCTTCTTTTGTCCATTGTGTTGTCTGTGTTTCTTCTTTTGACCATTGTATTGTCTATGTTTCTTCTTTTGACCATTGTATTGTCTGTGTTTCTTCTTTTGTCCATTGTATTGTCTGTGTTTCTTCTTTTGTCCATTGTGTTGTCTTTGTTTATTCTTTTGACCATTGTATTGTCTGTGTTTCTTCTTTTGTCCATTGTGTTGTCTGTGTTTCTTCTTTTGTCCATTGTGTTGTCTGTGTTTCTTCTTTTGTCCACTGTGTTGTCTGTGTTTCTTCTTTTGTCCATTGTGTTGTCTGTGTTTCTTCTTTTCTCCATTGTATTGTCTGTGTTTCTTCTTTTGACCATTGTGTTGTCTATGTTTCTTCTTTTGACAATTGTATTGTCTGTGTTTCTTCTTTTGTCCATTGTATTGTCTGTGTTTCTTCTTTTGTTCATTGTGTTGTTTGTGTTTCTTCTTTTGTCCATTGTGTTGTCTGTGTTTCTTCTTTTGACCATTGTGTTGTCTGTGTTTCTTCTTTTGACCATTGTGTTGTCTGTGTTTCTTCTTTTGTCAATTGTGTTGTCTGTGTTTCTTTTGTCCATTGTGTTGTCTGTGTTTCTTCTTTTGTCCATTGTGTTGGCTGTGTTTCTTGTGTCCATTGTGTTGTCTGTGTTTCTTCTTTTGTCCATTGTGTTGTCTGTGTTTCTTTTGTCCATTGTGTTGTCTGTGTTTCTTCTTTTGTCCATTGTGTTGTCTGTGTTTCTTCTTTTGTCCATTGTGTTGTCTGTTTCTTCTTTTGTCCATTGTGTTGTCTGTGTTTCTTCTTTTGACCATTGTGTTGTCTGTGTTTCTTCTTTTGTCCATTGTGTTGTCTGTGTTTCTTCTTTTGACCATTGTGTTGTCTGTGTTTCTTCTTTTGTCCATTGTGTTGTCTGTGTTTCTTCCTTTGTCCATTGTGTTGTCTGTGTTTCTTCTTTTGTGCATTGTGTTGTCTGTATTTCTTCTTTTGTCCATTGTGTTGTCTGTGTTTCTTCTGTTGTCCATTGTGTTGTCTGTGTTTCTTTTGTCCATTGTGTTGTCTGTGTTTCTTCTTTTGTGCATTGTGTTGTCTGTGTTTCTTCTTTTGTCCATTGTGTTGTCTGTGTTTCCTCTTTTGTGCATTGTGTTGTCTGTGTTTCTTCTTTTGTCCATTGTGTTGTCTGTGTTTGTTCTTCTGTCCATTGTGTTGTCTGTGTTTCCTCTTTTGTGCATTGTGTTGTCTGTGTTTCTTCTTTTGTCCATTGTGTTGTCTGTGTTTCCTCTTTTGTGCATTGTGTTGTCTGTGTTTCTTCTTTTGTGCATTGTGTTGTCTGTGTTTCTTCTTTTGTCCATTGTGTTTTCTGTGTTTCTTTTTTTGTGCATTGTGTTGTCTGTGTTTCTTCTTTTGTCCATTGTGTTGTCTGTGTTTCCTCTTTTGTGCATTGTGTTGTCTGTGTTTCTTCTTTTGTCCATTGTGTTGTCTGTGTTTCTTCTTTTGTCCATTGTATTGTCTGTGTTTCTTCTTTTGTCCATTGTGTTGTCTGTGTTTCTTCTTTTGTCCATTGTGTTGTCTGTGTTTCTTCTTTTGACCATTGTATTGTCTATGTTTCTTCTTTTGACCATTGTATTGTCTGTGTTTCTTCTTTTGTCCATTGTATTGTCTGTGTTTCTTCTTTTGTCCATTGTGTTGTCTGTGTTTCTTCTTTTGACCATTGTATTGTCTGTGTTTCTTCTTTTGTCCATTGTGTTGTCTGTGTTTCTTCTTTTGTCCATTTTGTTGTCTGTGTTTCTTCTTTTGTCCACTGTGTTGTCTGTGTTTCTTCTTTTGTCCATTGTGTTGTCTGTGTTTCTTCTTTTCTCCATTGTATTGTCTGTGTTTCTTCTTTTGACCATTGTGTTGTCTATGTTTCTTCTTTTGACAATTGTATTGTCTGTGTTTCTTCTTTTGTCCATTGTATTGTCTGTGTTTCTTCTTTTGTTCATTGTGTTGTTTGTGTTTCTTCTTTTGTCCATTGTGTTGTCTGTGTTTCTTCTTTTGACCATTGTGTTGTCTGTGTTTCTTCTTTTGTCAATTGTGTTGTCTGTGTTTCTTTTGTCCATTGTGTTGTCTGTGTTTCTTCTTTTGTCCATTGTGTTGGCTGTGTTTCTTGTGTCCATTGTGTTGTCTGTGTTTCTTCTTTTGTCCATTGTGTTGTCTGTGTTTCTTTTGTCCATTGTGTTGTCTGTGTTTCTTCTTTTGTCCATTGTGTTGTCTGTGTTTCTTCTTTTGTCCATTGTGTTGTCTGTTTCTTCTTTTGTCCATTGTGTTGTCTGTGTTTCTTCTTTTGACCATTGTGTTGTCTGTGTTTCTTCTTTTGTCCATTGTGTTGTCTGTGTTTCTTCTTTTGACCATTGTGTTGTCTGTGTTTCTTCTTTTGTCCATTGTGTTGTCTGTGTTTCTTCTTTTGTCCATTGTGTTGTCTGTGTTTCTTCTTTTGTGCATTGTGTTGTCTGTATTTCTTCTTTTGTCCATTGTGTTGTCTGTGTTTCTTCTGTTGTCCATTGTGTTGTCTGTGTTTCTTTTGTCCATTGTGTTGTCTGTGTTTCTTCTTTTGTGCATTGTGTTGTCTGTGTTTCTTTTTTTGTGCATTGTGTTGTCTGTGTTTCTTCTTTTGTCCATTGTGTTGTCTGTGTTTCCTCTTTTGTGCATT
Source organism: Bathymodiolus brooksi (assembly GCA_963680875.1). NCBI lineage: Eukaryota > Metazoa > Mollusca > Bivalvia > Mytilida > Modiolidae > Bathymodiolus > Bathymodiolus brooksi. Next base: position 13,470,451 of record OY804583.1, on the reverse strand, counting down.
GTGTTGTCTGTGTTTCTTCTTTTGTCCATTGTGTTGTCTGTGTTTCTTCTTTTGTGCATTGTGTTGTCTGTATTTCTTCTTTTGTCCATTGTGTTGTCTGTGTTTCTTCTGTTGTCCATTGTGTTGTCTGTGTTTCTTTTGTCCATTGTGTTGTCTGTGTTTCTTCTTTTGTGCATTGTGTTGTCTGTGTTTCTTTTTTTGTGCATTGTGTTGTCTGTGTTTCTTCTTTTGTCCATTGTGTTGTCTGTGTTTCCTCTTTTGTGCATTGTGTTGTCTGTGTTTCTTCTTTTGTCCATTGTGTTGTCTGTGTTTCTTCTTTTGTCCATTGTGTTGTCTGTGTTTCTTCTTTTGTCCATTGTGTTGTCTGTGTTTCTTCTTTTGTGCATTGTGTTGTCTGTGTTTCTTCTTTTGTGCATTGTGTTGTCTGTGTTTCTTCTTTTGTGCATTGTGTTGTCTGTCTTTCTTCTTTTGTCCATTGTATTGTCTGTGTTTCTTCTTTTGTCCATTGTGTTGTCTGTGTTTCTTCTTCTGTCCATTGTGTTGTCTGTGTTTCTTCTTTTGTGCATTGTGTTGTCTGTTTCTTCTTTTGTCCATTGTGTTGTCTGTGTTTCTTCTTTTGACCATTGTGTTGTCTGTGTTTCTTCTTTTGTCCATTGTGTTGTCTGTGTTTCTTCTTTTGACCATTGTGTTGTCTGTGTTTCTTCTTTTGTCCATTGTGTTGTCTGTGTTTCTTCCTTTGTCCATTGTGTTGTCTGTGTTTCTTCTTTTGTGCATTGTGTTGTCTGTATTTCTTCTTTTGTCCATTGTGTTGTCTGTGTTTCTTCTGTTGTCCATTGTGTTGTCTGTGTTTCTTTTGTCCATTGTGTTGTCTGTGTTTCTTCTTTTGTGCATTGTGTTGTCTGTGTTTCTTCTTTTGTCCATTGTGTTGTCTGTGTTTCCTCTTTTGTGCATTGTGTTGTCTGTGTTTCTTCTTTTGTCCATTGTGTTGTCTGTGTTTGTTCTTCTGTCCATTGTGTTGTCTGTGTTTCCTCTTTTGTGCATTGTGTTGTCTGTGTTTCTTCTTTTGTCCATTGTGTTGTCTGTGTTTCCTCTTTTGTGCATTGTGTTGTCTGTGTTTCTTCTTTTGTGCATTGTGTTGTCTGTGTTTCTTCTTTTGTCCATTGTGTTTTCTGTGTTTCTTTTTTTGTGCATTGTGTTGTCTGTGTTTCTTCTTTTGTCCATTGTGTTGTCTGTGTTTCCTCTTTTGTGCATTGTGTTGTCTGTGTTTCTTCTTTTGTCCATTGTGTTGTCTGTGTTTCTTCTTTTGTCCATTGTATTGTCTGTGTTTCTTCTTTTGTCCATTGTGTTGTCTGTGTTTCTTCTTTTGTCCATTGTGTTGTCTGTGTTTCTTCTTTTGACCATTGTATTGTCTATGTTTCTTCTTTTGACCATTGTATTGTCTGTGTTTCTTCTTTTGTCCATTGTATTGTCTGTGTTTCTTCTTTTGTCCATTGTGTTGTCTGTGTTTCTTCTTTTGACCATTGTATTGTCTGTGTTTCTTCTTTTGTCCATTGTGTTGTCTGTGTTTCTTCTTTTGTCCATTGTGTTGTCTGTGTTTCTTCTTTTGTCCACTGTGTTGTCTGTGTTTCTTCTTTTGTCCATTGTGTTGTCTGTGTTTCTTCTTTTCTCCATTGTATTGTCTGTGTTTCTTCTTTTGACCATTGTGTTGTCTATGTTTCTTCTTTTGACAATTGTATTGTCTGTGTTTCTTCTTTTGTCCATTGTATTGTCTGTGTTTCTTCTTTTGTTCATTGTGTTGTTTGTGTTTCTTCTTTTGTCCATTGTGTTGTCTGTGTTTCTTCTTTTGACCATTGTGTTGTCTGTGTTTCTTCTTTTGTCAATTGTGTTGTCTGTGTTTCTTTTGTCCATTGTGTTGTCTGTGTTTCTTCTTTTGTCCATTGTGTTGGCTGTGTTTCTTGTGTCCATTGTGTTGTCTGTGTTTCTTCTTTTGTCCATTGTGTTGTCTGTGTTTCTTTTGTCCATTGTGTTGTCTGTGTTTCTTCTTTTGTCCATTGTGTTGTCTGTGTTTCTTCTTTTGTCCATTGTGTTGTCTGTTTCTTCTTTTGTCCATTGTGTTGTCTGTGTTTCTTCTTTTGACCATTGTGTTGTCTGTGTTTCTTCTTTTGTCCATTGTGTTGTCTGTGTTTCTTCTTTTGACCATTGTGTTGTCTGTGTTTCTTCTTTTGTCCATTGTGTTGTCTGTGTTTCTTCTTTTGTCCATTGTGTTGTCTGTGTTTCTTCTTTTGTGCATTGTGTTGTCTGTATTTCTTCTTTTGTCCATTGTGTTGTCTGTGTTTCTTCTGTTGTCCATTGTGTTGTCTGTGTTTCTTTTGTCCATTGTGTTGTCTGTGTTTCTTCTTTTGTGCATTGTGTTGTCTGTGTTTCTTTTTTTGTGCATTGTGTTGTCTGTGTTTCTTCTTTTGTCCATTGTGTTGTCTGTGTTTCCTCTTTTGTGCATTGTGTTGTCTGTGTTTCTTCTTTTGTCCATTGTGTTGTCTGTGTTTCTTCTTTTGTGCATTGTGTTGTCTGTATTTCTTCTTTTGTCCATTGTGTTGTCTGTGTTTCTTCTGTTGTCCATTGTGTTGTCTGTGTTTCTTTTGTCCATTGTGTTGTCTGTGTTTCTTCTTTTGTGCATTGTGTTGTCTGTGTTTCTTTTTTTGTGCATTGTGTTGTCTGTGTTTCTTCTTTTGTCCATTGTGTTGTCTGTGTTTCCTCTTTTGTGCATTGTGTTGTCTGTGTTTCTTCTTTTGTCCATTGTGTTGTCTGTGTTTCTTCTTTTGTCCATTGTGTTGTCTGTGTTTCTTCTTTTGTCCATTGTGTTGTCTGTGTTTCTTCTTTTGTGCATTGTGTTGTCTGTGTTTCTTCTTTTGTGCATTGTGTTGTCTGTGTTTCTTCTTTTGTGCATTGTGTTGTCTGTCTTTCTTCTTTTGTCCATTGTATTGTCTGTGTTTCTTCTTTTGTCCATTGTGTTGTCTGTGTTTCTTTTGTCCATTGTGTTGTCTGTGTTTCTTCTTTTGTCCATTGTATTGTCTGTGTTTCTTCTTTTGTCCATTGTATTGTCTGTGTTTCTTCTTTTGTCCATTGTGTTGTCTGTGTTTCTTCTTCTGTCCATTGTGTTCTCTGTGTTTCTTCTTTTGTGCATTGTGTTGTCTGTGTTTCTTCTTTTGTCCGTTGTGTTGTCTGTGTTTCCTCTTTTGTGCATTGTGTTGTCTGTGTTTCTTCTTTTGTCCATTGTGTTGTCTGTGTTTCTTCTTTTGTGCATTGTGTTGTCTGTGTTTTTTCTTTTGTCCATTGTGTTGTCTGTGTTTCTTTAGTCCATTGTATTGTCTGTGTTTCTTCTTTTGTCCATTGTATTGTCTGTGTTTCTTCTTTTGTCCATTGTGTTGTCTGTGTTTCTTCTTTTGTCCATTGTGTTGTCTGTGTTTCTTCTTTTGACCATTGTATTGTCTATGTTTCTTCTTTTGACCATTGTATTGTCTGTGTTTCTTCTTTTGTCCATTGTATTGTCTGTGTTTCTTCTTTTGTCCATTGTGTTGTCTTTGTTTCTTCTTTTGACCATTGTATTGTCTGTGTTTCTTCTTTTGTCCATTGTGTTGTCTGTGTTTCTTCTTTTGTCCATTGTGTTGTCTGTGTTTCTTCTTTTGTCCACTGCGTTGTCTGTGTTTCTTCTTTTGTCCATTGTGTTGTCTGTGTTTCCTCTTTTGTGCATTGTGTTGTCTGTGTTTCTTCTTTTGTGCATTGTGTTGTCTGTGTTTCTTCTTTTGTCCATTGTGTTGTCTGTGTTTCCTCTTTTGTGCATTGTGTTGTCTGTGTTTCTTCTTTTGTCCATTGTGTTGTCTGTGTTTCTTCTTTTGTGCATTGTGTTGTCTGTGTTTTTTCTTTTGTCCATTGTGTTGTCTGTGTTTCTTTAGTCCATTGTATTGTCTGTGTTTCTTCTTTTGTCCATTGTATTGTCTGTGTTTCTTCTTTTGTCCATTGTGTTGTCTGTGTTTCTTCTTTTGTCCATTGTGTTGTCTGTGTTTCTTCTTTTGACCATTGTATTGTCTATGTTTCTTCTTTTGACCATTGTATTGTCTGTGTTTCTTCTTTTGTCCATTGTATTGTCTGTGTTTCTTCTTTTGTCCATTGTGTTGTCTTTGTTTCTTCTTTTGACCATTGTATTGTCTGTGTTTCTTCTTTTGTCCATTGTGTTGTCTGTGTTTCTTCTTTTGTCCATTGTGTTGTCTGTGTTTCTTCTTTTGTCCATTGTGTTGTCTGTGTTTCTTCTTTTGTCCATTGTGTTGTCTGTGTTTCTTCTTTTGTCCATTGTGTTGTCTGTGTTTCTTCTTTTGATCATTGTATTGTATGTGTTTCTTCTTTTGTCCATTGTGTTGTCTTTGTTTCTTTTGCCCATTGTGTTGTCTGTGTTTCTTTTGTCCATTGTGTTGTCTGTGTTTCTTCTTTTGACCATTGTGTTGTCTTTGTTTCTTCTTTTGTCCATTGTGTTGTCTGTGTTTCTTCTTTTGTCCATTGTGTTGTCTGTGTTTCTACTTTTGTCCATTGTGTTGTTTGTGTTTTTTCTTTTGTCCATTGTGTTGTCTATGTTTCTTCTTTTGTCCATTGTATTGTCTGTGTTTCTTCTTTTGTCCATTGTGTTGTCTGTGTTTCTTCTTCTGTCCATTGTGTTGTCTGTGTTTCTTCTTTTGTGCATTGTGTTGTATGTGTTTCTTCTTTTGTCCATTGTGTTGTCTGTGTTTCCTCTTTTGTGCATTGTGTTGTCTGTGTTTCTTCTTTTGTGCATTGTGTTGTCTGTGTTTCTTCTTTTGTCCATTGTGTTGTCTGTGTTTCTTTTTTTGTGCATTGTGTTGTCTGTGTTTCTTCTTTTGTCCATTGTGTTGTCTGTGTTTCCTCTTTTGTCCATTGTGTTGTCTGTTTCTTCTTTTGTCCATTGTGTTGTCTGTGTTTCTTCTTTTGTGCATTGTGTTGTCTGTGTTTCTTCTTTTGTGCATTGTGTTGTCTGTTTCTTCTTTTGACCATTGTGTTGTCTGTGTTTCTTCTTTTGTCCATTGTGTTGTCTGTTTCTTCTTTTGACCATTGTGTTTTCTGTGTTTCTTCTTTTGTCCATTGTGTTGTCTGTGTTTCTTCTTTTGTCCATTGTGTTGTCTTTGTTTCTTCTTTTGACCATTGTGTTGTCTTTGTTTCTTCTTTTGTCCATTGTGTTGTCTGTGTTTCTTCTTTTGTCCATTGTGTTGTCTGTGTTTCTTCTTTTGTCCATTGTGTTGTCTGTTTCTTCTTTTGACCATTGTGTTTTCTGTGTTTCTTCTTTTGTCCATTGTGTTGTCTTTGTTTCTTTTGCCCATTGTGTTGTCTGTGTTTCTTTTGTCCATTGTGTTGTCTGTGTTTCTTCTTTTGACCATTGTGTTGTCTTTGTTTCTTCTTTTGTCCATTGTGTTGTCTGTGTTTCTTCTTTTGTCCATTGTGTTGTCTGTGTTTCTTCTTTTGTCCATTGTGTTGTCTGTGTTTTTTCTTTTGTCCATTGTGTTGTCTATGTTTCTTCTTTTGTCCATTGTATTGTCTGTGTTTCTTCTTTTGTCCATTGTGTTGTCTGTGTTTCTTCTTCTGTCCATTGTGTTGTCTGTGTTTCTTCTTTTGTGCATTGTGTTGTCTGTGTTTCTTCTTTTGTCCGTTGTGTTGTCTGTGTTTCCTCTTTTGTGCATTGTGTTGTCTGTGTTTCTTCTTTTGTCCATTGTGTTGTCTGTGTTTCTTCTTTTGTGCATTGTGTTGTCTGTGTTTTTTCTTTTGTCCATTGTGTTGTCTGTGTTTCTTTAGTCCATTGTATTGTCTGTGTTTCTTCTTTTGTCCATTGTATTGTCTGTGTTTCTTCTTTTGTCCATTGTGTTGTCTGTGTTTCTTCTTTTGTCCATTGTGTTGTCTGTGTTTCTTCTTTTGACCATTGTATTGTCTATGTTTCTTCTTTTGACCATTGTATTGTCTGTGTTTCTTCTTTTGTCCATTGTATTGTCTGTGTTTCTTCTTTTGTCCATTGTGTTGTCTTTGTTTCTTCTTTTGACCATTGTATTGTCTGTGTTTCTTCTTTTGTCCATTGTGTTGTCTGTGTTTCTTCTTTTGTCCATTGTGTTGTCTGTGTTTCTTCTTTTGTCCACTGCGTTGTCTGTGTTTCTTCTTTTGTCCATTGTGTTGTCTGTGTTTCCTCTTTTGTGCATTGTGTTGTCTGTGTTTCTTCTTTTGTGCATTGTGTTGTCTGTGTTTCTTCTTTTGTCCATTGTGTTGTCTGTGTTTCCTCTTTTGTGCATTGTGTTGTCTGTGTTTCTTCTTTTGTCCATTGTGTTGTCTGTGTTTCTTCTTTTGTGCATTGTGTTGTCTGTGTTTTTTCTTTTGTCCATTGTGTTGTCTGTGTTTCTTTAGTCCATTGTATTGTCTGTGTTTCTTCTTTTGTCCATTGTATTGTCTGTGTTTCTTCTTTTGTCCATTGTGTTGTCTGTGTTTCTTCTTTTGTCCATTGTGTTGTCTGTGTTTCTTCTTTTGACCATTGTATTGTCTATGTTTCTTCTTTTGACCATTGTATTGTCTGTGTTTCTTCTTTTGTTCATTGTATTGTCTGTGTTTCTTCTTTTGTCCATTGTGTTGTCTTTGTTTCTTCTTTTGACCATTGTATTGTCTGTGTTTCTTCTTTTGTCCATTGTGTTGTCTGTGTTTCTTCTTTTGTCCATTGTGTTGTCTGTGTTTCTTCTTTTGTCCATTGTGTTGTCTGTGTTTCTTCTTTTGTCCATTGTGTTGTCTGTGTTTCTTCTTTTGTCCATTGTGTTGTCTGTGTTTCTTCTTTTGATCATTGTATTGTATGTGTTTCTTCTTTTGTCCATTGTGTTGTCTTTGTTTCTTTTGCCCATTGTGTTGTCTGTGTTTCTTTTGTCCATTGTGTTGTCTGTGTTTCTTCTTTTGACCATTGTGTTGTCTTTGTTTCTTCTTTTGTCCATTGTGTTGTCTGTGTTTCTTCTTTTGTCCATTGTGTTGTCTGTGTTTCTTCTTTTGTCCATTGTGTTGTTTGTGTTTTTTCTTTTGTCCATTGTGTTGTCTATGTTTCTTCTTTTGTCCATTGTATTGTCTGTGTTTCTTCTTTTGTCCATTGTGTTGTCTGTGTTTCTTCTTCTGTCCATTGTGTTGTCTGTGTTTCTTCTTTTGTGCATTGTGTTGTATGTGTTTCTTCTTTTGTCCATTGTGTTGTCTGTGTTTCCTCTTTTGTGCATTGTGTTGTCTGTGTTTCTTCTTTTGTGCATTGTGTTGTCTGTGTTTCTTCTTTTGTCCATTGTGTTGTCTGTGTTTCTTTTTTTGTGCATTGTGTTGTCTGTGTTTCTTCTTTTGTCCATTGTGTTGTCTGTGTTTCCTCTTTTGTCCATTGTGTTGTCTGTTTCTTCTTTTGTCCATTGTGTTGTCTGTGTTTCTTCTTTTGTGCATTGTGTTGTCTGTGTTTCTTCTTTTGTGCATTGTGTTGTCTGTTTCTTCTTTTGACCATTGTGTTGTCTGTGTTTCTTCTTTTGTCCATTGTGTTGTCTGTTTCTTCTTTTGACCATTGTGTTTTCTGTGTTTCTTCTTTTGTCCATTGTGTTGTCTGTGTTTCTTCTTTTGTCCATTGTGTTGTCTTTGTTTCTTCTTTTGACCATTGTGTTGTCTTTGTTTCTTCTTTTGTCCATTGTGTTGTCTGTGTTTCTTCTTTTGTCCATTGTGTTGTCTGTGTTTCTTCTTTTGTCCATTGTGTTGTCTGTTTCTTCTTTTGACCATTGTGTTTTCTGTGTTTCTTCTTTTGTCCATTGTGTTGTCTTTGTTTCTTTTGCCCATTGTGTTGTCTGTGTTTCTTTTGTCCATTGTGTTGTCTGTGTTTCTTCTTTTGACCATTGTGTTGTCTTTGTTTCTTCTTTTGTCCATTGTGTTGTCTGTGTTTCTTCTTTTGTCCATTGTGTTGTCTGTGTTTCTTCTTTTGTCCATTGTGTTGTCTGTGTTTTTTCTTTTGTCCATTGTGTTGTCTATGTTTCTTCTTTTGTCCATTGTATTGTCTGTGTTTCTTCTTTTGTCCATTGTGTTGTCTGTGTTTCTTCTTCTGTCCATTGTGTTGTCTGTGTTTCTTCTTTTGTGCATTGTGTTGTCTGTGTTTCTTCTTTTGTCCATTGTGTTGTCTGTGTTTCTTTTTTTGTGCATTGTGTTGTCTGTGTTTCTTCTTTTGTCCATTGTGTTGTCTGTGTTTCCTCTTTTGTGCATTGTGTTGTCTGTGTTTCTTTTTTTGTGCATTGTGTTGTCTGTGTTTCTTCTTTTGTCCATTGTGTTGTCTGTGTTTCCTCTTTTGTGCATTGTGTTGTCTGTGTTTCTTCTTTTGTCCATTGTGTTGTCTGTGTTTCTTCTTTTGTGCATTGTGTTGTCTGTGTTTTTTCTTTTGTCCATTGTGTTGTCTGTGTTTCTTTAGTCCATTGTATTGTCTGTGTTTCTTCTTTTGTCCATTGTATTGTCTGTGTTTCTTGTTTTGTCCATTGTGTTGTCTGTGTTTCTTCTTTTGTCCATTGTGTTGTCTGTGTTTCTTCTTTTGACCATTGTATTGTCTATGTTTCTTCTTTTGACCATTGTATTGTCTGTGTTTCTTCTTTTGTCCATTGTATTGTCTGTGTTTCTTCTTTTGTCCATTGTGTTGTCTTTGTTTCTTCTTTTGACCATTGTATTGTCTGTGTTTCTTCTTTTGTCCATTGTGTTGTCTGTGTTTCTTCTTTTGTCCATTGTGTTGTCTGTGTTTCTTCTTTTGTCCACTGTGTTGTCTGTGTTTCTTCTTTTGTCCATTGTGTTGTCTGTGTTTCTTCTTTTCTCCATTGTATTGTCTGTGTTTCTTCTTTTGACCATTGTGTTGTCTATGTTTCTTCTTTTGACCATTGTATTGTCTGTGTTTCTTCTTTTGTGCATTGTATTGTCTGTGTTTCTTCTTTTGTCCATTGTGTTGTTTGTGTTTCTTCTTTTGTCCATTGTGTTGTCTGTGTTTCTTCTTTTCTCCATTGTGTTGTCTGTGTTTCTTCCTTTGTCCATTGTGTTGTCTGTGTTTCTTCTTTTGACCATTGTGTTGTCTGTGTTTCTTCTTTTGTCCATTGTGTTGTGTGTTTCTTCTTTTGTCCATTGTGTTGGCTGTGTTTCTTGTGTCCATTGTGTTGTCTGTGTTTCTTCTTTTGTCCATTGTGTTGTCTGTGTTTCTTTTGTCCATTGTGTTGTCTGGATTTCTTCTTTTGTCCGTTGTGTTGGCTGTGTTTCTTCTTTTGTCCATTGTGTTGTCTGTTTCTTCTTTTGTCCATTGTGTTGTCTGTGTTTCTTCTTTTGACCATTGTGTTGTCTGTGTTTCTTCTTTTGTCCATTGTGTTGTCTGTGTTTCTTCTTTTGACCATTGTGTTGTCTGTGTTTCTTCTTTTGTCCATTGTGTTGTCTGTGTTTCTTCCTTTGTCCATTGTGTTGTCTGTGTTTCTTCTTTTGTGCATTGTGTTGTCTGTATTTCTTCTTTTGTCCATTGTGTTGTCTGTGTTTCTTCTGTTGTCCATTGTGTTGTCTGTGTTTCTTTTGTCCATTGTGTTGTCTGTGTTTCTTCTTTTGTCCATTGTGTTGTCTGTGTTTCTTTTTTTGTGCATTGTGTTGTCTGTGTTTCTTCTTTTGTCCATTGTGTTGTCTGTGTTTCCTCTTTTGTGCATTGTGTTGTCTGTGTTTCTTCTTTTGTGCATTGTGTTGTCTGTGTTTCTTCTTTTGTGCATTGTGTTGTCTGTGTTTCCTCTTTTGTGCATTGTGTTGTCTGTGTTTCTTCTTTTGTCCATTGTCTTGTCTGTGTTTCTTCTTTTGTGCATTGTGTTGTCTGTGTTTTTTCTTTTGTTCATTGTGTTGTCTGTGTTTCTTTTGTCCATTGTATTGTCTGTGTTTCTTCTTTTGTCCATTGTGTTGTCTGTGTTTTTTCTTTTGTCCATTGTGTTGTCTGTGTTTCTTCTTTTGTCCATTGTGTTGTCTGTGTTTCTTCTTTTGTGCATTGTGTTGTCTGTGTTTCTTCTTTTGTGCATTGTGTTGTCTGTCTTTCTTCTTTTGTCCATTGTATTGTCTGTGTTTCTTCTTTTGTCCATTGTGTTGTCTGTGTTTCTTTTGTCCATTGTGTTGTCTGGGTTTCTTCTTTTGTCCATTGTGTTGTCTGTGTTTCTTCTTTTGTCCATTGTGTTGTCTGTTTCTTCTTTTGTCCATTGTGTTGTCTGTGTTTCTTCTTTTGACCATTGTGTTGTCTGTGTTTCTTCTTTTGTCCATTGTGTTGTCTGTGTTTCTTCTTTTGACCATTGTGTTGTCTGTGTTTCTTCTTTTGTCCATTGTGTTGTCTGTGTTTCTTCCTTTGTCCATTGTGTTGTCTGTGTTTCTTCTTTTGTGCATTGTGTTGTCTGTATTTCTTCTTTTGTCCATTGTGTTGTCTGTGTTTCTTCTGTTGTCCATTGTGTTGTCTGTGTTTCTTTTGTCCATTGTGTTGTCTGTGTTTCTTCTTTTGTCCATTGTGTTGTCTGTGTTTCTTTTGTCCATTGTGTTGTCTGTGTTTCTTCTTTTGTCCATTGTGTTGTCTGTGTTTCTTCTTTTGTCCATTGTGTTGTGTGTTTCTTCTTTTGTCCATTGTGTTGTCTGTGCTTCTTCCTTTGACCATTGTGTTGTCTGTGTTTCTTCTTTTGTCCATTGTGTTGTTTGTGTTTCTTTTGTCCATTGTGTTGTCTGTGTTTCTTCTTTTGTCCATTGTGTTGTCTGTGTTTCTTTTGTCCATTGTGTTGTCTGTGTTTCTTCTTTTGTCCATTGTGTTGTCTGTGTTTCTTTTGTCCATTGTGTTGTCTGTGTTTCTTCTTTTGTCCATTGTATTGTCTGTGTTTCTTCTTTTGTCCATTGTATTGTCTGTGTTTCTTCTTTTGTCCATTGTGTTGTCTGTGTTTCTTCTTCTGTCCATTGTGTTCTCTGTGTTTCTTCTTTTGTGCATTGTGTTGTCTGTGTTTCTTCTTTTGTCCGTTGTGTTGTCTGTGTTTCCTCTTTTGTGCATTGTGTTGTCTGTGTTTCTTCTTTTGTCCATTGTGTTGTCTGTGTTTCTTCTTTTGTGCATTGTGTTGTCTGTGTTTTTTCTTTTGTCCATTGTGTTGTCTGTGTTTCTTTAGTCCATTGTATTGTCTGTGTTTCTTCTTTTGTCCATTGTATTGTCTGTGTTTCTTCTTTTGTCCATTGTGTTGTCTGTGTTTCTTCTTTTGTCCATTGTGTTGTCTGTGTTTCTTCTTTTGACCATTGTATTGTCTATGTTTCTTCTTTTGACCATTGTATTGTCTGTGTTTCTTCTTTTGTCCATTGTATTGTCTGTGTTTCTTCTTTTGTCCATTGTGTTGTCTTTGTTTCTTCTTTTGACCATTGTATTGTCTGTGTTTCTTCTTTTGTCCATTGTGTTGTCTGTGTTTCTTCTTTTGTCCATTGTGTTGTCTGTGTTTCTTCTTTTGTCCACTGCGTTGTCTGTGTTTCTTCTTTTGTCCATTGTGTTGTCTGTGTTTCCTCTTTTGTGCATTGTGTTGTCTGTGTTTCTTCTTTTGTGCATTGTGTTGTCTGTGTTTCTTCTTTTGTCCATTGTGTTGTCTGTGTTTCCTCTTTTGTGCATTGTGTTGTCTGTGTTTCTTCTTTTGTCCATTGTGTTGTCTGTGTTTCTTCTTTTGTGCATTGTGTTGTCTGTGTTTTTTCTTTTGTCCATTGTGTTGTCTGTGTTTCTTTAGTCCATTGTATTGTCTGTGTTTCTTCTTTTGTCCATTGTATTGTCTGTGTTTCTTCTTTTGTCCATTGTGTTGTCTGTGTTTCTTCTTTTGTCCATTGTGTTGTCTGTGTTTCTTCTTTTGACCATTGTATTGTCTATGTTTCTTCTTTTGACCATTGTATTGTCTGTGTTTCTTCTTTTGTCCATTGTATTGTCTGTGTTTCTTCTTTTGTCCATTGTGTTGTCTTTGTTTCTTCTTTTGACCATTGTATTGTCTGTGTTTCTTCTTTTGTCCATTGTGTTTTCTGTGTTTCTTCTTTTGTCCATTGTGTTGTCTGTGTTTCTTCTTTTGTCCATTGTGTTGTCTGTGTTTCTTCTTTTGTCCATTGTGTTGTCTGTGTTTCTTCTTTTGTCCATTGTGTTGTCTGTGTTTCTTCTTTTGATCATTGTATTGTATGTGTTTCTTCTTTTGTCCATTGTGTTGTCTTTGTTTCTTTTGCCCATTGTGTTGTCTGTGTTTCTTTTGTCCATTGTGTTGTCTGTGTTTCTTCTTTTGACCATTGTGTTGTCTTTGTTTCTTCTTTTGTCCATTGTGTTGTCTGTGTTTCTTCTTTTGTCCATTGTGTTGTCTGTGTTTCTTCTTTTGTCCATTGTGTTGTTTGTGTTTTTTCTTTTGTCCATTGTGTTGTCTATGTTTCTTCTTTTGTCCATTGTATTGTCTGTGTTTCTTCTTTTGTCCATTGTGTTGTCTGTGTTTCTTCTTCTGTCCATTGTGTTGTCTGTGTTTCTTCTTTTGTGCATTGTGTTGTATGTGTTTCTTCTTTTGTCCATTGTGTTGTCTGTGTTTCCTCTTTTGTGCATTGTGTTGTCTGTGTTTCTTCTTTTGTGCATTGTGTTGTCTGTGTTTCTTCTTTTGTCCATTGTGTTGTCTGTGTTTCTTTTTTTGTGCATTGTGTTGTCTGTGTTTCTTCTTTTGTCCATTGTGTTGTCTGTGTTTCCTCTTTTGTCCATTGTGTTGTCTGTTTCTTCTTTTGTCCATTGTGTTGTCTGTGTTTCTTCTTTTGTGCATTGTGTTGTCTGTGTTTCTTCTTTTGTGCATTGTGTTGTCTGTTTCTTCTTTTGACCATTGTGTTGTCTGTGTTTCTTCTTTTGTCCATTGTGTTGTCTGTTTCTTCTTTTGACCATTGTGTTTTCTGTGTTTCTTCTTTTGTCCATTGTGTTGTCTGTGTTTCTTCTTTTGTCCATTGTGTTGTCTTTGTTTCTTCTTTTGACCATTGTGTTGTCTTTGTTTCTTCTTTTGTCCATTGTGTTGTCTGTGTTTCTTCTTTTGTCCATTGTGTTGTCTGTGTTTCTTCTTTTGTCCATTGTGTTGTCTGTTTCTTCTTTTGACCATTGTGTTTTCTGTGTTTCTTCTTTTGTCCATTGTGTTGTCTTTGTTTCTTTTGCCCATTGTGTTGTCTGTGTTTCTTTTGTCCATTGTGTTGTCTGTGTTTCTTCTTTTGACCATTGTGTTGTCTTTGTTTCTTCTTTTGTCCATTGTGTTGTCTGTGTTTCTTCTTTTGTCCATTGTGTTGTCTGTGTTTCTTCTTTTGTCCACTGCGTTGTCTGTGTTTCTTCTTTTGACCATTGTATTGTCTGTGTTTCTTCTTTTGTCCATTGTGTTGTCTGTGTTTCTTCTTTTGTCCATTGTGTTGTCTGTGTTTCTTCTTTTGTCCACTGCGTTGTCTGTGTTTCTTCTTTTGTCCATTATGTTGTCTGTGTTTCCTCTTTTGTGCATTGTGTTGTCTGTGTTTCTTCTTTTGTGCATTGTGTTGTCTGTGTTTCTTCTTTTGTCCATTGTGTTGTCTGTGTTTCCTCTTTTGTGCATTGTGTTGTCTGTGTTTCTTCTTTTGTCCATTGTGTTGTCTGTGTTTCTTCTTTTGTGCATTGTGTTGTCTGTGTTTTTTCTTTTGTCCATTGTGTTGTCTGTGTTTCTTTAGTCCATTGTATTGTCTGTGTTTCTTCTTTTGTCCATTGTATTGTCTGTGTTTCTTCTTTTGTCCATTGTGTTGTCTGTGTTTCTTCTTTTGTCCATTGTGTTGTCTGTGTTTCTTCTTTTGACCATTGTATTGTCTATGTTTCTTCTTTTGACCATTGTATTGTCTGTGTTTCTTCTTTTGTCCATTGTATTGTCTGTGTTTCTTCTTTTGTCCATTGTGTTGTCTTTGTTTCTTCTTTTGACCATTGTATTGTCTGTGTTTCTTCTTTTGTCCATTGTGTTGTCTGTGTTTCTTCTTTTGTCCATTGTGTTGTCTGTGTTTCTTCTTTTGTCCATTGTGTTGTCTGTGTTTCTTCTTTTGTCCATTGTGTTGTCTGTGTTTCTTCTTTTGTCCATTGTGTTGTCTGTGTTTCTTCTTTTGATCATTGTATTGTATGTGTTTCTTCTTTTGTCCATTGTGTTGTCTTTGTTTCTTTTGCCCATTGTGTTGTCTGTGTTTCTTTTGTCCATTGTGTTGTCTGTGTTTCTTCTTTTGACCATTGTGTTGTCTTTGTTTCTTCTTTTGTCCATTGTGTTGTCTGTGTTTCTTCTTTTGTCCATTGTGTTGTCTGTGTTTCTACTTTTGTCCATTGTGTTGTTTGTGTTTTTTCTTTTGTCCATTGTGTTGTCTATGTTTCTTCTTTTGTCCATTGTATTGTCTGTGTTTCTTCTTTTGTCCATTGTGTTGTCTGTGTTTCTTCTTCTGTCCATTGTGTTGTCTGTGTTTCTTCTTTTGTGCATTGTGTTGTATGTGTTTCTTCTTTTGTCCATTGTGTTGTCTGTGTTTCCTCTTTTGTGCATTGTGTTGTCTGTGTTTCTTCTTTTGTGCATTGTGTTGTCTGTGTTTCTTCTTTTGTCCATTGTGTTGTCTGTGTTTCTTTTTTTGTGCATTGTGTTGTCTGTGTTTCTTCTTTTGTCCATTGTGTTGTCTGTGTTTCCTCTTTTGTCCATTGTGTTGTCTGTTTCTTCTTTTGTCCATTGTGTTGTCTGTGTTTCTTCTTTTGTGCATTGTGTTGTCTGTGTTTCTTCTTTTGTGCATTGTGTTGTCTGTTTCTTCTTTTGACCATTGTGTTGTCTGTGTTTCTTCTTTTGTCCATTGTGTTGTCTGTTTCTTCTTTTGACCATTGTGTTTTCTGTGTTTCTTCTTTTGTCCATTGTGTTGTCTGTGTTTCTTCTTTTGTCCATTGTGTTGTCTTTGTTTCTTCTTTTGACCATTGTGTTGTCTTTGTTTCTTCTTTTGTCCATTGTGTTGTCTGTGTTTCTTCTTTTGTCCATTGTGTTGTCTGTGTTTCTTCTTTTGTCCATTGTGTTGTCTGTTTCTTCTTTTGACCATTGTGTTTTCTGTGTTTCTTCTTTTGTCCATTGTGTTGTCTTTGTTTCTTTTGCCCATTGTGTTGTCTGTGTTTCTTTTGTCCATTGTGTTGTCTGTGTTTCTTCTTTTGACCATTGTGTTGTCTTTGTTTCTTCTTTTGTCCATTGTGTTGTCTGTGTTTCTTCTTTTGTCCATTGTGTTGTCTGTGTTTCTTCTTTTGTCCATTGTGTTGTCTGTGTTTTTTCTTTTGTCCATTGTGTTGTCTATGTTTCTTCTTTTGTCCATTGTATTGTCTGTGTTTCTTCTTTTGTCCATTGTGTTGTCTGTGTTTCTTCTTCTGTCCATTGTGTTGTCTGTGTTTCTTCTTTTGTGCATTGTGTTGTCTGTGTTTCTTCTTTTGTCCATTGTGTTGTCTGTGTTTCCTCTTTTGTGCATTGTGTTGTCTGTGTTTCTTCTTTTGTCCATTGTGTTGTCTGTGTTTCTTCTTTTGTGCATTGTGTTGTCTGTGTTTTTTCTTTTGTCCATTGTGTTGTCTGTGTTTCTTTAGTCCATTGTATTGTCTGTGTTTCTTCTTTTGTCCATTGTATTGTCTGTGTTTCTTCTTTTGTCCATTGTGTTGTCTGTGTTTCTTCTTTTGTCCATTGTGTTGTCTGTGTTTCTTCTTTTGACCATTGTATTGTCTATGTTTCTTCTTTTGACCATTGTATTGTCTGTGTTTCTTCTTTTGTCCATTGTATTGTCTGTGTTTCTTCTTTTGTCCATTGTGTTGTCTTTGTTTCTTCTTTTGACCATTGTATTGTCTGTGTTTCTTCTTTTGTCCATTGTGTTGTCTGTGTTTCTTCTTTTGTCCATTGTGTTGTCTGTGTTTCTTCTTTTGTCCACTGCGTTGTCTGTGTTTCTTCTTTTGTCCATTGTGTTGTCTGTGTTTCCTCTTTTGTGCATTGTGTTGTCTGTGTTTCTTCTTTTGTGCATTGTGTTGTCTGTGTTTCTTCTTTTGTCCATTGTGTTGTCTGTGTTTCCTCTTTTGTGCATTGTGTTGTCTGTGTTTCTTCTTTTGTCCATTGTGTTGTCTGTGTTTCTTCTTTTGTGCATTGTGTTGTCTGTGTTTTTTCTTTTGTCCATTGTGTTGTCTGTGTTTCTTTAGTCCATTGTATTGTCTGTGTTTCTTCTTTTGTCCATTGTATTGTCTGTGTTTCTTCTTTTGTCCATTGTGTTGTCTGTGTTTCTTCTTTTGTCCATTGTGTTGTCTGTGTTTCTTCTTTTGACCATTGTATTGTCTATGTTTCTTCTTTTGACCATTGTATTGTCTGTGTTTCTTCTTTTGTTCATTGTATTGTCTGTGTTTCTTCTTTTGTCCATTGTGTTGTCTTTGTTTCTTCTTTTGACCATTGTATTGTCTGTGTTTCTTCTTTTGTCCATTGTGTTGTCTGTGTTTCTTCTTTTGTCCATTGTGTTGTCTGTGTTTCTTCTTTTGTCCATTGTGTTGTCTGTGTTTCTTCTTTTGTCCATTGTGTTGTCTGTGTTTCTTCTTTTGTCCATTGTGTTGTCTGTGTTTCTTCTTTTGATCATTGTATTGTATGTGTTTCTTCTTTTGTCCATTGTGTTGTCTTTGTTTCTTTTGCCCATTGTGTTGTCTGTGTTTCTTTTGTCCATTGTGTTGTCTGTGTTTCTTCTTTTGACCATTGTGTTGTCTTTGTTTCTTCTTTTGTCCATTGTGTTGTCTGTGTTTCTTCTTTTGTCCATTGTGTTGTCTGTGTTTCTTCTTTTGTCCATTGTGTTGTTTGTGTTTTTTCTTTTGTCCATTGTGTTGTCTATGTTTCTTCTTTTGTCCATTGTATTGTCTGTGTTTCTTCTTTTGTCCATTGTGTTGTCTGTGTTTCTTCTTCTGTCCATTGTGTTGTCTGTGTTTCTTCTTTTGTGCATTGTGTTGTATGTGTTTCTTCTTTTGTCCATTGTGTTGTCTGTGTTTCCTCTTTTGTGCATTGTGTTGTCTGTGTTTCTTCTTTTGTGCATTGTGTTGTCTGTGTTTCTTCTTTTGTCCATTGTGTTGTCTGTGTTTCTTTTTTTGTGCATTGTGTTGTCTGTGTTTCTTCTTTTGTCCATTGTGTTGTCTGTGTTTCCTCTTTTGTCCATTGTGTTGTCTGTTTCTTCTTTTGTCCATTGTGTTGTCTGTGTTTCTTCTTTTGTGCATTGTGTTGTCTGTGTTTCTTCTTTTGTGCATTGTGTTGTCTGTTTCTTCTTTTGACCATTGTGTTGTCTGTGTTTCTTCTTTTGTCCATTGTGTTGTCTGTTTCTTCTTTTGACCATTGTGTTTTCTGTGTTTCTTCTTTTGTCCATTGTGTTGTCTGTGTTTCTTCTTTTGTCCATTGTGTTGTCTTTGTTTCTTCTTTTGACCATTGTGTTGTCTTTGTTTCTTCTTTTGTCCATTGTGTTGTCTGTGTTTCTTCTTTTGTCCATTGTGTTGTCTGTGTTTCTTCTTTTGTCCATTGTGTTGTCTGTTTCTTCTTTTGACCATTGTGTTTTCTGTGTTTCTTCTTTTGTCCATTGTGTTGTCTTTGTTTCTTTTGCCCATTGTGTTGTCTGTGTTTCTTTTGTCCATTGTGTTGTCTGTGTTTCTTCTTTTGACCATTGTGTTGTCTTTGTTTCTTCTTTTGTCCATTGTGTTGTCTGTGTTTCTTCTTTTGTCCATTGTGTTGTCTGTGTTTCTTCTTTTGTCCATTGTGTTGTCTGTGTTTTTTCTTTTGTCCATTGTGTTGTCTATGTTTCTTCTTTTGTCCATTGTATTGTCTGTGTTTCTTCTTTTGTCCATTGTGTTGTCTGTGTTTCTTCTTCTGTCCATTGTGTTGTCTGTGTTTCTTCTTTTGTGCATTGTGTTGTCTGTGTTTCTTCTTTTGTCCATTGTGTTGTCTGTGTTTCTTTTTTTGTGCATTGTGTTGTCTGTGTTTCTTCTTTTGTCCATTGTGTTGTCTGTGTTTCCTCTTTTGTGCATTGTGTTGTCTGTGTTTCTTTTTTTGTGCATTGTGTTGTCTGTGTTTCTTCTTTTGTCCATTGTGTTGTCTGTGTTTCTTCTTTTGTGCATTGTGTTGTCTGTGTTTCTTCTTTTGTCCATTGTGTTGTCTGTGTTTCTTCTTTTGTGCATTGTGTTGTCTGTGTTTTTTCTTTTGTCCATTGTGTTGTCTGTGTTTCTTTAGTCCATTGTATTGTCTGTGTTTCTTCTTTTGTCCATTGTATTGTCTGTGTTTCTTGTTTTGTCCATTGTGTTGTCTGTGTTTCTTCTTTTGTCCATTGTGTTGTCTGTGTTTCTTCTTTTGACCATTGTATTGTCTATGTTTCTTCTTTTGACCATTGTATTGTCTGTGTTTCTTCTTTTGTCCATTGTATTGTCTGTGTTTCTTCTTTTGTCCATTGTGTTGTCTTTGTTTCTTCTTTTGACCATTGTATTGTCTGTGTTTCTTCTTTTGTCCATTGTGTTGTCTGTGTTTCTTCTTTTGTCCATTGTGTTGTCTGTGTTTCTTCTTTTGTCCACTGTGTTGTCTGTGTTTCTTCTTTTGTCCATTGTGTTGTCTGTGTTTCTTCTTTTCTCCATTGTATTGTCTGTGTTTCTTCTTTTGACCATTGTGTTGTCTATGTTTCTTCTTTTGACCATTGTATTGTCTGTGTTTCTTCTTTTGTGCATTGTATTGTCTGTGTTTCTTCTTTTGTCCATTGTGTTGTTTGTGTTTCTTCTTTTGTCCATTGTGTTGTCTGTGTTTCTTCTTTTCTCCATTGTGTTGTCTGTGTTTCTTCCTTTGTCCATTGTGTTGTCTGTGTTTCTTCTTTTGACCATTGTGTTGTCTGTGTTTCTTCTTTTGTCCATTGTGTTGTGTGTTTCTTCTTTTGTCCATTGTGTTGGCTGTGTTTCTTGTGTCCATTGTGTTGTCTACGTTTCTTCTTTTGTCCATTGTGTTGTCTGTGTTTCTTTTGTCCATTGTGTTGTCTGGATTTCTTCTTTTGTCCGTTGTGTTGGCTGTGTTTCTTCTTTTGTCCATTGTGTTGTCTGTTTCTTCTTTTGTCCATTGTGTTGTCTGTGTTTCTTCTTTTGACCATTGTGTTGTCTGTGTTTCTTCTTTTGTCCATTGTGTTGTCTGTGTTTCTTCTTTTGACCATTGTGTTGTCTGTGTTTCTTCTTTTGTCCATTGTGTTGTCTGTGTTTCTTCCTTTGTCCATTGTGTTGTCTGTGTTTCTTCTTTTGTGCATTGTGTTGTCTGTATTTCTTCTTTTGTCCATTGTGTTGTCTGTGTTTCTTCTGTTGTCCATTGTGTTGTCTGTGTTTCTTTTGTCCATTGTGTTGTCTGTGTTTCTTCTTTTGTCCATTGTGTTGTCTGTGTTTCTTTTTTTGTGCATTGTGTTGTCTGTGTTTCTTCTTTTGTGCATTGTGTTGTCTGTGTTTCCTCTTTTGTGCATTGTGTTGTCTGTGTTTCTTCTTTTGTGCATTGTGTTGTCTGTGTTTCTTCTTTTGTCCATTGTGTTGTCTGTGTTTCCTCTTTTGTGCATTGTGTTGTCTGTGTTTCTTCTTTTGTCCATTGTCTTGTCTGTGTTTCTTCTTTTGTGCATTGTGTTGTCTGTGTTTTTTCTTTTGTTCATTGTGTTGTCTGTGTTTCTTTTGTCCATTGTATTGTCTGTGTTTCTTCTTTTGTCCATTGTGTTGTCTGTGTTTTTTCTTTTGTCCATTGTGTTGTCTGTGTTTCTTCTTTTGTCCATTGTGTTGTCTGTGTTTCTTCTTTTGTGCATTGTGTTGTCTGTGTTTCTTCTTTTGTGCATTGTGTTGTCTGTCTTTCTTCTTTTGTCCATTGTATTGTCTGTGTTTCTTCTTTTGTCCATTGTGTTGTCTGTGTTTCTTTTGTCCATTGTGTTGTCTGGGTTTCTTCTTTTGTCCATTGTGTTGTCTGTGTTTCTTCTTTTGTCCATTGTGTTGTCTGTTTCTTCTTTTGTCCATTGTGTTGTCTGTGTTTCTTCTTTTGACCATTGTGTTGTCTGTGTTTCTTCTTTTGTCCATTGTGTTGTCTGTGTTTCTTCTTTTGACCATTGTGTTGTCTGTGTTTCTTCTTTTGTCCATTGTGTTGTCTGTGTTTCTTCCTTTGTCCATTGTGTTGTCTGTGTTTCTTCTTTTGTGCATTGTGTTGTCTGTATTTCTTCTTTTGTCCATTGTGTTGTCTGTGTTTCTTCTGTTGTCCATTGTGTTGTCTGTGTTTCTTTTGTCCATTGTGTTGTCTGTGTTTCTTCTTTTGTCCATTGTGTTGTCTGTGTTTCTTTTGTCCATTGTGTTGTCTGTGTTTCTTCTTTTGTCCATTGTGTTGTCTGTGTTTCTTCTTTTGTCCATTGTGTTGTGTGTTTCTTCTTTTGTCCATTGTGTTGTCTGTGCTTCTTCCTTTGACCATTGTGTTGTCTGTGTTTCTTCTTTTGTCCATTGTGTTGTTTGTGTTTCTTTTGTCCATTGTGTTGTCTGTGTTTCTTCTTTTGTCCATTGTGTTGTCTGTGTTTCTTTTGTCCATTGTGTTGTCTGTGTTTCTTCTTTTGTCCATTGTGTTGTCTGTGTTTCTTTTGTCCATTGTGTTGTCTGTGTTTCTTCTTTTGTCCATTGTATTGTCTGTGTTTCTTCTTTTGTCCATTGTATTGTCTGTGTTTCTTCTTTTGTCCATTGTGTTGTCTGTGTTTCTTCTTCTGTCCATTGTGTTCTCTGTGTTTCTTCTTTTGTGCATTGTGTTGTCTGTGTTTCTTCTTTTGTCCGTTGTGTTGTCTGTGTTTCCTCTTTTGTGCATTGTGTTGTCTGTGTTTCTTCTTTTGTCCATTGTGTTGTCTGTGTTTCTTCTTTTGTGCATTGTGTTGTCTGTGTTTTTTCTTTTGTCCATTGTGTTGTCTGTGTTTCTTTAGTCCATTGTATTGTCTGTGTTTCTTCTTTTGTCCATTGTATTGTCTGTGTTTCTTCTTTTGTCCATTGTGTTGTCTGTGTTTCTTCTTTTGTCCATTGTGTTGTCTGTGTTTCTTCTTTTGACCATTGTATTGTCTATGTTTCTTCTTTTGACCATTGTATTGTCTGTGTTTCTTCTTTTGTCCATTGTATTGTCTGTGTTTCTTCTTTTGTCCATTGTGTTGTCTTTGTTTCTTCTTTTGACCATTGTATTGTCTGTGTTTCTTCTTTTGTCCATTGTGTTGTCTGTGTTTCTTCTTTTGTCCATTGTGTTGTCTGTGTTTCTTCTTTTGTCCACTGCGTTGTCTGTGTTTCTTCTTTTGTCCATTGTGTTGTCTGTGTTTCCTCTTTTGTGCATTGTGTTGTCTGTGTTTCTTCTTTTGTGCATTGTGTTGTCTGTGTTTCTTCTTTTGTCCATTGTGTTGTCTGTGTTTCCTCTTTTGTGCATTGTGTTGTCTGTGTTTCTTCTTTTGTCCATTGTGTTGTCTGTGTTTCTTCTTTTGTGCATTGTGTTGTCTGTGTTTTTTCTTTTGTCCATTGTGTTGTCTGTGTTTCTTTAGTCCATTGTATTGTCTGTGTTTCTTCTTTTGTCCATTGTATTGTCTGTGTTTCTTCTTTTGTCCATTGTGTTGTCTGTGTTTCTTCTTTTGTCCATTGTGTTGTCTGTGTTTCTTCTTTTGACCATTGTATTGTCTATGTTTCTTCTTTTGACCATTGTATTGTCTGTGTTTCTTCTTTTGTCCATTGTATTGTCTGTGTTTCTTCTTTTGTCCATTGTGTTGTCTTTGTTTCTTCTTTTGACCATTGTATTGTCTGTGTTTCTTCTTTTGTCCATTGTGTTTTCTGTGTTTCTTCTTTTGTCCATTGTGTTGTCTGTGTTTCTTCTTTTGTCCATTGTGTTGTCTGTGTTTCTTCTTTTGTCCATTGTGTTGTCTGTGTTTCTTCTTTTGTCCATTGTGTTGTCTGTGTTTCTTCTTTTGATCATTGTATTGTATGTGTTTCTTCTTTTGTCCATTGTGTTGTCTTTGTTTCTTTTGCCCATTGTGTTGTCTGTGTTTCTTTTGTCCATTGTGTTGTCTGTGTTTCTTCTTTTGACCATTGTGTTGTCTTTGTTTCTTCTTTTGTCCATTGTGTTGTCTGTGTTTCTTCTTTTGTCCATTGTGTTGTCTGTGTTTCTTCTTTTGTCCATTGTGTTGTTTGTGTTTTTTCTTTTGTCCATTGTGTTGTCTATGTTTCTTCTTTTGTCCATTGTATTGTCTGTGTTTCTTCTTTTGTCCATTGTGTTGTCTGTGTTTCTTCTTCTGTCCATTGTGTTGTCTGTGTTTCTTCTTTTGTGCATTGTGTTGTATGTGTTTCTTCTTTTGTCCATTGTGTTGTCTGTGTTTCCTCTTTTGTGCATTGTGTTGTCTGTGTTTCTTCTTTTGTGCATTGTGTTGTCTGTGTTTCTTCTTTTGTCCATTGTGTTGTCTGTGTTTCTTTTTTTGTGCATTGTGTTGTCTGTGTTTCTTCTTTTGTCCATTGTGTTGTCTGTGTTTCCTCTTTTGTCCATTGTGTTGTCTGTTTCTTCTTTTGTCCATTGTGTTGTCTGTGTTTCTTCTTTTGTGCATTGTGTTGTCTGTGTTTCTTCTTTTGTGCATTGTGTTGTCTGTTTCTTCTTTTGACCATTGTGTTGTCTGTGTTTCTTCTTTTGTCCATTGTGTTGTCTGTTTCTTCTTTTGACCATTGTGTTTTCTGTGTTTCTTCTTTTGTCCATTGTGTTGTCTGTGTTTCTTCTTTTGTCCATTGTGTTGTCTTTGTTTCTTCTTTTGACCATTGTGTTGTCTTTGTTTCTTCTTTTGTCCATTGTGTTGTCTGTGTTTCTTCTTTTGTCCATTGTGTTGTCTGTGTTTCTTCTTTTGTCCATTGTGTTGTCTGTTTCTTCTTTTGACCATTGTGTTTTCTGTGTTTCTTCTTTTGTCCATTGTGTTGTCTTTGTTTCTTTTGCCCATTGTGTTGTCTGTGTTTCTTTTGTCCATTGTGTTGTCTGTGTTTCTTCTTTTGACCATTGTGTTGTCTTTGTTTCTTCTTTTGTCCATTGTGTTGTCTGTGTTTCTTCTTTTGTCCATTGTGTTGTCTGTGTTTCTTCTTTTGTCCATTGTGTTGTCTGTGTTTTTTCTTTTGTCCATTGTGTTGTCTATGTTTCTTCTTTTGTCCATTGTATTGTCTGTGTTTCTTCTTTTGTCCATTGTGTTGTCTGTGTTTCTTCTTCTGTCCATTGTGTTGTCTGTGTTTCTTCTTTTGTGCATTGTGTTGTCTGTGTTTCTTCTTTTGTCCATTGTGTTGTCTGTGTTTCTTTTTTTGTGCATTGTGTTGTCTGTGTTTCTTCTTTTGTCCATTGTGTTGTCTGTGTTTCCTCTTTTGTGCATTGTGTTGTCTGTGTTTCTTTTTTTGTGCATTGTGTTGTCTGTGTTTCTTCTTTTGTCCATTGTGTTGTCTGTGTTTCCTCTTTTGTGCATTGTGTTGTCTGTGTTTCTTCTTTTGTCCATTGTGTTGTCTGTGTTTCTTCTTTTGTGCATTGTGTTGTCTGTGTTTTTTCTTTTGTCCATTGTGTTGTCTGTGTTTCTTTAGTCCATTGTATTGTCTGTGTTTCTTCTTTTGTCCATTGTATTGTCTGTGTTTCTTCTTTTGTCCATTGTGTTGTCTGTGTTTCTTCTTTTGTCCATTGTGTTGTCTGTGTTTCTTCTTTTGACCATTGTATTGTCTATGTTTCTTCTTTTGACCATTGTATTGTCTGTGTTTCTTCTTTTGTCCATTGTATTGTCTGTGTTTCTTCTTTTGTCCATTGTGTTGTCTTTGTTTCTTCTTTTGACCATTGTATTGTCTGTGTTTCTTCTTTTGTCCATTGTGTTGTCTGTGTTTCTTCTTTTGTCCATTGTGTTGTCTGTGTTTCTTCTTTTGTCCACTGTGTTGTCTGTGTTTCTTCTTTTGTCCATTGTGTTGTCTGTGTTTCTTCTTTTCTCCATTGTATTGTCTGTGTTTCTTCTTTTGACCATTGTGTTGTCTATGTTTCTTCTTTTGACCATTGTATTGTCTGTGTTTCTTCTTTTGTGCATTGTATTGTCTGTGTTTCTTCTTTTGTCCATTGTGTTGTTTGTGTTTCTTCTTTTGTCCATTGTGTTGTCTGTGTTTCTTCTTTTCTCCATTGTGTTGTCTGTGTTTCTTCCTTTGTCCATTGTGTTGTCTGTGTTTCTTCTTTTGACCATTGTGTTGTCTGTGTTTCTTCTTTTGTCCATTGTGTTGTGTGTTTCTTCTTTTGTCCATTGTGTTGGCTGTGTTTCTTGTGTCCATTGTGTTGTCTGTGTTTCTTCTTTTGTCCATTGTGTTGTCTGTGTTTCTTTTGTCCATTGTGTTGTCTGGATTTCTTCTTTTGTCCGTTGTGTTGGCTGTGTTTCTTCTTTTGTCCATTGTGTTGTCTGTTTCTTCTTTTGTCCATTGTGTTGTCTGTGTTTCTTCTTTTGACCATTGTGTTGTCTGTGTTTCTTCTTTTGTCCA
Source organism: Bathymodiolus brooksi (assembly GCA_963680875.1). Lineage (NCBI taxonomy): Eukaryota > Metazoa > Mollusca > Bivalvia > Mytilida > Modiolidae > Bathymodiolus > Bathymodiolus brooksi. The sequence goes on along the minus strand of OY804583.1, from coordinate 13,445,859 downwards.
TTGTGTTGTCTGTGTTTCTTCTTTTGACCATTGTGTTGTCTGTGTTTCTTCTTTTGTCCATTGTGTTGTCTGTGTTTCTTCCTTTGTCCATTGTGTTGTCTGTGTTTCTTCTTTTGTGCATTGTGTTGTCTGTATTTCTTCTTTTGTCCATTGTGTTGTCTGTGTTTCTTCTGTTGTCCATTGTGTTGTCTGTGTTTCTTTTGTCCATTGTGTTGTCTGTGTTTCTTCTTTTGTCCATTGTGTTGTCTGTGTTTCTTTTTTTGTGCATTGTGTTGTCTGTGTTTCTTCTTTTGTCCATTGTGTTGTCTGTGTTTCCTCTTTTGTGCATTGTGTTGTCTGTGTTTCTTCTTTTGTGCATTGTGTTGTCTGTGTTTCTTCTTTTGTCCATTGTGTTGTCTGTGTTTCCTCTTTTGTGCATTGTGTTGTCTGTGTTTCTTCTTTTGTCCATTGTCTTGTCTGTGTTTCTTCTTTTGTGCATTGTGTTGTCTGTGTTTTTTCTTTTGTTCATTGTGTTGTCTGTGTTTCTTTTGTCCATTGTATTGTCTGTGTTTCTTCTTTTGTCCATTGTGTTGTCTGTGTTTTTTCTTTTGTCCATTGTGTTGTCTGTGTTTCTTCTTTTGTCCATTGTGTTGTCTGTGTTTCTTCTTTTGTGCATTGTGTTGTCTGTGTTTCTTCTTTTGTGCATTGTGTTGTCTGTCTTTCTTCTTTTGTCCATTGTATTGTCTGTGTTTCTTCTTTTGTCCATTGTGTTGTCTGTGTTTCTTTTGTCCATTGTGTTGTCTGGGTTTCTTCTTTTGTCCATTGTGTTGTCTGTGTTTCTTCTTTTGTCCATTGTGTTGTCTGTTTCTTCTTTTGTCCATTGTGTTGTCTGTGTTTCTTCTTTTGACCATTGTGTTGTCTGTGTTTCTTCTTTTGTCCATTGTGTTGTCTGTGTTTCTTCTTTTGACCATTGTGTTGTCTGTGTTTCTTCTTTTGTCCATTGTGTTGTCTGTGTTTCTTCCTTTGTCCATTGTGTTGTCTGTGTTTCTTCTTTTGTGCATTGTGTTGTCTGTATTTCTTCTTTTGTCCATTGTGTTGTCTGTGTTTCTTCTGTTGTCCATTGTGTTGTCTGTGTTTCTTTTGTCCATTGTGTTGTCTGTGTTTCTTCTTTTGTCCATTGTGTTGTCTGTGTTTCTTTTGTCCATTGTGTTGTCTGTGTTTCTTCTTTTGTCCATTGTGTTGTCTGTGTTTCTTCTTTTGTCCATTGTGTTGTGTGTTTCTTCTTTTGTCCATTGTGTTGTCTGTGCTTCTTCCTTTGACCATTGTGTTGTCTGTGTTTCTTCTTTTGTCCATTGTGTTGTTTGTGTTTCTTTTGTCCATTGTGTTGTCTGTGTTTCTTCTTTTGTCCATTGTGTTGTCTGTGTTTCTTTTGTCCATTGTGTTGTCTGTGTTTCTTCTTTTGTCCATTGTGTTGTCTGTGTTTCTTTTGTCCATTGTGTTGTCTGTGTTTCTTCTTTTGTCCATTGTATTGTCTGTGTTTCTTCTTTTGTCCATTGTATTGTCTGTGTTTCTTCTTTTGTCCATTGTGTTGTCTGTGTTTCTTCTTCTGTCCATTGTGTTCTCTGTGTTTCTTCTTTTGTGCATTGTGTTGTCTGTGTTTCTTCTTTTGTCCGTTGTGTTGTCTGTGTTTCCTCTTTTGTGCATTGTGTTGTCTGTGTTTCTTCTTTTGTCCATTGTGTTGTCTGTGTTTCTTCTTTTGTGCATTGTGTTGTCTGTGTTTTTTCTTTTGTCCATTGTGTTGTCTGTGTTTCTTTAGTCCATTGTATTGTCTGTGTTTCTTCTTTTGTCCATTGTATTGTCTGTGTTTCTTCTTTTGTCCATTGTGTTGTCTGTGTTTCTTCTTTTGTCCATTGTGTTGTCTGTGTTTCTTCTTTTGACCATTGTATTGTCTATGTTTCTTCTTTTGACCATTGTATTGTCTGTGTTTCTTCTTTTGTCCATTGTATTGTCTGTGTTTCTTCTTTTGTCCATTGTGTTGTCTTTGTTTCTTCTTTTGACCATTGTATTGTCTGTGTTTCTTCTTTTGTCCATTGTGTTGTCTGTGTTTCTTCTTTTGTCCATTGTGTTGTCTGTGTTTCTTCTTTTGTCCACTGCGTTGTCTGTGTTTCTTCTTTTGTCCATTGTGTTGTCTGTGTTTCCTCTTTTGTGCATTGTGTTGTCTGTGTTTCTTCTTTTGTGCATTGTGTTGTCTGTGTTTCTTCTTTTGTCCATTGTGTTGTCTGTGTTTCCTCTTTTGTGCATTGTGTTGTCTGTGTTTCTTCTTTTGTCCATTGTGTTGTCTGTGTTTCTTCTTTTGTGCATTGTGTTGTCTGTGTTTTTTCTTTTGTCCATTGTGTTGTCTGTGTTTCTTTAGTCCATTGTATTGTCTGTGTTTCTTCTTTTGTCCATTGTATTGTCTGTGTTTCTTCTTTTGTCCATTGTGTTGTCTGTGTTTCTTCTTTTGTCCATTGTGTTGTCTGTGTTTCTTCTTTTGACCATTGTATTGTCTATGTTTCTTCTTTTGACCATTGTATTGTCTGTGTTTCTTCTTTTGTCCATTGTATTGTCTGTGTTTCTTCTTTTGTCCATTGTGTTGTCTTTGTTTCTTCTTTTGACCATTGTATTGTCTGTGTTTCTTCTTTTGTCCATTGTGTTTTCTGTGTTTCTTCTTTTGTCCATTGTGTTGTCTGTGTTTCTTCTTTTGTCCATTGTGTTGTCTGTGTTTCTTCTTTTGTCCATTGTGTTGTCTGTGTTTCTTCTTTTGTCCATTGTGTTGTCTGTGTTTCTTCTTTTGATCATTGTATTGTATGTGTTTCTTCTTTTGTCCATTGTGTTGTCTTTGTTTCTTTTGCCCATTGTGTTGTCTGTGTTTCTTTTGTCCATTGTGTTGTCTGTGTTTCTTCTTTTGACCATTGTGTTGTCTTTGTTTCTTCTTTTGTCCATTGTGTTGTCTGTGTTTCTTCTTTTGTCCATTGTGTTGTCTGTGTTTCTTCTTTTGTCCATTGTGTTGTTTGTGTTTTTTCTTTTGTCCATTGTGTTGTCTATGTTTCTTCTTTTGTCCATTGTATTGTCTGTGTTTCTTCTTTTGTCCATTGTGTTGTCTGTGTTTCTTCTTCTGTCCATTGTGTTGTCTGTGTTTCTTCTTTTGTGCATTGTGTTGTATGTGTTTCTTCTTTTGTCCATTGTGTTGTCTGTGTTTCCTCTTTTGTGCATTGTGTTGTCTGTGTTTCTTCTTTTGTGCATTGTGTTGTCTGTGTTTCTTCTTTTGTCCATTGTGTTGTCTGTGTTTCTTTTTTTGTGCATTGTGTTGTCTGTGTTTCTTCTTTTGTCCATTGTGTTGTCTGTGTTTCCTCTTTTGTCCATTGTGTTGTCTGTTTCTTCTTTTGTCCATTGTGTTGTCTGTGTTTCTTCTTTTGTGCATTGTGTTGTCTGTGTTTCTTCTTTTGTGCATTGTGTTGTCTGTTTCTTCTTTTGACCATTGTGTTGTCTGTGTTTCTTCTTTTGTCCATTGTGTTGTCTGTTTCTTCTTTTGACCATTGTGTTTTCTGTGTTTCTTCTTTTGTCCATTGTGTTGTCTGTGTTTCTTCTTTTGTCCATTGTGTTGTCTTTGTTTCTTCTTTTGACCATTGTGTTGTCTTTGTTTCTTCTTTTGTCCATTGTGTTGTCTGTGTTTCTTCTTTTGTCCATTGTGTTGTCTGTGTTTCTTCTTTTGTCCATTGTGTTGTCTGTTTCTTCTTTTGACCATTGTGTTTTCTGTGTTTCTTCTTTTGTCCATTGTGTTGTCTTTGTTTCTTTTGCCCATTGTGTTGTCTGTGTTTCTTTTGTCCATTGTGTTGTCTGTGTTTCTTCTTTTGACCATTGTGTTGTCTTTGTTTCTTCTTTTGTCCATTGTGTTGTCTGTGTTTCTTCTTTTGTCCATTGTGTTGTCTGTGTTTCTTCTTTTGTCCATTGTGTTGTCTGTGTTTTTTCTTTTGTCCATTGTGTTGTCTATGTTTCTTCTTTTGTCCATTGTATTGTCTGTGTTTCTTCTTTTGTCCATTGTGTTGTCTGTGTTTCTTCTTCTGTCCATTGTGTTGTCTGTGTTTCTTCTTTTGTGCATTGTGTTGTCTGTGTTTCTTCTTTTGTCCATTGTGTTGTCTGTGTTTCTTTTTTTGTGCATTGTGTTGTCTGTGTTTCTTCTTTTGTCCATTGTGTTGTCTGTGTTTCCTCTTTTGTGCATTGTGTTGTCTGTGTTTCTTTTTTTGTGCATTGTGTTGTCTGTGTTTCTTCTTTTGTCCATTGTGTTGTCTGTGTTTCCTCTTTTGTGCATTGTGTTGTCTGTGTTTCTTCTTTTGTCCATTGTGTTGTCTGTGTTTCTTCTTTTGTGCATTGTGTTGTCTGTGTTTTTTCTTTTGTCCATTGTGTTGTCTGTGTTTCTTTAGTCCATTGTATTGTCTGTGTTTCTTCTTTTGTCCATTGTATTGTCTGTGTTTCTTCTTTTGTCCATTGTGTTGTCTGTGTTTCTTCTTTTGTCCATTGTGTTGTCTGTGTTTCTTCTTTTGACCATTGTATTGTCTATGTTTCTTCTTTTGACCATTGTATTGTCTGTGTTTCTTCTTTTGTCCATTGTATTGTCTGTGTTTCTTCTTTTGTCCATTGTGTTGTCTTTGTTTCTTCTTTTGACCATTGTATTGTCTGTGTTTCTTCTTTTGTCCATTGTGTTGTCTGTGTTTCTTCTTTTGTCCATTGTGTTGTCTGTGTTTCTTCTTTTGTCCACTGTGTTGTCTGTGTTTCTTCTTTTGTCCATTGTGTTGTCTGTGTTTCTTCTTTTCTCCATTGTATTGTCTGTGTTTCTTCTTTTGACCATTGTGTTGTCTATGTTTCTTCTTTTGACCATTGTATTGTCTGTGTTTCTTCTTTTGTGCATTGTATTGTCTGTGTTTCTTCTTTTGTCCATTGTGTTGTTTGTGTTTCTTCTTTTGTCCATTGTGTTGTCTGTGTTTCTTCTTTTCTCCATTGTGTTGTCTGTGTTTCTTCCTTTGTCCATTGTGTTGTCTGTGTTTCTTCTTTTGACCATTGTGTTGTCTGTGTTTCTTCTTTTGTCCATTGTGTTGTGTGTTTCTTCTTTTGTCCATTGTGTTGGCTGTGTTTCTTGTGTCCATTGTGTTGTCTGTGTTTCTTCTTTTGTCCATTGTGTTGTCTGTGTTTCTTTTGTCCATTGTGTTGTCTGGATTTCTTCTTTTGTCCGTTGTGTTGGCTGTGTTTCTTCTTTTGTCCATTGTGTTGTCTGTTTCTTCTTTTGTCCATTGTGTTGTCTGTGTTTCTTCTTTTGACCATTGTGTTGTCTGTGTTTCTTCTTTTGTCCATTGTGTTGTCTGTGTTTCTTCTTTTGACCATTGTGTTGTCTGTGTTTCTTCTTTTGTCCATTGTGTTGTCTGTGTTTCTTCCTTTGTCCATTGTGTTGTCTGTGTTTCTTCTTTTGTGCATTGTGTTGTCTGTATTTCTTCTTTTGTCCATTGTGTTGTCTGTGTTTCTTCTGTTGTCCATTGTGTTGTCTGTGTTTCTTTTGTCCATTGTGTTGTCTGTGTTTCTTCTTTTGTCCATTGTGTTGTCTGTGTTTCTTTTTTTGTGCATTGTGTTGTCTGTGTTTCTTCTTTTGTCCATTGTGTTGTCTGTGTTTCCTCTTTTGTGCATTGTGTTGTCTGTGTTTCTTCTTTTGTGCATTGTGTTGTCTGTGTTTCTTCTTTTGTCCATTGTGTTGTCTGTGTTTCCTCTTTTGTGCATTGTGTTGTCTGTGTTTCTTCTTTTGTCCATTGTCTTGTCTGTGTTTCTTCTTTTGTGCATTGTGTTGTCTGTGTTTTTTCTTTTGTTCATTGTGTTGTCTGTGTTTCTTTTGTCCATTGTATTGTCTGTGTTTCTTCTTTTGTCCATTGTGTTGTCTGTGTTTTTTCTTTTGTCCATTGTGTTGTCTGTGTTTCTTCTTTTGTCCATTGTGGTGTCTGTGTTTCTTCTTTTGTGCATTGTGTTGTCTGTGTTTCTTCTTTTGTGCATTGTATTGTCTGTCTTTCTTCTTTTGTCCATTGTATTGTCTGTGTTTCTTCTTTTGTCCATTGTGTTGTCTGTGTTTCTTTTGTCCATTGTGTTGTCTGGGTTTCTTCTTTTGTCCATTGTGTTGTCTGTGTTTCTTCTTTTGTCCATTGTGTTGTCTGTTTCTTCTTTTGTCCATTGTGTTGTCTGTGTTTCTTCTTTTGACCATTGTGTTGTCTGTGTTTCTTCTTTTGTCCATTGTGTTGTCTGTGTTTCTTCTTTTGACCATTGTGTTGTCTGTGTTTCTTCTTTTGTCCATTGTGTTGTCTGTGTTTCTTCCTTTGTCCATTGTGTTGTCTGTGTTTCTTCTTTTGTGCATTGTGTTGTCTGTATTTCTTCTTTTGTCCATTGTGTTGTCTGTGTTTCTTCTGTTGTCCATTGTGTTGTCTGTGTTTCTTTTGTCCATTGTGTTGTCTGTGTTTCTTCTTTTGTCCATTGTGTTGTCTGTGTTTCTTTTGTCCATTGTGTTGTCTGTGTTTCTTCTTTTGTCCATTGTGTTGTCTGTGTTTCTTCTTTTGTCCATTGTGTTGTGTGTTTCTTCTTTTGTCCATTGTGTTGTCTGTGCTTCTTCCTTTGACCATTGTGTTGTCTGTGTTTCTTCTTTTGTCCATTGTGTTGTTTGTGTTTCTTTTGTCCATTGTGTTGTCTGTGTTTCTTCTTTTGTCCATTGTGTTGTCTGTGTTTCTTTTGTCCATTGTGTTGTCTGTGTTTCTTCTTTTGTCCATTGTGTTGTCTGTGTTTCTTTTGTCCATTGTGTTGTCTGTGTTTCTTCTTTTGTCCATTGTATTGTCTGTGTTTCTTCTTTTGTCCATTGTATTGTCTGTGTTTCTTCTTTTGTCCATTGTGTTGTCTGTGTTTCTTCTTCTGTCCATTGTGTTCTCTGTGTTTCTTCTTTTGTGCATTGTGTTGTCTGTGTTTCTTCTTTTGTCCGTTGTGTTGTCTGTGTTTCCTCTTTTGTGCATTGTGTTGTCTGTGTTTCTTCTTTTGTCCATTGTGTTGTCTGTGTTTCTTCTTTTGTGCATTGTGTTGTCTGTGTTTTTTCTTTTGTCCATTGTGTTGTCTGTGTTTCTTTAGTCCATTGTATTGTCTGTGTTTCTTCTTTTGTCCATTGTATTGTCTGTGTTTCTTCTTTTGTCCATTGTGTTGTCTGTGTTTCTTCTTTTGTCCATTGTGTTGTCTGTGTTTCTTCTTTTGACCATTGTATTGTCTATGTTTCTTCTTTTGACCATTGTATTGTCTGTGTTTCTTCTTTTGTCCATTGTATTGTCTGTGTTTCTTCTTTTGTCCATTGTGTTGTCTTTGTTTCTTCTTTTGACCATTGTATTGTCTGTGTTTCTTCTTTTGTCCATTGTGTTGTCTGTGTTTCTTCTTTTGTCCATTGTGTTGTCTGTGTTTCTTCTTTTGTCCACTGCGTTGTCTGTGTTTCTTCTTTTGTCCATTGTGTTGTCTGTGTTTCCTCTTTTGTGCATTGTGTTGTCTGTGTTTCTTCTTTTGTGCATTGTGTTGTCTGTGTTTCTTCTTTTGTCCATTGTGTTGTCTGTGTTTCCTCTTTTGTGCATTGTGTTGTCTGTGTTTCTTCTTTTGTCCATTGTGTTGTCTGTGTTTCTTCTTTTGTGCATTGTGTTGTCTGTGTTTTTTCTTTTGTCCATTGTGTTGTCTGTGTTTCTTTAGTCCATTGTATTGTCTGTGTTTCTTCTTTTGTCCATTGTATTGTCTGTGTTTCTTCTTTTGTCCATTGTGTTGTCTGTGTTTCTTCTTTTGTCCATTGTGTTGTCTGTGTTTCTTCTTTTGACCATTGTATTGTCTATGTTTCTTCTTTTGACCATTGTATTGTCTGTGTTTCTTCTTTTGTCCATTGTATTGTCTGTGTTTCTTCTTTTGTCCATTGTGTTGTCTTTGTTTCTTCTTTTGACCATTGTATTGTCTGTGTTTCTTCTTTTGTCCATTGTGTTGTCTGTGTTTCTTCTTTTGTCCATTGTGTTGTCTGTGTTTCTTCTTTTGTCCATTGTGTTGTTTGTGTTTCTTCTTTTGTCCATTGTGTTGTCTGTGTTTCTTCTTTTGTCCATTGTGTTGTCTGTGTTTCTTCTTTTGATCATTGTATTGTATGTGTTTCTTCTTTTGTCCATTGTGTTGTCTTTGTTTCTTTTGCCCATTGTGTTGTCTGTGTTTCTTTTGTCCATTGTGTTGTCTGTGTTTCTTCTTTTGACCATTGTGTTGTCTTTGTTTCTTCTTTTGTCCATTGTGTTGTCTGTGTTTCTTCTTTTGTCCATTGTGTTGTCTGTGTTTCTTCTTTTGTCCATTGTGTTGTTTGTGTTTTTTCTTTTGTCCATTGTGTTGTCTATGTTTCTTCTTTTGTCCATTGTATTGTCTGTGTTTCTTCTTTTGTCCATTGTGTTGTCTGTGTTTCTTCTTCTGTCCATTGTGTTGTCTGTGTTTCTTCTTTTGTGCATTGTGTTGTATGTGTTTCTTCTTTTGTCCATTGTGTTGTCTGTGTTTCCTCTTTTGTGCATTGTGTTGTCTGTGTTTCTTCTTTTGTGCATTGTGTTGTCTGTGTTTCTTCTTTTGTCCATTGTGTTGTCTGTGTTTCTTTTTTTGTGCATTGTGTTGTCTGTGTTTCTTCTTTTGTCCATTGTGTTGTCTGTGTTTCCTCTTTTGTCCATTGTGTTGTCTGTTTCTTCTTTTGTCCATTGTGTTGTCTGTGTTTCTTCTTTTGTGCATTGTGTTGTCTGTGTTTCTTCTTTTGTGCATTGTGTTGTCTGTTTCTTCTTTTGACCATTGTGTTGTCTGTGTTTCTTCTTTTGTCCATTGTGTTGTCTGTTTCTTCTTTTGACCATTGTGTTTTCTGTGTTTCTTCTTTTGTCCATTGTGTTGTCTGTGTTTCTTCTTTTGTCCATTGTGTTGTCTTTGTTTCTTCTTTTGACCATTGTGTTGTCTTTGTTTCTTCTTTTGTCCATTGTGTTGTCTGTGTTTCTTCTTTTGTCCATTGTGTTGTCTGTGTTTCTTCTTTTGTCCATTGTGTTGTCTGTTTCTTCTTTTGACCATTGTGTTTTCTGTGTTTCTTCTTTTGTCCATTGTGTTGTCTTTGTTTCTTTTGCCCATTGTGTTGTCTGTGTTTCTTTTGTCCATTGTGTTGTCTGTGTTTCTTCTTTTGACCATTGTGTTGTCTTTGTTTCTTCTTTTGTCCATTGTGTTGTCTGTGTTTCTTCTTTTGTCCATTGTGTTGTCTGTGTTTCTTCTTTTGTCCATTGTGTTGTCTGTGTTTTTTCTTTTGTCCATTGTGTTGTCTATGTTTCTTCTTTTGTCCATTGTATTGTCTGTGTTTCTTCTTTTGTCCATTGTGTTGTCTGTGTTTCTTCTTCTGTCCATTGTGTTGTCTGTGTTTCTTCTTTTGTGCATTGTGTTGTCTGTGTTTCTTCTTTTGTCCATTGTGTTGTCTGTGTTTCTTTTTTTGTGCATTGTGTTGTCTGTGTTTCTTCTTTTGTCCATTGTGTTGTCTGTGTTTCCTCTTTTGTGCATTGTGTTGTCTGTGTTTCTTTTTTTGTGCATTGTGTTGTCTGTGTTTCTTCTTTTGTCCATTGTGTTGTCTGTGTTTCCTCTTTTGTGCATTGTGTTGTCTGTGTTTCTTCTTTTGTCCATTGTGTTGTCTGTGTTTCTTCTTTTGTGCATTGTGTTGTCTGTGTTTTTTCTTTTGTCCATTGTGTTGTCTGTGTTTCTTTAGTCCATTGTATTGTCTGTGTTTCTTCTTTTGTCCATTGTATTGTCTGTGTTTCTTCTTTTGTCCATTGTGTTGTCTGTGTTTCTTCTTTTGTCCATTGTGTTGTCTGTGTTTCTTCTTTTGACCATTGTATTGTCTATGTTTCTTCTTTTGACCATTGTATTGTCTGTGTTTCTTCTTTTGTCCATTGTATTGTCTGTGTTTCTTCTTTTGTCCATTGTGTTGTCTTTGTTTCTTCTTTTGACCATTGTATTGTCTGTGTTTCTTCTTTTGTCCATTGTGTTGTCTGTGTTTCTTCTTTTGTCCATTGTGTTGTCTGTGTTTCTTCTTTTGTCCACTGTGTTGTCTGTGTTTCTTCTTTTGTCCATTGTGTTGTCTGTGTTTCTTCTTTTCTCCATTGTATTGTCTGTGTTTCTTCTTTTGACCATTGTGTTGTCTATGTTTCTTCTTTTCTCCATTGTGTTGTCTGTGTTTCTTCCTTTGTCCATTGTGTTGTCTGTGTTTCTTCTTTTGACCATTGTGTTGTCTGTGTTTCTTCTTTTGTCCATTGTGTTGTGTGTTTCTTCTTTTGTCCATTGTGTTGGCTGTGTTTCTTGTGTCCATTGTGTTGTCTGTGTTTCTTCTTTTGTCCATTGTGTTGTCTGTGTTTCTTTTGTCCATTGTGTTGTCTGGATTTCTTCTTTTGTCCGTTGTGTTGGCTGTGTTTCTTCTTTTGTCCATTGTGTTGTCTGTTTCTTCTTTTGTCCATTGTGTTGTCTGTGTTTCTTCTTTTGACCATTGTGTTGTCTGTGTTTCTTCTTTTGTCCATTGTGTTGTCTGTGTTTCTTCTTTTGACCATTGTGTTGTCTGTGTTTCTTCTTTTGTCCATTGTGTTGTCTGTGTTTCTTCCTTTGTCCATTGTGTTGTCTGTGTTTCTTCTTTTGTGCATTGTGTTGTCTGTATTTCTTCTTTTGTCCATTGTGTTGTCTGTGTTTCTTCTGTTGTCCATTGTGTTGTCTGTGTTTCTTTTGTCCATTGTGTTGTCTGTGTTTCTTCTTTTGTCCATTGTGTTGTCTGTGTTTCTTTTTTTGTGCATTGTGTTGTCTGTGTTTCTTCTTTTGTCCATTGTGTTGTCTGTGTTTCCTCTTTTGTGCATTGTGTTGTCTGTGTTTCTTCTTTTGTGCATTGTGTTGTCTGTGTTTCTTCTTTTGTCCATTGTGTTGTCTGTGTTTCCTCTTTTGTGCATTGTGTTGTCTGTGTTTCTTCTTTTGTCCATTGTCTTGTCTGTGTTTCTTCTTTTGTGCATTGTGTTGTCTGTGTTTTTTCTTTTGTTCATTGTGTTGTCTGTGTTTCTTTTGTCCATTGTATTGTCTGTGTTTCTTCTTTTGTCCATTGTGTTGTCTGTGTTTTTTCTTTTGTCCATTGTGTTGTCTGTGTTTCTTCTTTTGTCCATTGTGTTGTCTGTGTTTCTTCTTTTGTGCATTGTGTTGTCTGTGTTTCTTCTTTTGTGCATTGTGTTGTCTGTCTTTCTTCTTTTGTCCATTGTATTGTCTGTGTTTCTTCTTTTGTCCATTGTGTTGTCTGTGTTTCTTTTGTCCATTGTGTTGTCTGGGTTTCTTCTTTTGTCCATTGTGTTGTCTGTGTTTCTTCTTTTGTCCATTGTGTTGTCTGTTTCTTCTTTTGTCCATTGTGTTGTCTGTGTTTCTTCTTTTGACCATTGTGTTGTCTGTGTTTCTTCTTTTGTCCATTGTGTTGTCTGTGTTTCTTCTTTTGACCATTGTGTTGTCTGTGTTTCTTCTTTTGTCCATTGTGTTGTCTGTGTTTCTTCCTTTGTCCATTGTGTTGTCTGTGTTTCTTCTTTTGTGCATTGTGTTGTCTGTATTTCTTCTTTTGTCCATTGTGTTGTCTGTGTTTCTTCTGTTGTCCATTGTGTTGTCTGTGTTTCTTTTGTCCATTGTGTTGTCTGTGTTTCTTCTTTTGTCCATTGTGTTGTCTGTGTTTCTTTTGTCCATTGTGTTGTCTGTGTTTCTTCTTTTGTCCATTGTGTTGTCTGTGTTTCTTCTTTTGTCCATTGTGTTGTGTGTTTCTTCTTTTGTCCATTGTGTTGTCTGTGCTTCTTCCTTTGACCATTGTGTTGTCTGTGTTTCTTCTTTTGTCCATTGTGTTGTTTGTGTTTCTTTTGTCCATTGTGTTGTCTGTGTTTCTTCTTTTGTCCATTGTGTTGTCTGTGTTTCTTTTGTCCATTGTGTTGTCTGTGTTTCTTCTTTTGTCCATTGTGTTGTCTGTGTTTCTTTTGTCCATTGTGTTGTCTGTGTTTCTTCTTTTGTCCATTGTATTGTCTGTGTTTCTTCTTTTGTCCATTGTATTGTCTGTGTTTCTTCTTTTGTCCATTGTGTTGTCTGTGTTTCTTCTTCTGTCCATTGTGTTCTCTGTGTTTCTTCTTTTGTGCATTGTGTTGTCTGTGTTTCTTCTTTTGTCCGTTGTGTTGTCTGTGTTTCCTCTTTTGTGCATTGTGTTGTCTGTGTTTCTTCTTTTGTCCATTGTGTTGTCTGTGTTTCTTCTTTTGTGCATTGTGTTGTCTGTGTTTTTTCTTTTGTCCATTGTGTTGTCTGTGTTTCTTTAGTCCATTGTATTGTCTGTGTTTCTTCTTTTGTCCATTGTATTGTCTGTGTTTCTTCTTTTGTCCATTGTGTTGTCTGTGTTTCTTCTTTTGTCCTTTGTGTTGTCTGTGTTTCTTCTTTTGACCATTGTATTGTCTATGTTTCTTCTTTTGACCATTGTATTGTCTGTGTTTCTTCTTTTGTCCATTGTATTGTCTGTGTTTCTTCTTTTGTCCATTGTGTTGTCTTTGTTTCTTCTTTTGACCATTGTATTGTCTGTGTTTCTTCTTTTGTCCATTGTGTTGTCTGTGTTTCTTCTTTTGTCCATTGTGTTGTCTGTGTTTCTTCTTTTGTCCACTGCGTTGTCTGTGTTTCTTCTTTTGTCCATTGTGTTGTCTGTGTTTCCTCTTTTGTGCATTGTGTTGTCTGTGTTTCTTCTTTTGTGCATTGTGTTGTCTGTGTTTCTTCTTTTGTCCATTGTGTTGTCTGTGTTTCCTCTTTTGTGCATTGTGTTGTCTGTGTTTCTTCTTTTGTCCATTGTGTTGTCTGTGTTTCTTCTTTTGTGCATTGTGTTGTCTGTGTTTTTTCTTTTGTCCATTGTGTTGTCTGTGTTTCTTTAGTCCATTGTATTGTCTGTGTTTCTTCTTTTGTCCATTGTATTGTCTGTGTTTCTTCTTTTGTCCATTGTGTTGTCTGTGTTTCTTCTTTTGTCCATTGTGTTGTCTGTGTTTCTTCTTTTGACCATTGTATTGTCTATGTTTCTTCTTTTGACCATTGTATTGTCTGTGTTTCTTCTTTTGTCCATTGTATTGTCTGTGTTTCTTCTTTTGTCCATTGTGTTGTCTTTGTTTCTTTTTTTGACCATTGTATTGTCTGTGTTTCTTCTTTTGTCCATTGTGTTGTCTGTGTTTCTTCTTTTGTCCATTGTGTTGTCTGTGTTTCTTCTTTTGTCCATTGTGTTGTCTGTGTTTCTTCTTTTGTCCATTGTGTTGTCTGTGTTTCTTCTTTTGTCCATTGTGTTGTCTGTGTTTCTTCTTTTGATCATTGTATTGTATGTGTTTCTTCTTTTGTCCATTGTGTTGTCTTTGTTTCTTTTGCCCATTGTGTTGTCTGTGTTTCTTTTGTCCATTGTGTTGTCTGTGTTTCTTCTTTTGACCATTGTGTTGTCTTTGTTTCTTCTTTTGTCCATTGTGTTGTCTGTGTTTCTTCTTTTGTCCATTGTGTTGTCTGTGTTTCTTCTTTTGTCCATTGTGTTGTTTGTGTTTTTTCTTTTGTCCATTGTGTTGTCTATGTTTCTTCTGTTGTCCATTGTATTGTCTGTGTTTCTTCTTTTGTCCATTGTGTTGTCTGTGTTTCTTCTTCTGTCCATTGTGTTGTCTGTGTTTCTTCTTTTGTGCATTGTGTTGTATGTGTTTCTTCTTTTGTCCATTGTGTTGTCTGTGTTTCCTCTTTTGTGCATTGTGTTGTCTGTGTTTCTTCTTTTGTGCATTGTGTTGTCTGTGTTTCTTCTTTTGTCCATTGTGTTGTCTGTGTTTCTTTTTTTGTGCATTGTGTTGTCTGTGTTTCTTCTTTTGTCCATTGTGTTGTCTGTGTTTCCTCTTTTGTCCATTGTGTTGTCTGTTTCTTCTTTTGTCCATTGTGTTGTCTGTGTTTCTTCTTTTGTGCATTGTGTTGTCTGTGTTTCTTCTTTTGTGCATTGTGTTGTCTGTTTCTTCTTTTGACCATTGTGTTGTCTGTGTTTCTTCTTTTGTCCATTGTGTTGTCTGTTTCTTCTTTTGACCATTGTGTTTTCTGTGTTTCTTCTTTTGTCCATTGTGTTGTCTGTGTTTCTTCTTTTGTCCATTGTGTTGTCTTTGTTTCTTCTTTTGACCATTGTGTTGTCTTTGTTTCTTCTTTTGTCCATTGTGTTGTCTGTGTTTCTTCTTTTGTCCATTGTGTTGTCTGTGTTTCTTCTTTTGTCCATTGTGTTGTCTGTTTCTTCTTTTGACCATTGTGTTTTCTGTGTTTCTTCTTTTGTCCATTGTGTTGTCTTTGTTTCTTTTGCCCATTGTGTTGTCTGTGTTTCTTTTGTCCATTGTGTTGTCTGTGTTTCTTCTTTTGACCATTGTGTTGTCTTTGTTTCTTCTTTTGTCCATTGTGTTGTCTGTGTTTCTTCTTTTGTCCATTGTGTTGTCTGTGTTTCTTCTTTTGTCCATTGTGTTGTCTGTGTTTTTTCTTTTGTCCATTGTGTTGTCTGTGTTTTTTCTTTTGTCCATTGTGTTGTCTATGTTTCTTCTTTTGTCCATTGTATTGTCTGTGTTTCTTCTTTTGTCCATTGTGTTGTCTGTGTTTCTTCTTCTGTCCATTGTGTTGTCTGTGTTTCTTCTTTTGTGCATTGTGTTGTCTGTGTTTCTTCTTTTGTCCATTGTGTTGTCTGTGTTTCTTTTTTTGTGCATTGTGTTGTCTGTGTTTCTTCTTTTGTCCATTGTGTTGTCTGTGTTTCCTCTTTTGTGCATTGTGTTGTCTGTGTTTCTTTTTTTGTGCATTGTGTTGTCTGTGTTTCTTCTTTTGTCCATTGTGTTGTCTGTGTTTCCTCTTTTGAGCATTGTGTTGTCTGTGTTTCTTCTTTTGTCCATTGTGTTGTCTGTGTTTCTTCTTTTGTGCATTGTGTTGTCTGTGTTTTTTCTTTTGTCCATTGTGTTGTCTGTGTTTCTTTAGTCCATTGTATTGTCTGTGTTTCTTCTTTTGTCCATTGTATTGTCTGTGTTTCTTCTTTTGTCCATTGTGTTGTCTGTGTTTCTTCTTTTGTCCATTGTGTTGTCTGTGTTTCTTCTTTTGACCATTGTATTGTCTATGTTTCTTCTTTTGACCATTGTATTGTCTGTGTTTCTTCTTTTGTCCATTGTATTGTCTGTGTTTCTTCTTTTGTCCATTGTGTTGTCTTTGTTTCTTCTTTTGACCATTGTATTGTCTGTGTTTCTTCTTTTGTCCATTGTGTTGTCTGTGTTTCTTCTTTTGTCCATTGTGTTGTCTGTGTTTCTTCTTTTGTCCACTGTGTTGTCTGTGTTTCTTCTTTTGTCCATTGTGTTGTCTGTGTTTCTTCTTTTCTCCATTGTATTGTCTGTGTTTCTTCTTTTGACCATTGTGTTGTCTATGTTTCTTCTTTTGACCATTGTATTGTCTGTGTTTCTTCTTTTGTGCATTGTATTGTCTGTGTTTCTTCTTTTGTCCATTGTGTTGTTTGTGTTTCTTCTTTTGTCCATTGTGTTGTCTGTGTTTCTTCTTTTCTCCATTGTGTTGTCTGTGTTTCTTCCTTTGTCCATTGTGTTGTCTGTGTTTCTTCTTTTGACCATTGTGTTGTCTGTGTTTCTTCTTTTGTCCATTGTGTTGTGTGTTTCTTCTTTTGTCCATTGTGTTGGCTGTGTTTCTTGTGTCCATTGTGTTGTCTGTGTTTCTTCTTTTGTCCATTGTGTTGTCTGTGTTTCTTTTGTCCATTGTGTTGTCTGGATTTCTTCTTTTGTCCGTTGTGTTGGCTGTGTTTCTTCTTTTGTCCATTGTGTTGTCTGTTTCTTCTTTTGTCCATTGTGTTGTCTGTGTTTCTTCTTTTGACCATTGTGTTGTCTGTGTTTCTTCTTTTGTCCATTGTGTTGTCTGTGTTTCTTCTTTTGACCATTGTGTGGTCTGTGTTTCTTCTTTTGTCCATTGTGTTGTCTGTGTTTCTTCCTTTGTCCATTGTGTTGTCTGTGTTTCTTCTTTTGTGCATTGTGTTGTCTGTATTTCTTCTTTTGTCCATTGTGTTGTCTGTGTTTCTTCTGTTGTCCATTGTGTTGTCTGTGTTTCTTTTGTCCATTGTGTTGTCTGTGTTTCTTCTTTTGTCCATTGTGTTGTCTGTGTTTCTTTTTTTGTGCATTGTGTTGTCTGTGTTTCTTCTTTTGTCCATTGTGTTGTCTGTGTTTCCTCTTTTGTGCATTGTGTTGTCTGTGTTTCTTCTTTTGTGCATTGTGTTGTCTGTGTTTCTTCTTTTGTCCATTGTGTTGTCTGTGTTTCCTCTTTTGTGCATTGTGTTGTCTGTGTTTCTTCTTTTGTCCATTGTCTTGTCTGTGTTTCTTCTTTTGTGCATTGTGTTGTCTGTGTTTTTTCTTTTGTTCATTGTGTTGTCTGTGTTTCTTTTGTCCATTGTATTGTCTGTGTTTCTTCCTTTGTCCATTGTGTTGTCTGTGTTTTTTCTTTTGTCCATTGTGTTGTCTGTGTTTCTTCTTTTGTCCATTGTGTTGTCTGTGTTTCTTCTTTTGTGCATTGTGTTGTCTGTGTTTCTTCTTTTGTGCATTGTGTTGTCTGTCTTTCTTCTTTTGTCCATTGTATTGTCTGTGTTTCTTCTTTTGTCCATTGTGTTGTCTGTGTTTCTTTTGTCCATTGTGTTGTCTGGGTTTCTTCTTTTGTCCATTGTGTTGTCTGTGTTTCTTCTTTTGTCCATTGTGTTGTCTGTTTCTTCTTTTGTCCATTGTGTTGTCTGTGTTTCTTCTTTTGACCATTGTGTTGTCTGTGTTTCTTCTTTTGACCATTGTGTTGTCTGTGTTTCTTCTTTTGTCCATTGTGTTGTCTGTGTTTCTTCCTTTGTCCATTGTGTTGTCTGTGTTTCTTCTTTTGTGCATTGTGTTGTCTGTATTTCTTCTTTTGTCCATTGTGTTGTCTGTGTTTCTTCTGTTGTCCATTGTGTTGTCTGTGTTTCTTTTGTCCATTGTGTTGTCTGTGTTTCTTCTTTTGTCCATTGTGTTGTCTGTGTTTCTTTTGTCCATTGTGTTGTCTGTGTTTCTTCTTTTGTCCATTGTGTTGTCTGTGTTTCTTCTTTTGTCCATTGTGTTGTGTGTTTCTTCTTTTGTCCATTGTGTTGTCTGTGCTTCTTCCTTTGACCATTGTGTTGTCTGTGTTTCTTCTTTTGTCCATTGTGTTGTTTGTGTTTCTTTTGTCCATTGTGTTGTCTGTGTTTCTTCTTTTGTCCATTGTGTTGTCTGTGTTTCTTTTGTCCATTGTGTTGTCTGTGTTTCTTCTTTTGTCCATTGTGTTGTCTGTGTTTCTTTTGTCCATTGTGTTGTCTGTGTTTCTTCTTTTGTCCATTGTATTGTCTGTGTTTCTTCTTTTGTCCATTGTATTGTCTGTGTTTCTTCTTTTGTCCATTGTGTTGTCTGTGTTTCTTCTTCTGTCCATTGTGTTCTCTGTGTTTCTTCTTTTGTGCATTGTGTTGTCTGTGTTTCTTCTTTTGTCCGTTGTGTTGTCTGTGTTTCCTCTTTTGTGCATTGTGTTGTCTGTGTTTCTTCTTTTGTCCATTGTGTTGTCTGTGTTTCTTCTTTTGTGCATTGTGTTGTCTGTGTTTTTTCTTTTGTCCATTGTGTTGTCTGTGTTTCTTTAGTCCATTGTATTGTCTGTGTTTCTTCTTTTGTCCATTGTATTGTCTGTGTTTCTTCTTTTGTCCATTGTGTTGTCTGTGTTTCTTCTTTTGTCCATTGTGTTGTCTGTGTTTCTTCTTTTGACCATTGTATTGTCTATGTTTCTTCTTTTGACCATTGTATTGTCTGTGTTTCTTCTTTTGTCCATTGTATTGTCTGTGTTTCTTCTTTTGTCCATTGTGTTGTCTTTGTTTCTTCTTTTGACCATTGTATTGTCTGTGTTTCTTCTTTTGTCCATTGTGTTGTCTGTGTTTCTTCTTTTGTCCATTGTGTTGTCTGTGTTTCTTCTTTTGTCCACTGCGTTGTCTGTGTTTCTTCTTTTGTCCATTGTGTTGTCTGTGTTTCCTCTTTTGTGCATTGTGTTGTCTGTGTTTCTTCTTTTGTGCATTGTGTTGTCTGTGTTTCTTCTTTTGTCCATTGTGTTGTCTGTGTTTCCTCTTTTGTGCATTGTGTTGTCTGTGTTTCTTCTTTTGTCCATTGTGTTGTCTGTGTTTCTTCTTTTGTGCATTGTGTTGTCTGTGTTTTTTCTTTTGTCCATTGTGTTGTCTGTGTTTCTTTAGTCCATTGTATTGTCTGTGTTTCTTCTTTTGTCCATTGTATTGTCTGTGTTTCTTCTTTTGTCCATTGTGTTGTCTGTGTTTCTTCTTTTGTCCATTGTGTTGTCTGTGTTTCTTCTTTTGACCATTGTATTGTCTATGTTTCTTCTTTTGACCATTGTATTGTCTGTGTTTCTTCTTTTGTCCATTGTATTGTCTGTGTTTCTTCTTTTGTCCATTGTGTTGTCTTTGTTTCTTCTTTTGACCATTGTATTGTCTGTGTTTCTTCTTTTGTCCATTGTGTTGTCTGTGTTTCTTCTTTTGTCCATTGTGTTGTCTGTGTTTCTTCTTTTGTCCATTGTGTTGTCTGTGTTTCTTCTTTTGTCCATTGTGTTGTCTGTGTTTCTTCTTTTGTCCATTGTGTTGTCTGTGTTTCTTCTTTTGATCATTGTATTGTATGTGTTTCTTCTTTTGTCCATTGTGTTGTCTTTGTTTCTTTTGCCCATTGTGTTGTCTGTGTTTCTTTTGTCCATTGTGTTGTCTGTGTTTCTTCTTTTGACCATTGTGTTGTCTTTGTTTCTTCTTTTGTCCATTGTGTTGTCTGTGTTTCTTCTTTTGTCCATTGTGTTGTCTGTGTTTCTTCTTTTGTCCATTGTGTTGTTTGTGTTTTTTCTTTTGTCCATTGTGTTGTCTATGTTTCTTCTTTTGTCCATTGTATTGTCTGTGTTTCTTCTTTTGTCCATTGTGTTGTCTGTGTTTCTTCTTCTGTCCATTGTGTTGTCTGTGTTTCTTCTTTTGTGCATTGTGTTGTATGTGTTTCTTCTTTTGTCCATTGTGTTGTCTGTGTTTCCTCTTTTGTGCATTGTGTTGTCTGTGTTTCTTCTTTTGTGCATTGTGTTGTCTGTGTTTCTTCTTTTGTCCATTGTGTTGTCTGTGTTTCTTTTTTTGTGCATTGTGTTGTCTGTGTTTCTTCTTTTGTCCATTGTGTTGTCTGTGTTTCCTCTTTTGTCCATTGTGTTGTCTGTTTCTTCTTTTGTCCATTGTGTTGTCTGTGTTTCTTCTTTTGTGCATTGTGTTGTCTGTGTTTCTTCTTTTGTGCATTGTGTTGTCTGTTTCTTCTTTTGACCATTGTGTTGTCTGTGTTTCTTCTTTTGTCCATTGTGTTGTCTGTTTCTTCTTTTGACCATTGTGTTGTCTGTGTTTCTTCTTTTGTCCATTGTGTTGTCTGTTTCTTCTTTTGACCATTGTGTTTTCTGTGTTTCTTCTTTTGTCCATTGTGTTGTCTGTGTTTCTTCTTTTGTCCATTGTGTTGTCTTTGTTTCTTCTTTTGACCATTGTGTTGTCTTTGTTTCTTCTTTTGTCCATTGTGTTGTCTGTGTTTCTTCTTTTGTCCATTGTGTTGTCTGTGTTTCTTCTTTTGTCCATTGTGTTGTCTGTTTCTTCTTTTGACCATTGTGTTTTCTGTGTTTCTTCTTTTGTCCATTGTGTTGTCTTTGTTTCTTTTGCCCATTGTGTTGTCTGTGTTTCTTTTGTCCATTGTGTTGTCTGTGTTTCTTCTTTTGACCATTGTGTTGTCTTTGTTTCTTCTTTTGTCCATTGTGTTGTCTGTGTTTCTTCTTTTGTCCATTGTGTTGTCTGTGTTTCTTCTTTTGTCCATTGTGTTGTCTGTGTTTTTTCTTTTGTCCATTGTGTTGTCTATGTTTCTTCTTTTGTCCATTGTATTGTCTGTGTTTCTTCTTTTGTCCATTGTGTTGTCTGTGTTTCTTCTTCTGTCCATTGTGTTGTCTGTGTTTCTTCTTTTGTGCATTGTGTTGTCTGTGTTTCTTCTTTTGTCCATTGTGTTGTCTGTGTTTCTTTTTTTGTGCATTGTGTTGTCTGTGTTTCTTCTTTTGTCCATTGTGTTGTCTGTGTTTCCTCTTTTGTGCATTGTGTTGTCTGTGTTTCTTTTTTTGTGCATTGTGTTGTCTGTGTTTCTTCTTTTGTCCATTGTGCTGTCTGTGTTTCCTCTTTTGTGCATTGTGTTGTCTGTGTTTCTTCTTTTGTCCATTGTGTTGTCTGTGTTTCTTCTTTTGTGCATTGTGTTGTCTGTGTTTTTTCTTTTGTCCATTGTGTTGTCTGTGTTTCTTTAGTCCATTGTATTGTCTGTGTTTCTTCTTTTGTCCATTGTATTGTCTGTGTTTCTTCTTTTGTCCATTGTGTTGTCTGTGTTTCTTCTTTTGTCCATTGTGTTGTCTGTGTTTCTTCTTTTGACCATTGTATTGTCTATGTTTCTTCTTTTGACCATTGTATTGTCTGTGTTTCTTCTTTTGTCCATTGTATTGTCTGTGTTTCTTCTTTTGTCCATTGTGTTGTCTTTGTTTCTTCTTTTGACCATTGTATTGTCTGTGTTTCTTCTTTTGTCCATTGTGTTGTCTGTGTTTCTTCTTTTGTCCATTGTGTTGTCTGTGTTTCTTCTTTTGTCCACTGTGTTGTCTGTGTTTCTTCTTTTGTCCATTGTGTTGTCTGTGTTTCTTCTTTTCTCCATTGTATTGTCTGTGTTTCTTCTTTTGACCATTGTGTTGTCTATGTTTCTTCTTTTGACCATTGTATTGTCTGTGTTTCTTCTTTTGTGCATTGTATTGTCTGTGTTTCTTCTTTTGTCCATTGTGTTGTTTGTGTTTCTTCTTTTGTCCATTGTGTTGTCTGTGTTTCTTCTTTTCTCCATTGTGTTGTCTGTGTTTCTTCCTTTGTCCATTGTGTTGTCTGTGTTTCTTCTTTTGACCATTGTGTTGTCTGTGTTTCTTCTTTTGTCCATTGTGTTGTGTGTTTCTTCTTTTGTCCATTGTGTTGGCTGTGTTTCTTGTGTCCATTGTGTTGTCTGTGTTTCTTCTTTTGTCCATTGTGTTGTCTGTGTTTCTTTTGTCCATTGTGTTGTCTGGATTTCTTCTTTTGTCCGTTGTGTTGGCTGTGTTTCTTCTTTTGTCCATTGTGTTGTCTGTTTCTTCTTTTGTCCATTGTGTTGTCTGTGTTTCTTCTTTTGACCATTGTGTTGTCTGTGTTTCTTCTTTTGTCCATTGTGTTGTCTGTGTTTCTTCTTTTGACCATTGTGTTGTCTGTGTTTCTTCTTTTGTCCATTGTGTTGTCTGTGTTTCTTCCTTTGTCCATTGTGTTGTCTGTGTTTCTTCTTTTGTGCATTGTGTTGTCTGTATTTCTTCTTTTGTCCATTGTGTTGTCTGTGTTTCTTCTGTTGTCCATTGTGTTGTCTGTGTTTCTTTTGTCCATTTTGTTGTCTGTGTTTCTTCTTTTGTCCATTGTGTTGTCTGTGTTTCTTTTTTTGTGCATTGTGTTGTCTGTGTTTCTTCTTTTGTCCATTGTGTTGTCTGTGTTTCCTCTTTTGTGCATTGTGTTGTCTGTGTTTCTTCTTTTGTGCATTGTGTTGTCTGTGTTTTTTCTTTTGTCCATTGTGTTGTCTGTGTTTCTTCTTTTGTCCATTGTGTTGTCTGTGTTTCTTCTTTTGTGCATTGTGTTGTCTGTGTTTCTTCTTTTGTGCATTGTGTTGTCTGTCTTTCTTCTTTTGTCCATTGTATTGTCTGTGTTTCTTCTTTTGTCCATTGTGTTGTCTGTGTTTCTTTTGTCCATTGTGTTGTCTGGGTTTCTTCTTTTGTCCATTGTGTTGTCTGTGTTTCTTCTTTTGTCCATTGTGTTGTCTGTTTCTTCTTTTGTCCATTGTGTTGTCTGTGTTTCTTCTTTTGACCATTGTGTTGTCTGTGTTTCTTCTTTTGTCCATTGTGTTGTCTGTGTTTCTTCTTTTGACCATTGTGTTGTCTGTGTTTCTTCTTTTGTCCATTGTGTTGTCTGTGTTTCTTCCTTTGTCCATTGTGTTGTCTGTGTTTCTTCTTTTGTGCATTGTGTTGTCTGTATTTCTTCTTTTGTCCATTGTGTTGTCTGTGTTTCTTCTGTTGTCCATTGTGTTGTCTGTGTTTCTTTTGTCCATTGTGTTGTCTGTGTTTCTTCTTTTGTCCATTGTGTTGTCTGTGTTTCTTTTGTCCATTGTGTTGTCTGTGTTTCTTCTTTTGTCCATTGTGTTGTCTGTGTTTCTTCTTTTGTCCATTGTGTTGTGTGTTTCTTCTTTTGTCCATTGTGTTGTCTGTGCTTCTTCCTTTGACCATTGTGTTGTCTGTGTTTCTTCTTTTGTCCATTGTGTTGTTTGTGTTTCTTTTGTCCATTGTGTTGTCTGTGTTTCTTCTTTTGTCCATTGTGTTGTCTGTGTTTCTTTTGTCCATTGTGTTGTCTGTGTTTCTTCTTTTGTCCATTGTGTTGTCTGTGTTTCTTTTGTCCATTGTGTTGTCTGTGTTTCTTCTTTTGTCCATTGTATTGTCTGTGTTTCTTCTTTTGTCCATTGTATTGTCTGTGTTTCTTCTTTTGTCCATTGTGTTGTCTGTGTTTCTTCTTCTGTCCATTGTGTTCTCTGTGTTTCTTCTTTTGTGCATTGTGTTGTCTGTGTTTCTTCTTTTGTCCGTTGTGTTGTCTGTGTTTCCTCTTTTGTGCATTGTGTTGTCTGTGTTTCTTCTTTTGTCCATTGTGTTGTCTGTGTTTCTTCTTTTGTGCATTGTGTTGTCTGTGTTTTTTCTTTTGTCCATTGTGTTGTCTGTGTTTCTTTAGTCCATTGTATTGTCTGTGTTTCTTCTTTTGTCCATTGTATTGTCTGTGTTTCTTCTTTTGTCCATTGTGTTGTCTGTGTTTCTTCTTTTGTCCTTTGTGTTGTCTGTGTTTCTTCTTTTGACCATTGTATTGTCTATGTTTCTTCTTTTGACCATTGTATTGTCTGTGTTTCTTCTTTTGTCCATTGTATTGTCTGTGTTTCTTCTTTTGTCCATTGTGTTGTCTTTGTTTCTTCTTTTGACCATTGTATTGTCTGTGTTTCTTCTTTTGTCCATTGTGTTGTCTGTGTTTCTTCTTTTGTCCATTGTGTTGTCTGTGTTTCTTCTTTTGTCCACTGCGTTGTCTGTGTTTCTTCTTTTGTCCATTGTGTTGTCTGTGTTTCCTCTTTTGTGCATTGTGTTGTCTGTGTTTCTTCTTTTGTGCATTGTGTTGTCTGTGTTTCTTCTTTTGTCCATTGTGTTGTCTGTGTTTCCTCTTTTGTGCATTGTGTTGTCTGTGTTTCTTCTTTTGTCCATTGTGTTGTCTGTGTTTCTTCTTTTGTGCATTGTGTTGTCTGTGTTTTTTCTTTTGTCCATTGTGTTGTCTGTGTTTCTTTAGTCCATTGTATTGTCTGTGTTTCTTCTTTTGTCCATTGTATTGTCTGTGTTTCTTCTTTTGTCCATTGTGTTGTCTGTGTTTCTTCTTTTGTCCATTGTGTTGTCTGTGTTTCTTCTTTTGACCATTGTATTGTCTATGTTTCTTCTTTTGACCATTGTATTGTCTGTGTTTCTTCTTTTGTCCATTGTATTGTCTGTGTTTCTTCTTTTGTCCATTGTGTTGTCTTTGTTTCTTTTTTTGACCATTGTATTGTCTGTGTTTCTTCTTTTGTCCATTGTGTTGTCTGTGTTTCTTCTTTTGTCCATTGTGTTGTCTGTGTTTCTTCTTTTGTCCATTGTGTTGTCTGTGTTTCTTCTTTTGTCCATTGTGTTGTCTGTGTTTCTTCTTTTGTCCATTGTGTTGTCTGTGTTTCTTCTTTTGATCATTGTATTGTATGTGTTTCTTCTTTTGTCCATTGTGTTGTCTTTGTTTCTTTTGCCCATTGTGTTGTCTGTGTTTCTTTTGTCCATTGTGTTGTCTGTGTTTCTTCTTTTGACCATTGTGTTGTCTTTGTTTCTTCTTTTGTCCATTGTGTTGTCTGTGTTTCTTCTTTTGTCCATTGTGTTGTCTGTGTTTCTTCTTTTGTCCATTGTGTTGTTTGTGTTTTTTCTTTTGTCCATTGTGTTGTCTATGTTTCTTCTGTTGTCCATTGTATTGTCTGTGTTTCTTCTTTTGTCCATTGTGTTGTCTGTGTTTCTTCTTCTGTCCATTGTGTTGTCTGTGTTTCTTCTTTTGTGCATTGTGTTGTATGTGTTTCTTCTTTTGTCCATTGTGTTGTCTGTGTTTCCTCTTTTGTGCATTGTGTTGTCTGTGTTTCTTCTTTTGTGCATTGTGTTGTCTGTGTTTCTTCTTTTGTCCATTGTGTTGTCTGTGTTTCTTTTTTTGTGCATTGTGTTGTCTGTGTTTCTTCTTTTGTCCATTGTGTTGTCTGTGTTTCCTCTTTTGTCCATTGTGTTGTCTGTTTCTTCTTTTGTCCATTGTGTTGTCTGTGTTTCTTCTTTTGTGCATTGTGTTGTCTGTGTTTCTTCTTTTGTGCATTGTGTTGTCTGTTTCTTCTTTTGACCATTGTGTTGTCTGTGTTTCTTCTTTTGTCCATTGTGTTGTCTGTTTCTTCTTTTGACCATTGTGTTTTCTGTGTTTCTTCTTTTGTCCATTGTGTTGTCTGTGTTTCTTCTTTTGTCCATTGTGTTGTCTTTGTTTCTTCTTTTGACCATTGTGTTGTCTTTGTTTCTTCTTTTGTCCATTGTGTTGTCTGTGTTTCTTCTTTTGTCCATTGTGTTGTCTGTGTTTCTTCTTTTGTCCATTGTGTTGTCTGTTTCTTCTTTTGACCATTGTGTTTTCTGTGTTTCTTCTTTTGTCCATTGTGTTGTCTTTGTTTCTTTTGCCCATTGTGTTGTCTGTGTTTCTTTTGTCCATTGTGTTGTCTGTGTTTCTTCTTTTGACCATTGTGTTGTCTTTGTTTCTTCTTTTGTCCATTGTGTTGTCTGTGTTTCTTCTTTTGTCCATTGTGTTGTCTGTGTTTCTTCTTTTGTCCATTGTGTTGTCTGTGTTTTTTCTTTTGTCCATTGTGTTGTCTATGTTTCTTCTTTTGTCCATTGTATTGTCTGTGTTTCTTCTTTTGTCCATTGTGTTGTCTGTGTTTCTTCTTCTGTCCATTGTGTTGTCTGTGTTTCTTCTTTTGTGCATTGTGTTGTCTGTGTTTCTTCTTTTGTCCATTGTGTTGTCTGTGTTTCTTTTTTTGTGCATTGTGTTGTCTGTGTTTCTTCTTTTGTCCATTGTGTTGTCTGTGTTTCCTCTTTTGTGCATTGTGTTGTCTGTGTTTCTTTTTTTGTGCATTGTGTTGTCTGTGTTTCTTCTTTTGTCCATTGTGTTGTCTGTGTTTCCTCTTTTGAGCATTGTGTTGTCTGTGTTTCTTCTTTTGTCCATTGTGTTGTCTGTGTTTCTTCTTTTGTGCATTGTGTTGTCTGTGTTTTTTCTTTTGTCCATTGTGTTGTCTGTGTTTCTTTAGTCCATTGTATTGTCTGTGTTTCTTCTTTTGTCCATTGTATTGTCTGTGTTTCTTCTTTTGTCCATTGTGTTGTCTGTGTTTCTTCTTTTGTCCATTGTGTTGTCTGTGTTTCTTCTTTTGACCATTGTATTGTCTATGTTTCTTCTTTTGACCATTGTATTGTCTGTGTTTCTTCTTTTGTCCATTGTATTGTCTGTGTTTCTTCTTTTGTCCATTGTGTTGTCTTTGTTTCTTCTTTTGACCATTGTATTGTCTGTGTTTCTTCTTTTGTCCATTGTGTTGTCTGTGTTTCTTCTTTTGTCCATTGTGTTGTCTGTGTTTCTTCTTTTGTCCACTGTGTTGTCTGTGTTTCTTCTTTTGTCCATTGTGTTGTCTGTGTTTCTTCTTTTCTCCATTGTATTGTCTGTGTTTCTTCTTTTGACCATTGTGTTGTCTATGTTTCTTCTTTTGACCATTGTATTGTCTGTGTTTCTTCTTTTGTGCATTGTATTGTCTGTGTTTCTTCTTTTGTCCATTGTGTTGTTTGTGTTTCTTCTTTTGTCCATTGTGTTGTCTGTGTTTCTTCTTTTCTCCATTGTGTTGTCTGTGTTTCTTCCTTTGTCCATTGTGTTGTCTGTGTTTCTTCTTTTGACCATTGTGTTGTCTGTGTTTCTTCTTTTGTCCATTGTGTTGTGTGTTTCTTCTTTTGTCCATTGTGTTGGCTGTGTTTCTTGTGTCCATTGTGTTGTCTGTGTTTCTTCTTTTGTCCATTGTGTTGTCTGTGTTTCTTTTGTCCATTGTGTTGTCTGGATTTCTTCTTTTGTCCGTTGTGTTGGCTGTGTTTCTTCTTTTGTCCATTGTGTTGTCTGTTTCTTCTTTTGTCCATTGTGTTGTCTGTGTTTCTTCTTTTGACCATTGTGTTGTCTGTGTTTCTTCTTTTGTCCATTGTGTTGTCTGTGTTTCTTCTTTTGACCATTGTGTGGTCTGTGTTTCTTCTTTTGTCCATTGTGTTGTCTGTGTTTCTTCCTTTGTCCATTGTGTTGTCTGTGTTTCTTCTTTTGTGCATTGTGTTGTCTGTATTTCTTCTTTTGTCCATTGTGTTGTCTGTGTTTCTTCTGTTGTCCATTGTGTTGTCTGTGTTTCTTTTGTCCATTGTGTTGTCTGTGTTTCTTCTTTTGTCCATTGTGTTGTCTGTGTTTCTTTTTTTGTGCATTGTGTTGTCTGTGTTTCTTCTTTTGTCCATTGTGTTGTCTGTGTTTCCTCTTTTGTGCATTGTGTTGTCTGTGTTTCTTCTTTTGTGCATTGTGTTGTCTGTGTTTCTTCTTTTGTCCATTGTGTTGTCTGTGTTTCCTCTTTTGTGCATTGTGTTGTCTGTGTTTCTTCTTTTGTCCATTGTCTTGTCTGTGTTTCTTCTTTTGTGCATTGTGTTGTCTGTGTTTTTTCTTTTGTTCATTGTGTTGTCTGTGTTTCTTTTGTCCATTGTATTGTCTGTGTTTCTTCCTTTGTCCATTGTGTTGTCTGTGTTTTTTCTTTTGTCCATTGTGTTGTCTGTGTTTCTTCTTTTGTCCATTGTGTTGTCTGTGTTTCTTCTTTTGTGCATTGTGTTGTCTGTGTTTCTTCTTTTGTGCATTGTGTTGTCTGTCTTTCTTCTTTTGTCCATTGTATTGTCTGTGTTTCTTCTTTTGTCCATTGTGTTGTCTGTGTTTCTTTTGTCCATTGTGTTGTCTGGGTTTCTTCTTTTGTCCATTGTGTTGTCTGTGTTTCTTCTTTTGTCCATTGTGTTGTCTGTTTCTTCTTTTGTCCATTGTGTTGTCTGTGTTTCTTCTTTTGACCATTGTGTTGTCTGTGTTTCTTCTTTTGTCCATTGTGTTGTCTGTGTTTCTTCTTTTGACCATTGTGTTGTCTGTGTTTCTTCTTTTGTCCATTGTGTTGTCTGTGTTTCTTCCTTTGTCCATTGTGTTGTCTGTGTTTCTTCTTTTGTGCATTGTGTTGTCTGTATTTCTTCTTTTGTCCATTGTGTTGTCTGTGTTTCTTCTGTTGTCCATTGTGTTGTCTGTGTTTCTTTTGTCCATTGTGTTGTCTGTGTTTCTTCTTTTGTCCATTGTGTTGTCTGTGTTTCTTTTGTCCATTGTGTTGTCTGTGTTTCTTCTTTTGTCCATTGTGTTGTCTGTGTTTCTTCTTTTGTCCATTGTGTTGTGTGTTTCTTCTTTTGTCCATTGTGTTGTCTGTGCTTCTTCCTTTGACCATTGTGTTGTCTGTGTTTCTTCTTTTGTCCATTGTGTTGTTTGTGTTTCTTTTGTCCATTGTGTTGTCTGTGTTTCTTCTTTTGTCCATTGTGTTGTCTGTGTTTCTTTTGTCCATTGTGTTGTCTGTGTTTCTTCTTTTGTCCATTGTGTTGTCTGTGTTTCTTTTGTCCATTGTGTTGTCTGTGTTTCTTCTTTTGTCCATTGTATTGTCTGTGTTTCTTCTTTTGTCCATTGTATTGTCTGTGTTTCTTCTTTTGTCCATTGTGTTGTCTGTGTTTCTTCTTCTGTCCATTGTGTTCTCTGTGTTTCTTCTTTTGTGCATTGTGTTGTCTGTGTTTCTTCTTTTGTCCGTTGTGTTGTCTGTGTTTCCTCTTTTGTGCATTGTGTTGTCTGTGTTTCTTCTTTTGTCCATTGTGTTGTCTGTGTTTCTTCTTTTGTGCATTGTGTTGTCTGTGTTTTTTCTTTTGTCCATTGTGTTGTCTGTGTTTCTTTAGTCCATTGTATTGTCTGTGTTTCTTCTTTTGTCCATTGTATTGTCTGTGTTTCTTCTTTTGTCCATTGTGTTGTCTGTGTTTCTTCTTTTGTCCATTGTGTTGTCTGTGTTTCTTCTTTTGACCATTGTATTGTCTATGTTTCTTCTTTTGACCATTGTATTGTCTGTGTTTCTTCTTTTGTCCATTGTATTGTCTGTGTTTCTTCTTTTGTCCATTGTGTTGTCTTTGTTTCTTCTTTTGACCATTGTATTGTCTGTGTTTCTTCTTTTGTCCATTGTGTTGTCTGTGTTTCTTCTTTTGTCCATTGTGTTGTCTGTGTTTCTTCTTTTGTCCACTGCGTTGTCTGTGTTTCTTCTTTTGTCCATTGTGTTGTCTGTGTTTCCTCTTTTGTGCATTGTGTTGTCTGTGTTTCTTCTTTTGTGCATTGTGTTGTCTGTGTTTCTTCTTTTGTCCATTGTGTTGTCTGTGTTTCCTCTTTTGTGCATTGTGTTGTCTGTGTTTCTTCTTTTGTCCATTGTGTTGTCTGTGTTTCTTCTTTTGTGCATTGTGTTGTCTGTGTTTTTTCTTTTGTCCATTGTGTTGTCTGTGTTTCTTTAGTCCATTGTATTGTCTGTGTTTCTTCTTTTGTCCATTGTATTGTCTGTGTTTCTTCTTTTGTCCATTGTGTTGTCTGTGTTTCTTCTTTTGTCCATTGTGTTGTCTGTGTTTCTTCTTTTGACCATTGTATTGTCTATGTTTCTTCTTTTGACCATTGTATTGTCTGTGTTTCTTCTTTTGTCCATTGTATTGTCTGTGTTTCTTCTTTTGTCCATTGTGTTGTCTTTGTTTCTTCTTTTGACCATTGTATTGTCTGTGTTTCTTCTTTTGTCCATTGTGTTGTCTGTGTTTCTTCTTTTGTCCATTGTGTTGTCTGTGTTTCTTCTTTTGTCCATTGTGTTGTCTGTGTTTCTTCTTTTGTCCATTGTGTTGTCTGTGTTTCTTCTTTTGTCCATTGTGTTGTCTGTGTTTCTTCTTTTGATCATTGTATTGTATGTGTTTCTTCTTTTGTCCATTGTGTTGTCTTTGTTTCTTTTGCCCATTGTGTTGTCTGTGTTTCTTTTGTCCATTGTGTTGTCTGTGTTTCTTCTTTTGACCATTGTGTTGTCTTTGTTTCTTCTTTTGTCCATTGTGTTGTCTGTGTTTCTTCTTTTGTCCATTGTGTTGTCTGTGTTTCTTCTTTTGTCCATTGTGTTGTTTGTGTTTTTTCTTTTGTCCATTGTGTTGTCTATGTTTCTTCTTTTGTCCATTGTATTGTCTGTGTTTCTTCTTTTGTCCATTGTGTTGTCTGTGTTTCTTCTTCTGTCCATTGTGTTGTCTGTGTTTCTTCTTTTGTGCATTGTGTTGTATGTGTTTCTTCTTTTGTCCATTGTGTTGTCTGTGTTTCCTCTTTTGTGCATTGTGTTGTCTGTGTTTCTTCTTTTGTGCATTGTGTTGTCTGTGTTTCTTCTTTTGTCCATTGTGTTGTCTGTGTTTCTTTTTTTGTGCATTGTGTTGTCTGTGTTTCTTCTTTTGTCCATTGTGTTGTCTGTGTTTCCTCTTTTGTCCATTGTGTTGTCTGTTTCTTCTTTTGTCCATTGTGTTGTCTGTGTTTCTTCTTTTGTGCATTGTGTTGTCTGTGTTTCTTCTTTTGTGCATTGTGTTGTCTGTTTCTTCTTTTGACCATTGTGTTGTCTGTGTTTCTTCTTTTGTCCATTGTGTTGTCTGTTTCTTCTTTTGACCATTGTGTTGTCTGTGTTTCTTCTTTTGTCCATTGTGTTGTCTGTTTCTTCTTTTGACCATTGTGTTTTCTGTGTTTCTTCTTTTGTCCATTGTGTTGTCTGTGTTTCTTCTTTTGTCCATTGTGTTGTCTTTGTTTCTTCTTTTGACCATTGTGTTGTCTTTGTTTCTTCTTTTGTCCATTGTGTTGTCTGTGTTTCTTCTTTTGTCCATTGTGTTGTCTGTGTTTCTTCTTTTGTCCATTGTGTTGTCTGTTTCTTCTTTTGACCATTGTGTTTTCTGTGTTTCTTCTTTTGTCCATTGTGTTGTCTTTGTTTCTTTTGCCCATTGTGTTGTCTGTGTTTCTTTTGTCCATTGTGTTGTCTGTGTTTCTTCTTTTGACCATTGTGTTGTCTTTGTTTCTTCTTTTGTCCATTGTGTTGTCTGTGTTTCTTCTTTTGTCCATTGTGTTGTCTGTGTTTCTTCTTTTGTCCATTGTGTTGTCTGTGTTTTTTCTTTTGTCCATTGTGTTGTCTATGTTTCTTCTTTTGTCCATTGTATTGTCTGTGTTTCTTCTTTTGTCCATTGTGTTGTCTGTGTTTCTTCTTCTGTCCATTGTGTTGTCTGTGTTTCTTCTTTTGTGCATTGTGTTGTCTGTGTTTCTTCTTTTGTCCATTGTGTTGTCTGTGTTTCTTTTTTTGTGCATTGTGTTGTCTGTGTTTCTTCTTTTGTCCATTGTGTTGTCTGTGTTTCCTCTTTTGTGCATTGTGTTGTCTGTGTTTCTTTTTTTGTGCATTGTGTTGTCTGTGTTTCTTCTTTTGTCCATTGTGCTGTCTGTGTTTCCTCTTTTGTGCATTGTGTTGTCTGTGTTTCTTCTTTTGTCCATTGTGTTGTCTGTGTTTCTTCTTTTGTGCATTGTGTTGTCTGTGTTTTTTCTTTTGTCCATTGTGTTGTCTGTGTTTCTTTAGTCCATTGTATTGTCTGTGTTTCTTCTTTTGTCCATTGTATTGTCTGTGTTTCTTCTTTTGTCCATTGTGTTGTCTGTGTTTCTTCTTTTGTCCATTGTGTTGTCTGTGTTTCTTCTTTTGACCATTGTATTGTCTATGTTTCTTCTTTTGACCATTGTATTGTCTGTGTTTCTTCTTTTGTCCATTGTATTGTCTGTGTTTCTTCTTTTGTCCATTGTGTTGTCTTTGTTTCTTCTTTTGACCATTGTATTGTCTGTGTTTCTTCTTTTGTCCATTGTGTTGTCTGTGTTTCTTCTTTTGTCCATTGTGTTGTCTGTGTTTCTTCTTTTGTCCACTGTGTTGTCTGTGTTTCTTCTTTTGTCCATTGTGTTGTCTGTGTTTCTTCTTTTCTCCATTGTATTGTCTGTGTTTCTTCTTTTGACCATTGTGTTGTCTATGTTTCTTCTTTTGACCATTGTATTGTCTGTGTTTCTTCTTTTGTGCATTGTATTGTCTGTGTTTCTTCTTTTGTCCATTGTGTTGTTTGTGTTTCTTCTTTTGTCCATTGTGTTGTCTGTGTTTCTTCTTTTCTCCATTGTGTTGTCTGTGTTTCTTCCTTTGTCCATTGTGTTGTCTGTGTTTCTTCTTTTGACCATTGTGTTGTCTGTGTTTCTTCTTTTGTCCATTGTGTTGTGTGTTTCTTCTTTTGTCCATTGTGTTGGCTGTGTTTCTTGTGTCCATTGTGTTGTCTGTGTTTCTTCTTTTGTCCATTGTGTTGTCTGTGTTTCTTTTGTCCATTGTGTTGTCTGGATTTCTTCTTTTGTCCGTTGTGTTGGCTGTGTTTCTTCTTTTGTCCATTGTGTTGTCTGTTTCTTCTTTTGTCCATTGTGTTGTCTGTGTTTCTTCTTTTGACCATTGTGTTGTCTGTGTTTCTTCTTTTGTCCATTGTGTTGTCTGTGTTTCTTCTTTTGACCATTGTGTTGTCTGTGTTTCTTCTTTTGTCCATTGTGTTGTCTGTGTTTCTTCCTTTGTCCATTGTGTTGTCTGTGTTTCTTCTTTTGTGCATTGTGTTGTCTGTATTTCTTCTTTTGTCCATTGTGTTGTCTGTGTTTCTTCTGTTGTCCATTGTGTTGTCTGTGTTTCTTTTGTCCATTTTGTTGTCTGTGTTTCTTCTTTTGTCCATTGTGTTGTCTGTGTTTCTTTTTTTGTGCATTGTGTTGTCTGTGTTTCTTCTTTTGTCCATTGTGTTGTCTGTGTTTCCTCTTTTGTGCATTGTGTTGTCTGTGTTTCTTCTTTTGTGCATTGTGTTGTCTGTGTTTCTTCTTTTGTCCATTGTGTTGTCTGTGTTTCCTCTTTTGTGCATTGTGTTGTCTGTGTTTCTTCTTTTGTCCATTGTCTTGTCTGTGTTTCTTCTTTTGTGCATTGTGTTGTCTGTGTTTTTTCTTTTGTTCATTGTGTTGTCTGTGTTTCTTTTGTCCATTGTATTGTCTGTGTTTCTTCTTTTGTCCATTGTGTTGTCTGTGTTTTTTCTTTTGTCCATTGTGTTGTCTGTGTTTCTTCTTTTGTCCATTGTGTTGTCTGTGTTTCTTCTTTTGTGCATTGTGTTGTCTGTGTTTCTTCTTTTGTGCATTGTGTTGTCTGTCTTTCTTCTTTTGTCCATTGTATTTTCTGTGTTTCTTCTTTTGTCCATTGTGTTGTCTGTGTTTCTTTTGTCCATTGTGTTGTCTGGGTTTCTTCTTTTGTCCATTGTGTTGTCTGTGTTTCTTCTTTTGTCCATTGTGTTGTCTGTTTCTTCTTTTGTCCATTGTGTTGTCTGTGTTTCTTCTTTTGACCATTGTGTTGTCTGTGTTTCTTCTTTTGTCCATTGTGTTGTCTGTGTTTCTTCTTTTGACCATTGTGTTGTCTGTGTTTCTTCTTTTGTCCATTGTGTTGTCTGTGTTTCTTCCTTTGTCCATTGTGTTGTCTGTGTTTCTTCTTTTGTGCATTGTGTTGTCTGTATTTCTTCTTTTGTCCATTGTGTTGTCTGTGTTTCTTCTGTTGTCCATTGTGTTGTCTGTGTTTCTTTTGTCCATTGTGTTGTCTGTGTTTCTTCTTTTGTCCATTGTGTTGTCTGTGTTTCTTTTGTCCATTGTGTTGTCTGTGTTTCTTCTTTTGTCCATTGTGTTGTCTGTGTTTCTTCTTTTGTCCATTGTGTTGTGTGTTTCTTCTTTTGTCCATTGTGTTGTCTGTGCTTCTTCCTTTGACCATTGTGTTGTCTGTGTTTCTTCTTTTGTCCATTGTGTTGTTTGTGTTTCCTTTGTCCATTGTGTTGTCTGTGTTTCTTCTTTTGTCCATTGTGTTGTCTGTGTTTCTTTTGTCCATTGTGTTGTCTGTGTTTCTTCTTTTGTCCATTGTGTTGTCTGTGTTTCTTTTGTCCATTGTGTTGTCTGTGTTTCTTCTTTTGTCCATTGTATTGTCTGTGTTTCTTCTTTTGTCCATTGTATTGTCTGTGTTTCTTCTTTTGTCCATTGTGTTGTCTGTGTTTCTTCTTCTGTCCATTGTGTTCTCTGTGTTTCTTCTTTTGTGCATTGTGTTGTCTGTGTTTCTTCTTTTGTCCGTTGTGTTGTCTGTGTTTCCTCTTTTGTGCATTGTGTTGTCTGTGTTTCTTCTTTTGTCCATTGTGTTGTCTGTGTTTCTTCTTTTGTGCATTGTGTTGTCTGTGTTTTTTCTTTTGTCCATTGTGTTGTCTGTGTTTCTTTAGTCCATTGTATTGTCTGTGTTTCTTCTTTTGTCCATTGTATTGTCTGTGTTTCTTCTTTTGTCCATTGTGTTGTCTGTGTTTCTTCTTTTGTCCATTGTGTTGTCTGTGTTTCTTCTTTTGACCATTGTATTGTCTATGTTTCTTCTTTTGACCATTGTATTGTCTGTGTTTCTTCTTTTGTCCATTGTATTGTCTGTGTTTCTTCTTTTGTCCATTGTGTTGTCTTTGTTTCTTCTTTTGACCATTGTATTGTCTGTGTTTCTTCTTTTGTCCATTGTGTTGTCTGTGTTTCTTCTTTTGTCCATTGTGTTGTCTGTGTTTCTTCTTTTGTCCACTGCGTTGTCTGTGTTTCTTCTTTTGTCCATTGTGTTGTCTGTGTTTCCTCTTTTGTGCATTGTGTTGTCTGTGTTTCTTCTTTTGTGCATTGTGTTGTCTGTGTTTCTTCTTTTGTCCATTGTGTTGTCTGTGTTTCCTCTTTTGTGCATTGTGTTGTCTGTGTTTCTTCTTTTGTCCATTGTGTTGTCTGTGTTTCTTCTTTTGTCCATTGTGTTGTCTGTGTTTCTTTAGTCCATTGTATTGTCTGTGTTTCTTCTTTTGTCCATTGTGTTGTCTGTGTTTCTTCTTTTGTCCATTGTGTTGTCTGTGTTTCTTCTTTTGACCATTGTATTGTCTATGTTTCTTCTTTTGACCATTGTATTGTCTG
This sequence comes from Bathymodiolus brooksi, assembly GCA_963680875.1. NCBI lineage: Eukaryota > Metazoa > Mollusca > Bivalvia > Mytilida > Modiolidae > Bathymodiolus > Bathymodiolus brooksi. The sequence goes on along the minus strand of OY804583.1, from coordinate 13,411,394 downwards.
TGTTTCTTCTTTTGTCCATTGTATTGTCTGTGTTTCTTCTTTTGTCCATTGTGTTGTCTTTGTTTCTTCTTTTGACCATTGTATTGTCTGTGTTTCTTCTTTTGTCCATTGTGTTGTCTGTGTTTCTTCTTTTGTCCATTGTGTTGTCTGTGTTTCTTCTTTTGTCCATTGTGTTGTCTGTGTTTCTTCTTTTGTCCATTGTGTTGTCTGTGTTTCTTCTTTTGTCCATTGTGTTGTCTGTGTTTCTTCTTTTGATCATTGTATTGTATGTGTTTCTTCTTTTGTCCATTGTGTTGTCTTTGTTTCTTTTGCCCATTGTGTTGTCTGTGTTTCTTTTGTCCATTGTGTTGTCTGTGTTTCTTCTTTTGACCATTGTGTTGTCTTTGTTTCTTCTTTTGTCCATTGTGTTGTCTGTGTTTCTTCTTTTGTCCATTGTGTTGTCTGTGTTTCTTCTTTTGTCCATTGTGTTGTTTGTGTTTTTTCTTTTGTCCATTGTGTTGTCTATGTTTCTTCTTTTGTCCATTGTATTGTCTGTGTTTCTTCTTTTGTCCATTGTGTTGTCTGTGTTTCTTCTTCTGTCCATTGTGTTGTCTGTGTTTCTTCTTTTGTGCATTGTGTTGTATGTGTTTCTTCTTTTGTCCATTGTGTTGTCTGTGTTTCCTCTTTTGTGCATTGTGTTGTCTGTGTTTCTTCTTTTGTGCATTGTGTTGTCTGTGTTTCTTCTTTTGTCCATTGTGTTGTCTGTGTTTCTTTTTTTGTGCATTGTGTTGTCTGTGTTTCTTCTTTTGTCCATTGTGTTGTCTGTGTTTCCTCTTTTGTCCATTGTGTTGTCTGTTTCTTCTTTTGTCCATTGTGTTGTCTGTGTTTCTTCTTTTGTGCATTGTGTTGTCTGTGTTTCTTCTTTTGTGCATTGTGTTGTCTGTTTCTTCTTTTGACCATTGTGTTGTCTGTGTTTCTTCTTTTGTCCATTGTGTTGTCTGTTTCTTCTTTTGACCATTGTGTTTTCTGTGTTTCTTCTTTTGTCCATTGTGTTGTCTGTGTTTCTTCTTTTGTCCATTGTGTTGTCTTTGTTTCTTCTTTTGACCATTGTGTTGTCTTTGTTTCTTCTTTTGTCCATTGTGTTGTCTGTGTTTCTTCTTTTGTCCATTGTGTTGTCTGTGTTTCTTCTTTTGTCCATTGTGTTGTCTGTTTCTTCTTTTGACCATTGTGTTTTCTGTGTTTCTTCTTTTGTCCATTGTGTTGTCTTTGTTTCTTTTGCCCATTGTGTTGTCTGTGTTTCTTTTGTCCATTGTGTTGTCTGTGTTTCTTCTTTTGACCATTGTGTTGTCTTTGTTTCTTCTTTTGTCCATTGTGTTGTCTGTGTTTCTTCTTTTGTCCATTGTGTTGTCTGTGTTTCTTCTTTTGTCCATTGTGTTGTCTGTGTTTTTTCTTTTGTCCATTGTGTTGTCTATGTTTCTTCTTTTGTCCATTGTATTGTCTGTGTTTCTTCTTTTGTCCATTGTGTTGTCTGTGTTTCTTCTTCTGTCCATTGTGTTGTCTGTGTTTCTTCTTTTGTGCATTGTGTTGTCTGTGTTTCTTCTTTTGTCCATTGTGTTGTCTGTGTTTCTTTTTTTGTGCATTGTGTTGTCTGTGTTTCTTCTTTTGTCCATTGTGTTGTCTGTGTTTCCTCTTTTGTGCATTGTGTTGTCTGTGTTTCTTTTTTTGTGCATTGTGTTGTCTGTGTTTCTTCTTTTGTCCATTGTGTTGTCTGTGTTTCCTCTTTTGTGCATTGTGTTGTCTGTGTTTCTTCTTTTGTCCATTGTGTTGTCTGTGTTTCTTCTTTTGTGCATTGTGTTGTCTGTGTTTTTTCTTTTGTCCATTGTGTTGTCTGTGTTTCTTTAGTCCATTGTATTGTCTGTGTTTCTTCTTTTGTCCATTGTATTGTCTGTGTTTCTTCTTTTGTCCATTGTGTTGTCTGTGTTTCTTCTTTTGTCCATTGTGTTGTCTGTGTTTCTTCTTTTGACCATTGTATTGTCTATGTTTCTTCTTTTGACCATTGTATTGTCTGTGTTTCTTCTTTTGTCCATTGTATTGTCTGTGTTTCTTCTTTTGTCCATTGTGTTGTCTTTGTTTCTTCTTTTGACCATTGTATTGTCTGTGTTTCTTCTTTTGTCCATTGTGTTGTCTGTGTTTCTTCTTTTGTCCATTGTGTTGTCTGTGTTTCTTCTTTTGTCCACTGTGTTGTCTGTGTTTCTTCTTTTGTCCATTGTGTTGTCTGTGTTTCTTCTTTTCTCCATTGTATTGTCTGTGTTTCTTCTTTTGACCATTGTGTTGTCTATGTTTCTTCTTTTGACCATTGTATTGTCTGTGTTTCTTCTTTTGTGCATTGTATTGTCTGTGTTTCTTCTTTTGTCCATTGTGTTGTTTGTGTTTCTTCTTTTGTCCATTGTGTTGTCTGTGTTTCTTCTTTTCTCCATTGTGTTGTCTGTGTTTCTTCCTTTGTCCATTGTGTTGTCTGTGTTTCTTCTTTTGACCATTGTGTTGTCTGTGTTTCTTCTTTTGTCCATTGTGTTGTGTGTTTCTTCTTTTGTCCATTGTGTTGGCTGTGTTTCTTGTGTCCATTGTGTTGTCTGTGTTTCTTCTTTTGTCCATTGTGTTGTCTGTGTTTCTTCTGTTGTCCATTGTGTTGTCTGTGTTTCTTTTGTCCATTGTGTTGTCTGTGTTTCTTCTTTTGTCCATTGTGTTGTCTGTGTTTCTTTTGTCCATTGTGTTGTCTGTGTTTCTTCTTTTGTCCATTGTGTTGTCTGTGTTTCTTCTTTTGTCCATTGTGTTGTGTGTTTCTTCTTTTGTCCATTGTGTTGTCTGTGCTTCTTCCTTTGACCATTGTGTTGTCTGTGTTTCTTCTTTTGTCCATTGTGTTGTTTGTGTTTCTTTTGTCCATTGTGTTGTCTGTGTTTCTTCTTTTGTCCATTGTGTTGTCTGTGTTTCTTTTGTCCATTGTGTTGTCTGTGTTTCTTCTTTTGTCCATTGTGTTGTCTGTGTTTCTTTTGTCCATTGTGTTGTCTGTGTTTCTTCTTTTGTCCATTGTATTGTCTGTGTTTCTTCTTTTGTCCATTGTATTGTCTGTGTTTCTTCTTTTGTCCATTGTGTTGTCTGTGTTTCTTCTTCTGTCCATTGTGTTCTCTGTGTTTCTTCTTTTGTGCATTGTGTTGTCTGTGTTTCTTCTTTTGTCCGTTGTGTTGTCTGTGTTTCCTCTTTTGTGCATTGTGTTGTCTGTGTTTCTTCTTTTGTCCATTGTGTTGTCTGTGTTTCTTCTTTTGTGCATTGTGTTGTCTGTGTTTTTTCTTTTGTCCATTGTGTTGTCTGTGTTTCTTTAGTCCATTGTATTGTCTGTGTTTCTTCTTTTGTCCATTGTATTGTCTGTGTTTCTTCTTTTGTCCATTGTGTTGTCTGTGTTTCTTCTTTTGTCCATTGTGTTGTCTGTGTTTCTTCTTTTGACCATTGTATTGTCTATGTTTCTTCTTTTGACCATTGTATTGTCTGTGTTTCTTCTTTTGTCCATTGTATTGTCTGTGTTTCTTCTTTTGTCCATTGTGTTGTCTTTGTTTCTTCTTTTGACCATTGTATTGTCTGTGTTTCTTCTTTTGTCCATTGTGTTGTCTGTGTTTCTTCTTTTGTCCATTGTGTTGTCTGTGTTTCTTCTTTTGTCCACTGCGTTGTCTGTGTTTCTTCTTTTGTCCATTGTGTTGTCTGTGTTTCCTCTTTTGTGCATTGTGTTGTCTGTGTTTCTTCTTTTGTGCATTGTGTTGTCTGTGTTTCTTCTTTTGTCCATTGTGTTGTCTGTGTTTCCTCTTTTGTGCATTGTGTTGTCTGTGTTTCTTCTTTTGTCCATTGTGTTGTCTGTGTTTCTTCTTTTGTGCATTGTGTTGTCTGTGTTTTTTCTTTTGTCCATTGTGTTGTCTGTGTTTCTTTAGTCCATTGTATTGTCTGTGTTTCTTCTTTTGTCCATTGTATTGTCTGTGTTTCTTCTTTTGTCCATTGTGTTGTCTGTGTTTCTTCTTTTGTCCATTGTGTTGTCTGTGTTTCTTCTTTTGACCATTGTATTGTCTATGTTTCTTCTTTTGACCATTGTATTGTCTGTGTTTCTTCTTTTGTCCATTGTATTGTCTGTGTTTCTTCTTTTGTCCATTGTGTTGTCTTTGTTTCTTCTTTTGACCATTGTATTGTCTGTGTTTCTTCTTTTGTCCATTGTGTTGTCTGTGTTTCTTCTTTTGTCCATTGTGTTGTCTGTGTTTCTTCTTTTGTCCATTGTGTTGTCTGTGTTTCTTCTTTTGTCCATTGTGTTGTCTGTGTTTCTTCTTTTGTCCATTGTGTTGTCTGTGTTTCTTCTTTTGATCATTGTATTGTATGTGTTTCTTCTTTTGTCCATTGTGTTGTCTTTGTTTCTTTTGCCCATTGTGTTGTCTGTGTTTCTTTTGTCCATTGTGTTGTCTGTGTTTCTTCTTTTGACCATTGTGTTGTCTTTGTTTCTTCTTTTGTCCATTGTGTTGTCTGTGTTTCTTCTTTTGTCCATTGTGTTGTCTGTGTTTCTTCTTTTGTCCATTGTGTTGTTTGTGTTTTTTCTTTTGTCCATTGTGTTGTCTATGTTTCTTCTTTTGTCCATTGTATTGTCTGTGTTTCTTCTTTTGTCCATTGTGTTGTCTGTGTTTCTTCTTCTGTCCATTGTGTTGTCTGTGTTTCTTCTTTTGTGCATTGTGTTGTATGTGTTTCTTCTTTTGTCCATTGTGTTGTCTGTGTTTCCTCTTTTGTGCATTGTGTTGTCTGTGTTTCTTCTTTTGTGCATTGTGTTGTCTGTGTTTCTTCTTTTGTCCATTGTGTTGTCTGTGTTTCTTTTTTTGTGCATTGTGTTGTCTGTGTTTCTTCTTTTGTCCATTGTGTTGTCTGTGTTTCCTCTTTTGTCCATTGTGTTGTCTGTTTCTTCTTTTGTCCATTGTGTTGTCTGTGTTTCTTCTTTTGTGCATTGTGTTGTCTGTGTTTCTTCTTTTGTGCATTGTGTTGTCTGTTTCTTCTTTTGACCATTGTGTTGTCTGTGTTTCTTCTTTTGTCCATTGTGTTGTCTGTTTCTTCTTTTGACCATTGTGTTTTCTGTGTTTCTTCTTTTGTCCATTGTGTTGTCTGTGTTTCTTCTTTTGTCCATTGTGTTGTCTTTGTTTCTTCTTTTGACCATTGTGTTGTCTTTGTTTCTTCTTTTGTCCATTGTGTTGTCTGTGTTTCTTCTTTTGTCCATTGTGTTGTCTGTGTTTCTTCTTTTGTCCATTGTGTTGTCTGTTTCTTCTTTTGACCATTGTGTTTTCTGTGTTTCTTCTTTTGTCCATTGTGTTGTCTTTGTTTCTTTTGCCCATTGTGTTGTCTGTGTTTCTTTTGTCCATTGTGTTGTCTGTGTTTCTTCTTTTGACCATTGTGTTGTCTTTGTTTCTTCTTTTGTCCATTGTGTTGTCTGTGTTTCTTCTTTTGTCCATTGTGTTGTCTGTGTTTCTTCTTTTGTCCATTGTGTTGTCTGTGTTTTTTCTTTTGTCCATTGTGTTGTCTATGTTTCTTCTTTTGTCCATTGTATTGTCTGTGTTTCTTCTTTTGTCCATTGTGTTGTCTGTGTTTCTTCTTCTGTCCATTGTGTTGTCTGTGTTTCTTCTTTTGTGCATTGTGTTGTCTGTGTTTCTTCTTTTGTCCATTGTGTTGTCTGTGTTTCTTTTTTTGTGCATTGTGTTGTCTGTGTTTCTTCTTTTGTCCATTGTGTTGTCTGTGTTTCCTCTTTTGTGCATTGTGTTGTCTGTGTTTCTTTTTTTGTGCATTGTGTTGTCTGTGTTTCTTCTTTTGTCCATTGTGTTGTCTGTGTTTCCTCTTTTGTGCATTGTGTTGTCTGTGTTTCTTCTTTTGTCCATTGTGTTGTCTGTGTTTCTTCTTTTGTGCATTGTGTTGTCTGTGTTTTTTCTTTTGTCCATTGTGTTGTCTGTGTTTCTTTAGTCCATTGTATTGTCTGTGTTTCTTCTTTTGTCCATTGTATTGTCTGTGTTTCTTCTTTTGTCCATTGTGTTGTCTGTGTTTCTTCTTTTGTCCATTGTGTTGTCTGTGTTTCTTCTTTTGACCATTGTATTGTCTATGTTTCTTCTTTTGACCATTGTATTGTCTGTGTTTCTTCTTTTGTCCATTGTATTGTCTGTGTTTCTTCTTTTGTCCATTGTGTTGTCTTTGTTTCTTCTTTTGACCATTGTATTGTCTGTGTTTCTTCTTTTGTCCATTGTGTTGTCTGTGTTTCTTCTTTTGTCCATTGTGTTGTCTGTGTTTCTTCTTTTGTCCACTGTGTTGTCTGTGTTTCTTCTTTTGTCCATTGTGTTGTCTGTGTTTCTTCTTTTCTCCATTGTATTGTCTGTGTTTCTTCTTTTGACCATTGTGTTGTCTATGTTTCTTCTTTTGACCATTGTATTGTCTGTGTTTCTTCTTTTGTGCATTGTATTGTCTGTGTTTCTTCTTTTGTCCATTGTGTTGTTTGTGTTTCTTCTTTTGTCCATTGTGTTGTCTGTGTTTCTTCTTTTCTCCATTGTGTTGTCTGTGTTTCTTCCTTTGTCCATTGTGTTGTCTGTGTTTCTTCTTTTGACCATTGTGTTGTCTGTGTTTCTTCTTTTGTCCATTGTGTTGTGTGTTTCTTCTTTTGTCCATTGTGTTGGCTGTGTTTCTTGTGTCCATTGTGTTGTCTGTGTTTCTTCTTTTGTCCATTGTGTTGTCTGTGTTTCTTTTGTCCATTGTGTTGTCTGGATTTCTTCTTTTGTCCGTTGTGTTGGCTGTGTTTCTTCTTTTGTCCATTGTGTTGTCTGTTTCTTCTTTTGTCCATTGTGTTGTCTGTGTTTCTTCTTTTGACCATTGTGTTGTCTGTGTTTCTTCTTTTGTCCATTGTGTTGTCTGTGTTTCTTCTTTTGACCATTGTGTTGTCTGTGTTTCTTCTTTTGTCCATTGTGTTGTCTGTGTTTCTTCCTTTGTCCATTGTGTTGTCTGTGTTTCTTCTTTTGTGCATTGTGTTGTCTGTATTTCTTCTTTTGTCCATTGTGTTGTCTGTGTTTCTTCTGTTGTCCATTGTGTTGTCTGTGTTTCTTTTGTCCATTGTGTTGTCTGTGTTTCTTCTTTTGTCCATTGTGTTGTCTGTGTTTCTTTTTTTGTGCATTGTGTTGTCTGTGTTTCTTCTTTTGTCCATTGTGTTGTCTGTGTTTCCTCTTTTGTGCATTGTGTTGTCTGTGTTTCTTCTTTTGTGCATTGTGTTGTCTGTGTTTCTTCTTTTGTCCATTGTGTTGTCTGTGTTTCCTCTTTTGTGCATTGTGTTGTCTGTGTTTCTTCTTTTGTCCATTGTCTTGTCTGTGTTTCTTCTTTTGTGCATTGTGTTGTCTGTGTTTTTTCTTTTGTTCATTGTGTTGTCTGTGTTTCTTTTGTCCATTGTATTGTCTGTGTTTCTTCTTTTGTCCATTGTGTTGTCTGTGTTTTTTCTTTTGTCCATTGTGTTGTCTGTGTTTCTTCTTTTGTGCATTGTGTTGTCTGTCTTTCTTCTTTTGTCCATTGTATTGTCTGTGTTTCTTCTTTTGTCCATTGTGTTGTCTGTGTTTCTTTTGTCCATTGTGTTGTCTGGGTTTCTTCTTTTGTCCATTGTGTTGTCTGTGTTTCTTCTTTTGTCCATTGTGTTGTCTGTTTCTTCTTTTGTCCATTGTGTTGTCTGTGTTTCTTCTTTTGACCATTGTGTTGTCTGTGTTTCTTCTTTTGTCCATTGTGTTGTCTGTGTTTCTTCTTTTGACCATTGTGTTGTCTGTGTTTCTTCTTTTGTCCATTGTGTTGTCTGTGTTTCTTCCTTTGTCCATTGTGTTGTCTGTGTTTCTTCTTTTGTGCATTGTGTTGTCTGTATTTCTTCTTTTGTCCATTGTGTTGTCTGTGTTTCTTCTGTTGTCCATTGTGTTGTCTGTGTTTCTTTTGTCCATTGTGTTGTCTGTGTTTCTTCTTTTGTCCATTGTGTTGTCTGTGTTTCTTTTGTCCATTGTGTTGTCTGTGTTTCTTCTTTTGTCCATTGTGTTGTCTGTGTTTCTTCTTTTGTCCATTGTGTTGTGTGTTTCTTCTTTTGTCCATTGTGTTGTCTGTGCTTCTTCCTTTGACCATTGTGTTGTCTGTGTTTCTTCTTTTGTCCATTGTGTTGTCTGTGTTTCTTCTTTTGTCCATTGTGTTGTCTGTGTTTCTTTTTTTGTGCATTGTGTTGTCTGTGTTTCTTCTTTTGTCCATTGTGTTGTCTGTGTTTCCTCTTTTGTGCATTGTGTTGTCTGTGTTTCTTCTTTTGTGCATTGTGTTGTCTGTGTTTCTTCTTTTGTCCATTGTGTTGTCTGTGTTTCCTCTTTTGTGCATTGTGTTGTCTGTGTTTCTTCTTTTGTCCATTGTCTTGTCTGTGTTTCTTCTTTTGTGCATTGTGTTGTCTGTGTTTTTTCTTTTGTTCATTGTGTTGTCTGTGTTTCTTTTGTCCATTGTATTGTCTGTGTTTCTTCTTTTGTCCATTGTGTTGTCTGTGTTTTTTCTTTTGTCCATTGTGTTGTCTGTGTTTCTTCTTTTGTGCATTGTGTTGTCTGTCTTTCTTCTTTTGTCCATTGTATTGTCTGTGTTTCTTCTTTTGTCCATTGTGTTGTCTGTGTTTCTTTTGTCCATTGTGTTGTCTGGGTTTCTTCTTTTGTCCATTGTGTTGTCTGTGTTTCTTCTTTTGTCCATTGTGTTGTCTGTTTCTTCTTTTGTCCATTGTGTTGTCTGTGTTTCTTCTTTTGACCATTGTGTTGTCTGTGTTTCTTCTTTTGTCCATTGTGTTGTCTGTGTTTCTTCTTTTGACCATTGTGTTGTCTGTGTTTCTTCTTTTGTCCATTGTGTTGTCTGTGTTTCTTCCTTTGTCCATTGTGTTGTCTGTGTTTCTTCTTTTGTGCATTGTGTTGTCTGTATTTCTTCTTTTGTCCATTGTGTTGTCTGTGTTTCTTCTGTTGTCCATTGTGTTGTCTGTGTTTCTTTTGTCCATTGTGTTGTCTGTGTTTCTTCTTTTGTCCATTGTGTTGTCTGTGTTTCTTTTGTCCATTGTGTTGTCTGTGTTTCTTCTTTTGTCCATTGTGTTGTCTGTGTTTCTTCTTTTGTCCATTGTGTTGTGTGTTTCTTCTTTTGTCCATTGTGTTGTCTGTGCTTCTTCCTTTGACCATTGTGTTGTCTGTGTTTCTTCTTTTGTCCATTGTGTTGTTTGTGTTTCTTTTGTCCATTGTGTTGTCTGTGTTTCTTCTTTTGTCCATTGTGTTGTCTGTGTTTCTTTTGTCCATTGTGTTGTCTGTGTTTCTTCTTTTGTCCATTGTGTTGTCTGTGTTTCTTTTGTCCATTGTGTTGTCTGTGTTTCTTCTTTTGTCCATTGTATTGTCTGTGTTTCTTCTTTTGTCCATTGTATTGTCTGTGTTTCTTCTTTTGTCCATTGTGTTGTCTGTGTTTCTTCTTCTGTCCATTGTGTTCTCTGTGTTTCTTCTTTTGTGCATTGTGTTGTCTGTGTTTCTTCTTTTGTCCGTTGTGTTGTCTGTGTTTCCTCTTTTGTGCATTGTGTTGTCTGTGTTTCTTCTTTTGTCCATTGTGTTGTCTGTGTTTCTTCTTTTGTGCATTGTGTTGTCTGTGTTTTTTCTTTTGTCCATTGTGTTGTCTGTGTTTCTTTAGTCCATTGTATTGTCTGTGTTTCTTCTTTTGTCCATTGTATTGTCTGTGTTTCTTCTTTTGTCCATTGTGTTGTCTGTGTTTCTTCTTTTGTCCATTGTGTTGTCTGTGTTTCTTCTTTTGACCATTGTATTGTCTATGTTTCTTCTTTTGACCATTGTATTGTCTGTGTTTCTTCTTTTGTCCATTGTATTGTCTGTGTTTCTTCTTTTGTCCATTGTGTTGTCTTTGTTTCTTCTTTTGACCATTGTATTGTCTGTGTTTCTTCTTTTGTCCATTGTGTTGTCTGTGTTTCTTCTTTTGTCCATTGTGTTGTCTGTGTTTCTTCTTTTGTCCACTGCGTTGTCTGTGTTTCTTCTTTTGTCCATTGTGTTGTCTGTGTTTCCTCTTTTGTGCATTGTGTTGTCTGTGTTTCTTCTTTTGTGCATTGTGTTGTCTGTGTTTCTTCTTTTGTCCATTGTGTTGTCTGTGTTTCCTCTTTTGTGCATTGTGTTGTCTGTGTTTCTTCTTTTGTCCATTGTGTTGTCTGTGTTTCTTCTTTTGTGCATTGTGTTGTCTGTGTTTTTTCTTTTGTCCATTGTGTTGTCTGTGTTTCTTTAGTCCATTGTATTGTCTGTGTTTCTTCTTTTGTCCATTGTATTGTCTGTGTTTCTTCTTTTGTCCATTGTGTTGTCTGTGTTTCTTCTTTTGTCCATTGTGTTGTCTGTGTTTCTTCTTTTGACCATTGTATTGTCTATGTTTCTTCTTTTGACCATTGTATTGTCTGTGTTTCTTCTTTTGTCCATTGTATTGTCTGTGTTTCTTCTTTTGTCCATTGTGTTGTCTTTGTTTCTTCTTTTGACCATTGTATTGTCTGTGTTTCTTCTTTTGTCCATTGTGTTGTCTGTGTTTCTTCTTTTGTCCATTGTGTTGTCTGTGTTTCTTCTTTTGTCCACTGTGTTGTCTGTGTTTCTTCTTTTGTCCATTGTGTTGTCTGTGTTTCTTCTTTTCTCCATTGTATTGTTTGTGTTTCTTCTTTTGACCATTGTGTTGTCTATGTTTCTTCTTTTGACCATTGTATTGTCTGTGTTTCTTCTTTTGTCCATTGTATTGTCTGTGTTTCTTCTTTTGTCCATTGTGTTGTTTGTGTTTCTTCTTTTGTCCATTGTGTTGTCTGTGTTTCTTCTTTTCTCCATTGTGTTGTCTGTGTTTCTTCTTTTGTCCATTGTGTTGTCTGTGTTTCTTCTTTTGACCATTGTGTTGTCTGTGTTTCTTCTTTTGTCCATTGTGTTGTGTGTTTCTTCTTTTGTCCATTGTGTTGGCTGTGTTTCTTGTGTCCATTGTGTTGTCTGTGTTTCTTCTTTTGTCCATTGTGTTGTCTGTGTTTCTTTTGTCCATTGTGTTGTCTGGATTTCTTCTTTTGTCCGTTGTGTTGGCTGTGTTTCTTCTTTTGTCCATTGTGTTGTCTGTTTCTTCTTTTGTCCATTGTGTTGTCTGTGTTTCTTCTTTTGACCATTGTGTTGTCTGTGTTTCTTCTTTTGTCCATTGTGTTGTCTGTGTTTCTTCTTTTGACCATTGTGTTGTCTGTGTTTCTTCTTTTGTCCATTGTGTTGTCTGTGTTTCTTCCTTCGTCCATTGTGTTGTCTGTGTTTCTTCTTTTGTGCATTGTGTTGTCTGTATTTCTTCTTTTGTCCATTGTGTTGTCTGTGTTTCTTCTGTTGTCCATTGTGTTGTCTGTGTTTCTTTTGTCCATTGTGTTGTCTGTGTTTCTTCTTTTGTCCATTGTGTTGTCTGTGTTTCTTTTTTTGTGCATTGTGTTGTCTGTGTTTCTTCTTTTGTCCATTGTGTTGTCTGTGTTTCTTCTTTTGTGCATTGTGTTGTCTGTGTTTCTTCTTTTGTGCATTGTGTTGTCTGTGTTTCTTCTTTTGTCCATTGTGTTGTCTGTGTTTCCTCTTTTGTGCATTGTGTTGTCTGTGTTTCTTCTTTTGTCCATTGTGTTGTCTGTGTTTCTTCTTTTGTGCATTGTGTTGTCTGTGTTTTTTCTTTTGTTCATTGTGTTGTCTGTGTTTCTTTTGTCCATTGTATTGTCTGTGTTTCTTCTTTTGTCCATTGTGTTGTCTGTGTTTTTTCTTTTGTCCATTGTGTTGTCTGTGTTTCTTCTTTTGTGCATTGTGTTGTCTGTGTTTCTTCTTTTGTGCATTGTGTTGTCTGTGTTTCTTCTTTTGTGCATTGTGTTGTCTGTCTTTCTTCTTTTGTCCATTGTATTGTCTGTGTTTCTTCTTTTGTCCATTGTGTTGTCTGTGTTTCTTTTGTCCATTGTGTTGTCTGGGTTTCTTCTTTTGTCCATTGTGTTGTCTGTGTTTCTTCTTTTGTCCATTGTGTTGTCTGTTCTTCTTTTGTCCATTGTGTTGTCTGTGTTTCTTCTTTTGACCATTGTGTTGTCTGTGTTTCTTCTTTTGTCCATTGTGTTGTTTGTGTTTCTTCTTTTGACCATTGTGTTGTCTGTGTTTCTTCTTTTGTCCATTGTGTTGTCTGTGTTTCTTCCTTTGTCCATTGTGTTGTCTGTGTTTCTTCTTTTGTGCATTGTGTTGTCTGTATTTCTTCTTTTGTCCATTGTGTTGTCTGTGTTTCTTCTGTTGTCCATTGTGTTGTCTGTGTTTCTTTTGTCCATTGTGTTGTCTGTGTTTCTTCTTTTGTCCATTGTGTTGTCTGTGTTTCTTTTGTCCATTGTGTTGTCTGTGTTTCTTCTTTTGTCCATTGTGTTGTCTGTGTTTCTTCTTTTGTCCATTGTGTTGTGTGTTTCTTCTTTTGTCCATTGTGTTGTCTGTGTTTCTTCCTTTGACCATTGTGTTGTCTGTGTTTCTTCTTTTGTCCATTGTGTTGTTTGTGTTTCTTTTGTCCATTGTGTTGTCTGTGTTTCTTCTTTTGTCCATTGTGTTGTCTGTGTTTCTTCTTTTGTCCATTGTGTTGTCTGTGTTTCTTTTTTTGTGCATTGTGTTGTCTGTGTTTCTTCTTTTGTCCATTGTGTTGTCTGTGTTTCCTCTTTTGTGCATTGTGTTGTCTGTGTTTCTTCTTTTGTGCATTGTGTTGTCTGTGTTTCTTCTTTTGTCCATTGTGTTGTCTGTGTTTCCTCTTTTGTGCATTGTGTTGTCTGTGTTTCTTCTTTTGTCCATTGTGTTGTCTGTGTTTCTTCTTTTGTGCATTGTGTTGTCTGTGTTTTTTCTTTTGTTCATTGTGTTGTCTGTGTTTCTTTTGTCCATTGTATTGTCTGTGTTTCTTCTTTTGTCCATTGTGTTGTCTGTGTTTTTTCTTTTGTCCATTGTGTTGTCTGTGTTTCTTCTTTTGTGCATTGTGTTGTCTGTGTTTCTTCTTTTGTGCATTGTGTTGTCTGTGTTTCTTCTTTTGTGCATTGTGTTGTCTGTCTTTCTTCTTTTGTCCATTGTATTGTCTGTGTTTCTTCTTTTGTCCATTGTGTTGTCTGTGTTTCTTTTGTCCATTGTGTTGTCTGGGTTTCTTCTTTTGTCCATTGTGTTGTCTGTGTTTCTTCTTTTGTCCATTGTGTTGTCTGTTTCTTCTTTTGTCCATTGTGTTGTCTGTGTTTCTTCTTTTGACCATTGTGTTGTCTGTGTTTCTTCTTTTGTCCATTGTGTTGTCTGTGTTTCTTCTTTTGACCATTGTGTTGTCTGTGTTTCTTCTTTTGTCCATTGTGTTGTCTGTGTTTCTTCCTTTGTCCATTGTGTTGTCTGTGTTTCTTCTTTTGTCCATTGTGTTGTCTGTATTTCTTCTTTTGTCCATTGTGTTGTCTGTGTTTCTTCTGTTGTCCATTGTGTTGTCTGTGTTTCTTTTGTCCATTGTGTTGTCTGTGTTTCTTCTTTTGTCCATTGTGTTGTCTGTGTTTCTTTTGTCCATTGTGTTGTCTGTGTTTCTTCTTTTGTCCATTGTGTTGTCTGTGTTTCTTCTTTTGTCCATTGTGTTGTGTGTTTCTTCTTTTGTCCATTGTGTTGTCTGTGTTTCTTCCTTTGACCATTGTGTTGTCTGTGTTTCTTCTTTTGTCCATTGTGTTGTTTGTGTTTCTTTTGTCCATTGTGTTGTCTGTGTTTCTTCTTTTGTCCATTGTGTTGTCTGTGTTTCTTTTGTCCATTGTGTTGTCTGTGTTTCTTCTTTTGTCCATTGTGTTGTCTGTGTTTCTTTTGTCCATTGTGTTGTCTGTGTTTCTTCTTTTGTCCATTGTATTGTCTGTGTTTCTTCTTTTGTCCATTGTGTTGTCTGTGTTTCTTCTTTTGTCCATTGTGTTGTCTGTGTTTCTTCTTTTAACCATTGTATTGTCTATGTTTCTTCTTTTGACCATTGTATTGTCTGTGTTTCTTCTTTTGTCCATTGTGTTGTCTGTGTTTCTTCTTTTGTCCATTGTGTTGTCTTTGTTTCTTCTTTTGACCATTGTATTGTCTGTGTTTCTTCTTTTGTCCATTGTGTTGTTTGTGTTTCTTATTTTGTCCATTGTGTTGTCTGTGTTTCTTCTTTTCTCCATTGTGTTGTCTGTGTTTCTTCTTTTGTCCATTGTGTTGTCTGTGTTTCTTCTTTTCTCCATTGTATTGTCTGTGTTTCTTCTTTTGACCATTGTGTTGTCTATGTTTCTTCTTTTGACCATTGTATTGTCTGTGTTTCTTCTTTTGTCCATTGTATTGTCTGTGTTTCTTCTTTTCTCCACTGTGTTGTCTGTGTTTCTTCTTTTCTCCATTGTGTTGTCTGTGTTTCTTCTTTTGTCCATTGTGTTGTCTGTGTTTCTTCTTTTCTCCATTGTATTGTCTGTGTTTCTTCATTTGACAATTGTGTTGTCTATGTTTCTTCTTTTGACCATTGTATTGTCTGTGTTTCTTCTTTTGTCCATTGTATTGTCTGTGTTTCTTCTTTTGTCCATTGTGTTGTTTGTGTTTCTTCTTTTGTCCATTGTGTTGTCTGTGTTTTTTCTTTTCTCCATTGTGTTGTCTGTGTTTCTTCTTTTGTCCATTGTGTTGTCTGTGTTTCTTCTTTTGACCATTGTGTTGTCTGTGTTTCTTCTTTTGTCCATTGTGTTGTGTGTTTCTTCTTTTGTCCATTGTGTTGTCTGTGTTTCTTCTTTTGACCATTGTGTTGTCTGTGTTTCTTCTTTTGTCAATTGTGTTGTCTGTGTTTCTTTTGTCCATTGTGTTGTCTGTGTTTCTTCTTTTGTCCATTGTGTTGTCTGTGTTTCTTCTTTTGTCCATTGTGTTGTCTGTGTTTCTTTTGTCCATTGTGTTGTCTGGGTTTCTTCTTTTGTCCATTGTGTTGTCTGTGTTTCTTCTTTTGTCCATTGTGTTGTCTGTTTCTTCTTTTGTCCATTGTGTTGTCTGTGTTTCTTCTTTTGACCATTGTGTTGTCTGTGTTTCTTCTTTTGTCCATTGTGTTGTCTGTGTTTCTTCTTTTGACCATTGTGTTGTCTGTGTTTCTTCTTTTGTCCATTGTGTTGTCTGTGTTTCTTCCTTTGTCCATTGTGTTGTCTGTGTTTCTTCTTTTGTGCATTGTGTTGTCTGTGTTTCTTCTTTTGTCCATTGTGTTGTCTGTGTTTCTTCTGTTGTCCATTGTGTTGTCTGTGGTTCTTTTGTCCATTGTGTTGTCTGTGTTTCTTCTTTTGTCCATTGTGTTGTCTGTGTTTCCTCTTTTGTGCATTGTGTTGTCTGTGTTTCTTCTTTTGTGCATTGTGTTGTCTGTGTTTCTTCTTTTGTCCATTGTGTTGTCTGTGTTTCCTCTTTTGTGCATTGTGTTGTCTGTGTTTCTTCTTTTGTCCATTGTGTTGTCTGTGTTTCTTCTTTTGTGCATTGTGTTGTCTGTGTTTTTTCTTTTGTCCATTGTGTTGTCTGTGTTTCTTTAGTCCATTGTATTGTCTGTGTTTCTTCTTTTGTCCATTGTATTGTCTGTGTTTCTTCTTTTGTCCATTGTGTTGTCTGTGTTTCTTCTTTTGTCCATTGTGTTGTCTGTGTTTCTTCTTTTGACCATTGTATTGTCTATGTTTCTTCTTTTGACCATTGTATTGTCTGTGTTTCTTCTTTTGTCCATTGTATTGTCTGTGTTTCTTCTTTTGTCCATTGTGTTGTCTTTGTTTCTTCTTTTGACCATTGTATTGTCTGTGTTTCTTCTTTTGTCCATTGTGTTGTCTGTGTTTCTTCTTTTGTCCATTGTGTTGTCTGTGTTTCTTCTTTTGTCCACTGTGTTGTCTGTGTTTCTTCTTTTGTCCATTGTGTTGTCTGTGTTTCTTCTTTTCTCCATTGTATTGTTTGTGTTTCTTCTTTTGACCATTGTGTTGTCTATGTTTCTTCTTTTGACCATTGTATTGTCTGTGTTTCTTCTTTTGTCCATTGTATTGTCTGTGTTTCTTCTTTTGTCCATTGTGTTGTTTGTGTTTCTTCTTTTGTCCATTGTGTTGTCTGTGTTTCTTCTTTTCTCCATTGTGTTGTCTGTGTTTCTTCTTTTGTCCATTGTGTTGTCTGTGTTTCTTCTTTTGACCATTGTGTTGTCTGTGTTTCTTCTTTTGTCCATTGTGTTGTGTGTTTCTTCTTTTGTCCATTGTGTTGGCTGTGTTTCTTGTGTCCATTGTGTTGTCTGTGTTTCTTCTTTTGTCCATTGTGTTGTCTGTGTTTCTTTTGTCCATTGTGTTGTCTGGATTTCTTCTTTTGTCCGTTGTGTTGGCTGTGTTTCTTCTTTTGTCCATTGTGTTGTCTGTTTCTTCTTTTGTCCATTGTGTTGTCTGTGTTTCTTCTTTTGACCATTGTGTTGTCTGTGTTTCTTCTTTTGTCCATTGTGTTGTCTGTGTTTCTTCTTTTGACCATTGTGTTGTCTGTGTTTCTTCTTTTGTCCATTGTGTTGTCTGTGTTTCTTCCTTCGTCCATTGTGTTGTCTGTGTTTCTTCTTTTGTGCATTGTGTTGTCTGTATTTCCTCTTTTGTCCATTGTGTTGTCTGTGTTTCTTCTGTTGTCCATTGTGTTGTCTGTGTTTCTTTTGTCCATTGTGTTGTCTGTGTTTCTTCTTTTGTCCATTGTGTTGTCTGTGTTTCTTTTTTTGTGCATTGTGTTGTCTGTGTTTCTTCTTTTGTCCATTGTGTTGTCTGTGTTTCTTCTTTTGTGCATTGTGTTGTCTGTGTTTCTTCTTTTGTGCATTGTGTTGTCTGTGTTTCTTCTTTTGTCCATTGTGTTGTCTGTGTTTCCTCTTTTGTGCATTGTGTTGTCTGTGTTTCTTCTTTTGTCCATTGTGTTGTCTGTGTTTCTTCTTTTGTGCATTGTGTTGTCTGTGTTTTTTCTTTTGTTCATTGTGTTGTCTGTGTTTCTTTTGTCCATTGTATTGTCTGTGTTTCTTCTTTTGTCCATTGTGTTGTCTGTGTTTTTTCTTTTGTCCATTGTGTTGTCTGTGTTTCTTCTTTTGTGCATTGTGTTGTCTGTGTTTCTTCTTTTGTGCATTGTGTTGTCTGTGTTTCTTCTTTTGTGCATTGTGTTGTCTGTCTTTCTTCTTTTGTCCATTGTATTGTCTGTGTTTCTTCTTTTGTCCATTGTGTTGTCTGTGTTTCTTTTGTCCATTGTGTTGTCTGGGTTTCTTCTTTTGTCCATTGTGTTGTCTGTGTTTCTTCTTTTGTCCATTGTGTTGTCTGTTTCTTCTTTTGTCCATTGTGTTGTCTGTGTTTCTTCTTTTGACCATTGTGTTGTCTGTGTTTCTTCTTTTGTCCATTGTGTTGTCTGTGTTTCTTCTTTTGACCATTGTGTTGTCTGTGTTTCTTCTTTTGTCCATTGTGTTGTCTGTGTTTCTTCCTTTGTCCATTGTGTTGTCTGTGTTTCTTCTTTTGTACATTGTGTTGTCTGTATTTCTTCTTTTGTCCATTGTGTTGTCTGTGTTTCTTCTGTTGTCCATTGTGTTGTCTGTGTTTCTTTTGTCCATTGTGTTGTCTGTGTTTCTTCTTTTGTCCATTGTGTTGTCTGTGTTTCTTTTGTCCATTGTGTTGTCTGTGTTTCTTCTTTTGTCCATTGTGTTGTCTGTGTTTCTTCTTTTGTCCATTGTGTTGTGTGTTTCTTCTTTTGTCCATTGTGTTGTCTGTGTTTCTTCCTTTGACCATTGTGTTGTCTGTGTTTCTTCTTTTGTCCATTGTGTTGTTTGTGTTTCTTTTGTCCATTGTGTTGTCTGTGTTTCTTCTTTTGTCCATTGTGTTGTCTGTGTTTCTTCTTTTGTCCATTGTGTTGTCTGTGTTTCTTTTTTTGTGCATTGTGTTGTCTGTGTTTCTTCTTTTGTCCATTGTGTTGTCTGTGTTTCCTCTTTTGTGCATTGTGTTGTCTGTGTTTCTTCTTTTGTGCATTGTGTTGTCTGTGTTTCTTCTTTTGTCCATTGTGTTGTCTGTGTTTCTTCTTTTGTGCATTGTGTTGTCTGTGTTTTTTCTTTTGTTCATTGTGTTGTCTGTGTTTCTTTTGTCCATTGTATTGTCTGTGTTTCTTCTTTTGTCCATTGTGTTGTCTGTGTTTTTTCTTTTGTCCATTGTGTTGTCTGTGTTTCTTCTTTTGTGCATTGTGTTGTCTGTGTTTCTTCTTTTGTGCATTGTGTTGTCTGTGTTTCTTCTTTTGTGCATTGTGTTGTCTGTCTTTCTTCTTTTGTCCATTGTATTGTCTGTGTTTCTTCTTTTGTCCATTGTGTTGTCTGTGTTTCTTTTGTCCATTGTGTTGTCTGGGTTTCTTCTTTTGTCCATTGTGTTGTCTGTGTTTCTTCTTTTGTCCATTGTGTTGTCTGTTTCTTCTTTTGTCCATTGTGTTGTCTGTGTTTCTTCTTTTGACCATTGTGTTGTCTGTGTTTCTTCTTTTGTCCATTGTGTTGTCTGTGTTTCTTCTTTTGACCATTGTGTTGTCTGTGTTTCTTCTTTTGTCCATTGTGTTGTCTGTGTTTCTTCCTTTGTCCATTATGTTGTCTGTGTTTCTTCTTTTGTCCATTGTGTTGTCTGTATTTCTTCTTTTGTCCATTGTGTTGTCTGTGTTTCTTCTGTTGTCCATTGTGTTGTCTGTGTTTCTTTTGTCCATTGTGTTGTCTGTGTTTCTTCTTTTGTCCATTGTGTTGTCTGTGTTTCTTTTGTCCATTGTGTTGTCTGTGTTTCTTCTTTTGTCCATTGTGTTGTCTGTGTTTCTTCTTTTGTCCATTGTGTTGTGTGTTTCTTCTTTTGTCCATTGTGTTGTCTGTGTTTCTTCCTTTGACCATTGTGTTGTCTGTGTTTCTTCTTTTGTCCATTGTGTTGTTTGTGTTTCTTTTGTCCATTGTGTTGTCTGTGTTTCTTCTTTTGTCCATTGTGTTGTCTGTGTTTCTTTTGTCCATTGTGTTGTCTGTGTTTCTTCTTTTGTCCATTGTGTTGTCTGTGTTTCTTTTGTCCATTGTGTTGTCTGTGTTTCTTCTTTTGTCCATTGTATTGTCTGTGTTTCTTCTTTTGTCCATTGTGTTGTCTGTGTTTCTTCTTTTGTCCATTGTGTTGTCTGTGTTTCTTCTTTTAACCATTGTATTGTCTATGTTTCTTCTTTTGACCATTGTATTGTCTGTGTTTCTTCTTTTGTCCATTGTGTTGTCTGTGTTTCTTCTTTTGTCCATTGTGTTGTCTTTGTTTCTTCTTTTGACCATTGTATTGTCTGTGTTTCTTCTTTTGTCCATTGTGTTGTTTGTGTTTCTTATTTTGTCCATTGTGTTGTCTGTGTTTCTTCTTTTCTCCATTGTGTTGTCTGTGTTTCTTCTTTTGTCCATTGTGTTGTCTGTGTTTCTTCTTTTCTCCATTGTATTGTCTGTGTTTCTTCTTTTGACCATTGTGTTGTCTATGTTTCTTCTTTTGACCATTGTATTGTCTGTGTTTCTTCTTTTGTCCATTGTATTGTCTGTGTTTCTTCTTTTCTCCACTGTGTTGTCTGTGTTTCTTCTTTTCTCCATTGTGTTGTCTGTGTTTCTTCTTTTGTCCATTGTGTTGTCTGTGTTTCTTCTTTTCTCCATTGTATTGTCTGTGTTTCTTCATTTGACAATTGTGTTGTCTATGTTTCTTCTTTTGACCATTGTATTGTCTGTGTTTCTTCTTTTGTCCATTGTATTGTCTGTGTTTCTTCTTTTGTCCATTGTGTTGTTTGTGTTTCTTCTTTTGTCCATTGTGTTGTCTGTGTTTTTTCTTTTCTCCATTGTGTTGTCTGTGTTTCTTCTTTTGTCCATTGTGTTGTCTGTGTTTCTTCTTTTGACCATTGTGTTGTCTGTGTTTCTTCTTTTGTCCATTGTGTTGTGTGTTTCTTCTTTTGTCCATTGTGTTGTCTGTGTTTCTTCTTTTGACCATTGTGTTGTCTGTGTTTCTTCTTTTGTCAATTGTGTTGTCTGTGTTTCTTTTGTCCATTGTGTTGTCTGTGTTTCTTCTTTTGTCCATTGTGTTGGCTGTGTTTCTTGTGTCCATTGTGTTGTCTGTGTTTCTTCTTTTGTCCATTGTGTTGTCTGTGTTTCTTTTGTCCATTGTGTTGTCTGGGTTTCTTCTTTTGTCCATTGTGTTGTCTGTGTTTCTTCTTTTGTCCATTGTGTTGTCTGTTTCTTCTTTTGTCCATTGTGTTGTCTGTGTTTCTTCTTTTGACCATTGTGTTGTCTGTGTTTCTTCTTTTGTCCATTGTGTTGTCTGTGTTTCTTCTTTTGACCATTGTGTTGTCTGTGTTTCTTCTTTTGTCCATTGAGTTGTCTGTGTTTCTTCCTTTGTCCATTGTGTTGTCTGTGTTTCTTCTTTTGTGCATTGTGTTGTCTGTGTTTCTTCTTTTGTCCATTGTGTTGTCTGTGTTTCTTCTGTTGTCCATTGTGTTGTCTGTGGTTCTTTTGTCCATTGTGTTGTCTGTGTTTCTTCTTTTGTCCATTGTGTTGTCTGTGTTTCTTTTTTTGTGCATTGTGTTGTCTGTGTTTCTTCTTTTGTCCATTGTGTTGTCTGTGTTTCTTCTGTTGTCCATTGTGTTGTCTGTGTTTCTTTTGTCCATTGTGTTGTCTGTGTTTCTTCTTTTGTCCATTGTGTTGTCTGTATTTCTTTTGTCCATTGTGTTGTCTGTGTTTCTTCTTTTGTCCATTGTGTTGTCTGTGTTTCTTCTTTTGTCCATTGTGTTGTGTGTTTCTTCTTTTGTCCATTGTGTTGTCTGTGTTTCTTCCTTTGACCATTGTGTTGTCTGTGTTTCTTCTTTTGTCCATTGTGTTGTTTGTGTTTCTTTTGTCCATTGTGTTGTCTGTGTTTCTTCTTTTGTCCATTGTGTTGTCTGTGTTTCTTCTTTTGTCCATTGTGTTGTCTGTGTTTCTTTTTTTGTGCATTGTGTTGTCTGTGTTTCTTCTTTTGTCCATTGTGTTGTCTGTGTTTCCTCTTTTGTGCATTGTGTTGTCTGTGTTTCTTCTTTTGTGCATTGTGTTGTCTGTGTTTCTTCTTTTGTCCATTGTGTTGTCTGTGTTTCCTCTTTTGTGCATTGTGTTGTCTGTGTTTCTTCTTTTGTCCATTGTGTTGTCTGTGTTTCTTCTTTTGTGCATTGTGTTGTCTGTGTTTTTTCTTTTGTTCATTGTGTTGTCTGTGTTTCTTTTGTCCATTGTATTGTCTGTGTTTCTTCTTTGTCCATTGTGTTGTCTGTGTTTTTTCTTTTGTCCATTGTGTTGTCTGTGTTACTTCTTTTGTGCATTGTGTTGTCTGTGTTTCTTCTTTTGTGCATTGTGTTGTCTGTGTTTCTTCTTTTGTGCATTGTGTTGTCTGTCTTTCTTCTTTTGTCCATTGTATTGTCTGTGTTTCTTCTTTTGTCCATTGTGTTGTCTGTGTTTCTTTTGTCCATTGTGTTGTCTGGGTTTCTTCTTTTGTCCATTGTGTTGTCTGTGTTTCTTCTTTTGTCCATTGTGTTGTCTGTTTCTTCTTTTGTCCATTGTGTTGTCTGTGTTTCTTCTTTTGACCATTGTGTTGTCTGTGTTTCTTCTTTTGTCCATTGTGTTGTCTGTGTTTCTTCTTTTGACCATTGTGTTGTCTGTGTTTCTTCTTTTGTCCATTGTGTTGTCTGTGTTTCTTCCTTTGTCCATTGTGTTGTCTGTGTTTCTTCTTTTGTGCATTGTGTTGTCTGTATTTCTTCTTTTGTCCATTGTGTTGTCTGTGTTTCTTCTTTTGTCCATTGTGTTGTCTGTGTTTCTTTTGTCCATTGTGTTGTCTGTGTTTCTTCTTTTGTCCATTGTGTTGTCTGTGTTTCTTCTTTTGTCCATTGTGTTGTGTGTTTCTTCTTTTGTCCATTGTGTTGTCTGTGTTTCTTCCTTTGACCATTGTGTTGTCTGTGTTTCTTCTTTTGTCCATTGTGTTGTTTGTGTTTCTTTTGTCCATTGTGTTGTCTGTGTTTCTTCTTTTGTCCATTGTGTTGTCTGTGTTTCTTTTGTATATTGTGTTGTCTGTGTTTCTTCTTTTGTCCATTGTGTTGTCTGTGTTTCTTCTTTTGTCCATTGTATTGTCTGTGTTTCTTCTTTTGTCCATTGTGTTGTCTGTGTTTCTTCTTTTGTCCATTGTGTTGTCTGTGTTTCTTCTTTTAACCATTGTATTGTCTATGTTTCTTCTTTTGACCATTGTATTGTCTGTGTTTCTTCTTTTGTCCATTGTGTTGTCTGTGTTTCTTCTTTTGTCCATTGTGTTGTCTTTGTTTCTTCTTTTGACCATTGTATTGTCTGTGTTTCTTCTTTTGTCCATTGTGTTGTTTGTGTTTCTTATTTTGTCCATTGTGTTGTCTGTGTTTCTTCTTTTCTCCATTGTGTTGTCTGTGTTTCTTCTTTTGTCCATTGTGTTGTCTGTGTTTCTTCTTTTCTCCATTGTATTGTCTGTGTTTCTTCTTTTGACCATTGTGTTGTCTATGTTTCTTCTTTTGACCATTGTATTGTCTGTGTTTCTTCTTTTGTCCATTGTATTGTCTGTGTTTCTTCTTTTCTCCACTGTGTTGTCTGTGTTTCTTCTTTTCTCCATTGTGTTGTCTGTGTTTCTTCTTTTGTCCATTGTGTTGTCTGTGTTTCTTCTTTTCTCCATTGTATTGTCTGTGTTTCTTCATTTGACCATTGTGTTGTCTATGTTTCTTCTTTTGACCATTGTATTGTCTGTGTTTCTTCTTTTGTCCATTGTATTGTCTGTGTTTCTTCTTTTGTCCATTGTGTTGTTTGTGTTTCTTCTTTTGTCCATTGTGTTGTCTGTGTTTTTTCTTTTCTCCATTGTGTTGTCTGTGTTTCTTCTTTTGTCCATTGTGTTGTCTGTGTTTCTTCTTTTGACCATTGTGTTGTCTGTGTTTCTTCTTTTGTCCATTGTGTTGTGTGTTTCTTCTTTTGTCCATTGTGTTGTCTGTGTTTCTTCTTTTGACCATTGTGTTGTCTGTGTTTCTTCTTTTGTCAATTGTGTTGTCTGTGTTTCTTTTGTCCATTGTGTTGTCTGTGTTTCTTCTTTTGTCCATTGTGTTGGCTGTGTTTCTTGTGTCCATTGTGTTGTCTGTGTTTCTTCTTTTGTCCATTGTGTTGTCTGTGTTTCTTTTGTCCATTGTGTTGTCTGGGTTTCTTCTTTTGTCCATTGTGTTGTCTGTGTTTCTTCTTTTGTCCATTGTGTTGTCTGTTTCTTCTTTTGTCCATTGTGTTGTCTGTGTTTCTTCTTTTGACCATTGTGTTGTCTGTGTTTCTTCTTTTGTCCATTGTGTTGTCTGTGTTTCTTCTTTTGACCATTGTGTTGTCTGTGTTTCTTCTTTTGTCCATTGTGTTGTCTGTGTTTCTTCCTTTGTCCATTGTGTTGTCTGTGTTTCTTCTTTTGTGCATTGTGTTGTCTGTATTTCTTCTTTTGTCCATTGTGTTGTCTGTGTTTCTTCTGTTGTCCATTGTGTTGTCTGTGGTTCTTTTGTCCATTGTGTTGTCTGTGTTTCTTCTTTTGTCCATTGTGTTGTCTGTGTTTCTTTTTTTGTGCATTGTGTTGTCTGTGTTTCTTCTTTTGTCCATTGTGTTGTCTGTGTTTCCTCTTTTGTGCATTGTGTTGTCTGTGTTTCTTCTTTTGTCCATTGTGTTGTCTGTGTTTCTTCTTTTGTGCATTGTGTTGTCTGTGTTTTTTCTTTTGTCCATTGTGTTGTCTGTGTTTCTTTTGTCCATTGTATTGTCTGTGTTTCTTCTTTTGTCCATTGTGTTGTCTGTGTTTCTTCTTTTGTGCATTGTGTTGTCTGTGTTTCTTCTTTTGTGCATTGTGTTGTCTGTGTTTCTTCTTTTGTGCATTGTGTTGTCTGTGTTTCTTCTTTTGTGCATTGTGTTGTCTGTGTTTCTTCTTTTGTGCATTGTGTTGTCTGTGTTTCTTCTTTTCTCCATTGTGTTGTCTGTGTTTCTTCTTTTGTCCATTGTGTTGTCTGTGTTTCTTCTTTTGACCATTGTGTTGTCTGTGTTTCTTCTTTTGTCCATTGTGTTGTGTGTTTCTTCTTTTGTCCATTGTGTTGTCTATGTTTCTTCTTTTGTCAATTGTGTTGTCTGTGTTTCTTTTGTCCATTGTGTTGTCTGTGTTTCTTCTTTTGTCCATTGTGTTGGCTGTGTTTCTTGTGTCCATTGTGTTGTCTGTGTTTCTTCTTTTGTCCATTGTGTTGTCTGTGTTTCTTTTGTCCATTGTGTTGTCTGGATTTCTTCTTTTGTCCGTTGTGTTGGCTGTGTTTCTTCTTTTGTCCATTGTGTTGTCTGTTTCTTCTTTTGTCCATTGTGTTGTCTGTGTTTCTTCTTTTGACCATTGTGTTGTCTGTGTTTCTTCTTTTGTCCATTGTGTTGTCTGTGTTTCTTCTTTTGACCATTGTGTTGTCTGTGTTTCTTCTTTTGTCCATTGTGTTGTCTGTGTTTCTTCCTTTGTCCATTGTGTTGTCTGTTTCTTCTTTTGTCCATTGTGTTGTCTGTATTTCTTCTTTTGTCCATTGTGTTGTCTGTGTTTCTTCTGTTGTCCATTGTGTTGTCTGTGTTTCTTTTGTCCATTGTGTTGTCTGTGTTTCTTCTTTTGTCCATTGTGTTGTCTGTGTTTCTTTTTTTGTGCATTGTGTTGTCTGTGTTTCTTCTTTTGTCCATTGTGTTGTCTGTGTTTCCTCTTTTGTGCATTGTGTTGTCTGTGTTTCTTCTTTTGTGCATTGTGTTGTCTGTGTTTCTTCTTTTGTCCATTGTGTTGTCTGTGTTTCCTCTTTTGTGCATTGTGTTGTCTGTGTTTCTTCTTTTGTCCATTGTGTTGTCTGTGTTTCTTCTTTTGTGCATTGTGTTGTCTGTGTTTTTTCTTTTGTTCATTGTGTTGTCTGTGTTTCTTTTGTCCATTGTATTGTCTGTGTTTCTTCTTTTGTCCATTGTGTTGTCTGTGTTTTTTCTTTTGTCCATTGTGTTGTCTGTGTTTCTTCTTTTGTGCATTGTGTTGTCTGTGTTTCTTCTTTTGTGCATTGTGTTGTCTGTGTTTCTTCTTTTGTGCATTGTGTTGTCTGTCTTTCTTCTTTTGTCCATTGTATTGTCTGTGTTTCTTCTTTTGTCCATTGTGTTGTCTGTGTTTCTTTTGTCCATTGTGTTGTCTGGGTTTCTTCTTTTGTCCATTGTGTTGTCTGTGTTTCTTCTTTTGTCCATTGTGTTGTCTGTTTCTTCTTTTGTTCATTGTGTTGTCTGTGTTTCTTCTTTTGACCATTGTGTTGTCTATGTTTCTTCTTTTGACCATTGTATTGTCTGTGTTTCTTCTTTTGTCCATTGTATTGTCTGTGTTTCTTCTTTTGTCCATTGTGTTGTTTGTGTTTCTTCTTTTGTCCATTGTGTTGTCTGTGTTTTTTCTTTTCTCCATTGTGTTGTCTGTGTTTCTTCTTTTGTCCATTGTGTTGTCTGTGTTTCTTCTTTTGACCATTGTGTTGTCTGTGTTTCTTCTTTTGTCCATTGTGTTGTGTGTTTCTTCTTTTGTCCATTGTGTTGTCTGTGTTTCTTCTTTTGACCATTGTGTTGTCTGTGTTTCTTCTTTTGTCAATTGTGTTGTCTGTGTTTCTTTTGTCCATTGTGTTGTCTGTGTTTCTTCTTTTGTCCATTGTGTTGGCTGTGTTTCTTGTGTCCATTGTGTTGTCTGTGTTTCTTCTTTTGTCCATTGTGTTGTCTGTGTTTCTTTTGTCCATTGTGTTGTCTGGGTTTCTTCTTTTGTCCATTGTGTTGTCTGTGTTTCTTCTTTTGTCCATTGTGTTGTCTGTTTCTTCTTTTGTCCATTGTGTTGTCTGTGTTTCTTCTTTTGACCATTGTGTTGTCTGTGTTTCTTCTTTTGTCCATTGTGTTGTCTGTGTTTCTTCTTTTGACCATTGTGTTGTCTGTGTTTCTTCTTTTGTCCATTGTGTTGTCTGTGTTTCTTCTTTTCTCCATTGTATTGTTTGTGTTTCTTCTTTTGACCATTGTGTTGTCTATGTTTCTTCTTTTGACCATTGTATTGTCTGTGTTTCTTCTTTTGTCCATTGTATTGTCTGTGTTTCTTCTTTTGTCCATTGTGTTGTTTGTGTTTCTTCTTTTGTCCATTGTGTTGTCTGTGTTTCTTCTTTTCTCCATTGTGTTGTCTGTGTTTCTTCTTTTGTCCATTGTGTTGTCTGTGTTTCTTCTTTTGACCATTGTGTTGTCTGTGTTTCTTCTTTTGTCCATTGTGTTGTGTGTTTCTTCTTTTGTCCATTGTGTTGGCTGTGTTTCTTGTGTCCATTGTGTTGTCTGTGTTTCTTCTTTTGTCCATTGTGTTGTCTGTGTTTCTTTTGTCCATTGTGTTGTCTGGATTTCTTCTTTTGTCCGTTGTGTTGGCTGTGTTTCTTCTTTTGTCCATTGTGTTGTCTGTTTCTTCTTTTGTCCATTGTGTTGTCTGTGTTTCTTCTTTTGACCATTGTGTTGTCTGTGTTTCTTCTTTTGTCCATTGTGTTGTCTGTGTTTCTTCTTTTGACCATTGTGTTGTCTGTGTTTCTTCTTTTGTCCATTGTGTTGTCTGTGTTTCTTCCTTCGTCCATTGTGTTGTCTGTGTTTCTTCTTTTGTGCATTGTGTTGTCTGTATTTCCTCTTTTGTCCATTGTGTTGTCTGTGTTTCTTCTGTTGTCCATTGTGTTGTCTGTGTTTCTTTTGTCCATTGTGTTGTCTGTGTTTCTTCTTTTGTCCATTGTGTTGTCTGTGTTTCTTTTTTTGTGCATTGTGTTGTCTGTGTTTCTTCTTTTGTCCATTGTGTTGTCTGTGTTTCTTCTTTTGTGCATTGTGTTGTCTGTGTTTCTTCTTTTGTGCATTGTGTTGTCTGTGTTTCTTCTTTTGTCCATTGTGTTGTCTGTGTTTCCTCTTTTGTGCATTGTGTTGTCTGTGTTTCTTCTTTTGTCCATTGTGTTGTCTGTGTTTCTTCTTTTGTGCATTGTGTTGTCTGTGTTTTTTCTTTTGTTCATTGTGTTGTCTGTGTTTCTTTTGTCCATTGTATTGTCTGTGTTTCTTCTTTTGTCCATTGTGTTGTCTGTGTTTTTTCTTTTGTCCATTGTGTTGTCTGTGTTTCTTCTTTTGTGCATTGTGTTGTCTGTGTTTCTTCTTTTGTGCATTGTGTTGTCTGTGTTTCTTCTTTTGTGCATTGTGTTGTCTGTCTTTCTTCTTTTGTCCATTGTATTGTCTGTGTTTCTTCTTTTGTCCATTGTGTTGTCTGTGTTTCTTTTGTCCATTGTGTTGTCTGGGTTTCTTCTTTTGTCCATTGTGTTGTCTGTGTTTCTTCTTTTGTCCATTGTGTTGTCTGTTTCTTCTTTTGTCCATTGTGTTGTCTGTGTTTCTTCTTTTGACCATTGTGTTGTCTGTGTTTCTTCTTTTGTCCATTGTGTTGTCTGTGTTTCTTCTTTTGACCATTGTGTTGTCTGTGTTTCTTCTTTTGTCCATTGTGTTGTCTGTGTTTCTTCCTTTGTCCATTGTGTTGTCTGTGTTTCTTCTTTTGTGCATTGTGTTGTCTGTATTTCTTCTTTTGTCCATTGTGTTGTCTGTGTTTCTTCTGTTGTCCATTGTGTTGTCTGTGTTTCTTTTGTCCATTGTGTTGTCTGTGTTTCTTCTTTTGTCCATTGTGTTGTCTGTGTTTCTTTTGTCCATTGTGTTGTCTGTGTTTCTTCTTTTGTCCATTGTGTTGTCTGTGTTTCTTCTTTTGTCCATTGTGTTGTGTGTTTCTTCTTTTGTCCATTGTGTTGTCTGTGTTTCTTCCTTTGACCATTGTGTTGTCTGTGTTTCTTCTTTTGTCCATTGTGTTGTTTGTGTTTCTTTTGTCCATTGTGTTGTCTGTGTTTCTTCTTTTGTCCATTGTGTTGTCTGTGTTTCTTCTTTTGTCCATTGTGTTGTCTGTGTTTCTTTTTTTGTGCATTGTGTTGTCTGTGTTTCTTCTTTTGTCCATTGTGTTGTCTGTGTTTCCTCTTTTGTGCATTGTGTTGTCTGTGTTTCTTCTTTTGTGCATTGTGTTGTCTGTGTTTCTTCTTTTGTCCATTGTGTTGTCTGTGTTTCTTCTTTTGTGCATTGTGTTGTCTCTGTTTTTTCTTTTGTTCATTGTGTTGTCTGTGTTTCTTTTGTCCATTGTATTGTCTGTGTTTCTTCTTTTGTCCATTGTGTTGTCTGTGTTTTTTCTTTTGTCCATTGTGTTGTCTGTGTTTCTTCTTTTGTGCATTGTGTTGTCTGTGTTTCTTCTTTTGTGCATTGTGTTGTCTGTGTTTCTTCTTTTGTGCATTGTGTTGTCTGTCTTTCTTCTTTTGTCCATTGTATTGTCTGTGTTTCTTCTTTTGTCCATTGTGTTGTCTGTGTTTCTTTTGTCCATTGTGTTGTCTGGGTTTCTTCCTTTGTCCATTGTGTTGTCTGTGTTTCTTCTTTTGTCCATTGTGTTGTCTGTTTCTTCTTTTGTCCATTGTGTTGTCTGTGTTTCTTCTTTTGACCATTGTGTTGTCTGTGTTTCTTCTTTTGTCCATTGTGTTGTCTGTGTTTCTTCTTTTGACCATTGTGTTGTCTGTGTTTCTTCTTTTGTCCATTGTGTTGTCTGTGTTTCTTCCTTTGTCCATTGTGTTGTCTGTGTTTCTTCTTTTGTCCATTGTGTTGTCTGTATTTCTTCTTTTGTCCATTGTGTTGTCTGTGTTTCTTCTGTTGTCCATTGTGTTGTCTGTGTTTCTTTTGTCCATTGTGTTGTCTGTGTTTCTTCTTTTGTCCATTGTGTTGTCTGTGTTTCTTTTGTCCATTGTGTTGTCTGTGTTTCTTCTTTTGTCCATTGTGTTGTCTGTGTTTCTTCTTTTGTCCATTGTGTTGTGTGTTTCTTCTTTTGTCCATTGTGTTGTCTGTGTTTCTTCCTTTGACCATTGTGTTGTCTGTGTTTCTTCTTTTGTCCATTGTGTTGTTTGTGTTTCTTTTGTCCATTGTGTTGTCTGTGTTTCTTCTTTTGTCCATTGTGTTGTCTGTGTTTCTTCTTTTCTCCATTGTATTGTTTGTGTTTCTTCTTTTGACCATTGTGTTGTCTATGTTTCTTCTTTTGACCATTGTATTGTCTGTGTTTCTTCTTTTGTCCATTGTATTGTCTGTGTTTCTTCTTTTGTCCATTGTGTTGTTTGTGTTTCTTCTT
Organism: Bathymodiolus brooksi; assembly: GCA_963680875.1. Lineage (NCBI taxonomy): Eukaryota > Metazoa > Mollusca > Bivalvia > Mytilida > Modiolidae > Bathymodiolus > Bathymodiolus brooksi. The sequence goes on along the minus strand of OY804583.1, from coordinate 13,382,104 downwards.
TTGTCCATTGTGTTGTCTGTGTTTCTTCTTTTCTCCATTGTGTTGTCTGTGTTTCTTCTTTTGTCCATTGTGTTGTCTGTGTTTCTTCTTTTGACCATTGTGTTGTCTGTGTTTCTTCTTTTGTCCATTGTGTTGTGTGTTTCTTCTTTTGTCCATTGTGTTGGCTGTGTTTCTTGTGTCCATTGTGTTGTCTGTGTTTCTTCTTTTGTCCATTGTGTTGTCTGTGTTTCTTTTGTCCATTGTGTTGTCTGGATTTCTTCTTTTGTCCGTTGTGTTGGCTGTGTTTCTTCTTTTGTCCATTGTGTTGTCTGTTTCTTCTTTTGTCCATTGTGTTGTCTGTGTTTCTTCTTTTGACCATTGTGTTGTCTGTTTTTCTTCTTTTGTCCATTGTGTTGTCTGTGTTTCTTCTTTTGACCATTGTGTTGTCTGTGTTTCTTCTTTTGTCCATTGTGTTGTCTGTGTTTCTTCCTTCGTCCATTGTGTTGTCTGTGTTTCTTCTTTTGTGCATTGTGTTGTCTGTATTTCCTCTTTTGTCCATTGTGTTGTCTGTGTTTCTTCTGTTGTCCATTGTGTTGTCTGTGTTTCTTTTGTCCATTGTGTTGTCTGTGTTTCTTCTTTTGTCCATTGTGTTGTCTGTGTTTCTTTTTTTGTGCATTGTGTTGTCTGTGTTTCTTCTTTTGTCCATTGTGTTGTCTGTGTTTCTTCTTTTGTGCATTGTGTTGTCTGTGTTTCTTCTTTTGTGCATTGTGTTGTCTGTGTTTCTTCTTTTGTCCATTGTGTTGTCTGTGTTTCCTCTTTTGTGCATTGTGTTGTCTGTGTTTCTTCTTTTGTCCATTGTGTTGTCTGTGTTTCTTCTTTTGTGCATTGTGTTGTCTGTGTTTTTTCTTTTGTTCATTGTGTTGTCTGTGTTTCTTTTGTCCATTGTATTGTCTGTGTTTCTTCTTTTGTCCATTGTGTTGTCTGTGTTTTTTCTTTTGTCCATTGTGTTGTCTGTGTTTCTTCTTTTGTGCATTGTGTTGTCTGTGTTTCTTCTTTTGTGCATTGTGTTGTCTGTGTTTCTTCTTTTGTGCATTGTGTTGTCTGTCTTTCTTCTTTTGTCCATTGTATTGTCTGTGTTTCTTCTTTTGTCCATTGTGTTGTCTGTGTTTCTTTTGTCCATTGTGTTGTCTGGGTTTCTTCTTTTGTCCATTGTGTTGTCTGTGTTTCTTCTTTTGTCCATTGTGTTGTCTGTTTCTTCTTTTGTCCATTGTGTTGTCTGTGTTTCTTCTTTTGACCATTGTGTTGTCTGTGTTTCTTCTTTTGTCCATTGTGTTGTCTGTGTTTCTTCTTTTGACCATTGTGTTGTCTGTGTTTCTTCTTTTGTCCATTGTGTTGTCTGTGTTTCTTCCTTTGTCCATTGTGTTGTCTGTGTTTCTTCTTTTGTGCATTGTGTTGTCTGTATTTCTTCTTTTGTCCATTGTGTTGTCTGTGTTTCTTCTGTTGTCCATTGTGTTGTCTGTGTTTCTTTTGTCCATTGTGTTGTCTGTGTTTCTTCTTTTGTCCATTGTGTTGTCTGTGTTTCTTTTGTCCATTGTGTTGTCTGTGTTTCTTCTTTTGTCCATTGTGTTGTCTGTGTTTCTTCTTTTGTCCATTGTGTTGTGTGTTTCTTCTTTTGTCCATTGTGTTGTCTGTGTTTCTTCCTTTGACCATTGTGTTGTCTGTGTTTCTTCTTTTGTCCATTGTGTTGTTTGTGTTTCTTTTGTCCATTGTGTTGTCTGTGTTTCTTCTTTTGTCCATTGTGTTGTCTGTGTTTCTTCTTTTGTCCATTGTGTTGTCTGTGTTTCTTTTTTTGTGCATTGTGTTGTCTGTGTTTCTTCTTTTGTCCATTGTGTTGTCTGTGTTTCCTCTTTTGTGCATTGTGTTGTCTGTGTTTCTTCTTTTGTGCATTGTGTTGTCTGTGTTTCTTCTTTTGTCCATTGTGTTGTCTGTGTTTCTTCTTTTGTGCATTGTGTTGTCTCTGTTTTTTCTTTTGTTCATTGTGTTGTCTGTGTTTCTTTTGTCCATTGTATTGTCTGTGTTTCTTCTTTTGTCCATTGTGTTGTCTGTGTTTTTTCTTTTGTCCATTGTGTTGTCTGTGTTTCTTCTTTTGTGCATTGTGTTGTCTGTGTTTCTTCTTTTGTGCATTGTGTTGTCTGTGTTTCTTCTTTTGTGCATTGTGTTGTCTGTCTTTCTTCTTTTGTCCATTGTATTGTCTGTGTTTCTTCTTTTGTCCATTGTGTTGTCTGTGTTTCTTTTGTCCATTGTGTTGTCTGGGTTTCTTCCTTTGTCCATTGTGTTGTCTGTGTTTCTTCTTTTGTCCATTGTGTTGTCTGTTTCTTCTTTTGTCCATTGTGTTGTCTGTGTTTCTTCTTTTGACCATTGTGTTGTCTGTGTTTCTTCTTTTGTCCATTGTGTTGTCTGTGTTTCTTCTTTTGACCATTGTGTTGTCTGTGTTTCTTCTTTTGTCCATTGTGTTGTCTGTGTTTCTTCCTTTGTCCATTGTGTTGTCTGTGTTTCTTCTTTTGTCCATTGTGTTGTCTGTATTTCTTCTTTTGTCCATTGTGTTGTCTGTGTTTCTTCTGTTGTCCATTGTGTTGTCTGTGTTTCTTTTGTCCATTGTGTTGTCTGTGTTTCTTCTTTTGTCCATTGTGTTGTCTGTGTTTCTTTTGTCCATTGTGTTGTCTGTGTTTCTTCTTTTGTCCATTGTGTTGTCTGTGTTTCTTCTTTTGTCCATTGTGTTGTGTGTTTCTTCTTTTGTCCATTGTGTTGTCTGTGTTTCTTCCTTTGACCATTGTGTTGTCTGTGTTTCTTCTTTTGTCCATTGTGTTGTTTGTGTTTCTTTTGTCCATTGTGTTGTCTGTGTTTCTTCTTTTGTCCATTGTGTTGTCTGTGTTTCTTTTGTCCATTGTGTTGTCTGTGTTTCTTCTTTTGTCCATTGTGTTGTCTGTGTTTCTTTTGTCCATTGTGTTGTCTGTGTTTCTTCTTTTGTCCATTGTATTGTCTGTGTTTCTTCTTTTGTCCATTGTGTTGTCTGTGTTTCTTCTTTTGTCCATTGTGTTGTCTGTGTTTCTTCTTTTAACCATTGTATTGTCTATGTTTCTTCTTTTGACCATTGTATTGTCTGTGTTTCTTCTTTTGTCCATTGTGTTGTCTGTGTTTCTTCTTTTGTCCATTGTGTTGTCTTTGTTTCTTCTTTTGACCATTGTATTGTCTGTGTTTCTTCTTTTGTCCATTGTGTTGTTTGTGTTTCTTATTTTGTCCATTGTGTTGTCTGTGTTTCTTCTTTTCTCCATTGTGTTGTCTGTGTTTCTTCTTTTGTCCATTGTGTTGTCTGTGTTTCTTCTTTTCTCCATTGTATTGTCTGTGTTTCTTCTTTTGACCATTGTGTTGTCTATGTTTCTTCTTTTGACCATTGTATTGTCTGTGTTTCTTCTTTTGTCCATTGTATTGTCTGTGTTTCTTCTTTTCTCCACTGTGTTGTCTGTGTTTCTTCTTTTCTCCATTGTGTTGTCTGTGTTTCTTCTTTTGTCCATTGTGTTGTCTGTGTTTCTTCTTTTCTCCATTGTATTGTCTGTGTTTCTTCATTTGACAATTGTGTTGTCTATGTTTCTTCTTTTGACCATTGTATTGTCTGTGTTTCTTCTTTTGTCCATTGTATTGTCTGTGTTTCTTCTTTTGTCCATTGTGTTGTTTGTGTTTCTTCTTTTGTCCATTGTGTTGTCTGTGTTTTTTCTTTTCTCCATTGTGTTGTCTGTGTTTCTTCTTTTGTCCATTGTGTTGTCTGTGTTTCTTCTTTTGACCATTGTGTTGTCTGTGTTTCTTCTTTTGTCCATTGTGTTGTGTGTTTCTTCTTTTGTCCATTGTGTTGTCTGTGTTTCTTCTTTTGACCATTGTGTTGTCTGTGTTTCTTCTTTTGTCAATTGTGTTGTCTGTGTTTCTTTTGTCCATTGTGTTGTCTGTGTTTCTTCTTTTGTCCATTGTGTTGGCTGTGTTTCTTGTGTCCATTGTGTTGTCTGTGTTTCTTCTTTTGTCCATTGTGTTGTCTGTGTTTCTTTTGTCCATTGTGTTGTCTGGGTTTCTTCTTTTGTCCATTGTGTTGTCTGTGTTTCTTCTTTTGTCCATTGTGTTGTCTGTTTCTTCTTTTGTCCATTGTGTTGTCTGTGTTTCTTCTTTTGACCATTGTGTTGTCTGTGTTTCTTCTTTTGTCCATTGTGTTGTCTGTGTTTCTTCTTTTGACCATTGTGTTGTCTGTGTTTCTTCTTTTGTCCATTGTGTTGTCTGTGTTTCTTCCTTTGTCCATTGTGTTGTCTGTGTTTCTTCTTTTGTGCATTGTGTTGTCTGTGTTTCTTTTTTTGTCCATTGTGTTGTCTGTGTTTCTTCTGTTGTCCATTGTGTTGTCTGTGGTTCTTTTGTCCATTGTGTTGTCTGTGTTTCTTCTTTTGTCCATTGTGTTGTCTGTGTTTCTTTTTTTGTGCATTGTGTTGTCTGTGTTTCTTCTTTTGTCCATTGTGTTGTCTGTGTTTCTTCTGTTGTCCATTGTGTTGTCTGTGTTTCTTTTGTCCATTGTGTTGTCTGTGTTTCTTCTTTTGTCCATTGTGTTGTCTGTATTTCTTTTGTCCATTGTGTTGTCTGTGTTTCTTCTTTTGTCCATTGTGTTGTCTGTGTTTCTTCTTTTGTCCATTGTGTTGTGTGTTTCTTCTTTTGTCCATTGTGTTGTCTGTGTTTCTTCCTTTGACCATTGTGTTGTCTGTGTTTCTTCTTTTGTCCATTGTGTTGTTTGTGTTTCTTTTGTCCATTGTGTTGTCTGTGTTTCTTCTTTTGTCCATTGTGTTGTCTGTGTTTCTTCTTTTGTCCATTGTGTTGTCTGTGTTTCTTTTTTTGTGCATTGTGTTGTCTGTGTTTCTTCTTTTGTCCATTGTGTTGTCTGTGTTTCCTCTTTTGTGCATTGTGTTGTCTGTGTTTCTTCTTTTGTGCATTGTGTTGTCTGTGTTTCTTCTTTTGTCCATTGTGTTGTCTGTGTTTCCTCTTTTGTGCATTGTGTTGTCTGTGTTTCTTCTTTTGTCCATTGTGTTGTCTGTGTTTCTTCTTTTGTGCATTGTGTTGTCTGTGTTTTTTCTTTTGTTCATTGTGTTGTCTGTGTTTCTTTTGTCCATTGTATTGTCTGTGTTTCTTCTTTGTCCATTGTGTTGTCTGTGTTTTTTCTTTTGTCCATTGTGTTGTCTGTGTTACTTCTTTTGTGCATTGTGTTGTCTGTGTTTCTTCTTTTGTGCATTGTGTTGTCTGTGTTTCTTCTTTTGTGCATTGTGTTGTCTGTCTTTCTTCTTTTGTCCATTGTATTGTCTGTGTTTCTTCTTTTGTCCATTGTGTTGTCTGTGTTTCTTTTGTCCATTGTGTTGTCTGGGTTTCTTCTTTTGTCCATTGTGTTGTCTGTGTTTCTTCTTTTGTCCATTGTGTTGTCTGTTTCTTCTTTTGTCCATTGTGTTGTCTGTGTTTCTTCTTTTGACCATTGTGTTGTCTGTGTTTCTTCTTTTGTCCATTGTGTTGTCTGTGTTTCTTCTTTTGACCATTGTGTTGTCTGTGTTTCTTCTTTTGTCCATTGTGTTGTCTGTGTTTCTTCCTTTGTCCATTGTGTTGTCTGTGTTTCTTCTTTTGTGCATTGTGTTGTCTGTATTTCTTCTTTTGTCCATTGTGTTGTCTGTGTTTCTTCTTTTGTCCATTGTGTTGTCTGTGTTTCTTTTGTCCATTGTGTTGTCTGTGTTTCTTCTTTTGTCCATTGTGTTGTCTGTGTTTCTTCTTTTGTCCATTGTGTTGTGTGTTTCTTCTTTTGTTCATTGTGTTGTCTGTGTTTCTTCCTTTGACCATTGTGTTGTCTGTGTTTCTTCTTTTGTCCATTGTGTTGTTTGTGTTTCTTTTGTCCATTGTGTTGTCTGTGTTTCTTCTTTTGTCCATTGTGTTGTCTGTGTTTCTTTTGTATATTGTGTTGTCTGTGTTTCTTCTTTTGTCCATTGTGTTGTCTGTGTTTCTTCTTTTGTCCATTGTATTGTCTGTGTTTCTTCTTTTGTCCATTGTGTTGTCTGTGTTTCTTCTTTTGTCCATTGTGTTGTCTGTGTTTCTTCTTTTAACCATTGTATTGTCTATGTTTCTTCTTTTGACCATTGTATTGTCTGTGTTTCTTCTTTTGTCCATTGTGTTGTCTGTGTTTCTTCTTTTGTCCATTGTGTTGTCTTTGTTTCTTCTTTTGACCATTGTATTGTCTGTGTTTCTTCTTTTGTCCATTGTGTTGTTTGTGTTTCTTATTTTGTCCATTGTGTTGTCTGTGTTTCTTCTTTTCTCCATTGTGTTGTCTGTGTTTCTTCTTTTGTCCATTGTGTTGTCTGTGTTTCTTCTTTTCTCCATTGTATTGTCTGTGTTTCTTCTTTTGACCATTGTGTTGTCTATGTTTCTTCTTTTGACCATTGTATTGTCTGTGTTTCTTCTTTTGTCCATTGTATTGTCTGTGTTTCTTCTTTTCTCCACTGTGTTGTCTGTGTTTCTTCTTTTCTCCATTGTGTTGTCTGTGTTTCTTCTTTTGTCCATTGTGTTGTCTGTGTTTCTTCTTTTCTCCATTGTATTGTCTGTGTTTCTTCATTTGACCATTGTGTTGTCTATGTTTCTTCTTTTGACCATTGTATTGTCTGTGTTTCTTCTTTTGTCCATTGTATTGTCTGTGTTTCTTCTTTTGTCCATTGTGTTGTTTGTGTTTCTTCTTTTGTCCATTGTGTTGTCTGTGTTTTTTCTTTTCTCCATTGTGTTGTCTGTGTTTCTTCTTTTGTCCATTGTGTTGTCTGTGTTTCTTCTTTTGACCATTGTGTTGTCTGTGTTTCTTCTTTTGTCCATTGTGTTGTGTGTTTCTTCTTTTGTCCATTGTGTTGTCTGTGTTTCTTCTTTTGACCATTGTGTTGTCTGTGTTTCTTCTTTTGTCAATTGTGTTGTCTGTGTTTCTTTTGTCCATTGTGTTGTCTGTGTTTCTTCTTTTGTCCATTGTGTTGGCTGTGTTTCTTGTGTCCATTGTGTTGTCTGTGTTTCTTCTTTTGTCCATTGTGTTGTCTGTGTTTCTTTTGTCCATTGTGTTGTCTGGGTTTCTTCTTTTGTCCATTGTGTTGTCTGTGTTTCTTCTTTTGTCCATTGTGTTGTCTGTTTCTTCTTTTGTCCATTGTGTTGTCTGTGTTTCTTCTTTTGACCATTGTGTTGTCTGTGTTTCTTCTTTTGTCCATTGTGTTGTCTGTGTTTCTTCTTTTGACCATTGTGTTGTCTGTGTTTCTTCTTTTGTCCATTGTGTTGTCTGTGTTTCTTCCTTTGTCCATTGTGTTGTCTGTGTTTCTTCTTTTGTGCATTGTGTTGTCTGTATTTCTTCTTTTGTCCATTGTGTTGTCTGTGTTTCTTCTGTTGTCCATTGTGTTGTCTGTGGTTCTTTTGTCCATTGTGTTGTCTGTGTTTCTTCTTTTGTCCATTGTGTTGTCTGTGTTTCTTTTTTTGTGCATTGTGTTGTCTGTGTTTCTTCTTTTGTCCATTGTGTTGTCTGTGTTTCCTCTTTTGTGCATTGTGTTGTCTGTGTTTCTTCTTTTGTCCATTGTGTTGTCTGTGTTTCTTCTTTTGTGCATTGTGTTGTCTGTGTTTTTTCTTTTGTCCATTGTGTTGTCTGTGTTTCTTTTGTCCATTGTATTGTCTGTGTTTCTTCTTTTGTCCATTGTGTTGTCTGTGTTTCTTCTTTTGTGCATTGTGTTGTCTGTGTTTCTTCTTTTGTGCATTGTGTTGTCTGTGTTTCTTCTTTTGTGCATTGTGTTGTCTGTGTTTCTTCTTTTGTGCATTGTGTTGTCTGTGTTTCTTCTTTTGTGCATTGTGTTGTCTGTGTTTCTTCTTTTCTCCATTGTGTTGTCTGTGTTTCTTCTTTTGTCCATTGTGTTGTCTGTGTTTCTTCTTTTGACCATTGTGTTGTCTGTGTTTCTTCTTTTGTCCATTGTGTTGTGTGTTTCTTCTTTTGTCCATTGTGTTGTCTATGTTTCTTCTTTTGTCAATTGTGTTGTCTGTGTTTCTTTTGTCCATTGTGTTGTCTGTGTTTCTTCTTTTGTCCATTGTGTTGGCTGTGTTTCTTGTGTCCATTGTGTTGTCTGTGTTTCTTCTTTTGTCCATTGTGTTGTCTGTGTTTCTTTTGTCCATTGTGTTGTCTGGATTTCTTCTTTTGTCCGTTGTGTTGGCTGTGTTTCTTCTTTTGTCCATTGTGTTGTCTGTTTCTTCTTTTGTCCATTGTGTTGTCTGTGTTTCTTCTTTTGACCATTGTGTTGTCTGTGTTTCTTCTTTTGTCCATTGTGTTGTCTGTGTTTCTTCTTTTGACCATTGTGTTGTCTGTGTTTCTTCTTTTGTCCATTGTGTTGTCTGTGTTTCTTCCTTTGTCCATTGTGTTGTCTGTTTCTTCTTTTGTCCATTGTGTTGTCTGTATTTCTTCTTTTGTCCATTGTGTTGTCTGTGTTTCTTCTGTTGTCCATTGTGTTGTCTGTGTTTCTTTTGTCCATTGTGTTGTCTGTGTTTCTTCTTTTGTCCATTGTGTTGTCTGTGTTTCTTTTTTTGTGCATTGTGTTGTCTGTGTTTCTTCTTTTGTCCATTGTGTTGTCTGTGTTTCCTCTTTTGTGCATTGTGTTGTCTGTGTTTCTTCTTTTGTGCATTGTGTTGTCTGTGTTTCTTCTTTTGTCCATTGTGTTGTCTGTGTTTCCTCTTTTGTGCATTGTGTTGTCTGTGTTTCTTCTTTTGTCCATTGTGTTGTCTGTGTTTCTTCTTTTGTGCATTGTGTTGTCTGTGTTTTTTCTTTTGTTCATTGTGTTGTCTGTGTTTCTTTTGTCCATTGTATTGTCTGTGTTTCTTCTTTTGTCCATTGTGTTGTCTGTGTTTTTTCTTTTGTCCATTGTGTTGTCTGTGTTTCTTCTTTTGTGCATTGTGTTGTCTGTGTTTCTTCTTTTGTGCATTGTGTTGTCTGTGTTTCTTCTTTTGTGCATTGTGTTGTCTGTCTTTCTTCTTTTGTCCATTGTATTGTCTGTGTTTCTTCTTTTGTCCATTGTGTTGTCTGTGTTTCTTTTGTCCATTGTGTTGTCTGGGTTTCTTCTTTTGTCCATTGTGTTGTCTGTGTTTCTTCTTTTGTCCATTGTGTTGTCTGTTTCTTCTTTTGTTCATTGTGTTGTCTGTGTTTCTTCTTTTGACCATTGTGTTGTCTATGTTTCTTCTTTTGACCATTGTATTGTCTGTGTTTCTTCTTTTGTCCATTGTATTGTCTGTGTTTCTTCTTTTGTCCATTGTGTTGTTTGTGTTTCTTCTTTTGTCCATTGTGTTGTCTGTGTTTTTTCTTTTCTCCATTGTGTTGTCTGTGTTTCTTCTTTTGTCCATTGTGTTGTCTGTGTTTCTTCTTTTGACCATTGTGTTGTCTGTGTTTCTTCTTTTGTCCATTGTGTTGTGTGTTTCTTCTTTTGTCCATTGTGTTGTCTGTGTTTCTTCTTTTGATCATTGTGTTGTCTGTGTTTCTTCTTTTGTCAATTGTGTTGTCTGTGTTTCTTTTGTCCATTGTGTTGTCTGTGTTTCTTCTTTTGTCCATTGTGTTGGCTGTGTTTCTTGTGTCCATTGTGTTGTCTGTGTTTCTTCTTTTGTCCATTGTGTTGTCTGTGTTTCTTTTGTCCATTGTGTTGTCTGGGTTTCTTCTTTTGTCCATTGTGTTGTCTGTGTTTCTTCTTTTGTCCATTGTGTTGTCTGTTTCTTCTTTTGTCCATTGTGTTGTCTGTGTTTCTTCTTTTGACCATTGTGTTGTCTGTGTTTCTTCTTTTGTCCATTGTGTTGTCTGTGTTTCTTCTTTTGACCATTGTGTTGTCTGTGTTTCTTCTTTTGTCCATTGTGTTGTCTGTGTTTCTTCTTTTGTCCATTGTGTTGTCTGTGTTTCTTCTTTTGTGCATTGTGTTGTCTGTATTTCTTCTTTTGTCCATTGTGTTGTCTGTGTTTCTTCTGTTGTCCATTGTGTTGTCTGTGGTTCTTTTGTCCATTGTGTTGTCTGTGTTTCTTCTTTTGTCCATTGTATTGTCTGTGTTTCTTTTTTTGTGCATTGTGTTGTCTGTGTTTCTTCTTTTGTCCATTGTGTTGTCTGTGTTTCCTCTTTTGTGCATTGTGTTGTCTGTGTTTCTTCTTTTGTCCATTGTGTTGTCTGTGTTTCTTCTTTTGTGCATTGTGTTGTCTGTGTTTTTTCTTTTGTCCATTGTGTTGTCTGTGTTTCTTTTGTCCATTGTATTGTCTGTGTTTCTTCTTTTGTCCATTGTGTTGTCTGTGTTTCTTCTTTTGTCCATTGTGTTGTCTGTGTTTCTTCTTTTGTGCATTGTGTTGTCTGTGTTTCTTCTTTTGTGCATTGTGTTGTCTGTGTTTCTTCTTTTGTGCATTGTGTTGTCTGTGTTTCTTCTTTTGTGCATTGTGTTGTCTGTGTTTCTTCTTTTCTCCATTGTGTTGTCTGTGTTTCTTCTTTTGTCCATTGTGTTGTCTGTGTTTCTTCTTTTGACCATTGTGTTGTCTGTGTTTCTTCTTTTGTCCATTGTGTTGTGTGTTTCTTCTTTTGTCCATTGTGTTGTCTATGTTTCTTCTTTTGTCAATTGTGTTGTCTGTGTTTCTTTTGTCCATTGTGTTGTCTGTGTTTCTTCTTTTGTCCATTGTGTTGGCTGTGTTTCTTGTGTCCATTGTGTTGTCTGTGTTTCTTCTTTTGTCCATTGTGTTGTCTGTGTTTCTTTTGTCCATTGTGTTGTCTGGATTTCTTCTTTTGTCCGTTGTGTTGGCTGTGTTTCTTCTTTTGTCCATTGTGTTGTCTGTTTCTTCTTTTGTCCATTGTGTTGTCTGTGTTTCTTCTTTTGACCATTGTGTTGTCTGTGTTTCTTCTTTTGTCCATTGTGTTGTCTGTGTTTCTTCTTTTGACCATTGTGTTGTCTGTGTTTCTTCTTTTGTCCATTGTGTTGTCTGTGTTTCTTCCTTTGTCCATTGTGTTGTCTGTTTCTTCTTTTGTCCATTGTGTTGTCTGTGTTTCTTCTTTTGTCCATTGTGTTGTCTGTGTTTCTTCTTTTAACCATTGTATTGTCTATGTTTCTTCTTTTGACCATTGTATTGTCTGTGTTTCTTCTTTTGTCCATTGTGTTGTCTGTGTTTCTTCTTTTGTCCATTGTGTTGTCTTTGTTTCTTCTTTTGACCATTGTATTGTCTGTGTTTCTTCTTTTGTCCATTGTGTTGTTTGTGTTTCTTATTTTGTCCATTGTGTTGTCTGTGTTTCTTCTTTTCTCCATTGTGTTGTCTGTGTTTCTTCTTTTGTCCATTGTGTTGTCTGTGTTTCTTCTTTTCTCCATTGTATTGTCTGTGTTTCTTCTTTTGACCATTGTGTTGTCTATGTTTCTTCTTTTGACCATTGTATTGTCTGTGTTTCTTCTTTTGTCCATTGTATTGTCTGTGTTTCTTCTTTTCTCCACTGTGTTGTCTGTGTTTCTTCTTTTCTCCATTGTGTTGTCTGTGTTTCTTCTTTTGTCCATTGTGTTGTCTGTGTTTCTTCTTTTCTCCATTGTATTGTCTGTGTTTCTTCATTTGACAATTGTGTTGTCTATGTTTCTTCTTTTGACCATTGTATTGTCTGTGTTTCTTCTTTTGTCCATTGTATTGTCTGTGTTTCTTCTTTTGTCCATTGTGTTGTTTGTGTTTCTTCTTTTGTCCATTGTGTTGTCTGTGTTTTTTCTTTTCTCCATTGTGTTGTCTGTGTTTCTTCTTTTGTCCATTGTGTTGTCTGTGTTTCTTCTTTTGACCATTGTGTTGTCTGTGTTTCTTCTTTTGTCCATTGTGTTGTGTGTTTCTTCTTTTGTCCATTGTGTTGTCTGTGTTTCTTCTTTTGACCATTGTGTTGTCTGTGTTTCTTCTTTTGTCAATTGTGTTGTCTGTGTTTCTTTTGTCCATTGTGTTGTCTGTGTTTCTTCTTTTGTCCATTGTGTTGGCTGTGTTTCTTGTGTCCATTGTGTTGTCTGTGTTTCTTCTTTTGTCCATTGTGTTGTCTGTGTTTCTTTTGTCCATTGTGTTGTCTGGGTTTCTTCTTTTGTCCATTGTGTTGTCTGTGTTTCTTCTTTTGTCCATTGTGTTGTCTGTTTCTTCTTTTGTCCATTGTGTTGTCTGTGTTTCTTCTTTTGACCATTGTGTTGTCTGTGTTTCTTCTTTTGTCCATTGTGTTGTCTGTGTTTCTTCTTTTGACCATTGTGTTGTCTGTGTTTCTTCTTTTGTCCATTGTGTTGTCTGTGTTTCTTCCTTTGTCCATTGTGTTGTCTGTGTTTCTTCTTTTGTGCATTGTGTTGTCTGTGTTTCTTCTTTTGTCCATTGTGTTGTCTGTGTTTCTTCTGTTGTCCATTGTGTTGTCTGTGGTTCTTTTGTCCATTGTGTTGTCTGTGTTTCTTCTTTTGTCCATTGTGTTGTCTGTGTTTCTTTTTTTGTGCATTGTGTTGTCTGTGTTTCTTCTTTTGTCCATTGTGTTGTCTCTGTTTCTTCTGTTGTCCATTGTGTTGTCTGTGTTTCTTTTGTCCATTGTGTTGTCTGTGTTTCTTCTTTTGTCCATTGTGTTGTCTGTGTTTCTTTTGTCCATTGTGTTGTCTGTGTTTCTTCTTTTGTCCATTGTGTTGTCTGTGTTTCTTCTTTTGTCCATTGTGTTGTGTGTTTCTTCTTTTGTCCATTGTGTTGTCTGTGTTTCTTCCTTTGACCATTGTGTTGTCTGTGTTTCTTCTTTTGTCCATTGTGTTGTTTGTGTTTCTTTTGTCCATTGTGTTGTCTGTGTTTCTTCTTTTGTCCATTGTGTTGTCTGTGTTTCTTCTTTTGTCCATTGTGTTGTCTGTGTTTCTTTTTTTGTGCATTGTGTTGTCTGTGTTTCTTCTTTTGTCCATTGTGTTGTCTGTGTTTCCTCTTTTGTGCATTGTGTTGTCTGTGTTTCTTCTTTTGTGCATTGTGTTGTCTGTGTTTCTTCTTTTGTCCATTGTGTTGTCTGTGTTTCCTCTTTTGTGCATTGTGTTGTCTGTGTTTCTTCTTTTGTCCATTGTGTTGTCTGTGTTTCTTCTTTTGTGCATTGTGTTGTCTGTGTTTTTTCTTTTGTTCATTGTGTTGTCTGTGTTTCTTTTGTCCATTGTATTGTCTGTGTTTCTTCTTTGTCCATTGTGTTGTCTGTGTTTTTTCTTTTGTCCATTGTGTTGTCTGTGTTACTTCTTTTGTGCATTGTGTTGTCTGTGTTTCTTCTTTTGTGCATTGTGTTGTCTGTGTTTCTTCTTTTGTGCATTGTGTTGTCTGTCTTTCTTCTTTTGTCCATTGTATTGTCTGTGTTTCTTCTTTTGTCCATTGTGTTGTCTGTGTTTCTTTTGTCCATTGTGTTGTCTGGGTTTCTTCTTTTGTCCATTGTGTTGTCTGTGTTTCTTCTTTTGTCCATTGTGTTGTCTGTTTCTTCTTTTGTCCATTGTGTTGTCTGTGTTTCTTCTTTTGACCATTGTGTTGTCTGTGTTTCTTCTTTTGTCCATTGTGTTGTCTGTGTTTCTTCTTTTGACCATTGTGTTGTCTGTGTTTCTTCTTTTGTCCATTGTGTTTTCTGTGTTTCTTCCTTTGTCCATTGTGTTGTCTGTGTTTCTTCTTTTGTGCATTGTGTTGTCTGTATTTCTTCTTTTGTCCATTGTGTTGTCTGTGTTTCTTCTTTTGTCCATTGTGTTGTCTGTGTTTCTTTTGTCCATTGTGTTGTCTGTGTTTCTTCTTTTGTCCATTGTGTTGTCTGTGTTTCTTCTTTTGTCCATTGTGTTGTGTGTTTCTTCTTTTGTCCATTGTGTTGTCTGTGTTTCTTCCTTTGACCATTGTGTTGTCTGTGTTTCTTCTTTTGTCCATTGTGTTGTTTGTGTTTCTTTTGTCCATTGTGTTGTCTGTGTTTCTTCTTTTGTCCATTGTGTTGTCTGTGTTTCTTTTGTATATTGTGTTGTCTGTGTTTCTTCTTTTGTCCATTGTGTTGTCTGTGTTTCTTCTTTTGTCCATTGTATTGTCTGTGTTTCTTCTTTTGTCCATTGTGTTGTCTGTGTTTCTTCTTTTGTCCATTGTGTTGTCTGTGTTTCTTCTTTTAACCATTGTATTGTCTATGTTTCTTCTTTTGACCATTGTATTGTCTGTGTTTCTTCTTTTGTCCATTGTGTTGTCTGTGTTTCTTCTTTTGTCCATTGTGTTGTCTTTGTTTCTTCTTTTGACCATTGTATTGTCTGTGTTTCTTCTTTTGTCCATTGTGTTGTTTGTGTTTCTTATTTTGTCCATTGTGTTGTCTGTGTTTCTTCTTTTCTCCATTGTGTTGTCTGTGTTTCTTCTTTTGTCCATTGTGTTGTCTGTGTTTCTTCTTTTCTCCATTGTATTGTCTGTGTTTCTTCTTTTGACCATTGTGTTGTCTATGTTTCTTCTTTTGACCATTGTATTGTCTGTGTTTCTTCTTTTGTCCATTGTATTGTCTGTGTTTCTTCTTTTCTCCACTGTGTTGTCTGTGTTTCTTCTTTTCTCCATTGTGTTGTCTGTGTTTCTTCTTTTGTCCATTGTGTTGTCTGTGTTTCTTCTTTTCTCCATTGTATTGTCTGTGTTTCTTCATTTGACCATTGTGTTGTCTATGTTTCTTCTTTTGACCATTGTATTGTCTGTGTTTCTTCTTTTGTCCATTGTATTGTCTGTGTTTCTTCTTTTGTCCATTGTGTTGTTTGTGTTTCTTCTTTTGTCCATTGTGTTGTCTGTGTTTTTTCTTTTCTCCATTGTGTTGTCTGTGTTTCTTCTTTTGTCCATTGTGTTGTCTGTGTTTCTTCTTTTGACCATTGTGTTGTCTGTGTTTCTTCTTTTGTCCATTGTGTTGTGTGTTTCTTCTTTTGTCCATTGTGTTGTCTGTGTTTCTTCTTTTGACCATTGTGTTGTCTGTGTTTCTTCTTTTGTCAATTGTGTTGTCTGTGTTTCTTTTGTCCATTGTGTTGTCTGTGTTTCTTCTTTTGTCCATTGTGTTGGCTGTGTTTCTTGTGTCCATTGTGTTGTCTGTGTTTCTTCTTTTGTCCATTGTGTTGTCTGTGTTTCTTTTGTCCATTGTGTTGTCTGGGTTTCTTCTTTTGTCCATTGTGTTGTCTGTGTTTCTTCTTTTGTCCATTGTGTTGTCTGTTTCTTCTTTTGTCCATTGTGTTGTCTGTGTTTCTTCTTTTGACCATTGTGTTGTCTGTGTTTCTTCTTTTGTCCATTGTGTTGTCTGTGTTTCTTCTTTTGACCATTGTGTTGTCTGTGTTTCTTCTTTTGTCCATTGTGTTGTCTGTGTTTCTTCCTTTGTCCATTGTGTTGTCTGTGTTTCTTCTTTTGTGCATTGTGTTGTCTGTATTTCTTCTTTTGTCCATTGTGTTGTCTGTGTTTCTTCTGTTGTCCATTGTGTTGTCTGTGGTTCTTTTGTCCATTGTGTTGTCTGTGTTTCTTCTTTTGTCCATTGTGTTGTCTGTGTTTCTTTTTTTGTGCATTGTGTTGTCTGTGTTTCTTCTTTTGTCCATTGTGTTGTCTGTGTTTCCTCTTTTGTGCATTGTGTTGTCTGTGTTTCTTCTTTTGTCCATTGTGTTGTCTGTGTTTCTTCTTTTGTGCATTGTGTTGTCTGTGTTTTTTCTTTTGTCCATTGTGTTGTCTGTGTTTCTTTTGTCCATTGTATTGTCTGTGTTTCTTCTTTTGTCCATTGTGTTGTCTGTGTTTCTTCTTTTGTGCATTGTGTTGTCTGTGTTTCTTCTTTTGTGCATTGTGTTGTCTGTGTTTCTTCTTTTGTGCATTGTGTTGTCTGTGTTTCTTCTTTTGTGCATTGTGTTGTCTGTGTTTCTTCTTTTGTGCATTGTGTTGTCTGTGTTTCTTCTTTTCTCCATTGTGTTGTCTGTGTTTCTTCTTTTGTCCATTGTGTTGTCTGTGTTTCTTCTTTTGACCATTGTGTTGTCTGTGTTTCTTCTTTTGTCCATTGTGTTGTGTGTTTCTTCTTTTGTCCATTGTGTTGTCTATGTTTCTTCTTTTGTCAATTGTGTTGTCTGTGTTTCTTTTGTCCATTGTGTTGTCTGTGTTTCTTCTTTTGTCCATTGTGTTGGCTGTGTTTCTTGTGTCCATTGTGTTGTCTGTGTTTCTTCTTTTGTCCATTGTGTTGTCTGTGTTTCTTTTGTCCATTGTGTTGTCTGGATTTCTTCTTTTGTCCGTTGTGTTGGCTGTGTTTCTTCTTTTGTCCATTGTGTTGTCTGTTTCTTCTTTTGTCCATTGTGTTGTCTGTGTTTCTTCTTTTGACCATTGTGTTGTCTGTGTTTCTTCTTTTGTCCATTGTGTTGTCTGTGTTTCTTCTTTTGACCATTGTGTTGTCTGTGTTTCTTCTTTTGTCCATTGTGTTGTCTGTGTTTCTTCCTTTGTCCATTGTGTTGTCTGTTTCTTCTTTTGTCCATTGTGTTGTCTGTATTTCTTCTTTTGTCCATTGTGTTGTCTGTGTTTCTTCTGTTGTCCATTGTGTTGTCTGTGTTTCTTTTGTCCATTGTGTTGTCTGTGTTTCTTCTTTTGTCCATTGTGTTGTCTGTGTTTCTTTTTTTGTGCATTGTGTTGTCTGTGTTTCTTCTTTTGTCCATTGTGTTGTCTGTGTTTCCTCTTTTGTGCATTGTGTTGTCTGTGTTTCTTCTTTTGTGCATTGTGTTGTCTGTGTTTCTTCTTTTGTCCATTGTGTTGTCTGTGTTTCCTCTTTTGTGCATTGTGTTGTCTGTGTTTCTTCTTTTGTCCATTGTGTTGTCTGTGTTTCTTCTTTTGTGCATTGTGTTGTCTGTGTTTTTTCTTTTGTTCATTGTGTTGTCTGTGTTTCTTTTGTCCATTGTATTGTCTGTGTTTCTTCTTTTGTCCATTGTGTTGTCTGTGTTTTTTCTTTTGTCCATTGTGTTGTCTGTGTTTCTTCTTTTGTGCATTGTGTTGTCTGTGTTTCTTCTTTTGTGCATTGTGTTGTCTGTGTTTCTTCTTTTGTGCATTGTGTTGTCTGTCTTTCTTCTTTTGTCCATTGTATTGTCTGTGTTTCTTCTTTTGTCCATTGTGTTGTCTGTGTTTCTTTTGTCCATTGTGTTGTCTGGGTTTCTTCTTTTGTCCATTGTGTTGTCTGTGTTTCTTCTTTTGTCCATTGTGTTGTCTGTTTCTTCTTTTGTTCATTGTGTTGTCTGTGTTTCTTCTTTTGACCATTGTGTTGTCTATGTTTCTTCTTTTGACCATTGTATTGTCTGTGTTTCTTCTTTTGTCCATTGTATTGTCTGTGTTTCTTCTTTTGTCCATTGTGTTGTTTGTGTTTCTTCTTTTGTCCATTGTGTTGTCTGTGTTTTTTCTTTTCTCCATTGTGTTGTCTGTGTTTCTTCTTTTGTCCATTGTGTTGTCTGTGTTTCTTCTTTTGACCATTGTGTTGTCTGTGTTTCTTCTTTTGTCCATTGTGTTGTGTGTTTCTTCTTTTGTCCATTGTGTTGTCTGTGTTTCTTCTTTTGACCATTGTGTTGTCTGTGTTTCTTCTTTTGTCAATTGTGTTGTCTGTGTTTCTTTTGTCCATTGTGTTGTCTGTGTTTCTTCTTTTGTCCATTGTGTTGGCTGTGTTTCTTGTGTCCATTGTGTTGTCTGTGTTTCTTCTTTTGTCCATTGTGTTGTCTGTGTTTCTTTTGTCCATTGTGTTGTCTGGGTTTCTTCTTTTGTCCATTGTGTTGTCTGTGTTTCTTCTTTTGTCCATTGTGTTGTCTGTTTCTTCTTTTGTCCATTGTGTTGTCTGTGTTTCTTCTTTTGACCATTGTGTTGTCTGTGTTTCTTCTTTTGTCCATTGTGTTGTCTGTGTTTCTTCTTTTGACCATTGTGTTGTCTGTGTTTCTTCTTTTGTCCATTGTGTTGTCTGTGTTTCTTCCTTTGTCCATTGTGTTGTCTGTGTTTCTTCTTTTGTGCATTGTGTTGTCTGTATTTCTTCTTTTGTCCATTGTGTTGTCTGTGTTTCTTCTGTTGTCCATTGTGTTGTCTGTGGTTCTTTTGTCCATTGTGTTGTCTGTGTTTCTTCTTTTGTCCATTGTGTTGTCTGTGTTTCTTTTTTTGTGCATTGTGTTGTCTGTGTTTCTTCTTTTGTCCATTGTGTTGTCTGTGTTTCCTCTTTTGTGCATTGTGTTGTCTGTGTTTCTTCTTTTGTCCATTGTGTTGTCTGTGTTTCTTCTTTTGTGCATTGTGTTGTCTGTGTTTTTTCTTTTGTCCATTGTGTTGTCTGTGTTTCTTTTGTCCATTGTATTGTCTGTGTTTCTTCTTTTGTCCATTGTGTTGTCTGTGTTTCTTCTTTTGTCCATTGTGTTGTCTGTGTTTCTTCTTTTGTGCATTGTGTTGTCTGTGTTTCTTCTTTTGTGCATTGTGTTGTCTGTGTTTCTTCTTTTGTGCATTGTGTTGTCTGTGTTTCTTCTTTTGTGCATTGTGTTGTCTGTGTTTCTTCTTTTCTCCATTGTGTTGTCTGTGTTTCTTCTTTTGTCCATTGTGTTGTCTGTGTTTCTTCTTTTGACCATTGTGTTGTCTGTGTTTCTTCTTTTGTCCATTGTGTTGTGTGTTTCTTCTTTTGTCCATTGTGTTGTCTATGTTTCTTCTTTTGTCAATTGTGTTGTCTGTGTTTCTTTTGTCCATTGTGTTGTCTGTGTTTCTTCTTTTGTCCATTGTGTTGTCTGTTTCTTCTTTTGTCCATTGTGTTGTCTGTGTTTCTTCTTTTGACCATTGTGTTGTCTGTGTTTCTTCTTTTGTCCATTGTGTTGTCTGTGTTTCTTCTTTTGACCATTGTGTTGTCTGTGTTTCTTCTTTTGTCCATTGTGTTTTCTGTGTTTCTTCCTTTGTCCATTGTGTTGTCTGTGTTTCTTCTTTTGTGCATTGTGTTGTCTGTATTTCTTCTTTTGTCCATTGTGTTGTCTGTGTTTCTTCTTTTGTCCATTGTGTTGTCTGTGTTTCTTGTGTCCATTGTGTTGTCTGTGTTTCTTCTTTTGTCCATTGTGTTGTCTGTGTTTCTTTTGTCCATTGTGCTGTCTGGATTTCTTCTTTTGTCCGTTGTGTTGGCTGTGTTTCTTCTTTTGTCCATTGTGTTGTCTGTTTCTTCTTTTGTCCATTGTGTTGTCTGTGTTTCTTCTTTTGACCATTGTGTTGTCTGTGTTTCTTCTTTTGTCCATTGTGTTGTCTGTGTTTCTTCTTTTGACCATTGTGTTGTCTGTGTTTCTTCTTTTGTCCATTGTGTTGTCTGTGTTTCTTCCTTTGTCCATTGTGTTGTCTGTTTCTTCTTTTGTCCATTGTGTTGTCTGTATTTCTTCTTTTGTCCATTGTGTTGTCTGTGTTTCTTCTGTTGTCCATTGTGTTGTCTGTGTTTCTTTTGTCCATTGTGTTGTCTGTGTTTCTTCTTTTGTCCATTGTGTTGTCTGTGTTTCTTTTTTTGTGCATTGTGTTGTCTGTGTTTCTTCTTTTGTCCATTGTGTTGTCTGTGTTTCCTCTTTTGTGCATTGTGTTGTCTGTGTTTCTTCTTTTGTGCATTGTGTTGTCTGTGTTTCTTCTTTTGTCCATTGTGTTGTCTGTGTTTCCTCTTTTGTGCATTGTGTTGTCTGTGTTTCTTCTTTTGTCCATTGTGTTGTCTGTGTTTCTTCTTTTGTGCATTGTGTTGTCTGTGTTTTTTCTTTTGTTCATTGTGTTGTCTGTGTTTCTTTTGTCCATTGTATTGTCTGTGTTTCTTCTTTTGTCCATTGTGTTGTCTGTGTTTTTTCTTTTGTCCATTGTGTTGTCTGTGTTTCTTCTTTTGTGCATTGTGTTGTCTGTGTTTCTTCTTTTGTGCATTGTGTTGTCTGTGTTTCTTCTTTTGTGCATTGTGTTGTCTGTCTTTCTTCTTTTGTCCATTGTATTGTCTGTGTTTCTTCTTTTGTCCATTGTGTTGTCTGTGTTTCTTTTGTCCATTGTGTTGTTTGGGTTTCTTCTTTTGTCCATTGTGTTGTCTGTGTTTCTTCTTTTGTCCATTGTGTTGTCTGTTTCTTCTTTTGTTCATTGTGTTGTCTGTGTTTCTTCTTTTGACCATTGTGTTGTCTATGTTTCTTCTTTTGACCATTGTATTGTCTGTGTTTCTTCTTTTGTCCATTGTATTGTCTGTGTTTCTTCTTTTGTCCATTGTGTTGTTTGTGTTTCTTCTTTTGTCCATTGTGTTGTCTGTGTTTTTTCTTTTCTCCATTGTGTTGTCTGTGTTTCTTCTTTTGTCCATTGTGTTGTCTGTGTTTCTTCTTTTGACCATTGTGTTGTCTGTGTTTCTTCTTTTGTCCATTGTGTTGTGTGTTTCTTCTTTTGTCCATTGTGTTGTCTGTGTTTCTTCTTTTGACCATTGTGTTGTCTGTGTTTCTTCTTTTGTCAATTGTGTTGTCTGTGTTTCTTTTGTCCATTGTGTTGTCTGTGTTTCTTCTTTTGTCCATTGTGTTGGCTGTGTTTCTTGTGTCCATTGTGTTGTCTGTGTTTCTTCTTTTGTCCATTGTGTTGTCTGTGTTTCTTTTGTCCATTGTGTTGTCTGGGTTTCTTCTTTTGTCCATTGTGTTGTCTGTGTTTCTTCTTTTGTCCATTGTGTTGTCTGTTTCTTCTTTTGTCCATTGTGTTGTCTGTGTTTCTTCTTTTGACCATTGTGTTGTCTGTGTTTCTTCTTTTGTCCATTGTGTTGTCTGTGTTTCTTCTTTTGACCATTGTGTTGTCTGTGTTTCTTCTTTTGTCCATTGTGTTGTCTGTGTTTCTTCCTTTGTCCATTGTGTTGTCTGTGTTTCTTCTTTTGTGCATTGTGTTGTCTGTATTTCTTCTTTTGTCCATTGTGTTGTCTGTGTTTCTTCTGTTGTCCATTGTGTTGTCTGTGGTTCTTTTGTCCATTGTGTTGTCTGTGTTTCTTCTTTTGTCCATTGTGTTGTCTGTGTTTCTTTTTTTGTGCATTGTGTTGTCTGTGTTTCTTCTTTTGTCCATTGTGTTGTCTGTGTTTCCTCTTTTGTGCATTGTGTTGTCTGTGTTTCTTCTTTTGTCCATTGTGTTGTTTGTGTTTCTTCTTTTGTGCATTGTGTTGTCTGTGTTTTTTCTTTTGTCCATTGTGTTGTCTGTGTTTCTTTTGTCCATTGTATTGTCTGTGTTTCTTCTTTTGTCCATTGTGTTGTCTGTGTTTCTTCTTTTGTCCATTGTGTTGTCTGTGTTTCTTCTTTTGTGCATTGTGTTGTCTGTGTTTCTTCTTTTGTGCATTGTGTTGTCTGTGTTTCTTCTTTTGTGCATTGTGTTGTCTGTGTTTCTTCTTTTGTGCATTGTGTTGTCTGTGTTTCTTCTTTTCTCCATTGTGTTGTCTGTGTTTCTTCTTTTGTCCATTGTGTTGTCTGTGTTTCTTCTTTTGACCATTGTGTTGTCTGTGTTTCTTCTTTTGTCCATTGTGTTGTGTGTTTCTTCTTTTGTCCATTGTGTTGTCTATGTTTCTTCTTTTGTCAATTGTGTTGTCTGTGTTTCTTTTGTCCATTGTGTTGTCTGTGTTTCTTCTTTTGTCCATTGTGTTGTCTGTTTCTTCTTTTGTCCATTGTGTTGTCTGTGTTTCTTCTTTTGACCATTGTGTTGTCTGTGTTTCTTCTTTTGTCCATTGTGTTGTCTGTGTTTCTTCTTTTGACCATTGTGTTGTCTGTGTTTCTTCTTTTGTCCATTGTGTTTTCTGTGTTTCTTCCTTTGTCCATTGTGTTGTCTGTGTTTCTTCTTTTGTGCATTGTGTTGTCTGTATTTCTTCTTTTGTCCATTGTGTTGTCTGTGTTTCTTCTTTTGTCCATTGTGTTGTCTGTGTTTCTTTTGTCCATTGTGTTGTCTGTGTTTCTTCTTTTGTCCATTGTGTTGTCTGTGTTTCTTCTTTTGTCCATTGTGTTGTGTGTTTCTTCTTTTGTCCATTGTGTTGTCTGTGTTTCTTCCTTTGACCATTGTGTTGTCTGTGTTTCTTCTTTTGTCCATTGTGTTGTTTGTGTTTCTTTTGTCCATTGTGTTGTCTGTGTTTCTTCTTTTGTCCATTGTGTTGTCTGTGTTTCTTTTGTATATTGTGTTGTCTGTGTTTCTTCTTTTGTCCATTGTGTTGTCTGTGTTTCTTCTTTTGTCCATTGTATTGTCTGTGTTTCTTCTTTTGTCCATTGTGTTGTCTGTGTTTCTTCTTTTGTCCATTGTGTTGTCTGTGTTTCTTCTTTTAACCATTGTATTGTCTATGTTTCTTCTTTTGACCATTGTATTGTCTGTGTTTCTTCTTTTGTCCATTGTGTTGTCTGTGTTTCTTCTTTTGTCCATTGTGTTGTCTTTGTTTCTTCTTTTGACCATTGTATTGTCTGTGTTTCTTCTTTTGTCCATTGTGTTGTTTGTGTTTCTTATTTTGTCCATTGTGTTGTCTGTGTTTCTTCTTTTCTCCATTGTGTTGTCTGTGTTTCTTCTTTTGTCCATTGTGTTGTCTGTGTTTCTTCTTTTCTCCATTGTATTGTCTGTGTTTCTTCTTTTGACCATTGTGTTGTCTATGTTTCTTCTTTTGACCATTGTATTGTCTGTGTTTCTTCTTTTGTCCATTGTATTGTCTGTGTTTCTTCTTTTCTCCACTGTGTTGTCTGTGTTTCTTCTTTTCTCCATTGTGTTGTCTGTGTTTCTTCTTTTGTCCATTGTGTTGTCTGTGTTTCTTCTTTTCTCCATTGTATTGTCTGTGTTTCTTCATTTGACCATTGTGTTGTCTATGTTTCTTCTTTTGACCATTGTATTGTCTGTGTTTCTTCTTTTGTCCATTGTATTGTCTGTGTTTCTTCTTTTGTCCATTGTGTTGTTTGTGTTTCTTCTTTTGTCCATTGTGTTGTCTGTGTTTTTTCTTTTCTCCATTGTGTTGTCTGTGTTTCTTCTTTTGTCCATTGTGTTGTCTGTGTTTCTTCTTTTGACCATTGTGTTGTCTGTGTTTCTTCTTTTGTCCATTGTGTTGTGTGTTTCTTCTTTTGTCCATTGTGTTGTCTGTGTTTCTTCTTTTGACCATTGTGTTGTCTGTGTTTCTTCTTTTGTCAATTGTGTTGTCTGTGTTTCTTTTGTCCATTGTGTTGTCTGTGTTTCTTCTTTTGTCCATTGTGTTGGCTGTGTTTCTTGTGTCCATTGTGTTGTCTGTGTTTCTTCTTTTGTCCATTGTGTTGTCTGTGTTTCTTTTGTCCATTGTGTTGTCTGGGTTTCTTCTTTTGTCCATTGTGTTGTCTGTGTTTCTTCTTTTGTCCATTGTGTTGTCTGTTTCTTCTTTTGTCCATTGTGTTGTCTGTGTTTCTTCTTTTGACCATTGTGTTGTCTGTGTTTCTTCTTTTGTCCATTGTGTTGTCTGTGTTTCTTCTTTTGACCATTGTGTTGTCTGTGTTTCTTCTTTTGTCCATTGTGTTGTCTGTGTTTCTTCCTTTGTCCATTGTGTTGTCTGTGTTTCTTCTTTTGTGCATTGTGTTGTCTGTATTTCTTCTTTTGTCCATTGTGTTGTCTGTGTTTCTTCTGTTGTCCATTGTGTTGTCTGTGGTTCTTTTGTCCATTGTGTTGTCTGTGTTTCTTCTTTTGTCCATTGTGTTGTCTGTGTTTCTTTTTTTGTGCATTGTGTTGTCTGTGTTTCTTCTTTTGTCCATTGTGTTGTCTGTGTTTCCTCTTTTGTGCATTGTGTTGTCTGTGTTTCTTCTTTTGTCCATTGTGTTGTCTGTGTTTCTTCTTTTGTGCATTGTGTTGTCTGTGTTTTTTCTTTTGTCCATTGTGTTGTCTGTGTTTCTTTTGTCCATTGTATTGTCTGTGTTTCTTCTTTTGTCCATTGTGTTGTCTGTGTTTCTTCTTTTGTGCATTGTGTTGTCTGTGTTTCTTCTTTTGTGCATTGTGTTGTCTGTGTTTCTTCTTTTGTGCATTGTGTTGTCTGTGTTTCTTCTTTTGTGCATTGTGTTGTCTGTGTTTCTTCTTTTGTGCATTGTGTTGTCTGTGTTTCTTCTTTTCTCCATTGTGTTGTCTGTGTTTCTTCTTTTGTCCATTGTGTTGTCTGTGTTTCTTCTTTTGACCATTGTGTTGTCTGTGTTTCTTCTTTTGTCCATTGTGTTGTGTGTTTCTTCTTTTGTCCATTGTGTTGTCTATGTTTCTTCTTTTGTCAATTGTGTTGTCTGTGTTTCTTTTGTCCATTGTGTTGTCTGTGTTTCTTCTTTTGTCCATTGTGTTGGCTGTGTTTCTTGTGTCCATTGTGTTGTCTGTGTTTCTTCTTTTGTCCATTGTGTTGTCTGTGTTTCTTTTGTCCATTGTGTTGTCTGGATTTCTTCTTTTGTCCGTTGTGTTGGCTGTGTTTCTTCTTTTGTCCATTGTGTTGTCTGTTTCTTCTTTTGTCCATTGTGTTGTCTGTGTTTCTTCTTTTGACCATTGTGTTGTCTGTGTTTCTTCTTTTGTCCATTGTGTTGTCTGTGTTTCTTCTTTTGACCATTGTGTTGTCTGTGTTTCTTCTTTTGTCCATTGTGTTGTCTGTGTTTCTTCCTTTGTCCATTGTGTTGTCTGTTTCTTCTTTTGTCCATTGTGTTGTCTGTATTTCTTCTTTTGTCCATTGTGTTGTCTGTGTTTCTTCTGTTGTCCATTGTGTTGTCTGTGTTTCTTTTGTCCATTGTGTTGTCTGTGTTTCTTCTTTTGTCCATTGTGTTGTCTGTGTTTCTTTTTTTGTGCATTGTGTTGTCTGTGTTTCTTCTTTTGTCCATTGTGTTGTCTGTGTTTCCTCTTTTGTGCATTGTGTTGTCTGTGTTTCTTCTTTTGTGCATTGTGTTGTCTGTGTTTCTTCTTTTGTCCATTGTGTTGTCTGTGTTTCCTCTTTTGTGCATTGTGTTGTCTGTGTTTCTTCTTTTGTCCATTGTGTTGTCTGTGTTTCTTCTTTTGTGCATTGTGTTGTCTGTGTTTTTTCTTTTGTTCATTGTGTTGTCTGTGTTTCTTTTGTCCATTGTATTGTCTGTGTTTCTTCTTTTGTCCATTGTGTTGTCTGTGTTTTTTCTTTTGTCCATTGTGTTGTCTGTGTTTCTTCTTTTGTGCATTGTGTTGTCTGTGTTTCTTCTTTTGTGCATTGTGTTGTCTGTGTTTCTTCTTTTGTGCATTGTGTTGTCTGTCTTTCTTCTTTTGTCCATTGTATTGTCTGTGTTTCTTCTTTTGTCCATTGTGTTGTCTGTGTTTCTTTTGTCCATTGTGTTGTCTGGGTTTCTTCTTTTGTCCATTGTGTTGTCTGTGTTTCTTCTTTTGTCCATTGTGTTGTCTGTTTCTTCTTTTGTTCATTGTGTTGTCTGTGTTTCTTCTTTTGACCATTGTGTTGTCTATGTTTCTTCTTTTGACCATTGTATTGTCTGTGTTTCTTCTTTTGTCCATTGTATTGTCTGTGTTTCTTCTTTTGTCCATTGTGTTGTTTGTGTTTCTTCTTTTGTCCATTGTGTTGTCTGTGTTTTTTCTTTTCTCCATTGTGTTGTCTGTGTTTCTTCTTTTGTCCATTGTGTTGTCTGTGTTTCTTCTTTTGACCATTGTGTTGTCTGTGTTTCTTCTTTTGTCCATTGTGTTGTGTGTTTCTTCTTTTGTCCATTGTGTTGTCTGTGTTTCTTCTTTTGACCATTGTGTTGTCTGTGTTTCTTCTTTTGTCAATTGTGTTGTCTGTGTTTCTTTTGTCCATTGTGTTGTCTGTGTTTCTTCTTTTGTCCATTGTGTTGGCTGTGTTTCTTGTGTCCATTGTGTTGTCTGTGTTTCTTCTTTTGTCCATTGTGTTGTCTGTGTTTCTTTTGTCCATTGTGTTGTCTGGGTTTCTTCTTTTGTCCATTGTGTTGTCTGTGTTTCTTCTTTTGTCCATTGTGTTGTCTGTTTCTTCTTTTGTCCATTGTGTTGTCTGTGTTTCTTCTTTTGACCATTGTGTTGTCTGTGTTTCTTCTTTTGTCCATTGTGTTGTCTGTGTTTCTTCTTTTGACCATTGTGTTGTCTGTGTTTCTTCTTTTGTCCATTGTGTTGTCTGTGTTTCTTCCTTTGTCCATTGTGTTGTCTGTGTTTCTTCTTTTGTGCATTGTGTTGTCTGTATTTCTTCTTTTGTCCATTGTGTTGTCTGTGTTTCTTCTGTTGTCCATTGTGTTGTCTGTGGTTCTTTTGTCCATTGTGTTGTCTGTGTTTCTTCTTTTGTCCATTGTGTTGTCTGTGTTTCTTTTTTTGTGCATTGTGTTGTCTGTGTTTCTTCTTTTGTCCATTGTGTTGTCTGTGTTTCCTCTTTTGTGCATTGTGTTGTCTGTGTTTCTTCTTTTGTCCATTGTGTTGTCTGTGTTTCTTCTTTTGTGCATTGTGTTGTCTGTGTTTTTTCTTTTGTCCATTGTGTTGTCTGTGTTTCTTTTGTCCATTGTATTGTCTGTGTTTCTTCTTTTGTCCATTGTGTTGTCTGTGTTTCTTCTTTTGTCCATTGTGTTGTCTGTGTTTCTTCTTTTGTGCATTGTGTTGTCTGTGTTTCTTCTTTTGTGCATTGTGTTGTCTGTGTTTCTTCTTTTGTGCATTGTGTTGTCTGTGTTTCTTCTTTTGTGCATTGTGTTGTCTGTGTTTCTTCTTTTCTCCATTGTGTTGTCTGTGTTTCTTCTTTTGTCCATTGTGTTGTCTGTGTTTCTTCTTTTGACCATTGTGTTGTCTGTGTTTCTTCTTTTGTCCATTGTGTTGTGTGTTTCTTCTTTTGTCCATTGTGTTGTCTATGTTTCTTCTTTTGTCAATTGTGTTGTCTGTGTTTCTTTTGTCCATTGTGTTGTCTGTGTTTCTTCTTTTGTCCATTGTGTTGGCTGTGTTTCTTGTGTCCATTGTGTTGTCTGTGTTTCTTCTTTTGTCCATTGTGTTGTCTGTGTTTCTTTTGTCCATTGTGTTGTCTGGATTTCTTCTTTTGTCCGTTGTGTTGGCTGTGTTTCTTCTTTTGTCCATTGTGTTGTCTGTTTCTTCTTTTGTCCATTGTGTTGTCTGTGTTTCTTCTTTTGACCATTGTGTTGTCTGTGTTTCTTCTTTTGTCCATTGTGTTGTCTGTGTTTCTTCTTTTGACCATTGTGTTGTCTGTGTTTCTTCTTTTGTCCATTGTGTTGTCTGTGTTTCTTCCTTTGTCCATTGTGTTGTCTGTTTCTTCTTTTGTCCATTGTGTTGTCTGTATTTCTTCTTTTGTCCATTGTGTTGTCTGTGTTTCTTCTGTTGTCCATTGTGTTGTCTGTGTTTCTTTTGTCCATTGTGTTGTCTGTGTTTCTTCTTTTGTCCATTGTGTTGTCTGTGTTTCTTTTTTTTGCATTGTGTTGTCTGTGTTTCTTCTTTTGTCCATTGTGTTGTCTGTGTTTCCTCTTTTGTGCATTGTGTTGTCTGTGTTTCTTCTTTTGTGCATTGTGTTGTCTGTGTTTCTTCTTTTGTCCATTGTGTTGTCTGTGTTTCCTCTTTTGTGCATTGTGTTGTCTGTGTTTCTTCTTTTGTCCATTGTGTTGTCTGTGTTTCTTCTTTTGTGCATTGTGTTGTCTGTGTTTTTTCTTTTGTTCATTGTGTTGTCTGTGTTTCTTTTGTCCATTGTATTGTCTGTGTTTCTTCTTTTGTCCATTGTGTTGTCTGTGTTTTTTCTTTTGTCCATTGTGTTGTCTGTGTTTCTTCTTTTGTGCATTGTGTTGTCTGTGTTTCTTCTTTTGTGCATTGTGTTGTCTGTGTTTCTTCTTTTGTGCATTGTGTTGTCTGTCTTTCTTCTTTTGTCCATTGTATTGTCTGTGTTTCTTCTTTTGTCCATTGTGTTGTCTGTGTTTCTTTTGTCCATTGTGTTGTCTGGGTTTCTTCTTTTGTCCATTGTGTTGTCTGTGTTTCTTCTTTTGTCCATTGTGTTGTCTGTTTCTTCTTTTGTTCATTGTGTTGTCTGTGTTTCTTCTTTTGACCATTGTGTTGTCTGTGTTTCTTCTTTTGTCCATTGTGTTGTCTGTGTTTCTTCTTTTGACCATTGTGTTGTCTGTGTTTCTTCTTTTGTCCATTGTGTTGTCTGTGTTTCTTCCTTTGTCCATTGTGTTGTCTGTGTTTCTTCTTTTGTGCATTGTGTTGTCTGTATTTCTTCTTTTGTCCATTGTGTTGTCTGTGTTTCTTCTGTTGTCCATTGTGTTGTCTGTGTTTCTTTTGTCCATTGTGTTGTCTGTGTTTCTTCTTTTGTCCATTGTGTTGTCTGTGTTTCTTTTGTCCATTGTGTTGTCTGTGTTTCTTCTTTTGTCCATTGTGTTGTCTGTGTTTCTTCTTTTGTCCATTGTGTTGTGTGTTTCTTCTTTTGTCCATTGTGTTGTCTGTGTTTCTTCCTTTGACCATTGTGTTGTCTGTGTTTCTTCTTTTGTCCATTGTGTTGTTTGTGTTTCTTTTGTCCATTGTGTTGTCTGTGTTTCTTCTTTTGTCCATTGTGTTGTCTGTGTTTCTTTTGTCCATTGTGTTGTCTGTGTTTCTTCTTTTGTCCATTGTGTTGTCTGTGTTTCTTTTGTCCATTGTGTTGTCTGTGTTTCTTCTTTTGTCCATTGTATTGTCTGTGTGTCTTCTTTTGTCCATTGTGTTGTCTGTGTTTCTTCTTTTGTCCATTGTGTTGTCTGTGTTTCTTCTTTTGACCATTGTATTGTCTATGTTTCTTCTTTTGACCATTGTATTGTCTGTGTTTCTTCTTTTGTCCATTGTGTTGTCTGTGTTTCTTCTTTTGTCCATTGTGTTGTCTTTGTTTCTTCTTTTGACCATTGTATTGTCTGTGTTTCTTCTTTTGTCCATTGTGTTGTTTGTGTTTCTTATTTTGTCCATTGTGTTGTCTGTGTTTCTTCTTTTCTCCATTGTGTTGTCTGTGTTTCTTCTTTTGTCCATTGTGTTGTCTGTGTTTCTTCTTTTCTCCATTGTATTGTCTGTGTTTCTTCTTTTGACCATTGTGTTGTCTATGTTTCTTCTTTTGACCATTGTATTGTCTGTGTTTCTTCTTTTGTCCATTGTATTGTCTGTGTTTCTTCTTTTCTCCACTGTGTTGTCTGTGTTTCTTCTTTTCTCCATTGTGTTGTCTGTGTTTCTTCTTTTGTCCATTGTGTTGTCTGTGTTTCTTCTTTTCTCCATTGTATTGTCTGTGTTTCTTCATTTGACCATTGTGTTGTCTATGTTTCTTCTTTTGACCATTGTATTGTCTGTGTTTCTTCTTTTGTCCATTGTATTGTCTGTGTTTCTTCTTTTGTCCATTGTGTTGTTTGTGTTTCTTCTTTTGTCCATTGTGTTGTCTGTGTTTCTTCTTTTGTCCATTGTGTTGTCTGTGTTTCTTCTTTTGACCATTGTGTTGTCTGTGTTTCTTCTTTTGTCCATTGTGTTGTGTGTTTCTTCTTTTGTCCATTGTGTTGTCTGTGTTTCTTCTTTTGTCAATTGTGTTGTCTGTGTTTCTTTTGTCCATTGTGTTGTCTGTGTTTCTTCTTTTGTCCATTGTGTTGGCTGTGTTTCTTGTGTCCATTGTGTTGTCTGTGTTTCTTCTTTTGTCCATTGTGTTGTCTGTGTTTCTTTTGTCCATTGTGTTGTCTGTGTTTCTTCTTTTGTCCATTGTGTTGTCTGTGTTTCTTCTTTTGTCCATTGTGTTGTCTGTTTCTTCTTTTGTCCATTGTGTTGTCTGTGTTTCTTCTTTTGACCATTGTGTTGTCTGTGTTTCTTCTTTTGTCCATTGTGTTGTCTGTGTTTCTTCTTTTGACCATTGTGTTGTCTGTGTTTCTTCTTTTGTCCATTGTGTTGTCTGTGTTTCTTCCTTTGTCCATTGTGTTGTCTGTGTTTCTTCTTTTGTGCATTGTGTTGTCTGTATTTCTTCTTTTGTCCATTGTGTTGTCTGTGTTTCTTCTGTTGTCCATTGTGTTGTCTGTGTTTCCTCTTTTGTGCATTGTGTTGTCTGTGTTTCTTCTTTTGTCCATTGTGTTGTCTGTGTTTCTTCTTTTGTGCATTGTGTTGTCTGTGTTTTTTCTTTTGTCCATTGTGTTGTCTGTGTTTCTTTTGTCCATTGTATTGTCTGTGTTTCTTCTTTTGTCCATTGTGTTGTCTGTGTTTCTTCTTTTGTCCATTGTGTTGTCTGTGTTTCTTCTTTTGTCCATTGTGTTGTCTGTGTTTCTTCTTTTGTGCATTGTGTTGTCTGTGTTTCTTCTTTTGTGCATTGTGTTGTCTGTGTTTCTTCTTTTGTGCATTGTGTTGTCTGTCTTTCTTCTTTTGTCCATTGTATTGTCTGTGTTTCTTCTTTTGTCCATTCTGTTGTCTGTGTTTCTTCTTTTGTCCATTGTGTTGTCTGTGTTTCTTCTTTTGACCATTGTATTGTCTATGTTTCTTCTTTTGACCATTGTATTGTCTGTGTTTCTTCTTTTGTCCATTGTATTGTCTGTGTTTCTTCTTTTGTCCATTGTGTTGTCTTTGTTTCTTCTTTTGACCATTGTATTGTCTGTGTTTCTTCTTTTATCCATTGTGTTGTCTGTGTTTCTTCTTTTGTCCATTGTGTTGTCTGTGTTTCTTCTTTTGTCCACTGTGTTGTCTGTGTTTCTTCTTTTGTCCATTGTGTTGTCTGTGTTTCTTCTTTTCTCCATTGTATTGTCTGTGTTTCTTCTTTTGACCATTGTGTTGTCTATGTTTCTTCTTTTGACCATTGTATTGTCTGTGTTTCTTCTTTTGTCCATTGTATTGTCTGTGTTTCTTCTTTTGTCCATTGTGTTGTTTGTGTTTCTTCTTTTGTCCATTGTGTTGTCTGTGTTTCTTCTTTTCTCCATTGTGTTGTCTGTGTTTCTTCTTTTGTCCATTGTGTTGTCTGTGTTTCTTCTTTTGACCATTGTGTTGTCTGTGCTTCTTCTTTTGTCCATTGTGTTGTGTGTTTCTTCTTTTGTCCATTGTGTTGTCTGTGTTTCTTCTTTTGACCATTGTGTTGTCTGTGTTTCTTCTTTTGTCAATTGTGTTGTCTGTGTTTCTTTTGTCCATTGTGTTGCCTGTGTTTCTTCTTTTGTCCATTGTGTTGGCTGTGTTTCTTGTGTCCATTGTGTTGTCTGTGTTTCTTCTTTTGTCCATTGTGTTGTCTGTGTTTCTTTTGTCCATTGTGTTGTCTGGGTTTCTTCTTTTGTCCATTGTGTTGTCTGTGTTTCTTCTTTTGTCCATTGTGTTGTCTGTTTCTTCTTTTGTCCATTGTGTTGTCTGTGTTTCTTCTTTTGTCCATTGTGTTGTCTGTGTTTCTTCTTTTGTCCATTGTATTGTCTGTGTTTCTTCTTTTGTCCATTGTGTTGTCTGTGTTTCTTCTTTTGTCCATTGTGTTGTCTGTGTTTCTTCTTTTGTCCATTGTGTTGTCTGTGTTTCGTTTGTCCATTGTGTTGTCTGTGTTTCTTCTTTTGTCCATTGTATTGTCTGTGTTTCTTCTTTTGTCCATTGTGTTGTCTGTGTTTCTTCTTTTGTCCATTGTGTTGTCTGTGTTTCTTCTTTTGACCATTGTATTGTCTGTGTTTCTTCTTTTGTCCATTGTGTTGTTTGTGTTTCTTATTTTGTCCATTGTGTTGTCTGTGTTTCTTCTTTTCTCCATTGTGTTGTTTGTGTTTCTTCTTTTGTCCATTGTGTTGTCTGTGTTTCTTCTTTTCTCCATTGTATTGTCTGTGTTTCTTCTTTTGGGCATTGTGTTGTCTATGTTTCTTCTTTTGACCATTGTATTGTCTGTGTTTCTTCTTTTGTCCATTGTATTGTCTGTGTTTCTTCTTTTCTCCACTGTGTTGTCTGTGTTTCTTCTTTTGTCCATTGTGTTGTCTGTGTTTCTTCTTTTGACCATTGTGTTGTCTGTGTTTCTTCTTTTGTCCATTGTGTTGTGTGTTTCTTCTTTTATCCATTGTGTTGTCTGTGTTTCTTCTTTTGACCATTGTGTTGTCTGTGTTTCTTCTTTTGTCCATTGTGTTGTCTGTGTTTCTTTTGTCCATTGTGTTGTCTGTGTTTCTTCTTTTGTCCATTGTGTTGTCTGTGCTTCTTCTTTTGTCCATTGTGTTGTCTGTTTCTTCTTTTGTCCATTGTGTTGTCTGTGTTTCTTCTTTTGACCATTGTGTTGTCTGTGTTTCTTCTTTTGACCATTGTGTTGTCTGTGTTTCTTCTTTTGACCATTGTGTTTTCTGTTTTTCTTCTTTTGTCCATTGTGTTGTCTGTGTTTCTTCCTTTGTCCATTGTGTTGTCTGTGTTTCTTCTTTTGTCCATTGTGTTGTCTATATTTCTTCTTTTGTCCATTGTGTTGTCTGTGTTTCTTCTGTTGTCCATTGTGTTGTCTGTGTTTGTTTTGTCCATTGTGTTGTCTGTGTTTCTTCTTTTGTCCATTGTGTTGTCTGTGTTTCTTTTGTCCATTGTGTTGTCTGTGTTTCTTCTTTTGTCCATTGTGTTGTCTGTGTTTCTTCTTTTGTCCATTGTGTTGTGTGTTTCTTCTTTTGTCCATTGTGTTGTCTGTGTTTCTTCCTTTGACCATTGTGTTGTCTGTGTTTCTTCTTTTGTCCATTGTGTTGTATTGTTTCTTTTGTCCATTGTGTTGTCTGTGTTTCTTCTTTTGTCCATTGTGTTGTCTGTGTTTCTTTTGTCCATTGTGTTGTCTGTGTTTCTTCTTTTGTCCATTGTGTTGTCTGTGTTTCTTTTGTCCATTGTGTTGTCTGTGTTTCTTCTTTTGTCCATTGTGTTGTCTGTTTCTTCTTTTGTCCATTGTGTTGTCTGTTTCTTCTTTTGTCCATTGTGTTGTCTGTGTTTCTTCTTTTGACCATTGTGTTGTCTGTGTTTCTTCTTTTGTCCATTGTGTTGTCTGTGTTTCTTCCTTTGTCCATTGTGTTGTCTGTGTTTCTTCTTTTGTCCATTGTGTTGTCTGTATTTCTTCTTTTGTCCATTGTGTTGTCTGTGTTTCTTCTTTTGTCCATTGTGTTGTCTGTGTTTCTTTTGTCCATTGTGTTGTCTGTGTTTCTTCTTTTGTCCATTGTGTTGTCTGTGTTTCTTTTGTCCATTGTGTTGTCTGTGTTTCTTCTTTTGTCCATTGTGTTGTCTGTGTTTCTTCTTTTGTCCATTGTGTTGTGTGTTTCTTCTTTTGTCCATTGTATTGTCTGTGTTTCTTCCTTTGACCATTGTGTTGTCTGTGTTTCTTCTTTTGTCCATTGTGTTGTCTGTGTTTCTTTTGTCCATTGTGTTTTCTGTGTTTCTTCTTTTGTCCATTGTATTGTCTGTGTTTCTTCTTTTGTCCATTGTGTTGTCTTTGTTTCTTCTTTTGACCATTGTATTGTCTGTGTTTCTTCTTTTATCCATTGTGTTGTCTGTGTTTCTTCTTTTGTCCATTGTGTTGTCTGTGTTTCTTCTTTTGTCCACTGTGTTGTCTGTGTTTCTTCTTTTGTCCATTGTGTTGTCTGTGTTTCTTCTTTTCTCCATTGTATTGTCTGTGTTTCTTCTTTTGACCATTGTGTTGTCTATGTTTCTTCTTTTGACCATTGTATTGTCTGTGTTTATTCTTTTGTCCATTGTATTGTCTGTGTGTCTTCTTTTGTCCATTGTGTTGTCTGTGTTTCTTCTTTTGTCCATTGTGTTGTCTGTGTTTCTTCTTTTGACCATTGTATTGTCTATGTTTCTTCTTTTGACCATTGTATTGTCTGTGTTTCTTCTTTTGTCCATTGTGTTGTCTGTGTTTCTTCTTTTGTCCATTGTGTTGTCTTTGTTTCTTCTTTTGACCATTGTATTGTCTGTGTTTCTTCTTTTGTCCATTGTGTTGTTTGTGTTTCTTATTTTGTCCATTGTGTTGTCTGTGTTTCTTCTTTTCTCCATTGTGTTGTCTGTGTTTCTTCTTTTGTCCATTGTGTTGTCTGTGTTTCTTCTTTTCTCCATTGTATTGTCTGTGTTTCTTCTTTTGACCATTGTGTTGTCTATGTTTCTTCTTTTGACCATTGTATTGTCTGTGTTTCTTCTTTTGTCCATTGTATTGTCTGTGTTTCTTCTTTTCTCCACTGTGTTGTCTGTGTTTCTTCTTTTCTCCATTGTGTTGTCTGTGTTTCTTCTTTTGTCCATTGTGTTGTCTGTGTTTCTTCTTTTCTCCATTGTATTGTCTGTGTTTCTTCATTTGACCATTGTGTTGTCTATGTTTCTTCTTTTGACCATTGTATTGTCTGTGTTTCTTCTTTTGTCCATTGTATTGTCTGTGTTTCTTCTTTTGTCCATTGTGTTGTTTGTGTTTCTTCTTTTGTCCATTGTGTTGTCTGTGTTTCTTCTTTTGTCCATTGTGTTGTCTGTGTTTCTTCTTTTGACCATTGTGTTGTCTGTGTTTCTTCTTTTGTCCATTGTGTTGTGTGTTTCTTCTTTTGTCCATTGTGTTGTCTGTGTTTCTTCTTTTGTCAATTGTGTTGTCTGTGTTTCTTTTGTCCATTGTGTTGTCTGTGTTTCTTCTTTTGTCCATTGTGTTGGCTGTGTTTCTTGTGTCCATTGTGTTGTCTGTGTTTCTTCTTTTGTCCATTGTGTTGTCTGTGTTTCTTTTGTCCATTGTGTTGTCTGTGTTTCTTCTTTTGTCCATTGTGTTGTCTGTGTTTCTTCTTTTGTCCATTGTGTTGTCTGTTTCTTCTTTTGTCCATTGTGTTGTCTGTGTTTCTTCTTTTGACCATTGTGTTGTCTGTGTTTCTTCTTTTGTCCATTGTGTTGTCTGTGTTTCTTCTTTTGACCATTGTGTTGTCTGTGTTTCTTCTTTTGTCCATTGTGTTGTCTGTGTTTCTTCCTTTGTCCATTGTGTTGTCTGTGTTTCTTCTTTTGTGCATTGTGTTGTCTGTATTTCTTCTTTTGTCCATTGTGTTGTCTGTGTTTCTTCTGTTGTCCATTGTGTTGTCTGTGTTTCCTCTTTTGTGCATTGTGTTGTCTGTGTTTCTTCTTTTGTCCATTGTGTTGTCTGTGTTTCTTCTTTTGTGCATTGTGTTGTCTGTGTTTTTTCTTTTGTCCATTGTGTTGTCTGTGTTTCTTTTGTCCATTGTATTGTCTGTGTTTCTTCTTTTGTCCATTGTGTTGTCTGTGTTTCTTCTTTTGTCCATTGTGTTGTCTGTGTTTCTTCTTTTGTCCATTGTGTTGTCTGTGTTTCTTCTTTTGTGCATTGTGTTGTCTGTGTTTCTTCTTTTGTGCATTGTGTTGTCTGTGTTTCTTCTTTTGTGCATTGTGTTGTCTGTCTTTCTTCTTTTGTCCATTGTATTGTCTGTGTTTCTTCTTTTGTCCATTCTGTTGTCTGTGTTTCTTCTTTTGTCCATTGTGTTGTCTGTGTTTCTTCTTTTGACCATTGTATTGTCTATGTTTCTTCTTTTGACCATTGTATTGTCTGTGTTTCTTCTTTTGTCCATTGTATTGTCTGTGTTTCTTCTTTTGTCCATTGTGTTGTCTTTGTTTCTTCTTTTGACCATTGTATTGTCTGTGTTTCTTCTTTTATCCATTGTGTTGTCTGTGTTTCTTCTTTTGTCCATTGTGTTGTCTGTGTTTCTTCTTTTGTCCACTGTGTTGTCTGTGTTTCTTCTTTTGTCCATTGTGTTGTCTGTGTTTCTTCTTTTCTCCATTGTATTGTCTGTGTTTCTTCTTTTGACCATTGTGTTGTCTATGTTTCTTCTTTTGACCATTGTATTGTCTGTGTTTCTTCTTTTGTCCATTGTATTGTCTGTGTTTCTTCTTTTGTCCATTGTGTTGTTTGTGTTTCTTCTTTTGTCCATTGTGTTGTCTGTGTTTCTTCTTTTCTCCATTGTGTTGTCTGTGTTTCTTCTTTTGTCCATTGTGTTGTCTGTGTTTCTTCTTTTGACCATTGTGTTGTCTGTGCTTCTTCTTTTGTCCATTGTGTTGTGTGTTTCTTCTTTTGTCCATTGTGTTGTCTGTGTTTCTTCTTTTGACCATTGTGTTGTCTGTGTTTCTTCTTTTGTCAATTGTGTTGTCTGTGTTTCTTTTGTCCATTGTGTTGCCTGTGTTTCTTCTTTTGTCCATTGTGTTGGCTGTGTTTCTTGTGTCCATTGTGTTGTCTGTGTTTCTTCTTTTGTCCATTGTGTTGTCTGTGTTTCTTTTGTCCATTGTGTTGTCTGGGTTTCTTCTTTTGTCCATTGTGTTGTCTGTGTTTCTTCTTTTGTCCATTGTGTTGTCTGTTTCTTCTTTTGTCCATTGTGTTGTCTGTGTTTCTTCTTTTGTCCATTGTGTTGTCTGTGTTTCTTCTTTTGTCCATTGTATTGTCTGTGTTTCTTCTTTTGTCCATTGTGTTGTCTGTGTTTCTTCTTTTGTCCATTGTGTTGTCTGTGTTTCTTCTTTTGTCCATTGTGTTGTCTGTGTTTCGTTTGTCCATTGTGTTGTCTGTGTTTCTTCTTTTGTCCATTGTATTGTCTGTGTTTCTTCTTTTGTCCATTGTGTTGTCTGTGTTTCTTCTTTTGTCCATTGTGTTGTCTGTGTTTCTTCTTTTGACCATTGTATTGTCTGTGTTTCTTCTTTTGTCCATTGTGTTGTTTGTGTTTCTTATTTTGTCCATTGTGTTGTCTGTGTTTCTTCTTTTCTCCATTGTGTTGTTTGTGTTTCTTCTTTTGTCCATTGTGTTGTCTGTGTTTCTTCTTTTCTCCATTGTATTGTCTGTGTTTCTTCTTTTGGGCATTGTGTTGTCTATGTTTCTTCTTTTGACCATTGTATTGTCTGTGTTTCTTCTTTTGTCCATTGTATTGTCTGTGTTTCTTCTTTTCTCCACTGTGTTGTCTGTGTTTCTTCTTTTGTCCATTGTGTTGTCTGTGTTTCTTCTTTTGACCATTGTGTTGTCTGTGTTTCTTCTTTTGTCCATTGTGTTGTGTGTTTCTTCTTTTATCCATTGTGTTGTCTGTGTTTCTTCTTTTGACCATTGTGTTGTCTGTGTTTCTTCTTTTGTCCATTGTGTTGTCTGTGTTTCTTTTGTCCATTGTGTTGTCTGTGTTTCTTCTTTTGTCCATTGTGTTGTCTGTGCTTCTTCTTTTGTCCATTGTGTTGTCTGTTTCTTCTTTTGTCCATTGTGTTGTCTGTGTTTCTTCTTTTGACCATTGTGTTGTCTGTGTTTCTTCTTTTGACCATTGTGTTGTCTGTGTTTCTTCTTTTGACCATTGTGTTTTCTGTTTTTCTTCTTTTGTCCATTGTGTTGTCTGTGTTTCTTCCTTTGTCCATTGTGTTGTCTGTGTTTCTTCTTTTGTCCATTGTGTTGTCTATATTTCTTCTTTTGTCCATTGTGTTGTCTGTGTTTCTTCTGTTGTCCATTGTGTTGTCTGTGTTTGTTTTGTCCATTGTGTTGTCTGTGTTTCTTCTTTTGTCCATTGTGTTGTCTGTGTTTCTTTTGTCCATTGTGTTGTCTGTGTTTCTTCTTTTGTCCATTGTGTTGTCTGTGTTTCTTCTTTTGTCCATTGTGTTGTGTGTTTCTTCTTTTGTCCATTGTGTTGTCTGTGTTTCTTCCTTTGACCATTGTGTTGTCTGTGTTTCTTCTTTTGTCCATTGTGTTGTATTGTTTCTTTTGTCCATTGTGTTGTCTGTGTTTCTTCTTTTGTCCATTGTGTTGTCTGTGTTTCTTTTGTCCATTGTGTTGTCTGTGTTTCTTCTTTTGTCCATTGTGTTGTCTGTGTTTCTTTTGTCCATTGTGTTGTCTGTGTTTCTTCTTTTGTCCATTGTGTTGTCTGTTTCTTCTTTTGTCCATTGTGTTGTCTGTTTCTTCTTTTGTCCATTGTGTTGTCTGTGTTTCTTCTTTTGACCATTGTGTTGTCTGTGTTTCTTCTTTTGTCCATTGTGTTGTCTGTGTTTCTTCCTTTGTCCATTGTGTTGTCTGTGTTTCTTCTTTTGTCCATTGTGTTGTCTGTATTTCTTCTTTTGTCCATTGTGTTGTCTGTGTTTCTTCTTTTGTCCATTGTGTTGTCTGTGTTTCTTTTGTCCATTGTGTTGTCTGTGTTTCTTCTTTTGTCCATTGTGTTGTCTGTGTTTCTTTTGTCCATTGTGTTGTCTGTGTTTCTTCTTTTGTCCATTGTGTTGTCTGTGTTTCTTCTTTTGTCCATTGTGTTGTGTGTTTCTTCTTTTGTCCATTGTATTGTCTGTGTTTCTTCCTTTGACCATTGTGTTGTCTGTGTTTCTTCTTTTGTCCATTGTGTTGTCTGTGTTTCTTTTGTCCATTGTGTTTTCTGTGTTTCTTCTTTTGTCCATTGTATTGTCTGTGTTTCTTCTTTTGTCCATTGTGTTGTCTTTGTTTCTTCTTTTGACCATTGTATTGTCTGTGTTTCTTCTTTTATCCATTGTGTTGTCTGTGTTTCTTCTTTTGTCCATTGTGTTGTCTGTGTTTCTTCTTTTGTCCACTGTGTTGTCTGTGTTTCTTCTTTTGTCCATTGTGTTGTCTGTGTTTCTTCTTTTCTCCATTGTATTGTCTGTGTTTCTTCTTTTGACCATTGTGTTGTCTATGTTTCTTCTTTTGACCATTGTATTGTCTGTGTTTATTCTTTTGTCCATTGTATTGTCTGTGTTTCTTCTTTTGTCCATTGTGTTGTTTGTGTTTCTTCTTTTGTCCATTGTGTTGTCTGTGTTTCTTCTTTTCTCCATTGTGTTGTCTGTGTTTCTTCTTTTGTCCATTGTGTTGTCTGTGTTTCTTCTTTTGACCATTGTGTTGTCTGTGCTTCTTCTTTTGTCCATTGTGTTGTGTGTTTCTTCTTTTGTCCATTGTGTTGTCTGTGTTTCTTCTTTTGACCATTGTGTTGTCTGTGTTTCTTCTTTTGTCAATTGTGTTGTCTGTGTTTCTTTTGTCCATTGTGTTGTCTGTGTTTCTTCTTTTGTCCATTGTGTTGGCTGTGTTTCTTGTGTCCATTGTGTTGTCTGTGTTTCTTCTTTTGTCCATTGTGTTGTCTGTGTTTCTTTTGTCCATTGTGTTGTCTGGGTTTCTTCTTTTGTCCATTGTGTTGTCTGTGTTTCTTCTTTTGTCCATTGTGTTGTCTGTTTCTTCTTTTGTCCATTGTGTTGTCTGTGTTTCTTCTTTTGTCCATTGTGTTGTCTGTGTTTCTTCTTTTGTCCATTGTATTGTCTGTGTTTCTTCTTTTGACCATTGTGTTGTCTGTGTTTCTTCTTTTGTCCATTGTGTTGTCTGTGTTTCTTCCTTTGTCCATTGTGTTGTCTGTGTTTCTTCTTTTGTGCATTGTGTTGTCTGTATTTCTTCTTTTGTCGATTGTGTTGTCTGTGTTTCTTTTGTTGTCCATTGTGTTGTCTGTGTTTCTTTTGTCCATTGTGTTGTCTGTGTTTCTTCTTTTGTCCATTGTGTTGTCTGTGTTTCTTTTGTCCATTGTGTTGTCTGTGTTTCTTCTTTTGTCCATTGTGTTGTCTGTGTTTCTTCTTTTGTCCATTGTGTTGTGTGTTTCTTCTTTTGTCCATTGTGTTGTCTGTGCTTCTTCCTTTGACCATTGTGTTGTCTGTGTTTCTTCTTTTGTCCATTGTGTTGTTTGTGTTTCTTTTGTCCATTGTGTTGTCTGTGTTTCTTCTTTTGTCCATTGTGTTGTCTGTGTTTCTTCTTTTGTCCATTGTGTTGTCTGTGTTTCTTCTTTTGTCCATTGTGTTGTCTGTGTTTCGTTTGTCCATTGTGTTGTCTGTGTTTCTTCTTTTGTCCATTGTATTGTCTGTGTTTCTTCTTTTGTCCATTGTGTTGTCTGTGTTTCTTCTTTTGTCCATTGTGTTGTCTGTGTTTCTTCTTTTGACCATTGTATTGTCTGTGTTTCTTCTTTTGTCCATTGTGTTGTTTGTGTTTCTTATTTTGTCCATTGTGTTGTCTGTGTTTCTTCTTTTCTCCATTGTGTTGTTTGTGTTTCTTCTTTTGTCCATTGTGTTGTCTGTGTTTCTTCTTTTCTCCATTGTATTGTCTGTGTTTCTTCTTATGACCATTGTGTTGTCTATGTTTCTTCTTTTGACCATTGTATTGTCTGTGTTTCTTCTTTTGTCCATTGTATTGTCTGTGTTTCTTCTTTTCTCCACTGTGTTGTCTGTGTTTCTTCTTTTGTCCATTGTGTTGTCTGTGTTTCTTCTTTTGACCATTGTGTTGTCTGTGTTTCTTCTTTTGTCCATTGTGTTGTGTGTTTCTTCTTTTATCCATTGTGTTGTCTGTGTTTCTTCTTTTGACCATTGTGTTGTCTGTGTTTCTTCTTTTGTCCATTGTGTTGTCTGTGTTTCTTTTGTCCATTGTGTTGTCTGTGTTTCTTCTTTTGTCCATTGTGTTGTCTGTGCTTCTTCTTTTGTCCATTGTGTTGTCTGTTTCTTCTTTTGTCCATTGTGTTGTCTGTGTTTCTTCTTTTGACCATTGTGTTGTCTGTGTTTCTTCTTTTGACCATTGTGTTGTCTGTGTTTCTTCTTTTGACCATTGTGTTGTCTGTGTTTCTTCTTTTGTCCATTGTGTTGTCTGTGTTTCTTCCTTTGTCCATTGTGTTGTCTGTGTTTCTTCTTTTGTCCATTGTGTTGTCTATATTTCTTCTTTTGTCCATTGTGTTGTCTGTGTTTCTTCTGTTGTCCATTGTGTTGTCTGTGTTTGTTTTGTCCATTGTGTTGTCTGTGTTTCTTCTTTTGTCCATTGTGTTGTCTGTGTTTCTTTTGTCCATTGTGTTGTCTGTGTTTCTTCTTTTGTCCATTGTGTTGTCTGTGTTTCTTCTTTTGTCCATTGTGTTGTGTGTTTCTTCTTTTGTCCATTGTGTTGTCTGTGTTTCTTCCTTTGACCATTGTGTTGTCTGTGTTTCTTCTTTTGTCCATTGTGTTGTTTGTGTTTCTTTTGTCCATTGTGTTGTCTGTGTTTCTTCTTTTGTCCATTGTGTTGTCTGTGTTTCTTTTGTCCATTGTGTTGTCTGTGTTTCTTCTTTTGTCCATTGTGTTGTCTGTGTTTCTTTTGTCCATTGTGTTGTCTGTGTTTCTTCTTTTGTCCATTGTGTTGTCTGTTTCTTCTTTTGTCCATTGTGTTGTCTGTTTCTTCTTTTGTCCATTGTGTTGTCTGTGTTTCTTCTTTTGACCATTGTGTTGTCTGTGTTTCTTCTTTTGTCCATTGTGTTGTCTGTGTTTCTTCCTTTGTCCATTGTGTTGTCTGTGTTTCTTCTTTTGTCCATTGTGTTGTCTGTGTTTCTTCTTTTGTCCATTGTGTTGTCTGTGTTTCTTTTATCCATTCTGTTGTCTGTGTTTCTTCTTTTGTCCATTGTGTTGTCTGTGTTTCTTTTATCCATTGTGTTGTCTGTGTTTCTTCTTTTGTCCATTGTGTTGTCTGTGTTTCTTCTTTTGTCCATTGTGTTGTGTGTTTCTTCTTTTGTCCATTGTGTTGTCTGTGTTTCTTCCTTTGACCATTGTGTTGTCTGTGTTTCTTCTTTTGTCCATTGTGTTGTCTGTGTTTCTTTTGTCCATTGTGTTGTCTGTGTTTCTTCTTTTGTCCATTGTGTTGTCTGTGTTTCTTCTTTTGTCCATTGTGTTGTCTGTGTTTCTTTTATCCATTGTGTTGTCTGTGTTTCTTCTTTTGTCCATTGTGTTGTCTGTGTTTCTTCTTTTGTCCATTGTGTTGTGTGTTTCTTCTTTTGTCCATTGTGTTGTCTGTGTTTCTTCCTTTGACCATTGTGTTGTCTGTGTTTCTTCTTTTGTCCATTGTGTTGTCTGTGTTTCTTTTGTCCATTGTGTTGTCTGTGTTTCTTCTTTTGTCCATTGTGTTGTCTGTGTTTCTTCTTTTGTCCATTGTGTTGTCTGTTTCTTCTTTTGTCCATTGTGTTTTCTGTGTTTCTTCTTTTGTCCTTTGTGTTGTCTGTGTTTCTTCTTTTGTGCATTGTGTTGTCTGTGTTTCTTCTTTTGTCCATTGTGTTGTCTGTGTTTCTTTTGTCCATTGTGTTGTCTGTGTTTCTTCCTTTGTCCATTGTGTTGTCTGTGTTTCTTCTTTTGTCCATTGTGTTGTCTGCATTTCTTCTTTTGTCCATTGTGTTGTCTGTGTTTCTTCTTTTGTCCATTGTGTTGTCTGTGTTTCTTCTTTTGTCCATTGTGTTGTCTGTGTTTCTTTTGTCCATTGTGTTGTCTGTGTTTCTTCTTTTGTCCATTGTGTTGTCTGTGTTTCTTTTGTCCATTGTGTTGTCTGTGTTTCTTCTTTTGTCCATTGTGTTGTCTGTGTTTCTTTTGTCCATTGTGTTGTCTGTATTTCTTCTTTTGTCCATTGTGTTGTCTGTGTTTCTTCTTTTGTCCATTGTGTTGTCTGTGTTTCTTTTGTCCATTGTGTTGTCTGTGTTTCTTCTTTTGTCCATTGTGTTGTCTGTGTTTCTTTTGTCCATTGTGTTGTCTGTGTTTCTTCTTTTGTCCATTGTGTTGTCTGTGTTTCTTCTTTTGTCCATTGTGTTGTCTGTGTTTCTTCTTTTGTCCATTGTGTTGTGTGTTTCTTCTTTTGTCCATTGTGTTGTCTGTGTTTCTTCCGTTGACCATTGTGTTGTCTGTGTTTCTTCTTTTGTCCATTGTGTTGTCTGTGTTTCTTTTGTCCATTGTGTTGTCTGTGTTTCTTCTTTTGTCCATTGTGTTGTTTGTGTTTCTTTTGTCCATTGTGTTGTCTGTGTTTCTTCTTTTGTCCATTGTGTTGTCTGTGTTTCTTCTTTTGTCCATTGTGTTGTCTGTTTCTTCTTTTGTCCATTGTGTTGTCTGTGTTTCTTCTTTTGTCCATTGTGTTGTCTGTGTTTCTTCTTTTGTGCATTGTATTGTCTGTGTTTCTTCTTTTGTGCATTGTGTTGTCTGTGTTTCTTCTTTTGTCCATTGTATTGTCTGTGTTTCTTCTTTTGTCCATTGTGTTGTCTGTGTTTCTTCTTTTGTCCATTGTGTTGTCTGTGTTTCTTCTTTTGACCATTGTATTGTCTGTGTTTCTTCTTTTGACCATTGTATTGTCTGTGTTTCTTCTTTTGTCCATTGTATTGTCTGTGTTTCTTCTTTTGTCCATTGTGTTGTCTTTGTTTCTTCTTTTGACCATTGTATTGTCTGTGTTTCTTCTTTTGTCCATTGTGTTGTTTGTGTTTCTTATTTTGTCCATTGTGTTGTCTGTGTTTCTTCTTTTCTCCATTGTGTTGTCTGTGTTTCTTCTTTTGTCCATTGTGTTGTCTGTGTTTCTTCTTTTCTCCATTGTATTGTCTGTGTTTCTTCTTTTGACCATTGTGTTGTCTATGTTTCTTCTTTTGACCATTGTATTGTCTGTGTTTCTTCTTTTGTCCATTGTATTGTCTGTGTTTCTTCTTTTGTCCATTGTGTTGTTTGTGTTTCTTCTTTTGTCCATTGTGTTGTCTGTGTTTCTTCTTTTCTCCATTGTGTTGTCTGTGTTTCTTCTTTTGTCCATTGTGTTGTCTGTGTTTCTTCTTTTGACCATTGTGTTGTCTGTGTTTCTTCTTTTGTCCATTGTGTTGTGTGTTTCTTCTTTTGTCCATTGTGTTGTCTGTGTTTCTTCTTTTGACCATTGTGTTGTCTGTGTTTCTTCTTTTGTCCATTGTGTTGTCTGTGTTTCTTTTGTCCATTGTGTTGTCTGTGTTTCTTCTTTTGTCCATTGTGTTGGCTGTGTTTCTTTTGTCCATTGTGTTGTCTGTGTTTCTTCTTTTCTC
This sequence comes from Bathymodiolus brooksi, assembly GCA_963680875.1. NCBI lineage: Eukaryota > Metazoa > Mollusca > Bivalvia > Mytilida > Modiolidae > Bathymodiolus > Bathymodiolus brooksi. The sequence goes on along the minus strand of OY804583.1, from coordinate 13,338,452 downwards.
CATTGTGTTGTCTGTGTTTCTTTTGTCCATTGTGTTGTCTGTGTTTCTTCTTTTGTCCATTGTGTTGTCTGTGTTTCTTCTTTTGTCCATTGTGCTGTCTGTTTCTTCTTTTGTCCATTGTGTTGTCTGTGTTTCTTCTTTTGACCATTGTGTTTCTTCTTTTGTCCATTGTGTTGTCTGTGTTTCTTCTTTTGACCATTGTGTTGTCTGTGTTTCTTCTTTTGTCCATTGTGTTGTCTGTGTTTCTTCCTTTGTCCATTGTGTTGTCTGTGTTTCTTCTTTTGTCCATTGTGTTGTCTGTATTTCTTCTTTTGTCCATTGTGTTGTCTGTGTTTCTTCTGTTGTCCATTGTGTTGTCTGTGTTTCTTTTGTCCATTGTGTTGTCTGTGTTTCTTCTTTTGTCCATTGTGTTGTCTATGTTTCTTCTTTTGTCCATTGTGTTGTCTGTGTTTCTTCTTTTGTCCATTGTGTTGTGTGTTTCTTCTTTTGTCCATTGTGTTGTCTGTGTTTCTTCCTTTGACCATTGTGTTGTCTGTGTTTCTTCTTTTGTCCATTGTGTTGTCTGTGTTTCTTTTGTCCATTGTGTTGTCTGTGTTTCTTCTTTTGTCCATTGTGTTGTCTGTGTTTCTTCTTTTGTCCTTTGTGTTGTCTGTGTTTCTTCTTTTGTCCATTGTGTTGTCTGTTTCTTCTTTTGTCCATTGTGTTGTCTGTGTTTCTTCTTTTGTCCTTTGTGTTGTCTGTGTTTCTTCTTTTGTGCATTGTGTTGTCTGTGTTTCTTCTTTTGTCCATTGTGTTGTCTGTGTTTCTTTTGTCCATTGTGTTGTCTGTGTTTCTTCCTTTGTCCATTGTGTTGTCTGTGTTTCTTCTTTTGTCCATTGTGTTGTCTGTATTTCTTCTTTTGTCCATTGTGTTGTCTGTGTTTCTTCTTTTGTCCATTGTGTTGTCTGTGTTTCTTCTTTTGTCCATTGTGTTGTCTGTGTTTCTTTTGTCTATTGTGTTGTCTGTGTTTCTTCTTTTGTCCATTGTGTTGTCTGTGTTTCTTTTGTCCATTGTGTTGTCTGTGTTTCTTCTTTTGTCCATTGTGTTGTCTGTGTTTCTTTTGTCCATTGTGTTGTCTGTATTTCTTCTTTTGTCCATTGTGTTGTCTGTGTTTCTTCTTTTGTCCATTGTGTTGTCTGTGTTTCTTTTGTCCATTGTGTTGTCTGTGTTTCTTCTTTTGTCCATTGTGTTGTCTGTGTTTCTTTTGTCCATTGTGTTGTCTGTGTTTCTTCTTTTGTCCATTGTGTTGTCTGTTTCTTCTTTTGTCCATTGTGTTGTCTGTGTTTCTTCTTTTGTCCATTGTGTTGTCTGTGTTTCTTCTTTTGTCCATTGTGTTGTCTGTGTTTCTTTTATCCATTGTGTTGTCTGTGTTTCTTCTTTTGTCCATTGTGTTGTCTGTGTTTCTTCTTTTGTCCATTGTGTTGTCTGTGTTTCTTCTTTTGTCCATTGTGCTGTCTGTTTCTTCTTTTGTCCATTGTGTTGTCTGTGTTTCTTCTTTTGACCATTGTGTTTCTTCTTTTGTCCATTGTGTTGTCTGTGTTTCTTCTTTTGTCCATTGTGTTGTCTGTGTTTCTTCTTTTGTCCATTGTGTTGTCTGTGTTTCTTCTTTTGTCCATTGTGTTGTGTGTTTCTTCTTTTGTCCATTGTGTTGTCTGTGTTTCTTCCGTTGACCATTGTGTTGTCTGTGTTTCTTCTTTTGTCCATTGTGTTGTCTGTGTTTCTTTGTCCATTGTGTTGTCTGTGTTTCTTCTTTTGTCCATTGTGTTGTTTGTGTTTCTTTTGTCCATTGTGTTGTCTGTGTTTCTTCTTTTGTCCATTGTGTTGTCTGTGTTTCTTCTTTTGTCCATTGTGTTGTCTGTTTCTTCTTTTGTCCATTGTGTTGTCTGTGTTTCTTCTTTTGTCCATTGTGTTGTCTGTGTTTCTTCTTTTGTGCATTGTATTGTCTGTGTTTCTTCTTTTGTGCATTGTGTTGTCTGTGTTTCTTCTTTTGTCCATTGTATTGTCTGTGTTTCTTCTTTTGTCCATTGTGTTGTCTGTGTTTCTTCTTTTGTCCATTGTGTTGTCTGTGTTTCTTCTTTTGACCATTGTATTGTCTGTGTTTCTTCTTTTGACCATTGTATTGTCTGTGTTTCTTCTTTTGTCCATTGTATTGTCTGTGTTTCTTCTTTTGTCCATTGTGTTGTCTTTGTTTCTTCTTTTGACCATTGTATTGTCTGTGTTTCTTCTTTTGTCCATTGTGTTGTTTGTGTTTCTTATTTTGTCCATTGTGTTGTCTGTGTTTCTTCTTTTCTCCATTGTGTTGTCTGTGTTTCTTCTTTTGTCCATTGTGTTGTCTGTGTTTCTTCTTTTCTCCATTGTATTGTCTGTGTTTCTTCTTTTGACCATTGTGTTGTCTATGTTTCTTCTTTTGACCATTGTATTGTCTGTGTTTCTTCTTTTGTCCATTGTATTGTCTGTGTTTCTTCTTTTGTCCATTGTGTTGTTTGTGTTTCTTCTTTTGTCCATTGTGTTGTCTGTGTTTCTTCTTTTCTCCATTGTGTTGTCTGTGTTTCTTCTTTTGTCCATTGTGTTGTCTGTGTTTCTTCTTTTGACCATTGTGTTGTCTGTGTTTCTTCTTTTGTCCATTGTGTTGTGTGTTTCTTCTTTTGTCCATTGTGTTGTCTGTGTTTCTTCTTTTGACCATTGTGTTGTCTGTGTTTCTTCTTTTGTCCATTGTGTTGTCTGTGTTTCTTTTGTCCATTGTGTTGTCTGTGTTTCTTCTTTTGTCCATTGTGTTGGCTGTGTTTCTTTTGTCCATTGTGTTGTCTGTGTTTCTTCTTTTCTCCATTGTGTTGTCTGTGTTTCTTTTGTCCATTGTGTTGTCTGTGTTTCTTCTTTTGTCCATTGTGTTGTCTGTGTTTCTTCTTTTGTCCATTGTGCTGTCTGTTTCTTCTTTTGTCCATTGTGTTGTCTGTGTTTCTTCTTTTGACCATTGTGTTTCTTCTTTTGTCCATTGTGTTGTCTGTGTTTCTTCTTTTGACCATTGTGTTGTCTGTGTTTCTTCTTTTGTCCATTGTGTTGTCTGTGTTTCTTCCTTTGTCCATTGTGTTGTCTGTGTTTCTTCTTTTGTCCATTGTGTTGTCTGTATTTCTTCTTTTGTCCATTGTGTTGTCTGTGTTTCTTCTGTTGTCCATTGTGTTGTCTGTGTTTCTTTTGTCCATTGTGTTGTCTGTGTTTCTTCTTTTGTCCATTGTGTTGTCTATGTTTCTTCTTTTGTCCATTGTGTTGTCTGTGTTTCTTCTTTTGTCCATTGTGTTGTGTGTTTCTTCTTTTGTCCATTGTGTTGTCTGTGTTTCTTCCTTTGACCATTGTGTTGTCTGTGTTTCTTCTTTTGTCCATTGTGTTGTCTGTGTTTCTTTTGTCCATTGTGTTGTCTGTGTTTCTTCTTTTGTCCATTGTGTTGTCTGTGTTTCTTCTTTTGTCCTTTGTGTTGTCTGTGTTTCTTCTTTTGTCCATTGTGTTGTCTGTTTCTTCTTTTGTCCATTGTGTTGTCTGTGTTTCTTCTTTTGTCCTTTGTGTTGTCTGTGTTTCTTCTTTTGTGCATTGTGTTGTCTGTGTTTCTTCTTTTGTCCATTGTGTTGTCTGTGTTTCTTTTGTCCATTGTGTTGTCTGTGTTTCTTCCTTTGTCCATTGTGTTGTCTGTGTTTCTTCTTTTGTCCATTGTGTTGTCTGTATTTCTTCTTTTGTCCATTGTGTTGTCTGTGTTTCTTCTTTTGTCCATTGTGTTGTCTGTGTTTCTTCTTTTGTCCATTGTGTTGTCTGTGTTTCTTTTTGTCTATTGTGTTGTCTGTGTTTCTTCTTTTGTCCATTGTGTTGTCTGTGTTTCTTTTGTCCATTGTGTTGTCTGTGTTTCTTCTTTTGTCCATTGTGTTGTCTGTGTTTCTTTTGTCCATTGTGTTGTCTGTATTTCTTCTTTTGTCCATTGTGTTGTCTGTGTTTCTTCTTTTGTCCATTGTGTTGTCTGTGTTTCTTTTGTCCATTGTGTTGTCTGTGTTTCTTCTTTTGTCCATTGTGTTGTCTGTGTTTCTTTTGTCCATTGTGTTGTCTGTGTTTCTTCTTTTGTCCATTGTGTTGTCTGTTTCTTCTTTTGTCCATTGTGTTGTCTGTGTTTCTTCTTTTGTCCATTGTGTTGTCTGTGTTTCTTCTTTTGTCCATTGTGTTGTCTGTGTTTCTTTTATCCATTGTGTTGTCTGTGTTTCTTCTTTTGTCCATTGTGTTGTCTGTGTTTCTTCTTTTGTCCATTGTGTTGTGTGTTTCTTCTTTTGTCCATTGTGTTGTCTGTGTTTCTTCCTTTGACCATTGTGTTGTCTGTGTTTCTTCTTTTGTCCATTGTGTTGTCTGTGTTTCTTTTGTCCATTGTGTTGTCTGTGTTTCTTCTTTTGTCCATTGTGTTGTCTGTGTTTCTTCTTTTGTCCATTGTGTTGTCTGTTTCTTCTTTTGTCCATTGTGTTTTCTGTGTTTCTTCTTTTGTCCTTTGTGTTGTCTGTGTTTCTTCTTTTGTGCATTGTGTTGTCTGTGTTTCTTCTTTTGTCCATTGTGTTGTCTGTGTTTCTTTTGTCCATTGTGTTGTCTGTGTTTCTTCCTTTGTCCATTGTGTTGTCTGTGTTTCTTCTTTTGTCCATTGTGTTGTCTGCATTTCTTCTTTTGTCCATTGTGTTGTCTGTGTTTCTTCTTTTGTCCATTGTGTTGTCTGTGTTTCTTCTTTTGTCCATTGTGTTGTCTGTGTTTCTTTTGTCCATTGTGTTGTCTGTGTTTCTTCTTTTGTCCATTGTGTTGTCTGTGTTTCTTTTGTCCATTGTGTTGTCTGTGTTTCTTCTTTTGTCCATTGTGTTGTCTGTGTTTCTTTTGTCCATTGTGTTGTCTGTATTTCTTCTTTTGTCCATTGTGTTGTCTGTGTTTCTTCTTTTGTCCATTGTGTTGTCTGTGTTTCTTTTGTCCATTGTGTTGTCTGTGTTTCTTCTTTTGTCCATTGTGTTGTCTGTGTTTCTTTTGTCCATTGTGTTGTCTGTGTTTCTTCTTTTGTCCATTGTGTTGTCTGTGTTTCTTCTTTTGTCCATTGTGTTGTCTGTGTTTCTTCTTTTGTCCATTGTGTTGTGTGTTTCTTCTTTTGTCCATTGTGTTGTCTGTGTTTCTTCCGTTGACCATTGTGTTGTCTGTGTTTCTTCTTTTGTCCATTGTGTTGTCTGTGTTTCTTTTGTCCATTGTGTTGTCTGTGTTTCTTCTTTTGTCCATTGTGTTGTTTGTGTTTCTTTTGTCCATTGTGTTGTCTGTGTTTCTTCTTTTGTCCATTGTGTTGTCTGTGTTTCTTCTTTTGTCCATTGTGTTGTCTGTTTCTTCTTTTGTCCATTGTGTTGTCTGTGTTTCTTCTTTTGTCCATTGTGTTGTCTGTGTTTCTTCTTTTGTGCATTGTATTGTCTGTGTTTCTTCTTTTGTGCATTGTGTTGTCTGTGTTTCTTCTTTTGTCCATTGTATTGTCTGTGTTTCTTCTTTTGTCCATTGTGTTGTCTGTGTTTCTTCTTTTGTCCATTGTGTTGTCTGTGTTTCTTCTTTTGACCATTGTATTGTCTGTGTTTCTTCTTTTGACCATTGTATTGTCTGTGTTTCTTCTTTTGTCCATTGTATTGTCTGTGTTTCTTCTTTTGTCCATTGTGTTGTCTTTGTTTCTTCTTTTGACCATTGTATTGTCTGTGTTTCTTCTTTTGTCCATTGTGTTGTTTGTGTTTCTTATTTTGTCCATTGTGTTGTCTGTGTTTCTTCTTTTCTCCATTGTGTTGTCTGTGTTTCTTCTTTTGTCCATTGTGTTGTCTGTGTTTCTTCTTTTCTCCATTGTATTGTCTGTGTTTCTTCTTTTGACCATTGTGTTGTCTATGTTTCTTCTTTTGACCATTGTATTGTCTGTGTTTCTTCTTTTGTCCATTGTATTGTCTGTGTTTCTTCTTTTATCCATTGTGTTGTTTGTGTTTCTTCTTTTGTCCATTGTGTTGTCTGTGTTTCTTCTTTTCTCCATTGTGTTGTCTGTGTTTCTTCTTTTGTCCATTGTGTTGTCTGTGTTTCTTCTTTTGACCATTGTGTTGTCTGTGTTTCTTCTTTTGTCCATTGTGTTGTGTGTTTCTTCTTTTGTCCATTGTGTTGTCTGTGTTTCTTCTTTTGACCATTGTGTTGTCTGTGTTTCTTCTTTTGTCCATTGTGTTGTCTGTGTTTCTTTTGTCCATTGTGTTGTCTGTGTTTCTTCTTTTGTCCATTGTGTTGGCTGTGTTTCTTTTGTCCATTGTGTTGTCTGTGTTTCTTCTTTTCTCCATTGTGTTGTCTGTGTTTCTTTTGTCCATTGTGTTGTCTGTGTTTCTTCTTTTGTCCATTGTGTTGTCTGTGTTTCTTCTTTTGTCCATTGTGCTGTCTGTTTCTTCTTTTGTCCATTGTGTTGTCTGTGTTTCTTCTTTTGACCATTGTGTTTCTTCTTTTGTCCATTGTGTTGTCTGTGTTTCTTCTTTTGACCATTGTGTTGTCTGTGTTTCTTCTTTTGTCCATTGTGTTGTCTGTGTTTCTTCCTTTGTCCATTGTGTTGTCTGTGTTTCTTCTTTTGTCCATTGTGTTGTCTGTATTTCTTCTTTTGTCCATTGTGTTGTCTGTGTTTCTTCTGTTGTCCATTGTGTTGTCTGTGTTTCTTTTGTCCATTGTGTTGTCTGTGTTTCTTCTTTTGACCATTGTGTTGTCTATGTTTCTTCTTTTGTCCATTGTGTTGTCTGTGTTTCTTCTTTTGTCCATTGTGTTGTGTGTTTCTTCTTTTGTCCATTGTGTTGTCTGTGTTTCTTCCTTTGACCATTGTGTTGTCTGTGTTTCTTCTTTTGTCCATTGTGTTGTCTGTGTTTCTTTTGTCCATTGTGTTGTCTGTGTTTCTTCTTTTGTCCATTGTGTTGTCTGTGTTTCTTCTTTTGTCCTTTGTGTTGTCTGTGTTTCTTCTTTTGTCCATTGTGTTGTCTGTTTCTTCTTTTGTCCATTGTGTTGTCTGTGTTTCTTCTTTTGTCCTTTGTGTTGTCTGTGTTTCTTCTTTTGTGCATTGTGTTGTCTGTGTTTCTTCTTTTGTCCATTGTGTTGTCTGTGTTTCTTTTGTCCATTGTGTTGTCTGTGTTTCTTCCTTTGTCCATTGTGTTGTCTGTGTTTCTTCTTTTGTCCATTGTGTTGTCTGTATTTCTTCTTTTGTCCATTGTGTTGTCTGTGTTTCTTCTTTTGTCCATTGTGTTGTCTGTGTTTCTTCTTTTGTCCATTGTGTTGTCTGTGTTTCTTTTGTCTATTGTGTTGTCTGTGTTTCTTCTTTTGTCCATTGTGTTGTCTGTGTTTCTTTTGTCCATTGTGTTGTCTGTGTTTCTTCTTTTGTCCATTGTGTTGTCTGTGTTTCTTCTTTTGTCCATTGTGTTGTCTGTGTTTCTTTTGTCCATTGTGTTGTCTGTGTTTCTTCTTTTGTCCATTGTGTTGTCTGTGTTTCTTTTGTCCATTGTGTTGTCTGTGTTTCTTCTTTTGTCCATTGTGTTGTCTGTGTTTCTTTTGTCCATTGTGTTGTCTGTGTTTCTTCTTTTGTCCATTGTGTTGTCTGTGTTTCTTCTTTTGTCCATTGTGTTGTCTGTGTTTCTTCTTTTGTCCATTGTGTTGTGTGTTTCTTCTTTTGTCCATTGTGTTGTCTGTGTTTCTTCCGTTGACCATTGTGTTGTCTGTGTTTCTTCTTTTGTCCATTGTGTTGTCTGTGTTTCTTTTGTCCATTGTGTTGTCTGTGTTTCTTCTTTTGTCCATTGTGTTGTTTGTGTTTCTTTTGTCCATGTGTTGTCTGTGTTTCTTCTTTTGTCCATTGTGTTGTCTGTGTTTCTTCTTTTGTCCATTGTGTTGTCTGTTTCTTCTTTTGTCCATTGTGTTGTCTGTGTTTCTTCTTTTGTCCATTGTGTTGTCTGTGTTTCTTCTTTTGTCCATTGTATTGTCTGTGTTTCTTCTTTTGTGCATTGTGTTGTCTGTGTTTCTTCTTTTGTCCATTGTATTGTCTGTGTTTCTTCTTTTGTCCATTGTGTTGTCTGTGTTTCTTCTTTTGTCCATTGTGTTGTCTGTGTTTCTTCTTTTGACCATTGTATTGTCTATGTTTCTTCTTTTGACCATTGTATTGTCTGTGTTTCTTCTTTTGTCCATTGTATTGTCTGTGTTTCTTCTTTTGTCCATTGTGTTGTCTTTGTTTCTTCTTTTGACCATTGTATTGTCTGTGTTTCTTCTTTTGTCCATTGTGTTGTTTGTGTTTCTTATTTTGTCCATTGTGTTGTCTGTGTTTCTTCTTTTCTCCATTGTGTTGTCTGTGTTTCTTCTTTTGTCCATTGTGTTGTCTGTGTTTCTTCTTTTCTCCATTGTATTGTCTGTGTTTCTTCTTTTGACCATTGTGTTGTCTATGTTTCTTCTTTTGACCATTGTATTGTCTGTGTTTCTTCTTTTGTCCATTGTATTGTCTGTGTTTCTTCTTTTGTCCATTGTGTTGTTTGTGTTTCTTCTTTTGTCCATTGTGTTGTCTGTGTTTCTTCTTTTCTCCATTGTGTTGTCTGTGTTTCTTCTTTTGTCCATTGTGTTGTCTGTGTTTCTTCTTTTGACCATTGTGTTGTCTGTGTTTCTTCTTTTGTCCATTGTGTTGTGTGTTTCTTCTTTTGTCCATTGTGTTGTCTGTGTTTCTTCTTTTGACCATTGTGTTGTCTGTGTTTCTTCTTTTGTCCATTGTGTTGTCTGTGTTTCTTTTGTCCATTGTGTTGTCTGTGTTTCTTCTTTTGTCCATTGTGTTGTCTGTGTTTCTTCTTTTGTCCATTGTGTTGTCTGTGTTTCTTCTTTTGTCCATTGTGTTGTGTGTTTCTTCTTTTGTCCATTGTGTTGTCTGTGTTTCTTCCGTTGACCATTGTGTTGTCTGTGTTTCTTCTTTTGTCCATTGTGTTGTCTGTGTTTCTTTTGTCCATTGTGTTGTCTGTGATTCTTCTGTTGTCCATTGTGTTGTTTGTGTTTCTTTTGTCCATTGTGTTGTCTGTGTTTCTTCTTTTGTCCATTGTGTTGTCTGTGTTTCTTCTTTTGTCCATTGTGTTGTCTGTTTCTTCTTTTGTCCATTGTGTTGTCTGTGTTTCTTCTTTTGTCCATTGTGTTGTCTGTGTTTCTTCTTTTGTCCATTGTATTGTCTGTGTTTCTTCTTTTGTGCATTGTGTTGTCTGTGTTTCTTCTTTTGTCCATTGTATTGTCTGTGTTTCTTCTTTTGTCCATTGTGTTGTCTGTGTTTCTTCTTTTGTCCATTGTGTTGTCTGTGTTTCTTCTTTTGACCATTGTATTGTCTATGTTTCTTCTTTTGACCATTGTATTGTCTGTGTTTCTTCTTTTGTCCATTGTATTGTCTGTGTTTCTTCTTTTGTCCATTGTGTTGTCTTTGTTTCTTCTTTTGACCATTGTATTGTCTGTGTTTCTTCTTTTGTCCATTGTGTGTTTGTGTTTCTTATTTTGTCCATTGTGTTGTCTGTGTTTCTTCTTTTCTTCATTGTGTTGTCTGTGTTTCTTCTTTTGTCCATTGTGTTGTCTGTGTTTCTTCTTTTCTTCATTGTATTGTCTGTGTTTCTTCTTTTGACCATTGTGTTGTCTATGTTTCTTCTTTTGACCATTGTATTGTCTGTGTTTCTTCTTTTGTCCATTGTATTGTCTGTGTTTCTTCTTTTGTCCATTGTGTTGTTTGTGTTTCTTCTTTTGTCCATTGTGTTGTCTGTGTTTCTTCTTTTCTCCATTGTGTTGTCTGTGTTTCTTCTTTTGTCCATTGTGTTGTCTGTGTTTCTTCTTTTGACCATTGTGTTGTCTGTGTTTCTTCTTTTGTCCATTGTGTTGTGTGTTTCTTCTTTTGTCCATTGTGTTGTCTGTGTTTCTTCTTTTGACCATTGTGTTGTCTGTGTTTCTTCTTTTGTCCATTGTGTTGTCTGTGTTTCTTTTGTCCATTGTGTTGTCTGTGTTTCTTCTTTTGTCCATTGTGTTGGCTGTGTTTCTTTTGTCCATTGTGTTGTCTGTGTTTCTTCTTTTCTCCATTGTGTTGTCTGTGTTTCTTTTGTCCATTGTGTTGTCTGTGTTTCTTCTTTTGTCCATTGTATTGTCTGTGTTTCTTCTTTTGTCCATTGTGTTGTTTGTGTTTCTTCTTTTGTCCATTGTGTTGTCTGTGTTTCTTCTTTTCTCCATTGTGTTGTCTGTGTTTCTTCTTTTGTCCATTGTGTTGTCTGTGTTTCTTCTTTTGACCATTGTGTTGTCTGTGTTTCTTCTTTTGTCCATTGTGTTGTGTGTTTCTTCTTTTGTCCATTGTGTTGTCTGTGTTTCTTCTTTTGACCATTGTGTTGTCTGTGTTTCTTCTTTTGTCCATTGTGTTGTCTGTGTTTCTTTTGTCCATTGTGTTGTCTGTGTTTCTTCTTTTGTCCATTGTGTTGGCTGTGTTTCTTTTGTCCATTGTGTTGTCTGTGTTTCTTCTTTTCTCCATTGTGTTGTCTGTGTTTCTTTTGTCCATTGTGTTGTCTGTGTTTCTTCTTTTGTCCATTGTGTTGTCTGTGTTTCTTTTGTCCATTGTGTTGTCTGTGTTTCTTCTTTTGTCCATTGTGTTGTCTGTATTTCTTCTTTGTCCATTGTGTTGTCTGTTTCTTCTTTTGTCCATTGTGTTGTCTGTGTTTCTTCTTTTGTCCATTGTGTTGGCTGTGTTTCTTTTGTCCATTGTGTTGTCTGTGTTTCTTCTTTTCTCCATTGTGTTGTCTGTGTTTCTTTTGTCCATTGTGTTGTCTGTGTTTCTTCTTTTCTCCATTGTGTTGTCTGTGTTTCTTTTGTCCATTGTGTTGTCTGTTTCTTCTTTTGTCCATTGTGTTGTCTGTGTTTCTTCTTTTGTCCATTGTGTTGTCTGTGTTTCTTCTTTTGCCCATTGTGTTGTCTGTGTTTCTTCTTTTGTCCATTGTGTTGTCTGTGTTTCTTCTTTTGTCCATTGTGTTGTGTGTTTCTTCTTTTGTCCATTGTGTTGTCTGTGTTTCTTCTTTTGACCATTGTGTTGTCTGTGTTTCTTCTTTTGTCCATTGTGTTGTCTGTGTTTCTTCTTTTGACCATTGTGTTGTCTGTGTTTCTTCTTTTGTCCATTGTGTTGTCTGTGTTTCTTCCTTTGTCCATTGTGTTGTCTGTGTTTCTTCTTTTGTCCATTGTGTTGTCTGTATTTCTTCTTTTGTCCGTTGTGTTGTCTGTGTTTCTTCTGTTGTCCATTGTGTTGTCTGTGTTTCTTTTGTCCATTGTGTTGTCTGTGTTTCTTCTTTTGTCCATTGTGTTGTCTGTGTTTCTTCTTTTGTCCATTGTGTTGTCTGTGTTTCTTCTTTTGTCCATTGTGTTGTGTGTTTCTTCTTTTGTCCATTGTGTTGTCTGTATTTCTTCCTTTGACCATTGTGTTGTCTGTGTTTCTTCTTTTGTCCATTGTGTTGTCTGTGTTTCTTTTGTCCATTGTGTTGTCTGTGTTTCTTCTTTTGTCCATTGTGTTGTTTGTGTTTCTTTTGTCCATTGTGTTGTCTGTGTTTCTTCTTTTGTCTATTGTGTTGTCTGTGTTTCTTCTTTTGTCCATTGTGTTGTCTGTTTCTTCTTTTGTCCATTGTGTTGTCTGTGTTTCTTCTTTTGACCATTGTGTTGTCTGTGTTTCTTCTTTTGTCCATTGTGTTGTCTGTGTTTCTTCCTTTGTCCAATGTGTTGTCTGTGTTTCTTCTTTTGTCCATTGTGTTGTCTGTGTTTCTTCTTTTGTCCATTGTGTTGTCTGTATTTCTTCTTTTGTCCATTGTGTTGTCTGTATTTCTTCTTTTGTCCATTGTGTTGTCTGTGTTTCTTCTTTTGTCCATTGTGTTGTCTGTGTTTCTTTTGTCCATTGTGTTGTCTGTGTTTCTTCTTTTGTCCATTGTGTTGTCTGTGTTTCTTCTTTCCATTGTGTTGTCTGTGTTTCTTCTTTCCATTGTGTTGTCTGTGTTTCTTCTTTTGTCCATTGTGTTGTGTGTTTCTTCTTTTGTCCATTGTGTTGTCTGTGTTTCTTCCTTTGACCATTGTGTTGTCTGTGTTTCTTCTTTTGTCCATTGTGTTGTCTGTGTTTCTTTTGTCCATTGTGTTGGCTGTGTTTCTTCTTTTGTCCATTGTGTTGGCTGTGTTTCTTTTGTCCATTGTGTTGTCTGTGTTTCTTCTTTTGTCCATTGTGTTGTCTGTGTTTCTTTTGTCCATTGTGTTGTCTGTGTTTCTTCTTTTGTCCATTGTGTTGTCTGTGTTTCGTTTGTCCATTGTGTTGTCTGTGTTTCTTCTTTTGTCCATTGTGTTGTCTGTGTTTCTTCTTTTGTCCGTTGTGTTGTCTGTGTTTCTTCTTTTGTCCATTGTGTTGTCTGTGTTTCTTTTGTCCATTGTGTTGTCTGTGTTTCTTCTTTTGTCCATTGTGTTGTCTGTGTTTCTTCTTTTGTCCATTGTGTTGTCTGTGTTTCTTTTGTCCATTGTGTTGTCTGTGTTTCTTCTTTTGTCCATTGTGTTGTCTGTGTTTCTTCTTTTGTCCATTGTGTTGTCTGTTTCTTCTTTTGTCCATTGTGTTGTCTGTGTTTCTTCTTTTGTCCATTGTGTTTTCTGTGTTTCTTCTTTTGTCCATTGTGTTTTCTGTGTTTCTTCTTTTGTCCATTGTGTTGTCTGTGTTTCTTTTGTCCATTGTGTTGTCTGTATTTCTATTTTTGTCCATTGTGTTGTCTGTATTTCTTCTTTTGTCCATTGTGTTGTCTGTGTTTCTTCTTTTGTCCATTGTGTTGTCTGTATTTCTTCTTTTGTCCATTGTGTTGTCTGTATTTCTTCTTTTGTCCATTGTGTTGTCTGTGTTTCTTTTGTCCATTGTGTTGTCTGTATTTCTATTTTTGTCCATTGTGTTGTCTGTGTTTCTTCCGTTGACCATTGTGTTGTCTGTGTTTCTTCTTTTGTCCATTGTGTTGTCTGTGTTTCTTTTGTCCATTGTGTTGTCTGTGATTCTTCTGTTGTCCATTGTGTTGTTTGTGTTTCTTTTGTCCATTGTGTTGTCTGTGTTTCTTCTTTTGTCCATTGTGTTGTCTGTGTTTCTTCTTTTGTCCATTGTGTTGTCTGTTTCTTCTTTTGTCCATTGTGTTGTCTGTGTTTCTTCTTTTGTCCATTGTGTTGTCTGTGTTTCTTCTTTTGTCCATTGTATTGTCTGTGTTTCTTCTTTTGTGCATTGTGTTGTCTGTGTTTCTTCTTTTGTCCATTGTATTGTCTGTGTTTCTTCTTTTGTCCATTGTGTTGTCTGTGTTTCTTCTTTTGTCCATTGTGTTGTCTGTGTTTCTTCTTTTGACCATTGTATTGTCTATGTTTCTTCTTTTGACCATTGTATTGTCTGTGTTTCTTCTTTTGTCCATTGTATTGTCTGTGTTTCTTCTTTTGTCCATTGTGTTGTCTTTGTTTCTTCTTTTGACCATTGTATTGTCTGTGTTTCTTCTTTTGTCCATTGTGTGTTTGTGTTTCTTATTTTGTCCATTGTGTTGTCTGTGTTTCTTCTTTTCTTCATTGTGTTGTCTGTGTTTCTTCTTTTGTCCATTGTGTTGTCTGTGTTTCTTCTTTTCTTCATTGTATTGTCTGTGTTTCTTCTTTTGACCATTGTGTTGTCTATGTTTCTTCTTTTGACCATTGTATTGTCTGTGTTTCTTCTTTTGTCCATTGTATTGTCTGTGTTTCTTCTTTTGTCCATTGTGTTGTTTGTGTTTCTTCTTTTGTCCATTGTGTTGTCTGTGTTTCTTCTTTTCTCCATTGTGTTGTCTGTGTTTCTTCTTTTGTCCATTGTGTTGTCTGTGTTTCTTCTTTTGACCATTGTGTTGTCTGTGTTTCTTCTTTTGTCCATTGTGTTGTGTGTTTCTTCTTTTGTCCATTGTGTTGTCTGTGTTTCTTCTTTTGACCATTGTGTTGTCTGTGTTTCTTCTTTTGTCCATTGTGTTGTCTGTGTTTCTTTTGTCCATTGTGTTGTCTGTGTTTCTTCTTTTGTCCATTGTGTTGGCTGTGTTTCTTTTGTCCATTGTGTTGTCTGTGTTTCTTCTTTTCTCCATTGTGTTGTCTGTGTTTCTTTTGTCCATTGTGTTGTCTGTGTTTCTTCTTTTGTCCATTGTATTGTCTGTGTTTCTTCTTTTGTCCATTGTGTTGTTTGTGTTTCTTCTTTTGTCCATTGTGTTGTCTGTGTTTCTTCTTTTCTCCATTGTGTTGTCTGTGTTTCTTCTTTTGTCCATTGTGTTGTCTGTGTTTCTTCTTTTGACCATTGTGTTGTCTGTGTTTCTTCTTTTGTCCATTGTGTTGTGTGTTTCTTCTTTTGTCCATTGTGTTGTCTGTGTTTCTTCTTTTGACCATTGTGTTGTCTGTGTTTCTTCTTTTGTCCATTGTGTTGTCTGTGTTTCTTTTGTCCATTGTGTTGTCTGTGTTTCTTCTTTTGTCCATTGTGTTGGCTGTGTTTCTTTTGTCCATTGTGTTGTCTGTGTTTCTTCTTTTCTCCATTGTGTTGTCTGTGTTTCTTTTGTCCATTGTGTTGTCTGTGTTTCTTCTTTTGTCCATTGTGTTGTCTGTGTTTCTTTTGTCCATTGTGTTGTCTGTGTTTCTTCTTTTGTCCATTGTGTTGTCTGTATTTCTTCTTTGTCCATTGTGTTGTCTGTTTCTTCTTTTGTCCATTGTGTTGTCTGTGTTTCTTCTTTTGTCCATTGTGTTGGCTGTGTTTCTTTTGTCCATTGTGTTGTCTGTGTTTCTTCTTTTCTCCATTGTGTTGTCTGTGTTTCTTTTGTCCATTGTGTTGTCTGTGTTTCTTCTTTTCTCCATTGTGTTGTCTGTGTTTCTTTTGTCCATTGTGTTGTCTGTTTCTTCTTTTGTCCATTGTGTTGTCTGTGTTTCTTCTTTTGTCCATTGTGTTGTCTGTGTTTCTTCTTTTGTCCATTGTGTTGTCTGTGTTTCTTCTTTTGTCCATTGTGTTGTCTGTGTTTCTTCTTTTGTCCATTGTGTTGTGTGTTTCTTCTTTTGTCCATTGTGTTGTCTGTGTTTCTTCTTTTGACCATTGTGTTGTCTGTGTTTCTTCTTTTGTCCATTGTGTTGTCTGTGTTTCTTCTTTTGACCATTGTGTTGTCTGTGTTTCTTCT
Source organism: Bathymodiolus brooksi (assembly GCA_963680875.1). Taxonomy (NCBI): domain Eukaryota; kingdom Metazoa; phylum Mollusca; class Bivalvia; order Mytilida; family Modiolidae; genus Bathymodiolus; species Bathymodiolus brooksi. The sequence continues at coordinate 13,323,204 of OY804583.1, read as the reverse complement.
TTTGTCCATTGTGTTGTCTGTGTTTCTTCCTTTGTCCATTGTGTTGTCTGTGTTTCTTCTTTTGTCCATTGTGTTGTCTGTATTTCTTCTTTTGTCCGTTGTGTTGTCTGTGTTTCTTCTGTTGTCCATTGTGTTGTCTGTGTTTCTTTTGTCCATTGTGTTGTCTGTGTTTCTTCTTTTGTCCATTGTGTTGTCTGTGTTTCTTCTTTTGTCCATTGTGTTGTCTGTGTTTCTTCTTTTGTCCATTGTGTTGTGTGTTTCTTCTTTTGTCCATTGTGTTGTCTGTATTTCTTCCTTTGACCATTGTGTTGTCTGTGTTTCTTCTTTTGTCCATTGTGTTGTCTGTGTTTCTTTTGTCCATTGTGTTGTCTGTGTTTCTTCTTTTGTCCATTGTGTTGTTTGTGTTTCTTTTGTCCATTGTGTTGTCTGTGTTTCTTCTTTTGTCTATTGTGTTGTCTGTGTTTCTTCTTTTGTCCATTGTGTTGTCTGTTTCTTCTTTTGTCCATTGTGTTGTCTGTGTTTCTTCTTTTGACCATTGTGTTGTCTGTGTTTCTTCTTTTGTCCATTGTGTTGTCTGTGTTTCTTCCTTTGTCCAATGTGTTGTCTGTGTTTCTTCTTTTGTCCATTGTGTTGTCTGTGTTTCTTCTTTTGTCCATTGTGTTGTCTGTATTTCTTCTTTTGTCCATTGTGTTGTCTGTATTTCTTCTTTTGTCCATTGTGTTGTCTGTGTTTCTTCTTTTGTCCATTGTGTTGTCTGTGTTTCTTTTGTCCATTGTGTTGTCTGTGTTTCTTCTTTTGTCCATTGTGTTGTCTGTGTTTCTTCTTTCCATTGTGTTGTCTGTGTTTCTTCTTTCCATTGTGTTGTCTGTGTTTCTTCTTTTGTCCATTGTGTTGTGTGTTTCTTCTTTTGTCCATTGTGTTGTCTGTGTTTCTTCCTTTGACCATTGTGTTGTCTGTGTTTCTTCTTTTGTCCATTGTGTTGTCTGTGTTTCTTTTGTCCATTGTGTTGGCTGTGTTTCTTCTTTTGTCCATTGTGTTGGCTGTGTTTCTTTTGTCCATTGTGTTGTCTGTGTTTCTTCTTTTCTCCATTGTGTTGTCTGTGTTTCTTTTGTCCATTGTGTTGTCTGTGTTTCTTCTTTTGTCCATTGTGTTGTCTGTGTTTCGTTTGTCCATTGTGTTGTCTGTGTTTCTTCTTTTGTCCATTGTGTTGTCTGTGTTTCTTCTTTTGTCCGTTGTGTTGTCTGTGTTTCTTCTTTTGTCCATTGTGTTGTCTGTGTTTCTTTTGTCCATTGTGTTGTCTGTGTTTCTTCTTTTGTCCATTGTGTTGTCTGTGTTTCTTCTTTTGTCCATTGTGTTGTCTGTGTTTCTTTTGTCCATTGTGTTGTCTGTGTTTCTTCTTTTGTCCATTGTGTTGTCTGTGTTTCTTCTTTTGTCCATTGTGTTGTCTGTTTCTTCTTTTGTCCATTGTGTTGTCTGTGTTTCTTCTTTTGTCCATTGTGTTTTCTGTGTTTCTTCTTTTGTCCATTGTGTTTTCTGTGTTTCTTCTTTTGTCCATTGTGTTGTCTGTGTTTCTTTTGTCCATTGTGTTGTCTGTATTTCTATTTTTGTCCATTGTGTTGTCTGTATTTCTTCTTTTGTCCATTGTGTTGTCTGTGTTTCTTCTTTTGTCCATTGTGTTGTCTGTATTTCTTCTTTTGTCCATTGTGTTGTCTGTATTTCTTCTTTTGTCCATTGTGTTGTCTGTGTTTCTTTTGTCCATTGTGTTGTCTGTATTTCTTCTTTTGTCCATTGTGTTGTCTGTATTTCTTCTTTTGTCCATTGTGTTGTCTGTGTTTCTTCTTTTGTCCATTGTGTTGTCTGTGTTTCTTCTTTTGTCCATTGTGTTGTCTGTGTTTTTTCGATTATTGATTCTGATTACCCCTTTGGTATCTCCAAACTCTTTTTAACGTAATCTTTAATTTTGTTGTATATTTATAGTATTTTTTCATGTGTTTTCTTTTTTTTTCTTTTCTTTTTCATTTTGTTATTCTTCGATTTGTTTTGGGCCTAACAGGATAGCAAAAACTGGTTAAGAATACCAATATCTGGGGCAATAGTATTCAAATTCTGGAACTTGTAATGTTCGCTTACAGAGGACTATGATATGTTCAGGGTTGTAGTACTAAAATAAACATTATTTTTTAAAAATAAAATAAACATTTATTAAAAACATATAGTTTAACATATACACCACAATATGCTATTTTGATTTTTCGTTTGATTGTTTCTATGACAACACGAATTAGAGTGATGCCCTTTTACTTCTTTGCCACACTAAAAACGAATCCGTCTCTGAATTTGAATCCTCCTTCGCAGAAGAGCTATTTGGCACAAATGTTGAAATGTGATTAGATTGGACCGTTGTCGCGTTATATATTTTATCACGTGGAGATCGCCATTTATAACAGGAACAAGAACAAACAGACACAACTTCCTGGAATTCTGGTCGTTCTTGCGCATTACCGACAACTGTTGAATTTCCGATGATGACGTCACCTTCCAGGTGAACGGCATTTTGAGCGGCAGCCGCGGCCTGCAACTCGTCCCTCCGTTCATCTTCTGCATTCAGAGTTAAAAATCTCAATACCAACAAGTTCATGGCTGCAGAGATAACCGCCAATCCAAATAAGATAAATATTACACTAAATGCGAAGTAATGTGGTTTTTCTTGAAGCATGTTCTCTTTTTGAAGTGCCACGAAATCACCGAATCCGATTGTCGTCAGAGTAATAAAACAATAATACAACGAATCTATGTACTTCCAACGCTCAAAATGAGAAAACATTAAGGCCCCCGCAGTGATGATAACAGTAGAGAGGTTCATTGTGATGAAAATGAGATCTGTTTGTGATACCTCGGTGTTTTTCATTCTAAAACATTTCTTAATTTGTTTCAGTAAGTAAGTCACGAAAGTATTTAATCGTTCGCCTACATTTTGGAACATTATCATACACAACGGTATTCCGACTAACGCGTACGTCATACAAAATAATTTTCCTCCAACTGTTTTCGGGGTGCTATGGCCATAACCTGTAAAAACAAAAATGTGAAAAATCATGAAATTATTTTTTTAGTGACAAAACTTACTACGATTTATCTCCCTTAGTATATAAAACAACATAGGCATCACACAACACGCGATAATATAAATCTGAAACCTGAAACAAACTTTACCAGAAACTGAATTAGAATAATTATAAGCTCTATCAATAGTAGCTGATGTGTGAATTTTATTGGGTGAATACATTGTACATGTATTAAATGTCCAAATTAAACGACTGGATTGAAAAAAAGTCCACGGATGGTAACAATTCATAAATATCATAAGTACAGTTTTTAGTGGGGCTCATGTAGCCCAATCATGAGTTTTCTGTGTAGTGTTTTGTAGATCGTTGTTTGTCCTTTTGTCCTTTTTATTTTCGCCATTGTATTTTCTGTCTTTGTTCGATTTGTGGATTCTGATTGCCCATTTGTTATCTTCAAACTCTTTTTTTAAATGTCATTAACTTTTTACATTTTATTAAACATAGCCAATAAGCTTGATGTATTTAAAATAACAGCTCTACTTTTTTAATGGTGGAATCAATACTGTGAGAAAAAAAACAAAAAAACCCGTTAAAATTGCTATATACTGTGTTGTCTTAACATCTTAATAAATATATAAACTTGCTTAACCAGACATATAAAACAAGAGATAAACAGCTTCTGACATTCTCTGGCTGGATAACATTTTTAAATCTTACTGCTTTGTTCAGGAGTTTTTTGTGTGTTTATCTATATTTCTATTGCGTAAAATGCCAGTTTATGTTCACGGCGATTTTTTTTTCTTAACTCAAGGTTTTACCTACCTATTAAAGCATTGACAACCAGGGAAAAGTATAAAGCTCCGGCGAATTTCCACTGTATCCCTGCCTGATACGGTCTAGATTTTATAACGTTGACACGTATTTCTTTAAAGTGTTCGTCTGATATGTTATATCGTACTCTTATCTCTTGTTCTTGTCGAGACAAATTAAATCTGTTCTCCAGCTCGTACTCAGATTCAAGCGCATCAAAGACCGCAGCACCGATCAAAAGATACGTAAATGTACATACGATAAGAGAAAGAGTTCTAACATTTTGTCTTTTCATTTCATATTCCTTTGTTGTACCTTCCATAGACCTGAAAATGAAATAAGTAGCATGGTGTTTTATCATTGTTGTATTAGGGAATGACCATTTAACTTGAGGGGGGGTTATGTTTTTTTTCTAAAAAAAATATTCTGATTCCCAATGTTGCTGAAAAATATATTCTGATTGTGGTGGAGGAAAAAAAAATAATCTGATTCAGAGTTTTTGTCTTGTAACCTAATGTTAAGTTCTGGAAAAAAATTTCGCGCTTTGCGCCACAAAAAAAAATATTCTAACTCTTGTGTTGTCCGAAAAAAAATTTCTGAACGAAACAAAAAACCATACCCCCCCCCCCCCCCCCCCCTCCTTTCAAGTTAAATGGTCGGTTTTTTAATTAGTATGTATTTGTAAACTATCTCACTCAGTTACTAACATTTCTTCAACCTGTCACACTTTCTGTAAAATAATAAAATATACATAACGATGTTTTTTGCTCTTATAGTTTTGTATGGTTGACACATGTGGTATTTTTTTTAAATAGATGATCTTCGTGAACTCTTAGCATCAACACATGTGTTATTGTGAATTTATTTTTTAACGCTTTTACACATTTGTCCTGATTTTATTGTTTCAACATTTTCTTTTATTTTGAGGTGACATCTTTGAATATATAAAAATCCAAGAATTAAATATATAATCCAGTTTAATTTACAAAAAATAAAAAAATGCATAAATATTTCTAATACACGATATAATAAAAATCCTGATTTATTACAAAAATAGCATTAGAAAATATGTTTAAACAATAATTGTACACGTGCATCTCGTTCTGACAGAATGAATTGTGTTTATTTGTAATGTCATAATTTTATTTTGAACATGTTGACTGGGGGCATGCTATGCTAACCTTCTGCAGCTCTCTCAGTTTTAGTATCAGTATGTTCGTGCTTTTATATTCTTTATTCTTCTATTCTGTTCTTTATCTTTAATGTATTGTTGATTGTTTTCGGTTTCAGGTCGTACCTTTTTGTGTTTATTTTTTAAAAAGGATACAAAACAAAATGAATTCTTACCTTGATTAATCACTACAGGTAGCTGCTACAGCGAACACATTTTTCTTTCTTCATTTGAAAAATATCAATCTTGACATCAGCTTATCAGTTCACAACATCCGGGTTATCGATCGTCTGCTATTTTATATATGTACATTGTATGATACATACATGCCATGCCATGTATTTATTATTAACTCTCTCTTCCGTAATCATGGTGTAAGTATAAACACAAGACACAATCGGCATCCATTTTAAATCTTCAACATTTTACGCGTTTCCTGATGTGAGCGTGTAAACATGGCCGTCTGCTACAGAGAGTATTGATAGAAATTGATGTAGAAATTCTATAATGTTTATTCGACAACTAGCAAATTGCAATAAAAATCAATGTTGAACTAATTCTGACTTGGAATCGATCTCTTCACTTTGTTTCTTATAATCTAATGGAAACAATGGGTAGTCGAGCTTACAGTTAAAAACAAAAGGACAATGGGTATTTTTACGGTATTGCTATTTTTTTTTAATATCAAACATAATTTTATTTTATAACAATTTGAATCAAGATTCGGCCATGTATTTATTTTTCAGTTACTCTATTACAGGGGCCGATCCAGGATTTCAAGTTAGAGGGATCGCACTTAAAAAAATTGCGTCGAGCGGAGGGATGAGCGAAAAATTTTGGGATATTTCGTGTGAAAAATCACGATTTTACGCCAAAAAAATCATATTTTTTTCCAATTTTAGGGGATCCGCCACTGTATTAAAATATAAAATGTAATCCCGATGAGTATTATTATAACTATAATGTATCACCAGACCTCTTTGTACATTTAATAATGTATATATTTTGAACATTTACGGGAAATTTGTGTGTTTGTTTTGATTTTGATTTAGATTTTTGGTGTTTTAACGCCACTTTCAGCAAGAATTCAGCTATATCATGGCGACCAGTTTTAGTGGTGGAGGAAGCCGGAGTACCCGGAGAGAACCACCGTCCCTGGGCAAGCAACTGGTAAACTTTATCACTTGCGACTGCGAGTCGAGTGCACTCTTTATTGTAATTTACAAATTTGTAAGCTGGGCGCGAACCCACGCCGTATTCGTGATAGGCTTGTATGAGCTGTTAGATCCAACGACCTAACTCATTGAGCCACCCGGGCCCCGTGTTTGTTTTGAAGAAGCATCGTTCATAATGCTCGGGGATGTAATTATTTACAAAAACAAAACAAAAATAAAAAAATTCCAAATGTCATTTCTGAAAAATATGAAAATTAACTATGTTTGAAAAAGGTTACTTTTGTAATTATCAATTTGCGATGACAATAACAAAAACAAATTGTTAGTTTCGTCTTTTCGTATATTTGATTATTTCTTTTTCAGGTACCGGTGGTCAGAATTCAACATTTAAGTAAACACGTTGTCATTAAATAAGATAATCCTGTCAAAAACGTCAATTTATTTCACGTATTTGGAACAGATTATGAAAAATGTCAAAATATTTTATAAAATAATCTTTGCATCGATACACGAAATTGTCGTTTTGTAGTTTTATACGTCTTCTTCCTTCCACTATATTTAATAACACTTTCTACTTAAAGCCTAGTATTAAAACTTGACCCTGAATGACAGAAATGTTCAATTCTGTTAGAGATGTTGTTCATCAGAATTTTAGAATTTAATCAGGGGCCGTCGTGGCCGTGATCCTATGGTAGTTGGATTTATAACTACCTGTGCAATCAGTGCTATCACCACTAAAGTTGTCAGTTCGAACCCCATTCATGAAGGGGTGTACTCGATACAGCATTATGTGAAAAAGTTTGTCAGTGATTGACGACAGCTCGGTGGTTTTCTCCGGGTACTCCGGTTTCCTCCACCAATAAAACTGACCGCCACGATATAACTGAAATATTGTTGAAAGTGGCGTTAAGCACCATACCCTTTCTCCATCTTTGATAACACTTTTTACCTAAAGCTTAGTATTTAATTTTGACCTTGAATGACAGAAGTTTTCAATTCTGTTAGAGAAGTTCATCATCAGAATTTAGACTTTTAGAATTCAATCATATCTCCGTCATCATTGTAACAATACAAGTTAAAATTCAGTCTGGAAATATGGCGGTTCATTAAAATTAAAAACGGGCCGATACATTGTAATATATCTTCAAGGCTCATTATTCAATTAATACCCAGGGAGTATTTCTATCACGTGAGTCACGTAAAGAGACGTCATAGTCAAGTTCATTATATTTACATAGCTGAACTGTTTCCAGTAATCTCTACAGGGAATTGTACCAATCAAACTGACCACTATATATTCTAGAAATATCAATTATTTGGAGAAAAGGACTTTTTATTTGATATAATTGATAAATTCTTCTCCGACAATAATTTGACATTTTCTTTTACACCAATCAATCTTCTATAGACACAAGAATAATTGATTGAGTTCTTCTTTTCTTAAAACATCATTCGTGATGTAATGGTTAGTGTGTTCTCCTCGAGTGCAGTAGATCGTGAGTTCGAGTCTCGATCAGGTCAAACCAAAGACAATACAACTGTAATTTGTTGCTTCTCGCTAATTACGCAACATTGAGGAGAAAGAGCAAAGACTGATTGGCTCGGAATCAGAATAATGTGTCAGAGTGGAGCGACATATCTACCCGAGACTGTTGTTTCAGTGAACTAGCACTATAAAAATCCAGCACAGCGTGTTGGTATAGCACAAAGCGGATCTCATCATCATCTCATTGAAAATTAACTTGTTCTCGTCATTATATAGATGAAAAATTGCTGAATTGGCGTTAAACAACACTCACTCACTCACTCACTCACTCACTCACTCACTCACTCACTCACCCACCCACTCACTCACTCACTCACTCACTCACTCACTCACTCACTCACTCACTCACTCCCACTCACCCACTCACTCACTCACTCACTCACTCACTCACTCACTTTCTCAAGCCTGTTCTTGTCCCCCTTTTACCTATGTTACAACAGCTTCCAGAGGGATGTATCACAGACATGGCTTTTTCATGGAGTTTGAATAATTATAACGTGTCGTTATAGACGTTCACAGAAATTAAATCGGATTTTTTCAATTAGTTCTTATAGGAAATCAATTGATAAAAAACACATTTCTAAAATAACCACGACATTCGATAATTAAAGACTTACTTTAATAAAGCAGACATGATGTTAAAAAACATTATTTGGAAATCGATTTGGAAAATGAATTGACAATGATACAATGTACATTTAGACCTTACAATGGTGTAAATTTCTAATAAAATAAACATATAATACCGCGAAAAACCCATTAGCAATATACATAATACAATTAAAATAATAAAGTGAACATAGTATACAGTGAATAAAACATTAACAATATACAGAATACAATTAAAAAACATGTTATACCTTTTTTATTCAAAACAATTGCATATATACCACCAAAAGATATTTATTTTCGTTGTGAGAAGAGTTTGAAGATACTAAAGGGGTAATCAGAATTCATAAATCGAAGGACAGACCACATACTGGCCAAAGTGAAAAGTATAAAAGTACAAACAACGATCTAAAAAACATATTATGCATAAAACTAATGATCGAGTAACACGAACCCCACTAAACACCGGGCGTCAACTCGGGTGCTCCGGAGGGGTTAATTATGTGAAGAAAGTTTAAACAGCAATTCCACCAGTATCAACAAAACATCTCTCACATCAACTCATTGAACACAAAATAAATGACGACATATGACGTTGTAAATCCTGGTATTATACCTTTACAGTTTATGACGTTAGATATCCAGGTCTTGTACCTTCACGGTTTATGACGTTAGATATCCAGGTATTGTACCTTCACTGTTTATGACGTTAGATATCCAGGTATTGTACCTTCACGTTTTGTACCTTCACGGTTTATGATGTTAGATATCCAGGTCTTGTACCTTTACGGTTTATGACGTTAGATATCCAGGTATTGTACCTTCACTGTTTATGACGTTAGATATCCAGGTCTTGTACCTTCACGGTTAATGACGTTAGATATCCATGTCTTGTACCTTCACGTCTTGTACCTTCACGGTTTATGATGTTAGATATCCAGGTCTTGTACCTTCACATCTTGTACCTTCACGGTTTATGACATTAGATATCAAGGTCTTGTACCTTCACGTCTTGTACCTTCACGGTTTATGATGTTATATATCCAGGTCTTGTACCTTCACGGTTTATGACGTTAGATATCTAGGTATTGTACCTTCACGGTTTATGACGTTAGATATCCAGGTCTTGTACCTGCACGGTTTATGACGTTAGATATCCAGGTATTGTACCTTCACGTCTTGTACCTTCACGTCTTGTACATTCACGTCTTGTACCTTCACGGTTTATGACGTTATATATCCAGATATTGTACCTTCACGTTTTGTAGCTTCATTGTTTATGACGATAGATATCCAGGTCCTTTATCTTCACGTCTTGTACCCTCACGGTTTATGACGATAGATATCCAGGTCTTGTACCTTCACGTCTTGTACCTTCATGGTTTATGACGTTAGATATCCAGGTCTTGTACCTTCACGGTTAATGACGTTAGATATCCAGGTATTGTACCTTCACGGTTTAAGATGGTAGATATCCAGGTATTGTACCTTCCCGTGTTGCACCTTCACGGTTTATGATGTTACATATCCAGGTGTTGTACCTTCAAGGTTTATGACGTTAGATATCCAGGTCCTGTACCTTCACGGTTTATGACGTTAGATATCCAGATATTGTACCTTCACGTTTTGTAGCTTCATGGTTTATGACGTTAGATATCCAGGTCTTTTATCTTAACGTCTTGTACCTTCACGGTTTATGACGATAGATATCCAGGTCTTGTACCTTCACGTCTTGTACCTTCATGGTTTATGACGTTAGATATCCAGGTCTTGTACCTTCACGGTTTATGATGTTAGATATCCAGGTCTTGTACCTTCACGGTTAATGATGTTAGATATTCAGGTCTTTTACCTTCCCGTGTTGCACCTTCACGGTTTATGATGTTAGATATCCAGGTATTGTACCTTCACGGTTAATGATGTTAGATATCCAGGTATTGTACCTTCACGGTTAAAGATGTTAGATATTCAGGTCTTTTACCTTGCCGTGTTGCACCTTCACGGTTTATGATGTTAGATATCCAGGTCTTGTACCTTCACGGTTAATGACGTTAGATATTCAGGTCTTTTACCTTCCCGTGTTGCACCTTCTCGGTTTATGATGTTAGATATCCAGGTATTGTACCTTCACGGTTAATGATGTTAGATATCCAGGTATTGTACCTTCACGGTTAATGATGGTAGATATCCAGGTGTTGTACCTTCACGACTTGTACCTTCACGGTTTATGACGTTAGATATCCAGCTATTGTACCTTCACGGTTAATGATGCTAGATATCCAGGTGTTGTACCTTCACGGTTTATGACGTTAGATATCCAGGTATTGTACCTTCACGGTTAAAGATGGTAGATATCCAGGTATTGTACCTTCCCGTGTTGCACCTTCACGGTTTATGACGTTAGATATCCAGGTGTTGTACCTTCAAGGTTTATGACGTTAGATATCCAGGGCTTGTACCTTCACAGTTTATGACGTTAGATATCCAGATATTGTACCTTCACGTTTTGTAGCTTCATGGTTTATTACGTTAGATATCCAGGTCCTTTATCTTCACGTCTTGTACCCTCACGGTTTATGACGATAGATATCCAGGTCTTGTACCTTCACGTCTTGTACCTTCATGGTTTATGACGTTAGATATCCAGGTCTTGTACCTTCACGGTTAATGACGTTGGATATCCAGGTATTGTACCTTCACGGTTAAAGATGGTAGATATCCAGGTATTGTACCTTCCCGTGTTGCACCTTCACGGTTTATGATGTTACATATCCAGGTGTTGTACCTTCAAGGTTTATGACGTTAGATATCCAGGTCCTGTACCTTCACGGTTTATGACGTTAGATATCCAGATATTGTACCTTCACGTTTTGTAGCTTCATGGTTTATGACGTTAGATATCCAGGTCTTTTATCTTAACGTCTTGTACCCTCACGGTTTATGACGATAGATATCCAGGTCTTGTACCTTCACGTCTTGTACCTTCATGGTTTATGACGTTAGATATCCAGGTCTTGTACCTTCACGATTAATGATGTTAGATATCCAGGTATTGTACCTTCAGGTCTTGTACCTTCACGGTTTATGACGCTAGATATCCAGGTGTTGTACCTTCACGGTTTATGATGTTAGATATCCAGGTATTGTACCTTCACGGTTTATGATGCTAGATATCCAGTTGTTGTACCTTCACGTTTTGTACCTTCACGGTTTATGACGTTAGATATCGAGGTCTTGTACCTTCACGGTTTATGACCTTAGATATCCAGGTCTTGTACCTTCACGTCTTGTACCTTCACGGTGTATGGCCTTAGATATACAGGTATTGTACCTTCAAGTCTTGCACCTTCACGGTTTATGATGTTATATATCCAGGTATTGTACCTTCACGTCTTGTACATTCACGGTTTATGATGTTATATATCCAGGTCTAGTACCTTCACGCTTTATGACGTTAGATATCCAGGTGTTGTACCTTCACACCTTGTATCTTCAAGGTTTATGATGTTAGCTATCCAGGTATTGTACCTTCCCATCTTGTACCTTCAAGGTTTATGACGTTAGATATCCACATCTTGTAGCTTCACGGTTAATGATGTTAGATATCCAGGTATTGTACCTTCACGGTTAATGATGTTAGATATCCAGGTGTTGTACCTTCAAGGTTTATGACGTTAGATATCTAGGTGTTGTACCTTCACGGTTTATGACGTTATATATCCAGGTATTGTACCTTCACGGTTTATAATGTTAGATATCCAGGTGTTGTACCTTCACGTTTTGTAGCTTCATGGTTTATGACGTTAGATATCCAGGTCTTTTATCTTAACGTCTTGTACCCTCACGGTTTATGACGATAGATATCCAGGTCTTGTACCTTCACGTCTTGTACCTTCATGGTTTATGACGTTAGATATCCAGGTATTGTACATTCACGTCTTGTACCTTCACGGTTTATGACGTTAGATATCCAGGTATTGTACCTTCACGTTAATGATGTTAGATATCCAGGTGTTGTACCTTCACGTCTTGTAACTTCACGGTTTATGACGATAGATATCCAGTTATTGTACCTTCACGGTTAATGATGTTAGATATCCAGGTATTGTACCTTCACGGTTAATGATGTTAGATATCCAGGTGTTGTACCTTCACGTCTTGTACCTTCACGGTTTATGACGTTAGCTATCCAGCTATTGTACCTTCACGGTTAATGATGCTAGATATCCAGGTGTTGTACCTTCACGGTTTATGAGTTAGATATTCAGGTATTGTACCTTAACGGTTAAAGATGGTAGATATCCAGATATTGTACCTTACCGTGTTGTACCTTCACGGTTTATGACGTTAGATATCCAGGTCTTGTACCTTCACGGTTTATGACGTTAGATATCCAGGTCTTGTACCCTCACGGTTTATGACGATAGATATCCAGGTCTTGTACCTTCACGTCTTGTACCTTCACGGTTAATGATGTTAGATATCCAGGTATTGTACCTTCAGGTCTTGTACCTTCACGGTTTATGACGTTAGATATGCAGATATTGTACCTTCACGTTTTGTAGCTTCATGGTTAATGACATTACATATCCAGGTCTTTTATCTTCACGTCTTGTACCCTCACGGTTTATGACGATAGATATACAGGTCTTTTACGTTCACGTCTTGTACCTTCATGGTTTATGACGTTAGATATCCAGGTCTTGTACCTTCACGGTTTATGACGTTAGATATCCAGGTGTTGTACCTTCACGTCTTGTACCTTCACGGTTTATGACGTTAGATATCCAGGTATTGTACCTTCACGTCTTGTACATTCACGGTTTATGATGTTATATATCCAGGTCTAGTACATTCACTCTTTATGACGTTAGATATCCAGGTGTTGTACCTTCACACCTTGTATCTTCAAGGTTTATGACGTTAGATATCCAGGTATTGTACCTTCCCATCTTGTACCTTCAAGGTTTATGACGTTAGATATCCACGTCTTGTAGCTTCACGGTTAATGATGTTAGATATCCAGGTATTGTACCTGCACGGTTAATGATGTTAGATATCCAGGTGTTGTACCTTCACGGTTTATGACGTTATATATCCAGGTATTGTACCTTCACGGTTTATAATGTTAGATATCCAGGTGTTGTACCTTCACGTTTTGTAGCTTCATGGTTTATGACGTTAGATATCCAGGTGTTGTACCTTCACGGTTTATGACGTTAGATATCCAGGTGTTGTACCTTCACTGTTTATGACGTTAGATATCCAGGTGTTGTACCTTCACTGTTTATAATGTTAGATATCCAGGTGTTGTACCTTCACGTTTTGTAGCTTCATGGTTTATGACGTTAGATATCCAGGTGTTGTACCTTCACGGTTTATGACGTTAGATATCCAGGTGTTGTACCTTCACTGTTTATGACGTTAGATATCCAGGTGTTGTACCTTCACTGTTTATGACGTTAGATATCCAGGTGTTGTACCTTCACTGTTTATAATGTTAGATATCCAGGTGTTGTACCTTCACGTTTTGTAGCTTCATGGTTTATGACGTTAGATATCGTGGTCTTGTATCTTCACGGTTATTGGTGTTAGATATCCAGGTATTGTACCTTCACGGTTAATGATGTTAGATATCCAGGTATTGTACCTTCACGTCTTGTACCTTCACGGTTTATGACGTTAGATATCCAGGTACTGTACCTTCACGGTTAATTATGTTAGATATCCAGGTGGTGTTCCTTCACGTCTTGTAACTTCACGGTTTATGACGATAGATATCCAGGTATTGTACCTTCACGGTTAATGATGTTAGATATCCAGGTATTGTACCTTCATGGTTAATGATGTTAGATATCCAGGTGTTGTACCTTCACGTCTTGTACCTTCACGGTTTATGACGTTAGATATCCAGCTATTGTACCTTCACGGTTAATAATGCTAGATATCCAGGTGTTGTACTTTCACGGTTTATGACGTTAGATATCCAGGTATTGTACCTTCACGGTTAAAGATGGTAGATATCCAGGTATTGTACCTTACCGTGTTGCACCTTCACGGTTTATGATGTTAGATATTCAGGTGTTGTACCTTCACGGTTTATGACGTTAGATATCCAGGTCTTGTACCTTCACGGTTTATGACGTTAGATATCCAGGTATTGTACCTTCACGTTTTGTAGCTTCATGGTTTATGACGATAGATATCCAGGTCTTGTACCTTCACGTCTTGTACCTTCACGGTTAATGATGTTAGATATACAGGTCTTTTACCTTCACGTCTTGTACTTTCATGGTTTATGACGTTAGATATCCAGTTCTTGTACCTTCACGGTTTATGACGTTAGATATCCAGGTGTTGTACCTTCACGTTTATGATGTTAGATATCCAGGTATTGTACCTTCACGGTTTATGAAGCTAGATATCCAGTTGTTGTACCTTCACGTTTTGTACCTTCACGGTTTATGACGTTAGATATCGAGGTCTTGTACCTTCACAGTTAATGACCTTAGATATCCAGGTATTGTACCTTCACGGTTTAGATATCCAGGTGTTGTACCTTCACGTCTTGTACCTTCACGGTTTTTATGTTAGATATCCAGTTATTGTACCTTCACAGTTTTTGACGTTAGATATCCAGGTATTGTACCTTCACGGTTAAAGATGTTAGATATTCAGGTCTTGTACCTTCCCGTGTTGCACCTTCACGGTTTATGATGTTAGATATCCAGGTGTTGTACCTTCACGGTATACTACGTTAGATATCCAGATATTATACCTTCACGGTTTATAATGTTAGATATACAGGTCTTGTACCATCACGTCTTGTACCTTCACTTCTTGTACCTTCACGGTTTATGACGTTAAATATCCAGGTCTTGTATCTTCACGGTTAATGGTGTTAGATATCCAGGTATTGTACCTTCACGGTTAATGATGTTAGATATCCAGGTATTGTACCTTTCCGTCTTGTACCTTCACGGTTGATGACGTTAGATATCCAGGTGTTATACCTTCACGTTTTGTACCTTCACAGTTTATGACGTTAGATATCCAGGTATTGTACATTCACGTCTTGTACCATTAACGGTTTATGACGTTAGATATCCAGGTCTTGTACCTTCACGCCTTGTACCTTCACGGTTTATGACGTTAGATATCCAGGTACTGTACCTTCAGGTTTAAATATGTTAGATATTCAGGTCTTGTACCTTACCGTGTTGCACCTTCACGGTTTATGATGTTAGATATCCAGGTGTTGTACCTTCACGGTTTATGATGTTAGATATTCAGGTCTTGTACCTTCCCGTGCTGCACCTTTACGGGTTATGATGTTAGATATCCAGGTGTTGTACCTTCACTGTTTATGGCGTTAGATATCCAGGTGTTGTACCTTCACGGTTTATGACGTTAGATATCCAGGTATTGTACCTTCACGGTTTATAATGTTAGATATCCAGGTGTTGTACCTTCACGTTTTGTAGCTTCATGGTTTATGACGTTAATAAACAGGTCTTGTACCATCACGTCTTGTACCCTCACGGTTTATGACGATAGATATCCAGGTCTTGTACCTTCACGGTTTATGACGTTAGATATCCAGGTCCTGTATCTTCACGGTTAATGGTGTTAGATATCCAGGTATTGTACCTTCACGTCTTGTACCTTCACGGTTTATGACGTTAGATATCCAGGTGTTGTACCTTCACGTCTTGTACCTTCACGGTTTATGACGTTAGATATCCAGGTCTTGTACCTTCACGGTTTATGATGCTAGATATCCAGGTCTTGTACCTTCACGGTTTATGACGATGGATATCCAGGTCTTGTACCTTCACGTCTTGTACCTTCACGGTTTATGACGTTAGATTTCCAGGTATTGTACCTTCACGTCTTGTACCTTCACGGTTTGTGACGTTGCATATACAGGTCTTGTACCTTCACGGTTGATGACGTTAGATATCCAGGTTTTGTACCTTCACGTCTTGTACCTTCTCGGTTTATGACGTTAGATATCCAAGTATTGTAACTTCACGTCTTGTACCTTCACGGTTGATGACGTTAGATATCCAGGTGTTATACCTTCACGTTTTGTACCTTCACAGTTTATGACGTTAGATATCCAGGTATTGTACATTCACGTCTTGTACCATTAACGGTTTATGACGTTAGATATCCAGGTCTTGTACCTTCACGCCTTGTACCTTCACTGTTTATGACGTTAGATATCCAGGTACTGTACCTTCAGGTTTAAATATGTTAGATATTCAGGTCTTGTACCTTACCGTGTTGCACCTTCACGGTTTATGATGTTAGATATCCAGGTGTTGTACCTTCACGGTTTATGATGTTAGATATCCAGGTGTTGTACCTTCACGGTTTATGACGTTAGATATCGAGGTGTTGTACCTTCACGGTTTATGACGTTAGATATCCAGGTGTTGTACATTCACGGTTTATGACGCTAGATATCCAGGTATTGTACCTTCACGGTTTATAATGTTAGATATCCAGGTGTTGTACCTTCACGTTTTGTAGCTTCATGGTTTATGACGTTAATAAACAGGTCTTGTACAATCACGTCTTGTACCCTCACGGTTTATGACGATAGATATCCAGGTCTTGTACCTTCACAGTTTATGACGTTAGATATCCAGGTCTTGCATCTTCACAGTTAATGGTGTTAGATATCCAGGTATTATACCTTCACGGTTAATGATGTTAGATATCCAGGTATTGTACCTTCATGGTTGATGACGTTAGATATCCAGGTGTTACGCCTTCACGTTTTGTACCTTCACGGTTTATGACGTTAGATATCCAGGTATTGTACATTCACGTCCTGTACCTTCATGGTTTAAGGCCTTTGATATACAGGTATTGTACCTTCACGTCTTGCACCTTCACGGTTTATGATGTTATATATCCAGGTCTTGTACCTTCACGTTTTATGACGTTAGATATCCAGCTATTGTACCTTCATGTCTTGTACCTTATCGGTTTATGACGTTAGATATCCAGGTGTTGTACCTTCACACCTTGTATCTTCAAGGTTTATGACGTTAGATATCCAGGTATTGTACCTTCCCATTTTGTACCTTCAAGGTTTATGACATTAGATATCCACGTCTTGTAGCTTCACGGTTAATGATGTTAGATATCCAGGTGTTGTACCTTCACGTATTGTACCTTCACGGTTTTGATGTTAGATATCCAGGTATTGTACCTTCACCGTTTGTGACGTTAGATATCCAGGTATTGTACCTTCACGGTTAAAGATGTTAGATATTCAGGTCTTGTACCTTCCCGTGCTGCACCTTTACGGGTTATGATGTTAGATATCCAGGTGTTGTACCTTCACTGTTTATGGCGTTAGATATCCAGGTGTTGTACCTTCACGGTTTATGACGTTAGATATCCAGGTGTTGTACCTTCACTGTTTATAATGTTAGATATCCAGGTGTTGTACCTTCACGTTTTGTAGCTTCACGGTTTATGACGTTAGATATCCAGGTCTTGTACCTTCACGGTTTATGACGTTAGAAATCTAGATCTTGTACTTTCACGTCTTGTGTCTTAAAGGTTAATGATGTTAGATATCCAGGTTTTGTACCTTAATGTCTGGTACCTTCACGGTTTATGATGTTAGATATCCAGGTCTTGTACCTTGACGTCTTGTACCTTTGCACTTTATGACGTTAGATATCCAGGTCGTGTACCTTCACGGTTAATGACGTTAGATTTCCAGATCTTTTACCTTCACGTCTTGTACCTTTACACTTTATAACGTTAGATATCCAGGTCTTGTACCTTCACGTCTTGTACCTTCACGGTTTATGATGCTAGATATCCAGGTCTTGTACCTTCACGGTTTATGACGATGGATATCCAGGTCTTGTACCTTCACGTCTTGTACCTTCACGGTTTATGACGTTAGATTTCCAGGTATTGTACCTTCACGGTTTATGACGTTAGATATCCATGTCTTGTACCTTCACGGTTTATGACGTTAGATATCCAGTTCTTTTACCTTCATGTCTTGTACCTTCACGGTTTATGACGATATATATCCAAGTCTTGTACCTTCACGGTTTGTGACGTTGCATATACAGGTCTTGTACCTTCACGGTTGATGACGTTAGATATTCAGGTCTTGTACCTTCAAGTCTTGTACCTTCATGTCTTGTACCTTCTTGGTTTATGACGTTAGATATCCAGGTATTGTACCTTCATGTCATGTACCTTCACGGTTTATGACGTTAGATATCCAGGTCTTGTACCTTCCCATCTTGTACCTTCACGGTTTATGACGTTAGATATCCAGGTCTTGTACCTTCCCATCTTGTACCTTCACGGTTTATGATGTTAGATATCCAGGTCTTGTACCTTCACGGTTGATGACGTTAGATATCCAGGTCTTGTACCTTTCCATCTTGGACCTTCACGGTTAATGACATTAGATATCCAGGTCTTATACCTTCCCATCTTGTACCTTCACGGTTTATTACGTTAGATATCCAGGTCTTGTACCTTCCCATCTTGGACCTTCACGGTATATGATGTTAGATATCCAGGTCTTGTACCTTCCCATCTTGTACCTTCACGGTTTATGATGTTAGATATCCAGGACTTGTACCTTCACGGTTTATGACGTTAGATATCCAGGTCTTGTACCTTCACGTCTTTTACCTTCACGGTTTGTGACGTTGCATATACAGGTCTTGTACCTTGACGATTGATGACGTTAGATATCCAGGTTTTGTACCTTCACGTCTTGTACCTTCTCGGTTTATGACGTTAGATATCGAGGTATTGTACCTTCACGGTTTATGACGTTAGATATCCAGGTCTTGTACCTTCACGGTTTATGACGTTAGAAATCTAGATCTTGTACTTTCACGTCTTGTGTCTTAAAGGTTAATGATGTTAGATATCCAGGTTTTGTACCTTAATGTCTTGTACCTTCACGTTTATGATGTTAGATATCCTGGTCTTGTACCTTGGCGTCTTGTACCTTTGCACTTTATGACGTTATATATCCAGGTCGTGTACCTTCACGGTTAATGACGTTAGATTTCCAGATCTTGTACCTTCACGTCTTGTACCTTTACACTTTATGACGTTAGATATCCAGGTCTTGTACCTTCACGTCTTGTACCTTCACGGTTTATGATGCTAGATATTCAGGTCTTGTACCTTCACGGTTGATGACGATGGATATCCAGGTCTTGTACCTTCACGTCTTGTACCTTCCCGGTTTATGACGTTAGATTTCCAGGTCTTGTACCTTCACGGTTTATGACGTTAGATATCCAGGTCTTTTACCTTCATGTCTTGTACCTTCACGGTTTATGACGATATATATCCAAGTCTTGTACTTTCACGTCTTGTACCTTCACGGTTTGTGACGTTGCATATACAGGTCTTGTACCTTCACGGTTGATGACGTTAGATATCCAGGTCTTGTTCCTTTAAGTCTTGTACCTTCACGTCTTGTACCTTCTCGGTTTATGACGTTAGATATCCAGGTATTGTACCTTCACGTCTTGTACCTTCACGGTTTATGACGTTAGATATCCAGGTCTTGTACCTTCCCATCTTGTACCTTCACGGTTTATGATGTTAGATATCCAGGTCTTGTACCTTCACGGTTGATGACGTTAGATATCCAGGTCTTGTACCTTCCCATCTTGGACCTTCACGTTAATGACATTAGATATCCAGGTCTTGTACCATTCCCATCTTGTACCTTCACGGTTTATGACGTTAGATATCCAGGTCTTGTACCTTCCCATCTTGGACCTTCACGGTATATGACGTTAGATATCCAGGTCTTGTACCTTCCCATCTTGTACCTTCACGGTTTATGATGTTAGATATCCAGGTCTTGTACCTTCACGGTTTATGATGTTAGATATCCAGGTCTTGTACCTTCATGTCTTGTACCTTCACGGTTTGTGACATTAGATATCCAGGTATTGTACCTTCACAGTGTATGCTGCTATTTCGATATAACGATTAACTTGACGCTGTCAAAGGCATGCTCTATTTATCATGATTTTGCAACTTAGAGAGATTCAGCTGTCAACTTGAGCAGACGACCATACATTATCAGCAACACAATTAAGATAACAATATATCACGATTTATCACGAGATCATGACATGAACTTCTTAACCTTCTAGAGCACCTGAGTTCGCATCACTTCTTACCCGTCTAGAGCACATGAGATCCTATCACTTCTTACCCTTCTAGAACACACGAGTTCGCATCACTTCTTACCCTTCTAGAGGACCTGAGTTCACATCACTTGTTACCCTTCTAGAGCACATGAGTTCACATCACTTCTTACCCTTCTAGAGCACATGAGTTCACATCACTTCTTACCCTTCTAGAGCACCTGAGTTCGCATCACTTGTTTGTGGGGATCGTGTCGTTCATTTTGTTCAATCACGCGTCTTCACGTTTTTATGTCCGATACTATTTCCGCATCAAAACGGTGCTCGGTTGCCATTTGTTCTGTAAGGGATCATGGTTTTAATAATGTTAGTTGTATTTACTTGTGTATACTGATGCACAATGCGATTTCTCTATCAGATGATGCTAATGTCTGTTTATCAGGAACACGACG
Organism: Bathymodiolus brooksi; assembly: GCA_963680875.1. Classification (NCBI taxonomy): domain Eukaryota; kingdom Metazoa; phylum Mollusca; class Bivalvia; order Mytilida; family Modiolidae; genus Bathymodiolus; species Bathymodiolus brooksi. The sequence goes on along the minus strand of OY804583.1, from coordinate 13,302,197 downwards.
GGTGCCATTATCGGAACAGGACCTGGTGTCCCTTCTGGAGGACCTGAGTTCACCCCGATGTCGAGTGGTTTTGTTTAGCCATTGTATTATATGTGCTTCGATTTACGGCTTCTGATTACCCATTTGTTATCTTCAAATGGTTGGCCATTTCATTGCCTGTCCTTCGATTTACAACTTTTGAATACCCCTTTGATATCCTCAAACGTTTGGCCATTGTATTGTGTGTCGTTCGATTTACAGCCTCTGATTACTCCTTTGGTATCTTCAGCTTTTATTTATCATCTGTGTGTGTAGTCTATATCTCTCAGTTTATGTGATATTCCAAGGCTTGTGGTTCCTATCAGGATTTCCTTGATAGAGGGTTGCTACTAACAAGAAAGCTACTGAACCAAGGGTTCCTCTTGGTTTAGTTGAAGTCATCACTGTATGTGTCACAAATGACCACGGATATGTTCCACTTGTAAACACTTCCCGATCCTTTCCTCATTCATGGCTTATCACCGGGTTTGTAACTAGATTAACACGACGGGTGCCACTAGTGGAACAGAAACTGCCTACCGTGTCAGAGCACATGAGTTCACCTGCGGTTTTAGTGGGGTTCGTGTTACTCGATCGTTAGCTTTATGTGTATGTTTTGCAGATCGTTGTTTGTCCTTTTGTCCTTTATCTTTTGGCCATTGTGTTGTCTGTCCTTCTTGGTTTACGGAATCTGATTACCTCCCTTTGATATCATCAAGATTTTCTGTGTAGTTCTTTGTAGATCGTTGTTTGTCCTTTTGTCTTTTTACTTTTGGCCATTGTGTTGTCTGTTCCTCTTCGATCTATGGATTCTGTTTAGCCATTTCGTATCTTCAAACTCGTCTTGATATTTCGTTGACCTTTATATTCAAAATCGCAAAACAAATGAAATTTATTTTGGCATACCAAGTGACCCAAACAATACAGAGTTCAATTGGTTATCTCGTTTAATAAGATTTTATGTTCTACATTAAATTGTCATTAATTATATTTAATATCCAATCATCTTTTTTAACAACCAGGAAAAAACGTAGTTACCGCAATTAACCAATATATAACAGCCGAAATCATTGTAAAGCTGTCAGGGGGAATCAGTAATGCCAATAAGTCAAAGGGTCAAAGGTCCTAGATGTATACAATGAAGAAACCTTAATGGCCGCCATTACACGTGCTTACAAATAAAAAGATGTTATTTTCACATTCAACACAATTGGATCGACCAAATTAATTCTGAAATTTGGTATTATACCTCATTTAATAATGCTTTGATTTGTTTTTCTTGTGAAATCCTCGCCTATATCACTGAAGGTATAATTGATTGGACATCCTGAATCTACTCAATAGTTTTGATTGGACATCCTGAATTTACTCAATGGCTATTTTTTATGAAATCCCTAAATAAAAATGATAAATTGATGTTATTTGCTATTATTTATGACTTCCGGTAGTTTATAATCTAATAACATGTCTGGAAAATTAATTTTCTGTACGATATTGGTATTCATTTTTATTTATAGAGAGATATTGCTAACAGGAGAATATTTCTATGTAAAGAATCGACCTAGTGTTACTGAATGATATAAGGGACAGACCATAAAGTAAACATAGCCAGACGGTGAACCACGAGTCATAGAAGAATAGTTTCAATATACTTAAGGAGTAATCAGAAGCCATAAATCGAAAGACAGACAATACAATGGCCAAAATAAAATAAAAATAGTTTGAAGATACTAAAACAGTTATCAGAAGCCCTAACAATGATAAAAATTAAAATAAATTGTTTGAAGATACTAAAACAGTTATCAGAAGCCCTAACAATGGTTAAAACGGAAAAGAGACTGAAGGTAAATAATGATGAACAAAATACCACTCAGAAAGCGAAAGATTGATCAACACGTACCCCAACAATAGACCGATGTATCTTTCCTAAGAAGATTGATCAACACGTATCCATGTATCTTTTCTAAGAAGAGTTTGAAGATATCAAAGGGGTAATCATAATCCGTAAATAGAAGAAAGACGGACAACACAGCAGCCAAAAGAAAAAGGACACACACCGATCTACAAAACAGTACACATAAAACTAAAGCTCGAGTAACGCGAACCACATAAAAACCGGCGGTGAACTTATGTGCTCCGGGAGGGTAAGAAGTTCCTGTTCACAGAAGGGTTATGATTAAAATGATCAGTAGCTCTGTCTTACTCTCTACTGTATGGTACTGTATTTCATAATTATATTTTAGGCTTATTTATTTAATATGTCTCAGTACCATTGCAATATAGGTTTATGAGAATAAAGATCATATCTATCATTAATAAACTGGTGCTCGTAGTGAGCTCTGTGTTGTTTTATTACATGCATAGGGACAGGCAATCTCGTTGCAAGTCACGATTTCCCGATCTTATCCAACATTCCTTCATTTCCTTGTGACAATCAAAACATCAATGTATGGTACCAATGACAGCTTTAATCTATACAAACGTCCACCAGCAGAGATATCGACCCTGTGATAGTAATACAAGTGTAGATATCTAATTTAGCGCACACGACACCTTTCTAATAAAAAAGTAGATATCTAATTTAGTGCACACGACACCTTTCTAATAAAGAAAGTAGATATCTAATTTAGTGCACACGACACCTTTCTAATAAAAAAAGTAGATATCTAATTTAGTGCACACGACACCTTTCTAATAAAGAAAGTAGATATCTAATTTAGTGCACACGACACCTTTCTAATAAAAAAGTAGATATCTAATTTATTGCACACGGCACCTTTCTAATAAAACAGTAGATATCTAATTTAGTGCACACGACACTTTTCTAATAAAAAAGTAGATATCTAATTTAGTGCACACGGCATCTTTCTAATAAAAAAAGTAGATATCTAATTTAGTGCACACGGCACCTTTCTAATAAAAAAGTAGATATCTAATTTAGAGCACACGACCTGTTTTCTGAAATATCCTTCATCATGTACGCTCATAATCAAAAAGATTGGTTGGAAAGCCAAATACGGTCAGACCTGCCCACGCACACGCGGTCACCTCTATTAAGAAGTCACCTGTATTAAAAGGTCATTTACTCTTAATCGTATGAATTGAACCTCTTTTACGAGATCACATGGCTTATAAGACCACTTTTACTTTGTCCCAAATGTGACCTCTTAATACAGGTTTAACTGTAATAAAATATGGTGTTTGGGAGCAAGAAAACAAAAGTACTAAATATATAGGATAGCCAAATTAACTAATGTTACATATGCCTATACTAATTAATTATATCTTGTAATTGTATATATTGGGATGAAATGTAAAAACAAATGAATATATAGCAGGACGAACAACAACAACAACAACAACAACAACAACACAACACTGTAAACTAAATAAGGGTAATAACAAAATTACCGAACTCCGAACAATCTTACAAATCTTCAAAACTCATAATTATATAAACAGACAAAATCAGTTAACAACCGGAAAACTGTGAAAACCGTAATGACCCTGACTTAAAACGATGAGGGTATCATCCGGCAAGTAGGCAGTGTTTCATCATCTTCATGTGTTATCAGGGGAAAACAACCTGTCTACAATAACCTTAATGGCCCAGGATTGCACATTAAGGACCCCTGCTTTACATCAATCTCACTTGTTCATGGGTAATAAGTGAAACTTTAACAAAAAGTCCACTCCACCATGCATTATATATTAGTTGACTAATATTACACTTGCCGGAGCAAAATTGACATGAGTTTTAACTAATAAATCGTATTATCTAGGAATTGTATATTTCAAACATAAATATATCTGATAACTCATGTACATATAAGTGCCGAAACACTGAGTACTGCACGGATGATATTCCACGGAGACCAATAGTCCAACATCAGTGACAGCGATCAACGTATACATGTATATCTAATTTAGAATGCACCGCGCGTTTGAAATATCTTTTTACCACGTCAGGGTCATTACGGTTTTCACAGTTTTCCGGTTGTTGATTGATTTTGTCTGTTTATATACTTATGAGTTTTGAGTCTCCCGTTGGAAGATTGTTCGGAGTTCGGTAATTTTGTTATTACCCTTATTTATTAACTACAAAACAATCTCCATTATTAGATAATACTTTGTAAGAAGTACCTGTATCAATCCAGTCATGTATTTGTGTGGTAAGGGTATTCATTTTGACTCTTTCTACGATTTTCCTACCGGATTTTGGAACTGTAGTGTAGTAGCAATGTATTATTTGTTTTCATTTTTTTTTATCTCGCACCTAAGAAGAGTTTGACGATTTCAAAGGGGTAATGAGAATCCGTAAATCGAAGAAGGACAGACAACACAATGGCCAAAACAAAAAGAAAAGAAGGATAAACAATGATGTACAAAACATTACACAGAAAATTAAATATCCAGCAACACGAACACCACTAAAAACTAGGGATGAACTCGATAATCAGGAGAATCATAATCTTAAGCAGAAATAAAATGTTACGAAAGTGTTTACAAACGTAATTATCCAGGTAATACACGTGCATAATTCTGTGGAAGATAAAAGTATACAACCATAATGGACAAAGGTGAGATGAAAAGATTTGACAGTGCCAATTAACACCGCCACATATATGTGCCTGTCCCAAGTCAAGACATGTATTGCTATCACCATATGTCGTCATCTTAGTTTTGTTGATATTGTTGACCATCAGTATTTAAATTTTCTTTTCATATTTTCATTCGCAGCATCCTGTCTCAACCCGGATTTTATACAGAAATTCGTGTTGGTCGACTTTTGTTCTGTCTAATTGTATTTTGTTGTCACTAGTGTTATTTTGCCTATCACCATTCTGATATTTTGTGTACTATTGGCTCCTAATTAATATTGGACCAGTGTCTCTAGGTGACGTTTGTATTAACTTCAGTATGGCACAGCGTCATATAATACGTAAAATACGCAATACATCCTAATGTTCTGTACAACCCTGGGTCATAATGAGAACATCTTGGCGATTCTTCTTACTGTATTGTGTTCTATGTTTTTATTTTGGGTAATTTGTTATTGTGCTCTGTTGTGATATGTTGCATTGTAAACATGTACTGTTTTCCTTTTTTTTACTAAGAAAAGTTTCACTTTGAGCGTACCTGATGAAGTTTATTCCAACACCGCGTCGTTGTGCACTAAATTAGATATCAATGTTGCTATTTGAAGATACCAAAGGAGTAATCACAAGCCATAAATCGAAGAAAGATAGACAATGCAATGATAAAAAGCTCCAACAATGATCTACACAAAAAAAAACCTAACAATTGAGCAAGACGGTTACCCCCACCCCCATACCCCCAAAGAAAAAAAACAAAAAAACAAAAAACCAATGAAGCGCATGTGCTCTAGAGAGGTCAGCAGTTAAAGTTTAGCACTTCGTCTATAACAGCTGATAATGGTGGTAGTAAAACGGTCGTAAGTAGGCAAAAAAGGACATGTTTAAAATTCTTATTCTAATAATATATTTGCAAGATATGTACATATGCAATTGCAATGGCGGATCTAAACAATCGCTACATGTCACGTGCATGAATGAAGGACAGAAAAGGGAGAAACGGGTAAACAACAATCTACAAAACACTACACAAAAAACAACAACCTACAAAACACTACACAGAAAACAACAACCTACAAAACACTACACAGAAAACAACAATCTACAAAACACTACACAGAAAACAACAATCTACAAAACACTACACAGAAAACAACAATCTACAAAACACTACACAGAAAACAACAATCTACAAAACACTACACAGAAAACAACAATCTACAAAACACTACACAGAAAACAACAATCTACAAAACACTACACAGAAAACAACAATCTACAAAACACTACACAGAAAACAACAATCTACAAAACACTACACAGAAAACAACAATCTACAAAACACTACACAGAAAACAACAATCTACAAAACACTACACAGAAAACAACAATCTACAAAACACTACACAGAAAACAACAATCTACAAAACACTACACAGAAAACAACAATCTACAAAACACTACACAGAAAACAACAATCTACAAAACACTACACAGAAAACAACAATCTACAAAACACTACACAGAAAACAACAATCTACAAAACACTACACAGAAAACAACAATCTACAAAACACTACACAGAAAACAACAATCTACAAAACACTACACAGAAAACAACAATCTACAAAACACTACACAGAAAACAACAATCTACAAAACACTACACAGAAAACAACAATCTACAAAACACTACACAGAAAACAACAATCTACAAAACACTACACAGAAAACAACAATCTACAAAACACTACACAGAAAACAACAATCTACAAATCACTACACAGAAAACTAAACATTGAGCAAAACAAATCCCATAAAAACCAAGGATGAACTAAGTAGCTCCAGAAGAGTAAGCAGTTCCTGCTCCACTAGTGGCACCTGTACAACAGCTCAGACATAATGATCAAGCAAAAATAAAAACAAATCTCGGAATTTAGGAATACTTGTCGGGGTGTGACCAAATGTTCACATAAGTGGTCTTGTATTTGTGTGATAGGTGTATCGATTTTGCCTCTTGGATTTCTATTAGATTTGGAAACTGCTCCGACTGTGTGGTATTTTTATTTTTGTTTTGTTTATCATTTAGTATGATTAAAACAATTAGCTATACACCTGGTGAGCTATGGATATACGGATTCTGATTGTCCCTTTGGTATCTTCCAACTTTTGAAGCATCTGGCGAGCTGTTCACATAATGACACACATGTTGTATTTTTATTGATAGCTACCTGTATTTCGCTAGAACTTAATATTAATGTATTATTAGTTGTGAATTGAAACAAAATAAGATCTTAGTCTGTCCCTAGTAATCTCCCCTTAATGTATCCGACAGTTATTACTCCATTAATCATCTACAATGGACGACATTTAAACCTTTTGATGCTTAATTTATCAGTTGACTTATAATTCCCAATGTTACACTATTTCTCTTATATAAGATTTCAGAAATCTACTTTCTTCCTACGATTTTGCGAACGGATTTTGGGACTGTCGACAGTGTGGTATATTTTGTATATTGCAAGTGTACTCCTTTGGTATCTTCAAGCTCTTCTTGCACGATAAGACAAACACGGAGTATTTAAATCAGAAGAGATTCTCAGAGTCGGATATGCAAACAAGAGAGCAAGAACAACAACACACACAAAAGTGTATAAACAACATACAACAACAACAACGCACACAAAAGTGTAAAAACAACTTACAACAACAACAACACACACAGAAGTGTAAAAACAACATACAACAACAACAACACACACAAAAGTGTAAAAACAACTTACAACAACAACAACACATACAGAAGTGTAAAAACAACATACAACAAAAACAACACACACAGAAGTGTAAAAACAACATACAACAACAACAACACACACAGAAGTGTAAAAACAACATACAACAACAACAACACACACAAAAGTGTAAAAACAACTTACAACAACAACAACACATACAGAAGTGTAAAAACAACACACAACAACAACAACACACACAAAATAGTACAAACAACTTACAACAACAACAACACATACAAAAGTGTAAAAACAACTTACAACAACAACAACACACACATAAGTGTAAAAACAACATACAACAACAACAACACACACACAAGTGTAAAAACAACATACAACAACAACAACACACACACAAGTGTAAAAACAACTTACAACAACAACAACACACACAGAAGTGTAAAAACAACATACAACAACAACAACACACACAAAAGTGTAAAAACAACATACAACAACAACAACACATACAGAAGTGTAAAAACAACACACAACAACAACAACACACAAAATAGTAAAAACAACTTACAACAACAACAACACATACAGAAGTGTAAAAACAACACACACAAAAGTGTAAAAACAACTTACAACAACAACAACACACACATAAGTGTAAAAACAACATACAACAACAACAACACACACACAAGTGTAAAAACAACATACAACAACAACAACACACACAAAAGTGTAAACACAACTTACAACAACAACAACAACACACAAAAGTGTAAAAACAACACACACAAAAGTGTAAAAACAACATACAACATCAACAACACACACAAAAGTGTATAAACAACATACAACAAAAACAACACACACAGAAGTGTAAAAACAACTTACAACAACAACAACACATACAGAAGTGTAAAAACAACACACACAAAAGTGTAAAAACAACTTACAACAACAACAACACACACATAAGTGTAAAAACAACATACAACAACAACAACACACACACAAGTGTAAAAACAACATACAACAACAACAACACACACAAAAGTGTAAAAACAACTTACAACAACAACAACAACACACAGAAGTGTAAAAGCAACACACACAAAAGTGTAAAAACAACATACAACATCAACAACACACACAGAAGTGTATAAACAACATACAACAAAAAAACACACACAGAAGTGTAAAAACAACATACAACAACAACAACACACACAAAATGGTAAAAACAACATACAACAACAACAACACACACAGAAGTGTAAAAACAACATACAACAGCAACAACACACACAAAAGTGTAAAAACAACATACAACAACAACAACACACACAAAAGTGTAATAACAACTTACAACAACAAGAACACACACAAAATGGTAAAAACAACTTACCACAACAACAACACACACAGAAGTGTAAAACAACATACAACAACAACAACACACACAGAAGTGTAAAAACAACATACAACAACAACAACACACACAAAAGTGTAAAAACAACATACAACAAGAACACACACAAAAGTGTAAAAACAACATACAACAACAAGAACACACACAGAAGTGTAAAACAACATACAACAACAACAACACACACAGAAGTGTAAAACAACGTACAACAACAACAACACACACAAAAGGGTAAAAACAACATACAACAACAACAACACACACAGAAGTGTAAAAACAACATACAACAACAACAACACACACAAAAGTGTAAAAACAACATACAACAAGAACACACACAAAAGTGTAAAAACAACATACAACAACAAGAACACACACAAAAGTGTAAAAACAACTTACAACAACAACAACACATACAGAAGTGTAAAAACAACATACAACAACAACAACACACACAAAAGTGTAAGAACAACATACAACAACAACAACACACACAGAAGTGTAAAAACAACATACAACAAGAACACACACAAAAGTGTAAAAACAACATACAACAACAAGAACACACACAAATGTGTAAAAACAACTTACAACAACAACAACACACACAGAAGTATAAAAACAACATACAACAACAACAAACAGAAGTGTAAAAACAACATACAACAACAACACACAGAATGGTAAAAACAACATACAACAACAACAACACACATAAAAGTGTAAAAACAACATACAACAACAACAACACACATAAAAGTGTAAAAACAACATACAACAACAACAACACACACAGAAGTGTAAAAACAACATACAACAACAACAACACAAAAAAAGGTCAAAATAACATACAACAACAACAACACACACAAAAATGTAAAAACAACATACAACAACAACAACACACACAAAATGGTAAAAACTTCATACAACAATAACAACACACACAAACGTGTAAAAACAACATACAACAACAACAACACACACATAAAAGTGTAAAAACAACATACAACAACAACAACACACACAGAAGTGTAAAAACAACATACAACAACAACAACACATAAAAGGGTAAAAACAACATACAACAACAACAACACACACAAAAATGTAAAAACAATATACAACAACAACAACACACACAAAATGGTAAAAACAATATACAATAACACACACAAAAGTGTAAAAAACTTACAACAACAACAACACACACATAAGTGCAAAAACAACATACAACAACAACAACACACACAAAAGGGTAAAAACAACATACAACAACAACAACACACACAGAAGTGTAAAAACAACATACAACAACAACAACACACACACAAAAGGGTAAAAACAACATACAACAACAACAACACATACAGAAGTGTAAAAACAACATACAACAACAACAACACACACAGAAGTGTAAAAAAACAGCATACAACAACAACAACACACACACAATGGTAAAAACAACATACAACAACAACAACACACACACAAACGTGTAAAAACAACATACAACAACAACAACACACAAAGGGTAAAAACAACATACCACAACAACAACACACACAAAAGTGTAAAAACAACATACAACAACAACAACACACACAAAATGGTAAAAACAACTTACAACAACAACAACACACACAGAAGTGTAAAAACAACATACAACAACAACAACACACACATAAAAGTGTAAAAACAACATACAACAACAACAACACCACACACAGAAGTGTAAAAACAACATACAACAACAACAACACACAAAAGTGTAAAAACAACATACAACAAGAACAATACACACAAAAGTGTAAAAACAACATACAACATACAATAACACACACAAAGTGTAAAAAACTTACAACAACAACAACACACACAAAAGTGTAAAAACAACATACAACAACAAGAACACACACAGAAGTGCAAAAACAACATACAACAAGAACAATACACACAAAAGTGTAAAAACAACATACAACATACAATAACACAAACAAAGTGTAAAAAACTTACAACAACAACAACACACACAAAAGGGTAACAACAACATACAACAACAACAACACATACAGAAGTATAAAAACAACATACAACAACAACAACACACATAAAATGGTAAAAACAACATACAACAACAACAACACACACAGAAGTATAAAAACAACATACAACAACAACAACACATACAGAAGTGCAAAAACAACATACAACAAGAACAATACACACAAAAGTGTAAAAACAACATACAACATACAATAACACACACAAAGTGTAAAAAACTTACAACAACAACAACACACACAAAAGTGTAAAAACAACATACAACAGCAAGAACACACACAGAAGTGCAAAAACAACATACAACAAGAACAATACACACAAAAGTGTAAAAACAACATACAACATACAATAACACACACAAAGTGTAAAAAACTTACAACAACAACAACACACACAAAAGGGTAAAAACAACATACAACAACAACAACACATACAGAAGTATAACAACAACATACAACAACAACAACACACACAGAAGTGTAAACACAACATACAACAACAACAACACACACATAAAAGTGTAAAAACAACATACAACAACAACAACACACAAAAGTGTAAAAACAACATACAACAACAACAACACACACAAAATGGTAAAAACAACATACAGCAACAACAACACACACAGAAGTGTAAAAACAACATACAACATACAATAACACACACAAAGTGTAAAAAACTTACAACAACAACAACACACACAAAAGTGTAAAAACAACATACAACAACAAGAACACACACAGAAGTGCAAAAACAACATACAACAAGAACAATACACACAAAAGTGTAAAAACAACATACAACATACAATAACACAAACAAAGTGTAAAAAACTTACAACAACAACAACACACACAAAAGGGTAACAACAACATACAACAACAACAACACATACAGAAGTATAAAAACAACATACAACAACAACAACACACACAAAATGGTAAAAACAACATACAACAACAACAACACACACAGAAGTATAAAAACAACATACAACAACAACAACACACACAAAATGGTAAAAACAACATACAACAACAACAACACATACAGAAGTATAAAAACAACATACAACAACAAGAACACACACAGAAGTGCAAAAACAACATACAACAAGAACAATACACACAAAAGTGTAAAAACAACATACAACATACAATAACACACACAAAGTGTAAAAAACTTACAACAACAACAACACACACAAAAGGGTAACAACAACATACAACAACAACAACACATACAGAAGTATAACAACAACATACAACAACAACAACACACACAGAAGTGTAAAAACAACATACAACAAGAACAATACACACAAAAGTGTAAAAACAACATACAACATACAATAACACACACAAAGTGTAAAAAACTTACAACAACAACAACACACACAAAAGGGTAAAAACAACATACAACAACAACAACACACACAGAAGTATAAAAACAACATACAACATCAACAACACACACAAAAGTGTAAAAACAACATACAACAAGAACACACACAAAAGGGTAAAAACAACATACAATAACAACAACACACACAGAAGTGTAAAAACAACATACAACAAGAACAATACACACAAAAGTGTAAAAACAACATACAACATACAATAACACACACAAAGTGTAAAAAACTTACAACAACAACAACACACACAAAAGGGTAAAAACAACATACAACAACAACAACACATACAGAAGTATAACAACAACATACAACAACAACAACACACACAGAAGTGTAAACACAACATACAACAACAACAACACACACATAAAAGTGTAAAAACAACATACAACAACAACAACACCACACACAGAAGTGTAAAAACAACATACAACAACAACAATACACACACAAAAGGGTAACAACAACATACAACAACAACAACACACACAGAAGTATAAAAACAACATACAACAACAACAACACACACAAAATGGTAAAAACAACATACAACAACAACAACACACACAAAATGGTAAAAACAACATACAATAACAACAACACACACAGAAGTGTAAAAAACAACATACATAAGAGCAACTGGATTTACCTACAGCTTTTGGTGCGGTCCTTGTTGCTCATCTTTTTCGTTTTTTGTATTTTGTTATGCTTTGTTTGCCTTTGTCTTGTGTACCCATTGTTTCCAGTGTCTCTGGATTGTCCATTCTTGATTGCTCTTTCGGTTTTCTGTCACGTGTATTTCCAAGTAAAAGTAAGAAAAGAAGACGTATTCCTTTAGTCTTAAAACATTTCCTATCCGAGATATAACACACATTATGAATAGGGTATTTTTTCTATTTTATTTTTCATTCTCAGTACTTCAGCAGTTTGTTTATTCTATTTTATTTTTCATTCTCAGTACTTCAGCAGTTTGTTTATGATTCTGACAGGTATTTATAGCACATTCATAAACAACCAAGACCAGAATTTTGTAACGAACCAAACTAAAAAGAGGAATAACGATAAATACGTAGTTGTTATCATACACTATGTAATCAACCAAAAGCTAAATCTCCTTAGTTTGATTTTTCCACATCCTTATTGCATCATTTTGTTCTATTTTCTGTAAACCTAAGTTATCTGGATTCGTTTTTAAATCAGATTGACGTAGCAGTTGCTTGGAACAAGTGACAGCACTTACCCATGTAGTCATCATATTCAATCATCAGCAACACAAAGGTGATCACGCTTCAATACTTACCTCTTAACATTTAATGGAAAATTGACGTGGTCACATTTCTTATCCGCCATTTTGAATTAGTTATCATGGCATAGCAATACCCATATTTCACCATTGGTCCGTAGGTCACACAATTGTAAAAATCTAATATAAAACTATGCTTACTATCTAAATAAAGTATAGGGGAAAATAATTTTAGTAATATAAGTTCAAATAAATCCCATGAAGAAAACTTGTTGTAGCCAATCAGATTAGACATGAACGTGGAATTATCATTCATGTGTCCCACGGATGTTGACTAGAATAGCGGGGCGTTGTCAATCGTTTGTTTTCATGTTCTACGGAAAATGTAAGGTTATCAGAAGCTGTAAATCGAAGAAGAACATAACATACAATGGCCAAAAGAAAAGACACAATGGGAAACAATGATCTACACAGCACTACACAAATAACTAAAGATTGAGCAAAGCAAACTCCCTGAGTCGAACTCAGGTGCTAGGAAAGGGTAAGCAGATCGTGCTCCACTACAGGCGCCCGTGGTGTTACTCTTGTTACAAGCCCGTATATTGTTCACAAAGTGTGCAATATGTGTGCATGTTTAATTATATCTAGTATGAGTACGAACATCGCACTGACACATTTTATGCTAGCAGGCCTCACTGATACGCTTTATGCTAGCAGGTCTCACTGACGTTTTATGCTAGCAGGCCTCACTGATACGTTTTATGCTAGCAGGTCTCACCAACACGTTTTATGCTAGCAGGTCTCACTGATACGTTTTATGCTAGCAGGCCTCACTGACACGTGTTATGCTAGCAGCCCTCACTGGTACGTTTCATGCTAGCAGGCCTCACTGATGAGTATTATGCTAGCAGGCCTCACTGACACGTTTTATGCTAGCAGTCCTCACTGACACGTTTCATGCTAGCAGGCCTCACTGATACGTTTTATGCTAGCAGGACTCACTGACACGTTTTATGCTAGCAAGCCTCACTGAAACGTTTTATGCTAGCAGGCCTCAATGACACATTTTATGCTGGCAGGCCTGACTGACACGTTTTATGCTAGCAAGCTTCACTGATACGTTTTATGCTAGCAAACCTAACTGACACATTTTATGCTAGCAGGTCTCACTGACACGTGTTATGCTAGCAGCCCTCACTGATACGTTTCATGCTAGCAGGCTTCACTGATGAGTATTATGCTAGCAGGCCTCACTGACACGTTTTATGCTAGCAGGCCTCACTGACACGTTTCATGCTAGCAGGCCTCACTGATACGTTTTATGCTAGCAGGACTCACTGACACGTTTTATGCTAGCAAGCCTCACTGATACGTTTTATGCTAGCAGGCCTCAATGACACATTTTATGCTGGCAGGCCTGACTGACACGTTTTATGCTAGCAAGCTTCACTGACACGTTTTATGCTAGCAAACCTAACTGACACGTTTTATGCTAGCAGGTCTCACTGACACGTTTTATGCTAGCAGGCCTCACTGATACGTTATATGCTAGCAGACTTCACTGATACGTTTTATGCTAGCAGGCCTCACTGATACGTTATATGCTAGCAGACTTCACTGGTACGTTTTATGATAGCAGGCCTCACTGATACGTTATATGCTAGCAGGCCTCACTGATACGTTATATGCTAGCAGACTTCACTGATACGTTTTATGATAGCAGGCCTCACTGATACGTTTTATGCTAGCAGGCCTCACTGACACGTTTTATGCTAGCAGGCCTCACTGATACGTTATATGCTAGCAGACTTCACTGATACGTTTTATGCTAGCAGGCCTCACTGATACGTTATATGCTAGCAGACTTCACTGATACGTTTTATGCTAGCAGGCCTTGCGATATTTTCGTTGAACTGTGAGAGTATATATATCTCTCCAGTCTTTCGTTCCTTAGTTGGTTTTAAATTTTTCATATTCGATTTCTTCTTTTGTGTATTATCACAATTCCATTGTATTATCAAATTATGCGTTCTCTTGGTTCTCTATTTGAGAAAACCAAAAAGGTCAGACAATAAAATAGCTACAGTCATAGGTAACCTAGGTAACCTTAGCCTTACCTCTCCTGTTTATAAAGGTCAGACAATAAAATAGCTACAGTCATAGGTAACCTAGGTAACCTTAGCCTTACCTATCCTGTTTATAAAGGTCAGACAATAAAATAGCTACAGTCATAGGTAACCTAGGTAACCTTAGCCTTACCTATCCTGTTTATAAAGGTCAGACAATAAAATAGCTACAGTCATAGGTAACCTAGGTAACCTTAGCCTTACCTCTCCTGTTTATAAAGGTCAGACAATAAAATAGCTACAGACATAGGTAACCTAGGTAACCTTAGCCTTACCTCTCCTGTTTATTAAGGTCAGACAATAAAATAGCTACAGTCATAGGTAACCTAGGTAACCTTAGCCTTACCTATCCTGTTTATAAAGGTCAGACAATAAAATAGCTACAGACATAGGTAACCTAGGTAACCTTAGCCTTACCTATCCTGTTTATAAAGGTCAGACAATAAAATAGCTACAGACATAGGTAACCTAGGTAACCTTAGCCTTACCTATCCTGTTTATAAAGGTCAGACAATAAAATAGCTACAGACATAGGTAACCTAGGTAACCTTAGCCTTACCTCTCCTGTTTATAAAGGTCAGACAATAAAATAGCTACAGTCATAGGTAACCTAGGTAACCTTAGCCTTACCTCTCCTGTTTATAAAGGTCAGACAATAAAATAGCTACAGACATAGGTAACCTAGGTAACCTTAGCCTTACCTATCCTGTTTATAAAGGTCAGACAATAAAATAGCTACAGACATAGGTAACCTAGGTAACCTTAGCCTTACCTTTCCTGTTTATAAAGGTCAGACAATAAAATAGCTACAGACATAGGTAACCTAGGTAACCTTAGCCTTACCTATCCTGTTTATAAAGGTCAGACAATAAAATAGCTACAGTCATAGGTAACCTAGGTAACCTTAGCCTTACCTCTCCTGTTTATAAAGGTCAGACAATAAAATAGCTACAGACATAGGTAACCTAGGTAACCTTAGCCTTACCTATCCTGTTTATTAAGGTCAGACAATAAAATAGCTACAGTCATAGGTAACCTAGGTAACCTTAGCCTTACCTCTCCTGTTTATAAAGGTCAGACAATAAAATAGCTACAGACATAGGTAACCTAGGTAACCTTAGCCTTACCTCTCCTGTTTATAAAGGTCAGACAATAAAATAGCTACAGACATAGGTAACCTAGGTAACCTTAGCCTTACCTATCCTGTTTATAAAGGTCAGACAATAAAATAGCTACAGACATAGGTAACCTAGGTAACCTTAGCCTTACCTATCCTGTTTATAAAGGTCAGACAATAAAATAGCTACAGTCATAGGTAACCTAGGTAACCTTAGCCTTACCTCTCCTGTTTATAAAGGTCAGACAATAAAATAGCTACAGACATAGGTAACCTAGGTAACCTTAGCCTTACCTCTCCTGTTTATAAAGGTCAGACAATAAAATAGCTACAGACATAGGTAACCTAGGTAACCTTAGCCTTACCTCTCCTGTTTATAAAGGTCAGACAATAAAATAGCTACAGACATAGGTAACCTAGGTAACCTTAGCCTTACCTATCCTGTTTATAAAGGTCAGACAATAAAATAGCTACAGTCATAGGTAACCTAGGTAACCTTAGCCTTACCTCTCCTGTTTATAAAGGTCAGACAATAAAATAGCTACAGACATAGGTAACCTAGGTAACCTTAGCCTTACCTATCCTGTTAATAAAGGTCAGACAATAAAATAGTTACAGTCATAGGTAACCTAGGTAACCTTAGCCTTACCTCTCCTGTTTATAAAGGTCAGACAATAAAATAGCTACAGACATAGGTAACCTAGGTAACCTTAGCCTTACCTATCCTGTTTATAAAGGTCAGACAATAAAATAGCTACAGTCATAGGTAACCTAGGTAACCTTAGCCTTACCTCTCCTGTTTATAAAGGTCAGACAATAAAATAGCTACAGACATAGGTAACCTAGGTAACCTTAGCCTTACCTATCCTGTTTATAAAGGTCAGACAATAAAATAGCTACAGTCATAGGTAACCTAGGTAACCTTAGCCTTACCTATCCTGTTTATAAAGGTCAGACAATAAAATAGCTACAGACATAGGTAACCTAGGTAACCTTAGCCTTACCTCTCCTGTTTATAAAGGTCAGACAATAAAATAGCTACAGTCATAGGTAAACTAGGTAACCTTAGCCTTACCTATCCTGTTTATTAAGGTCAGACAATAAAATAGCTACAGTCATAGGTAACCTAGGTAACCTTAGCCTTACCTATCCTGTTTATAAAGATCAGACAATAAAATAGCTACAGACATAGGTAACCTAGGTAACCTTAGCCTTACCTCTCCTGTTTATAAAGGTCAGACAATAAAATAGCTACAGTCATAGGTAACCTAGGTAACCTTAGCCTTACCTATCCTGTTTATAAAGGTCAGACAATAAAATAGCTACAGTCATAGGTAACCTAGGTAACCTTAGCCTTACCTCTCCTGTTTATAAAGGTCAGACAATAAAATAGCTACAGACATAGGTAACCTAGGTAACCTTAGCCTTACCTATCCTGTTTATAAAGGTCAGACAATAAAATAGCTACAGTCATAGGTAACCTAGGTAACCTTAGCCTTACCTCTCCTGTTTATGAAGGTCAGACAATAAAATAGCTACAGTCATAGGTAACCTAGGTAACCTTAGCCTTACCTCTCCTGTTTATAAAGGTCAGACAATAAAATAGCTACAGTCATAGGTAACCTAGGTAACCTTAGCCTTACCTATCCTGTTTATAAAGGTCAGACAATAAAATAGCTACAGTCATAGGTAACCTAGGTAACCTTAGCCTTACCTCTCCTGTTTATAAAGGTCAGACAATAAAATAGCTACAGACATAGGTAACCTAGGTAACCTTAGCCTTACCTATCCTGTTTATAAAGGTCAGACAATAAAATAGCTACAGTCATAGGTAACCTAGGTAACCTTAGCCTTACCTCTTCTGTTTATGAAGGTCAGACAATAAAATAGCTACAGACATAGGTAACCTAGGTAACCTTAGCCTTACCTCTCCTGTTTATAAAGGTCAGACAATAAAATAGCTACAGACATAGGTAACCTAGGTAACCTTAGCCTTACCTCTCCTGTTTATAAAGGTCAGACAATAAAATAGCTACAGACATAGGTAACCTAGATAACCTTAGCCTTACCTCTCCTGTTTATAAAGGTCAGACAATAAAATAGCTACAGACATAGGTAACCTAGGTAACCTTAGCCTTACCTATCCTGTTTATAAAGGTCAGACAATAAAATAGTTACAGTCATAGGTAACCTAGGTAACCTTAGCCTTACCTCTCCTGTTTATAAAGGTCAGACAATAAAATAGCTACAGACATAGGTAACCTAGGTAACCTTAGCCTTACCTATCCTGTTTATAAAGGTCAGACAATAAAATAGCTACAGTCATAGGTAACCTAGGTAACCTTAGCCTTACCTCTCCTGTTTATAAAGGTCAGACAATAAAATAGCTACAGACATAGGTAACCTAGGTAACCTTAGCCTTACCTATCCTGTTTATAAAGGTCAGACAATAAAATAGCTACAGTCATAGGTAACCTAGGTAACCTTAGCCTTACCTATCCTGTTTATAAAGGTCAGACAATAAAATAACTACAGACATAGGTAACCTAGGTAACCTTAGCCTTACCTCTCCTGTTTATAAAGGTCAGACAATAAAATAGCTACAGTCATAGGTAAACTAGGTAACCTTAGCCTTACCTATCCTGTTTATTAAGGTCAGACAATAAAATAGCTACAGTCATAGGTAACCTAGGTAACCTTAGCCTTACCTATCCTGTTTATAAAGATCAGACAATAAAATAGCTACAGACATAGGTAACCTAGGTAACCTTAGCCTTACCTCTCCTGTTTATAAAGGTCAGACAATAAAATAGCTACAGTCATAGGTAACCTAGGTAACCTTAGCCTTACCTATCCTGTTTATAAAGGTCAGACAATAAAATAGCTACAGTCATAGGTAACCTAGGTAACCTTAGCCTTACCTCTCCTGTTTATAAAGGTCAGACAATAAAATAGCTACAGACATAGGTAACCTAGGTAACCTTAGCCTTACCTATCCTGTTTATAAAGGTCAGACAATAAAATAGCTACAGTCATAGGTAACCTAGGTAACCTTAGCCTTACCTCTCCTGTTTATGAAGGTCAGACAATAAAATAGCTACAGTCATAGGTAACCTAGGTAACCTTAGCCTTACCTCTCCTGTTTATAAAGGTCAGACAATAAAATAGCTACAGTCATAGGTAACCTAGGTAACCTTAGCCTTACCTATCCTGTTTATAAAGGTCAGACAATAAAATAGCTACAGTCATAGGTAACCTAGGTAACCTTAGCCTTACCTCTCCTGTTTATAAAGGTCAGACAATAAAATAGCTACAGACATAGGTAACCTAGGTAACCTTAGCCTTACCTATCCTGTTTATAAAGGTCAGACAATAAAATAGCTACAGTCATAGGTAACCTAGGTAACCTTAGCCTTACCTCTTCTGTTTATGAAGGTCAGACAATAAAATAGCTACAGACATAGGTAACCTAGGTAACCTTAGCCTTACCTCTCCTGTTTATAAAGGTCAGACAATAAAATAGCTACAGACATAGGTAACCTAGGTAACCTTAGCCTTACCTCTCCTGTTTATAAAGGTCAGACAATAAAATAGCTACAAACATAGGTAACTAGGTAACCTTAGCCTTACCTCTCCTGTTTATAAAGGTCAGACAATAAAATAGCTACAGACATAGGTAACCTAGGTAACCTTAGCCTTACCTCTCCTGTTTATAAAGGTCAGACAATAAAATAGCTACAGTCATAGGTAACCTAGGTAACCTTAGCCTTACCTATCCTGTTTATAAAGGTCAGACAATAAAATAGCTACAGACATAGGTAACCTAGGTAACCTTAGCCTTACCTATCCTGTTTATAAAGGTCAGACAATAAAATAGCTACAGTCATAGGTAACCTAGGTAACCTTAGCCTTACCTATCCTGTTTATAAAGGTCAGACAATAAAATAGCTACAGACATAGGTAACCTAGGTAACCTTAGCCTTACCTATCCTGTTTATAAAGGTCAGACAATAAAATAGCTACAGACATAGGTAACCTAGGTAACCTTAGCCTTACCTCTCCTGTTTATAAAGGTCAGACAATAAAATAGCTACAGTCATAGGTAACCTAGGTAACCTTAGCCTTACCTATCCTGTTTATAAAGGTCAGACAATAAAATAGCTACAGACATAGGTAACCTAGGTAACCTTAGCCTTACCTATCCTGTTTATAAAGGTCAGACAATAAAATAGCTACAGACATAGGTAACCTAGGTAACCTTAGCCTTACCTCTCCTGTTTATAAAGGTCAGACAATAAAATAGCTACAGTCATAGGTAACCTAGGTAACCTTAGCCTTACCTCTCCTGTTTATAAAGGTCAGACAATAAAATAGCTACAGACATAGGTAACCTAGGTAACATTAGCCTTACCTCTCCTGTTTATAAAGGTCAGACAATAAAATAGCTACAGTCATAGGTAACCTAGGTAACCTTAGCCTTACCTATCCTGTTTATAAAGGTCAGACAATAAAATAGCTACAGTCATAGGTAACCTAGGTAACCTTAGCCTTACCTCTCCTGTTTATAAAGGTCAGACAATAAAATAGCTACAGACATAGGTAACCTATGTAACCTTAGCCTTACCTATCCTGTTTATAAAGGTCAGACAATAAAATAGCTACAGTCAAAGGTAACCTAGGTAACCTTAGCCTTACCTCTCCTGTTTATGAAGGTCAGACAATAAAATAGCTACAGACATAGGTAACCTAGGTAACCTTAGCCTTACCTCTCCTGTTTATAAAGGTCAGACAATAAAATAGCTACAGACATAGGTAACCTAGGTAACCTTAGCCTTACCTCTCCTGTTTATAAAGGTCAGACAATAAAATAGCTACAGACATAGGTAACCTAGGTAACCTTAGCCTTACCTCTCCTGTTTATAAAGGTCAGACAATGAAATAGCTACAGACATAGGTAACCTAGGTAACCTTAGCCTTACCTCTCCTGTTTATAAAGGTCAGACAATAAAATAACTACAGTCATAGGTAACCTAGGTAACTTTAGCCTTACCTATCCTGTTTATAAAGGTCAGACAATAAAATAGCTACAGACATAGGTAACCTAGGTAACCTTAGCCTTACCTATCCTGTTTATAAAGGTCAGACAATAAAATAGCTACAGTCATAGGTAACCTAGGTAACCTTAGCCTTACCTATCCTGTTTATAAAGGTCAGACAATAAAATAGCTACAGACATAGGTAACTTAGGTAACCTTAGCCTTACCTATCCTGTTTATAAAGGTCAGACAATAAAATAGCTACAGACATAGGTAACCTAGGTAACCTTAGCCTTACCTCTCCTGTTTATAAAGGTCAGAAAATAAAATAGCTACAGTCATAGGTAACCTAGGTAACCTTAGCCTTACCTATCCTGTTTATAAAGGTCAGACAATAAAATAGCTACAGACATAGGTAACCTAGGTAACCTTAGCCTTACCTATCCTGTTTATAAAGGTCAGACAATAAAATAGCTACAGTCATAGGTAACCTAGGTAACCTTAGCCTTACCTCTCCTGTTTATGAAGGTCAGACAATAAAATAGCTACAGACATAGGTAACCTAGGTAACCTTAGCCTTACCTCTCCTGTTTATAAAGGTCAGACAATAAAATAGCTACAGACATAGGTAATCTAGGTAACCTTAGCCTTACCTCTCCTGTTTATAAAGGTCAGACAATAAAATAGCTACAGTCATAGGTAACCTAGGTAACCTTAGCCTTACCTCTCCTGTTTATAAAGGTCAGACAATAAAATAGCTACAGACATAGGTAACCTAGGTAACCTTAGCCTTATCTCTCCTGTTTATAAAGGTCAGACAATAAAATAGCTACAGACATAGGTAACCTAGGTAACCTTAGCCTTACCTCTCCTGTTTATAAAGGTCAGACAATAAAATAGATACAGTCATAGGTAACCTAGGTAACCTTAGCCTTACCTATCCTGTTTATAAAGGTCAGACAATAAAATAGCTACAGACATAGGTCACCTAGGTAACCTTAGCCTTACCTCTCCTGTTTATAAAGGTCAGACAATAAAATAGCTACAGTCATAGGTAACCTAGGTAACCTTAGCCTTACCTCTCCTGTTTATAAAGGTCAGACAATAAAATAGCTACAGACATAGGTAGCCTAGGTAACCTTAGCCTTACCTATCCTGTTTATAAAGGTCAGACAATAAAATAGCTACAGACATAGGTAACCTAGGTAACCTTAGCCTTACCTCTCCTGTTTATAAAGGTCAGACAATAAAATAGCTACAGACATAGGTAACCTAGGTAACCTTAGCCTTACCTATCCTGTTTATAAAGGTCAGACAATAAAATAGCTACAGACATAGGTAACCTAGGTAACCTTAGCCTTACCTCTCCTGTTTATAAAGGTCAGACAATAAAATAGCTACAGTCATAGGTAACCTAGGTAACCTTAGCCTTACCTATCCTGTTTATAAAGGTCAGACAATAAAATAGCTACAGACATAGGTAACCTAGGTAACCTTAGCCTTACCTCTCCTGTTTATAAAGGTCAGACAATAAAATAGCTACAGACATAGGTAACCTAGGTAACCTTAGCCTTACCTCTCCTGTTTATAAAGGTCAGACAATAAAATAGCTACAGACATAGGTAACCTAAGTAACCTTAGCCTTACCTCTCCTGTTTATAAAGGTCAGACAATAAAATAGCTACAGACATAGGTAACCTAGGTAACCTTAGCCTTACCTATCCTGTTTATAAAGGTCAGAAAATAAAATAGCTACAGTCATAGGTAACCTAGGTAACCTTAGCCTTACCTATCCTGTTTATAAAGGTCAGACAATAAAATAGCTACAGACATAGGTAACCTAGGTAACCTTAGCCTTTCCTATCCTGTTTATAAAGGTCAGACAATAAAATAGCTACAGTCATAGGTAACCTAGGTAACCTTAGCCTTACCTCTCCTGTTAATAAAGGTCAGACAAAAAAATAGCTACAGTCATAGGTAACCTAGGTAACCTTAGCCTTACCTCTCCTGTTTATAAAGGTCAGACAATAAAATAGCTACAGACATAGGTAACCTAGGTAACCTTAGCCTTACCTCTCCTGTTTATAAAGGTCAGACAATAAAATAGCTACAGTCATAGGTAACCTAGGTAACCTTAGCCTTACCTCTCCTGTTTATAAAGGTCAGATAATAAAATAGCTACAGTCATAGGTAACTAGGTAACCTTAGCCTTACCTATCCTGTTTATAAAGGTCAGACAATAAAATAGCTACAGTCATAGGTAATCTAGGTAACCTTAGCCTTATCTATCCTGTTTATAAAGGTCAGACAATAAAATAGCTACAGACATAGGTAACCTAGGTAACCTTAGCCTTACCTATCCTATTAATAAAGGTGAGACAATAAAATAGCTACAGTCATAGGTAACCTAGGTAACCTTAGCCTTACCTATCCTGTTTATAAAGGTCAGACAATAAAATAGCTACAGACATAGGTAACCTAGGTAACCTTAGCCTTACCTCTCCTGTTTATAAAGGTCAGACAATAAAATAGCTACAGTCATAGGTAACCTAGGTAACCTTAGCCTTACCTCTCCTGTTTATAAAGGTCAGACAATAAAATAGCTACAGACATAGGTAACCTAGGTAACCTTAGCCTTACCTCTCCTGTTTATAAAGGTCAGACAATAAAATAGCTACAGTCATAGGTAACCTAGGTAACCTTAGCCTTACCTATCCTGTTTATAAAGGTCAGACAATAAAATAGCTACAGACATAGGTAACCTAGGTAACCTTAGCCTTACCTCTCCTGTTTATAAAGGTCAGACAATAAAATAGCTACAGACATAGGTAACCTAGGTAACCTTAGCCTTACCTATCCTGTTTATAAAGGTCAGACAATAAAATAGCTACAGACATAGGTAACCTAGGTAACCTTAGCCTTACCTCTCCTGTTTATAAAGGTCAGACAATAAAATAGCTACAGTCATAGGTAACCTAGGTAACCTTAGCCTTACCTCTCCTGTTTATAAAGGTCAGACAATAAAATAGCTACAGACATAGGTAACCTAGGTAACCTTAGCCTTACCTCTCCTGTTTATGTTTATAAAGGTCAGACAATAAAATAGCTACAGTCATAGGTAACCTAGGTAACCTTAGCCTTACCTATCCTGTTTATAAAGGTCAGACAATAAAATAGCTACAGTCATAGGTAACCTAGGTAACCTTAGCCTTACCTATCCTGTTTATAAAGGTCAGACAATAAAATAGCTACAGTCATAGGTAACCTAGGTAACCTTAGCCTTACCTCTCCTGTTTATAAAGGTCAGACAATAAAATAGCTACAGTCATAGGTAACCTAGGTAACCTTAGCCTTACCTATCCTGTTTATAAAGGTCAGACAATAAAATAGCTACAGACATAGGTAACCTAGGTAACCTTAGCCTTACCTCTCCTGTTTATAAAGGTCAGACAATAAAATAGCTACAGTCATAGGTAACCTAGGTAACCTTAGCCTTACCTATCCTGTTTATAAAGGTCAGACAATAAAATAGCTACAGACATAGGTAACCTAGGTAACCTTAGCCTTACCTCTCCTGTTTATAAAGGTCAGACAATAAAATAGCTACAGACATAGGTAACCTAGGTAACCTTAGCCTTACCTCTCCTGTTTATAAAGGTCAGACAATAAAATAGCTACAGTCATAGGTAACCTAGGTAACCTTAGCCTTACCTATCCTGTTTATAAAGGTCAGACAATAAAATAGCTACAGTCATAGGTAACCTAGGTAACCTTAGCCTTACCTATCCTGTGTATGTCCTTTGGCTTTGTTACTACCAAAACGTTAAATTATTAGTCTTTCCAATCTTTCAACTTTGAGTGTACCTGATGAAGGTTATTACAGTAATGTACCTGATGAAGGTTATTACAGTAACGTACCTGATGAAGGTTATTACAGTAACGTACCTGATGAAGGTTATTACAGTAACGTACCTGATGAAGGTTATTACAGTAACGTACCTGATGAAGGTTATTACAGTAACGTACCTGATGAAGGTTATTACAGTAACGTACCTGATGAAGGTTATTACAGTAACGTACCTGATGAAGGTTATTACAGTAATGTACCTGATGAAGGTTATTACAGTAACGTACCTGATGAAGGTTATTACAGTAATGTACCTGATGAAGGTTATTACAGTAACGTACCTGATGAAGGTTATTACAGTAACGTACCTGATGAAGGTTATTACAGTAACGTACCTGATGAAGGTTATTTCAGTAACGCATCAAGCGCAATACATTTGACAACTACGTTTTTAATACAGGAAAACAGGACAAAAATACAAACAATGATCCATAGAACTACACAGAAAACTAAACACTAACCCACAAATAACCAGGGGGGGGGGGGAACTCGTGTGATTTGTCTTTTCATTGTTCTTTTGTTCACTGTTGATTTTTGGATGTGCACTCTGATCACCCTCCATCACAATTAAAGCCATTCTAACAATAAATACACGCGTTTATCGTCTCATTCATACAAAATGTAGCGGCAGATGGTACAATAATGATTATCATGTACGTTCGGACACATTTAGATCGTCATTATTGATAAGTGGACACGAAGAGTGGCTGTAATTATACTTAATTATAAACGACAACATAGTGTAACAAACCTTTATTTGGTCTTGGAAATGACAAAATAGTAATCTGACATTTACAAATAATTAACAATTCATATAATTATAAATAAGTGGAAAACATTTACTGAAGATGATGCCCTGAATATTAACATTACACAATATACCATTCAATAAATGTATCTGTAATACATGTACTAAGAAATAAAATGAAAAAAATGAAAAATACCACATTGTCGAAATATTCCCAAAATCTAATAGAACGTTATGACATTTTTTATGATATTACACGAACAAAGAAGAATTGACTAAATATATTTATCTTTTTCAGTCCTGGTGTAATTGTTCGTTCATAATAAAAAAAAATAAAGAAGGACATTTGTTAAGTTGCTTTGCGCATGCGTCATTATCTATCATCATTTCCGGTACAAGGTATGCTATGTGTTATTATCTGCCTTGGTGCAAAGGTGGTGCAGCAATAACCATTGGCAATAAAACAGCATATACATTTGTAAGCATAATGTAATTATATCAGAGTAATGCTGTATCTAATTTTGACAAGACAAAATAAAAATTGAGGACATATTTTGGTTGAACAAAACAACAAAAACATCATGGGAAAAAAACAAGTCTACACCAAAAAGACCTAAAGGTCAAACAAAGACATGACGCATACCTAAAGTAATCAATATTGATAAAACAGGTGCTTGATAGAGTAATTCCCTGAAACGTTGTGCATAAAAACAAATCTATATGCAAAACGACAAGATTATACTTATTCTGTAATCTGATTGGATGTCATGAAAATTAACACAATGCTCAATAATTGAAGATGAATTCCTACAATTAAATAGGTATTATAATGCTAATTGAACTCAATTGTTCGCAATAATCAATATCACGCTTTATCGTAAGCGTTTCTGAATTTAGAAATAAAAGATAATCTACCCATGTTTTGCTTACGTGTTGTCACGATTTCTGGTACATGTATGTTCATATTATTTGTTATACAAAAAGAGTAGTATACAATCCACAAAATGAGCAAATAAAAAATGACTTTTACCGTTCATCGTAATGGATAACATTGGTGATTTATCGACATCCTGAACCTTCAGTATAGATATTGCCAGAGTTTTAATGCCAGGCTACAAACTGATATTTTTGAAACTTCGATCTTGCCAAGGAGGTGGCATTGACAGGGGAAACCATATCTTATTGAAATTAAACACGATTTATGAATAAAGTCTTCTCCACTAAGACTATAAGACGGCTTTTACAGCGAGGTCTTTGAGTTTTAAAACTGACCAGTTTCTCCTTAAGCGTATTAAGATAAGGATTTATACAGCATTCACCAGAGGATATATCACTATAATGTTTCACATTCTCTGTTTCTGATAACATGCTGTGTTTACAATATTCAAACAAGATATGTATACCTAGTAAATTGCTTACAGCAAAATGTAGTGCAATAAAATCATTATTTCAGAAGAAGAAAAAAAGATATGAAACATTATCCGTCAGCCTCAGTATGACCCTCGTTATCAGTCTTGTTCAAGTTAAACATTATTAATAAATGGCATTGTTTTAATGAAAGCTGGTTTACCTTCTACTGGTATAATACTGGTACAAAATTATCAGTATACATTGACGTGAATGACAATAATATCAAAATAAGTATATAATTATATACATATCAATGTGCTGACAATACTTTCCAAATTTGCATTATTTTTTTTTCTGCGTAATGATAATATCGTGTTAATTGGCTTAAATACGTAAATGCTAGCAGTTCAATTATGCAAAACGAAAAATAAAATAATTAGTAATTTAATATTCAGGGCATCCATTTTTCTTTTGCATTAAAAAAATATCACACATACAAAGGACGACTGGTTCTTATTGCGAGGAAGGTATATATTATGCTTGACTTAAAATGTCTTTGAAACCCCCCTCCATCTCTCAAGTCACTGTGATAATACAGTAATTGAAGTGTTCAACATTACCTAATTCACGGGTATGGTGTAGTGGTACATAGTAAATGGTGAATGGTGTGAATGGTTTGTGGTTTTGATTATGATACCATGGTAAATTGTCAATGGTTTGCACGTTGTTGTAATGGTAAAAGGGGAACAGTGTATCGGGAATTAGTAATGGTGTACAGGAAACGGGGAATAGTGTGAGGAG
Organism: Bathymodiolus brooksi; assembly: GCA_963680875.1. NCBI lineage: Eukaryota > Metazoa > Mollusca > Bivalvia > Mytilida > Modiolidae > Bathymodiolus > Bathymodiolus brooksi. Next base: position 13,273,590 of record OY804583.1, on the reverse strand, counting down.
AAAAGGAATCGGGGAAAGTTTTGACAATTTTTTTCCAATATTGACAAAAAAAAATATAACATGACTAAAATAGATAAATGATTTCCATGGAAACGATTGATAGATACTGTAACATCAAATATATATGAAGCTTACAAAGATTTGTGCAGATTTCTAATTTCATGTTTTAATATTCGTTCTTACAAATAGAAAAAACCCATCCTAAAACAGATATTAGAACTGTTTGATGGGACGTTTATTAAGGGTTTTTATTTCAAAGTCTCCACTCCGTCAATAACTTGTGCAAATTTTACCGAAAAGAGTAGAAACAGGCTTACTTCCAATCGTTTTAAAGGGTGTTCTCTTTCCTGTTCGCGCTGAACTGTTACTGTTTCTTACTATTCGTTCTGCATTAATCAGCTACCAGGAGACTTTTTTGCTCTTTATACATAAAACCCTATTCGCATACCTTAATTGTACACCATATGCATTGCTTAAAGGATAAAATATGTTTGTTTTATTTATATTGTTAGAATTGTTGACCATCAATGTTTAAGCTTTCTCTTCATAGCTAAATATGAATGTCAATGTAACGTAAATGTTATCTGGAGGATGGGTTATCATGTATGTGCAGTGTGACTTGTATGTATTCTATAATTTTAAATGGCGGAATGGTGTGAATGAGTTGACGGTATGGTGTAATTGTAATGTTCAATATTTCAAGTACTGTATATAGATCAAAGTTCATCGAAATGTATTTTGATTGTTGTTGCTAACTATATTTATGATGATTCGTGATGCAGGACGAATCCCCTTGCAAAACAAAATGATTGGTGGTGGAAGATGAATTAAAAATTGGTGTGTAAAAAAATACTTCACAAATGGAGAAGACAAGTTGGTGGATACCATATGGATAATCAGAAGCCGGTAAACATGTCATTGCCTTGTCCTTTCAGCAATAACAGCAATGTGGCGACGTTCATATATTTCTCAAATTCTTAATATAAATCGACAACTTTTTACAATAATTGGATCGATTCTAGTGGACTATTTTTTCTCTTCCCCGTGAGATATAATTATTAGTGAAATTTAGTTCCTAACTAATGTAATTATTATCATTTTTGTATCTCTCTCAGACATATATGACCCTAGCCAATGTTGATCATATTGTTCAGGTTATTTTGTTTGCTTGTTCACAGAGTCCTCTGAATAATTTAACTTTCAAGTGCATCCCTGATGGATGGTGTTTCATAAAAGTGTCGTGCACACTAAATTAGATATGTACGTTTTTTTCTTCCAATCACCTAGTCGATAGCTTGGCTGATGGACTATAAGTCCTAGAAGATATCATCCATCCAGTAGTCAGTGCTTCGGCACTGACATGGTTTTTAGAACATATTCACTATTGAAATGTAAAATTTATAAATAATATAATTATCATAAAACTAAGATTCATCTTCCTCATGCTATAGGTATTGTTGGCTAATGTTGGCAAACTTGTTTATCACCATTTGTTTTCACTCTTGAAAATTATTTGGTTTTCCAATCTGTAGACATTGAGCTCATTCCATAAACGTGTCATGTGCACTAAGAACTGTTTGAAGATACAAATAGGGTTGTCAGAAGGATGGAACAAAGAGCACATTTTCATGTTGCCTTCAGTGTCCTTTATATACAGGTTTTACTGTATCTAGTGGAACCAGTCGAACCAGTGACCACCTCTATTAAGCAATAACTAGTATTATGTGATTTTAATTTATTCTTCCTTCACAGTGAATTTTATTTTAATCAAACTTGTAGTTAGCGACCACCTGTCTTATGTGACTCTATTTCAATGTTCACTTGGAAGGTCACATATTACAGTTTTGACTTATAGCGAACTCCTATAAAAAGTAAAATGGGGATTTGTTTTTAACCCATAAGAACCAGTCGTAAATTTTCTTCACAGTTTTCATTCTATCACAATACAATATAACAGTTATTTTAAATGGAAGAAACGTGGAATTATTTTTATTTTGAATCTCAACAAAACTTACATTTAAACATTGAACTTAACATTCATTTCATGAAAATATAATTACAATCAAATGCAATATTTTCGATGATATAAGTGGCAGATGTATTTCGGATGATATTTTTGGTATTTTGTTTCTTTATAATATTTCCTGAATACGTTAATTTTTCAAATATAAAATATGTGTGTCGCGTATAAGCTGGTATAACAGACTATACACGTATGATAATCTGACTGTCATTATCTTGATTATGGATTGAGATGATAAGGGACAAACCATTTAACTTTTACGGAGCCTACATAATGTAAGTTTTCCCTCAGATAAATATTTTATTTTACACGAAACCAAAATAAGATTTTTTAATATAAAAAACCTGCAATATTTTTCTTCAAATTTTAACAATTCTCGTTGGTCGTGTTCGTATGCATGATAGTTGGATTTACAACTTCCGAAAGGTCGGTGGTTTTCTCCGGGTACTCCCATTTCCTCCCCAAATAAAAATGGGCGCCATTATATAACTGAAATATTGTTGAAAGTGACGTTTTACCCCTTAATAGTTAAATGGTCTTTCCTGATGTCTTCAAACAATATCACATTTAAATTAGTTAAAGATATTATATAATGAAATGTGATAAAAAAATTCAACATTAAAATACAAAACATATTGTAACAAAAATACGAAACAACGAATAAATAGTGAAAAATGTCAAAATGATATAATAATTACAATAATGCATGATTGGAATTTAATATGTGATGAAAATAATTGTTAAATATGATGTTTTATACAAAAAATTGTATTGCTAACAGAAACCATTTCTTTCTTCTCGTTTTGTGAATTCACTTCCCAGCCTTTATATAACATTTGAATATAATAGAATAATAGAGTTTACTTTTTTCCATGTTAACGTGTTAAGGTGACTAGACGGGACATACTAAGCTCATGACATTCGTTTTAGTTCTAGACGATATTTTTGTACATTCTGGTTCATTGAAGAAGGACATACATGTATCTACACTTCCGCTTTACCTATTTCCGGATCCGGTTGTGATAATTTAAAGAAATGTAGACATTTTTTTGTTAATAACTGTACACATGTACTTCGTCTACAGCAATAAATATTATTTACACTATCAAATTCAAGTCAAGAGAATTAATTTAAAAAAAAACTGAATTACGTAATATACCATTCGTACATTTCCGACTTTGATTCTAAAATTATATGCTGACGGACATCATTTCCATTTAAAGCGAGAAAGGGGATCATATTTCATGCCAAGTTCAATGAAATAGCATATATTTTCCCCCAAATCAGTTCAAAATTTTAATGTAGTAACAACTTGTGCATTTTCTATTTGTTATAAAAATATCCTCTGATTTATTACAAGGTTTAAATATCTAGGAATTATGAGAAAAATATAGTCAAATTCTTTGTCACTTTCCATTCAACTTGCTAGACCCGGTACCATTCTGTCCGTCATAAGGGAAATAACTCGTATAAAAACAGCATAAAGACATATAATTTTAGAATCAAATCTGAAAAATGCAAGTGGTATAATGTTATTGCTTTCTTATTGAAACTATGAATCAAAGTAAATGGCTTACTAACAATACATATGGACATGATTGTTAAACTGAATGGTCTTTATGTACAAAAGTAAAACGCAATGCTTTTTTTTAACATTATATTCTATGGTGTATCTACTATGGCGATCAAACCAAAGATTACAAGACTTGTTGATATTATTTTAAAATGTAGTAGTTTTTAATTTCTAATCGCTCAGAAATGTCATGGTTCATTGCACACATTGTATTTGTTGAATCCACGTATTTCGGGTGTTTTACTTAAGATTTCCAGCTAAAAGTGTCTAACGTATAAATGTTTAGCCTAGCATTACTCTCCAAGGATGATTTTGTGAACAGAAATGGATAATAAACAAGCAAACAAAAACATCTTTAGAAATATATATACTGGTTCTTTCACAATTTTGCTATTTTAGTATGGAATGCTGAATGTGGACAAAGAGACCAAATAATGGTAATATTTGGACCAAACTAGACCAATGGACCATTCGCCTTTTCGAGTTTACAACGATAGTATACGATTTTAGGGTTTTATAGGAGTTATTACCCTTGTGGCGGGTAAAACAGTACGCATTCCATGAGTAACGAAGGAACAAACAATATATAAGTTTACTATACTTTGTAGATATGTGAACCATGTAAAAATCAGAGGATAATTTTATAGCAACTAGAAAATATAAAAATGCTGTACATATGGAAAATATAAGTTATTTTCGTTAAACTTTGTATGAAAGGGGCCCCCGGTTCCCGCATTAAAGCGAATTAACTCCTAAGAAACGTGTAAAACGTCTAATTTTAGGACCAAGTCAGAAATGTGAAAATAGTATATTAACAGTTCAGTAACGTTACACACTTAAAGGTGATGCTTCAACATTTACTTCGTTGTTAACTAAGCCAACATTGAGCATGATTTTTGGAATTTAGGAATATCCGCTCATTTAGTCAGATAAGACGAAGGCAGGCGACACACACCAGGAAACCCTTTAGATATAGTTAGGGTTTGTGGTATTATATGTATTAAAGTAGACAGGATGTAAATTCATTGAAATAAAACTAATTAAAGCTAAACAATACTGTATGTAAAAACTCCCCTGACTAGAAATAGAAGCTTGAACTAAAAAGATTACTAATTAACAGAATTAAAATTCAGGGATATCCATTGGACAATTCACAAACGGATATACACATATGCGTGTACCGCTTCGTATCTATGCCTTCACTCTGTCGGATATGTTATATCGACGACAGAAGAAATATACCAAATGTTGGCAAATACGTGAAAAATATTTAAATGTAATTGAATATTCATAAGAAACGGAGGAAGTTGTCCTACATTTCAAAAAATGTCACGTGACTCGACACTATCGAATTACATAATGCTATAAAAAAAAAATACTACAATCAAACTGAAGCACGTTTCCTTGATAATGAATAATAATTACTTATTGAATTAGAATCTCCACCACAGCTATTTATATCGTCTTTTGCTTTGATACTGTTCATAGGAAGTAAATGTGATATTTTCCCCGGTTCTCTTGTAACCTTGTAACGTTGTTTATTGCTAGGGCACAAATTATAACAGGAACAAGAACAGACAGATATTAGATCGTTATATTCAGGACTCTCTTGAGCACCAGATACGACATTCCCATTTGCGGTAATGACGTCACCATCTAGTCTTACGGCAGTCTGCGCAGCCGCAGCAGCTTCAAGTTCATCTCTCCGTTCATCCTCTGTATTCATCGTTAAAAACCGAAGAACTAACAAATTCATAGCAGCGGAAATAACTGTCAATCCACATAAAATAAATATTAAAGTAAACGCTACGTAGGAAGGATTATTTTGTAGATCGCCATTTTGTTGTAAAGCTACGTAATCTCCGAATCCTATAGTAGTCAATGTTATAAAGCAATAATATAGCGCATTAATATACTCCCATTCCTCAAATTTTGAAAAAGCAGCTGCACCAGCTGTTAGAACTATTACTGATAAATTCCCAGCCACTAAAATGAGGTTAGTTTGAGAAACTTCTGTGTTCTTGAATTTAAAGCATTTTTTGACTTGTCGTAAGACGTAGGTAACGAATGTATTGAGCCTTTCACCCACGCTTTGGAACATAACTAAACACAGAGGTATCCCACATAGGGCATATGCCATACAAAATATCTTTCCGCCATCTGTCTGAGGTGTACTGTGTCCATAGCCTGAAAAATAGTACAGAAACAATATTATTTGTACTATCTACTTTAAACATATTTTATTGTCAACAATTATACAGACAATGGATCAGACACAAGGTATAAACTTACGAGATCTTCTCCGTGTACTGTCTAATAATTAAATTGCGGGAGATACCATTAGTTCTAATATTATATATATGACAGCGTCTGTGTCACGAACATTAAATATATTGTATATAAAGTTAAAGATTAGAACGCTTTTCATAACAACACTGCTCACTTATATGTGAGGCTTTGCATATTGCTTACATATGGAAGAGACTTGCACAATAACATGAGAGGAGGTTTGTGTCCATAAAACTACATGTAGTTTAACTCCGCCACATTTTATTGAAATGCCTTTACCAAGCCAGGAAAGTGAGTGATCATGTATTTTGTGTGCTTAGGGCAATTTTGCTTCTGTATTCTATTAGATCTAACGGAGTGATATTGTATTGTTTGTGAGACGTCTTGTTTCCGAAGTTTAAGGTTATGTGTCACTTTAAAATTAAAGTGGTCACAATTGCTAATTTGTGGTATGACCCACATTTTCCTTTTGTATTTCATTTCTAATCAGAGCCTGTGTGAGAGGATTGTCATAGTACATGTGGCCAACCTCTGACATCTACACAATATCAGTCTTAGCTGTTCTCTCCCATTAACATCTACAGTCATGATATAACTGATAGTCGTTAAACTTTAGAGTAAAGACCGAACGGGCAATCAAGAATGTACGATCCGGAGACATTGGGTACACAAGACACAAGATAGACTGTAGGTAGTAAATAAACAGTAGAGAAAACCGAAGTGACAATCAAGAATGTACGATCCTGAGACACTGGCAACATTGGGTACATAAGACACAAGATAGACTGTAGATAGTAAATAAACGGTAGAGAAAACCGAAGTGGCAATCAAGAATGTACGATCCTGAGACACTGGTAACACTGGGTACATAAGACACAAGATAGACTGTAGATAGTAAATAAACGGTAGAGAAAACCGAAGTGGCAATCAAGAATGTACGATCCTGAGACACTGGTAACACTGGGTACATAAGACACAAGATAGACTGTAGATAGTAAATAAACAGTAGAGAAAACCGAAGTGGCAATCAAGAATGTACGATCCTGAGACACTGGTAACACTGGGTACATAAGACACAAGATAGACTGTAGATAGTAAATAAACAGTAGAGAAAACCGAAGTGGCAATCAAGAATGTACGATCCTGAGACACTGGTAACACTGGGTACATAAGACACAAGATAGACTGTAGATAGTAAATAAACGGTAGAGAAAACCGAAGTGGCAATCAAGAATGTACGATCCTGAGACACTGGTAACACTGGGTACATAAGACACAAGATAGACTGTAGATAGTAAATAAACGGTAGAGAAAACCGAAGTGGCAATCAAGAATGTACGATCCTGAGACACTGGTAACACTGGGTACATAAGACACAAGATAGACTGTAGATAGTAAATAAACAGTAGAGAAAACCGAAGTGGCAATCAAGAATGTACGATCCTGAGACACTGGTAACATTGGGTACACAAGACACAAGATAGACTGTAGATAGTAAATAAACGGTAGAGAAAACCGAAGTGGCAATCAAGAATGTACGATCCTGAGACACTGGTAATATTGGGTACATAAGACACAAGATAGACTGTAGATAGTAAATAAACGGTAGAGAAAACCGAAGTGGCAATCAAGAATGTACGATCCTGAGACACTGGTAACACTGGGTACATAAGACACAAGATAGACTGTAGATAGTAAATAAACGGTAGAGAAAACCGAAGTGGCAATCAAGAATGTACGATCCTGAGACACTGGTAACACTGGGTACATAAGACACAAGATAGACTGTAGATAGTAAATAAACAGTAGAGAAAACCGAAGTGGCAATCAAGAATGTACGATCCTGAGACACTGGTAACACTGGGTACATAAGACACAAGATAGACTGTAGATAGTAAATAAACAGTAGAGAAAACCGAAGTGGCAATCAAGAATGTACGATCCTGAGACACTGGTAACACTGGGTACATAAGACACAAGATAGACTGTAGATAGTAAATAAACGGTAGAGAAAACCGAAGTGGCAATCAAGAATGTACGATCCTGAGACACTGGTAACACTGGGTACATAAGACACAAGATAGACTGTAGATAGTAAATAAACGGTAGAGAAAACCGAAGTGGCAATCAAGAATGTACGATCCTGAGACACTGGTAACACTGGGTACATAAGACACAAGATAGACTGTAGATAGTAAATAAACAGTAGAGAAAACCGAAGTGGCAATCAAGAATGTACGATCCTGAGACACTGGTAACATTGGGTACACAAGACACAAGATAGACTGTAGATAGTAAATAAACGGTAGAGAAAACCGAAGTGGCAATCAAGAATGTACGATCCTGAGACACTGGTAATATTGGGTACATAAGACACAAGATAGACTGTAGATAGTAAATAAACGGTAGAGAAAACCGAAGTGGCAATCAAGAATGTACGATCCTGAGACACTGGTAACACTGGGTACATAAGACACAAGATAGACTGTAGATAGTAAATAAACGGTAGAGAAAACCGAAGTGGCAATCAAGAATGTACGATCCTGAGACACTGGTAACACTGGGTACATAAGACACAAGATAGACTGTAGATAGTAAATAAACGGTAGAGAAAACCGAAGTGGCAATCAAGAATGTACGATCCTGAGACACTGGTAACATTGGGTACATAAGACACAAGATAGACTGTAGATAGTAAATAAACGGTAGAGAAAACCGAAGTGGCAATCAAGAATGTACGATCCTGAGACACTGGTAACACTGGGTACATAAGACACAAGATAGACTGTAGATAGTAAATAAACGGTAGAGAAAACCGAAGTGGCAATCAAGAATGTACGATCCTGAGACACTGGTAACATTGGGTACATAAGACACAAGATAGACTGTAGATAGTAAATAAACGGTAGAGAAAACCGAAGTGGCAATCAAGAATGTACGATCCTGAGACACTGGTAACATTGGGTACATAAGACACAAGATAGACTGTAGATAGTAAATAAACGGTAGAGAAAACCGAAGTGGCAATCAAGAATGTACGATCCTGAGACACTGGTAACACTGGGTACATAAGACACAAGATAGACTGTAGATAGTAAATAAACGGTAGAGAAAACCGAAGTGGCAATCAAGAATGTACGATCCTGAGACACTGGTAACATTGGGTACATAAGACACAAGATAGACTGTAGATAGTAAATAAACGGTAGAGAAAACCGAAGTGGCAATCAAGAATGTACGATCCTGAGACACTGGTAACACTGGGTACATAAGACACAGGATGAAGACAATGTGCACACAAATATCCTTCCCAACCATTCACGGTTATTCCATAAAGTGCGCACAAAATTAGATATCTACCTTTTTTATATTTCAAATCGTTAGGTGTGGTATGTTGGGGAATTGATGTAGATAAACATATATAACAATATCAGAAGGCATATATATATATAATGTGATTCATTATTATTCGTTGTACACACGTTTTCGTGGATTTTGTGAATAGCATAAAACCACGAAATAAAAAAATTCATCGAATATGTGTCACTTTATGTATATGCAATAACTAAAAAAAAAATATGAAAAAATAAAAAAAACGTTGATTAATATATGAATGATTTAAGAAATTGTCTCTGTCCCCGATCAAAAATATGAACAATTAAAAAAAAACCATTTATATCAAAAATCGACATTAAAATGATAACTTGGAACAGCTGTTATTGGTTTTTTTTAATAAATTAAGATATTAAAACCAGATAATTCTCATCTTTTGTGAAGTTTGGTTATCATGACTTATATCTACGTTTAATAAACAAAAACTACATATACATGTACTGATATAATAGATATTTCAACAAAAACATATTTTTTAAATGATATATAATTTTCCTCACAATGAAACACAATATTGATAATAAAATATCCGGACAAAGTTACAACGTGCCGCAGTTCAAATGTCGAATAAAGTTACAACGTACAGCAGCTCAAATGTCGGACAAAGTTACAGGGTACAACAACTCAAATGTCGAACAAAGTTACAACGAACAGCAGCTCAAATGTCGAACAAAGTTACAACGTACAGCAACTCAAATGTCGAACAAAGTTACAACGTACAGAAGCTTAAATGTCGGACAAAGTTACAACGTACAGCAGCTCAAATGTTCAACAAAGTTACAACGTGCAACAGTTCAAATGTCGAACAAGGTTACAATGTACAGCAGCTCAAATGTCGAACAAAGTTACAAGGTACAGCAGCTCAATTGTCGGACAAAGTTACAGCGTACAGCAACTCAAATGTCGAACAAAGTTACAACGTACAGCAGCTCAAATGTCGAACAAAGTTACAACGTACAGCAGCTCAAATGTCGAACAAAGTTACAACGTACAGCAACTCAAATGTCGAACAAAGTTACAACGTACAGCAGCTCAAATGTTCAACAAAGTTACAACGTGCAGCAGTTCAAATGTCGAACAAGGTTACAATGTACAGCAGCTCAAATGTTGAACAAAGTTACAAGGTACAGCAGCTCAATTGTCGGACAAAGTTACAGCGTACAGCAACTCAAATGTCGAACAAAGTTACAACGTACAGCAGCTCAAATGTCGAACAAAGTTACAACGTACAGCAGCTCAAATGTCGAACAAAGTTACAACGTACAGCAACTCAAATGTCGAACAAAGTTACAACGTACAGCAGCTCAAATGTTCAACAAAGTTACAACGTGCAGCAGTTCAAATGTCGAACAAGGTTACAATGTACAGCAGCTCAAATGTCGGACAAAGTTACAGCGTACAGCAGTTCAAATGTCGGACAAGGTTACAACGTACAGCAACTCAAATGTCGAACAAAGTTACAACGTACAGCAGCTCAAATGTCGAACAAAGTTACAACGTACAGCAGCTCAAATGTCGAACAAAGTTACAACGTACAGCAACTCAAATGTCGAACAAAGTTACAACGTACAGCAGCTCAAATGTCGAACAAAGTTACAACGTACAGCAACTCAAATGTCGAACAAGGTTACAATGTACAGCAACTCAAATGTCTAACAAAGTTACAATGTACAGCAACTCAAATGTCGAACAAGGTTACAACGTACAGCAGCTCAAATGTCGGACAAAGTTACAGCGTACAGCAGTTCAAATGTCGGACAAGGTTACAACGTACAGCAACTCAAATGTCGAACAAAGTTACAACGTACAGCAACTCAAATGTCGGACAAAGTTACACCGTACAGCAGTTCAAATGTCGGACAAGGTTACAACGTACAGCAACTCAAATGTCGAACAAAGTTACAAAGTACAGCAGCTCAAATGTCGGACAAAGTTACAATGTACAGCAGCTCAAATGTCGAACAAAGTTACAACGTACAGCAGCTCAAATGTCGAACACAGTTACAACGTACAGCAGCTCAAATATCGGACAAAGTTACAACGTACAGAAGCTTAAATGTCGAACAAAGTTACAACGTACAGAAGCTTAAATGTCGAACGAAGTTACAATGTACAGCAGCTCAAATGTCCAACAAAGTTACAACGTGCAGCAGTTCAAATGTCGAACAAGGTTACAATGTACAGCAGCTCAAATGTCGAACAAAGTTACAGCGTACAGCAGCTCAAATGTCGAACAAAGTTACAAACGTACAGCAACTCAAATGTCGAAGAAGGTTAAAATGTACAGCAGCTCAAATGTCGAACAAAGTTACAACGTACAGCAACTCAAATGTCGAACAAAGTTACAACGTGCAGCAGTTCAAATGTCGAACAAGGTTACAATGTACAGCAGCTCAAATGTCGAACAAAGTTACAACGTACAGCAACTCAAATGTCGAACAAGGTTACAACGTACAGCAACTCAAATGTCGAACAAAGTTACAACGTACAGCAACTCAAATGTCGAACAAGGTTACAACGTACAGCAGCTCATATGTCGGACAAAGTTACACCGTACAGCAGTTCAAATGTCGGACAAGGTTACAACGTACAGCAACTCAAATGTCGAACACAGTTACAATGTACAGCAACTCAAATGTCGGACAAGGTTACAACGTACAGCAACTCAAATGTCGGACAATGTTACACCGTACAGCAGTTCAAATGTCGGATAAGGTTACAACGTACAGCAACTCAAATGTCGAACAAAGTTACAACGTACAGCAGCTCAAATGTCGGACAAAGTTACAATGTACAGTAGCTCAAATGTCGAACAAAGTTACAACGTACAGCAGCTCAAATGTCGAACACAGTTACAACGTACAGCAGCTCAAATATCGGACAAAGTTACAACGTACAGCAGCTCGAATGTCGAACACAGTTACAACGTACAGCAGCTCAAATATCGGACAAGGTTACAACGTACAGCAGCTCAAATGTTCAACAAAGTTACAACGTGCAGCAGTTCAAATGTCGAACAAGGTTACAATGTACAGCAGCTCAAATGTTGAACAAAGTTACAAGGTACAGCAGCTCAATTGTCGGACAAAGTTACAGCGTACAGCAACTAAAATGTCGAACAAAGTTACAACGTACAGCAGCTCAAATGTCGAACAAAGTTACAACGTACAGCAGCTCAAATGTCGAACAAAGTTACAACGTACAGCAACTCAAATGTCGAACAAAGTTACAACGTACAGCAGCTCAAATGTCGAACAAAGTTACAACGTACAGCAACTCAAATGTCGAACAAGGTTACAATGTACAGCAACTCAAATGTCTAACAAAGTTACAACGTACAGCAACTCAAATGTCGAACAAGGTTACAACGTACAGCAGCTCAAATGTCGGACAAAGTTACAGCGTACAGCAGTTCAAATGTCGGACAAGGTTACAACGTACAGCAACTCAAATGTCGAACAAAGTTACAACGTACAGCAACTCAAATGTCGGACAAAGTTACAGCGTACAGCAGTTCAAATGTCGGACAAGGTTACAACGTACAGCAACTCAAATGTCGAACAAAGTTACAAAGTACAGCAGCTCAAATGTCGGACAAAGTTACAATGTACAGCAGCTCAAATGTCGAACAAAGCTACAACGTACAGCAGCTCAAATGTCGAACACAGTTACAACGTACAGCAGCTCAAATATCGGACAAAGTTACAACGTACAGAAGCTTAAATGTCGAACAAAGTTACAACGTACAGAAGCTTAAATGTCGAACGAAGTTACAATGTACAGCAGCTCAAATGTCCAACAAAGTTACAACGTGCAGCAGTTCAAATGTCGAACAAGGTTACAATGTACAGCAGCTCAAATGTCGAACAAAGTTACAGCGTACAGCAGCTCAAATGTCGAACAAAGTTACAAACGTACAGCAACTCAAATGTCGAAGAAGGTTAAAATGTACAGCAGCTCAAATGTCGAACAAAGTTACAACGTACAGCAACTCAAATGTCGAACAAAGTTACAACGTGCAGCAGTTCAAATGTCGAACAAGGTTACAATGTACAGCAGCTCAAATGTCGAACAAAGTTACAACGTACAGCAACTCAAATGTCGAACAAGGTTACAACGTACAGCAACTCAAATGTCGAACAAAGTTACAACGTACAGCAACTCAAATGTCGAACAAGGTTACAACGTACAGCAGCTCAAATGTCGGACAAAGTTACACCGTACAGCAGTTCAAATGTCGGACAAGGTTACAACGTACAGCAACTCAAATGTCGAACACAGTTACAATGTACAGCAACTCAAATGTCGGACAAGGTTACAACGTACAGCAACTCAAATGTCGGACAATGTTACACCGTACAGCAGTTCAAATGTCGGACAAGGTTACAACGTACAGCAACTCAAATGTCGAACAAAGTTACAACGTACTGCAGCTCAAATGTCGGACAAAGTTACAATTTACAGCAGCTCAAATGTCGAAAAAAGTTACAACGTACAGCAGCTCAAATGTCGAACACAGTTACAACGTACAGCAGCTCAAATATCGGACAAAGTTACAACGTACAGAAGCTTAAATGTCGAACAAAGTTACAACGTACAGCAGCTCAAATGTCGAACAAAGTTACAACGTACAGCAGCTTAAATGTCGAACAAAGTTACAATGTACAGCAACTCAAATGTCGCACAAAGTTACAACATACAGCAACTCAAATGTCGAACAAAGTTACAACGTACAGCAGCTCAAATGTCGAACAAGGTTACAATGTACAGCAGCTCAAATGTCGAACAAAGTTACAACGTACAGCAACTCAAATGTCGAACAAAGTTACAACGTACAGCAGCTCAAATGTCGAACAAAGTTACAACGTACAGCAGCTCAAATGTCGGACAAGGTTACAACGTACAGCAGCTCAAATGTCGAACAAAGTTACAACGCACAGCAGCTCAAATGTCGAACAAAGTTACAACGTACAGCCACTCAAATGTCGAACAAAGTTACAACGTACAGCAGCTCAAATGTCGGAAAAGGTTACAACGTACAGCAGTTCAAATGTCGGACAAAGTTACAATGTACAGCAACTCAAATGTCGGACAAGGTTACAACGTACAGCAGCTCAAATGTCGGACAAAGTTACAATGTACAGCAGCTCAAATGTCGGACAAGGTTACAACGTACAGCAGTTCAAATGTCGGACAAAGTTACAATGTACAGCAACTCAAATGTCGAACAAGGTTACAATGTACAGCAGCTCAAATGTCGGACAAAGTTACAACGTACAGCAACTCAAATGTCTGAGAAGGTTACAACGTACAGCAAATCAAATGTCGAACAAATTTACAATGTAAAGCAGTTCAAATGTCGGACAAAGTTACAACGTACAGCAACTCAAATGTCGGACAAAGTTACAATGTACAGTAGCTCAAATGTCGGACAAGGTTACAACGTACAGGAACTCAAATGTCGGACAAAGTTACAACGTACAGCAACTCAAATGTCTGACAAAGTTACAATGTACTGCAGCTCAAATGTCGGACAAAGTTACAACGTACAGCAACTCAAATGTCGAACAAAGTTACGACGTACTGCAGCTCAAATGTCGAACAAAGTTACAACGTACAGCAGGTGAAATGTCGGACAAAGTTACAATGTACAGCAACTCAAATGTCGAACAAGGTTACAATGTACAGCAGGTCAAATGTCGAACAAAGTTACAACGTACAGCAGCTCAAATGTCGAACAAGGTTACAATGTACAACAACTCAAATGTCGAACAAAGTTACAACGTACAGCAACTCAAATGTCGAACAAGGTTACAACGTACAGCAGCTCAAATGTCCGACAAAGTTACACCGTACAGCAGTTCAAATGTTGGACAAAGTTACAACGTACAGCAGCTCAAATGTCGGACAAAGTTACAACGTACAGCAGCTCAAATGTCGGACAAAGTTACAACGTACAGCAGCTCAAATGTCGGACAAAGTTACAACGTACAGCAACTCATAAATTACTGAACAGCTGACTTTTCAATAGTGGTCGTTAGCTGTTGGTTACTAGATGCAAAGTTTCCAACACCAACCATATGCCACTACTAACCTATCTGTTTTTAGGCTTGTTATCATGATGAAATTTTGCACTTGACGAGCATGAAAAATAACAATCTAACTCAATAAATCAATCAATCCATCAATTGTTGAAAAATGAACTAAATCAATATAAAAGGTAGAAAAAGTGTGAAGATACCAAAGTGACGAAGGACACAAAGATAAAGGTCAAAGAACGATCTACAAAACATTGCACAGAAAACTAAAGATCGAGGAACAGCAAACCCAATAACAACCGGGTGTGAACGCAGGTGCTCTGGAAGAGTTCCTGTCTCATTTAATGTTGCCCTGAGATTTTCCCTGGTTCAAGCTATAGTTATAATTTGTATCAAAGTACATCGTTGTTTTGAAATATCACAACTGCTTTTAATTATACGGTTGACATGTATAGGACAATACACTACTAGTTACTAACCATCTGACCTAGCTTACACTCTCGTATTTATAATTGATTTCTCGTCTGACCTTTTGTTCTTTTTTGCTTTGTTTTGTTTTTATTTGTTTTTCTAACGTTCTTTTTTTGTATTCAAATTCCTATTTTAAGTTCGTGTTTACAACGTTGTTAATTGTTTTTACTTCCTCATCTGCTTTGACAATGTAAATGGTCAAGCATAAACTAAACAATAAACAACAATTCTGAATCAAATTTCAAAATCATACACACATAAATGACAAAAACAGATGGGCTAGGTTTGACAAATGGAGGATGGCAACACTATGTCTTTCCACCCCACGTTTTTGGCTTAACGTATAACATGGAAGCCAAAATTATTATTGTCCAGTTAACTAAGGTGTATAAGGGTCTCTATTCTTCAAATTAGACCACCCCTATTTCCGGTGCGGTTCTCTCTCAAAATTTCCCCCACTTTTTTGTCCATTTCATCCCCACATCATCAAAATTGAAACAAATGTTTGCAAAATATCAAATAAAACTACCCGTATTCCAACACCCTCTAACCCTTCCCACAAAACAAAACAGCAAAACTGTTATATGGTTCCATTTATTTTACTGGTCAAGGTCCTAGACCAAATTTTCTTACAATCTGACAGCTACCATGAACGGACCAAACATTTACTTTAAGTTGTCCAGGAAAACCTCTTATCCTTGTCCGCCATGTTATAGATGAAATAATAAAGCTTTGTAAATTGACATACATCACATATTCAATTAAACAAGATCAAACCTGAATAAAAAATACCTCACTGCCGTAATGTTTCCATAATCCAATAGAAATATCGACACCGCCTAGCACACATAAACATGACAGCTCACACTCCTGGTTTGGTACAGGCATTTCAATAAAACGTGGCGGGGTTAAACTAGTTTTTATCATATCCAGAAATTGATGGTACTTTCCTCATAAATATTCATCATATTTAAATTAGATTTTGATCACGTGACTGCAGTTTCAAGCTTGATGGATCGTTTATTAGATTTGTCAAAAAATAGCATACAGTACGGAAATTCAATGTGTCCGTCAATGATTCGAAAATTAAAAGTTATTGTTTATTTCCGCAAAGTTTTCCTTCTGTCAAAATTCAAATATATTTGTTTTATAACAATTTTAGACATGTTTTTGATATCGCGATCATGCAAAAATGATCATATTATATTTAATGTGGGAACCCCGAGTTTAGAGGCGAGAAATATAAGGTTAGTCAATATAATTACATATATTATTGAGGAATCTAAATTAATTTCAGAAAATATGTCGCTAAATGTCATTCATTGCTAAATTTTGTGTCACATGCCACCAATTTCATGTATTTCAGACATTTTTACATAGACTCTAAAGGCCAAATAAGAGTTCGTCGCCTCTCATTTTCATTTAGTCCAGGAACCTCGAATATTTAATAGTTTTCATTAATTTTTATTTCACTTTTAATTCAGCTTGATTCAATGTATCATTTTCAAGTTCAGAAAATGACACACATGCAATTATGAATGATATCGTCTATATAGATCATATGAAAATTGCAGACGTCCCGGCGTCGCCATCTTAGATATGCAAATGAGCAAAGTACCCATCATTTCTGGCTACGTGGGCTCAAACATCCTCTCTTAATCTCTTAGTGAAATGATGCGGTCATGCACGTGCTTTCTGCACGTGAGTAAAATGACAACCCTCACATATAACACGTGCGAAAAACGTTATACAAAACATAGATCCAAATATTTAACTTAAATAAGTGCGTGCACCAAGACATATGTATATTTCCAATCATAAAGAAATAATAGAAGAAACTGTAAATATATATATTGATGTAATTCAAGATTAAAACAAATATTGATGGATTTCAAGATTAATGCAAATATATACACGTTTTATACATGTAATGGGAATATCAGAAAATGGTTAAACAAACACAGTTAACAACTATAAAAAATAAATTGTCCTGAATGTTGAACTTAAGATATATAAATGATGTTATAACGAACCGTTCCGTTATATCAATATTTCAATCGGGGAATGAAAATATTTCTATCTAACACAATGGAGATATAATTCGGGGTGGAGGCGGTTGGCACAAGAAGAGTTTGAAGATACGAAAGGCGTAATCAGAATCCGTAAATCTAAAGAACAATGACCCAATTATCCACTCTTAGTGAAATAAACTATTAAATTTTTACTTTCTTAAAACATTTCAAATTTTCACTTTTTCTGCAAATTCAATTTGATTATCTTATTCAGAAATAAAATGGAAAGTAACACCACATTGTCGGTAATATGTAACAGACAATTGTTTAATAATTATAACTAAAACCCGTTACGTGAGCATATTTCTTGAAATTAATTTAGATAAATTTATTTACAAATTAGGTTACAAGTTATTTTCCATACAATCGTCGCTTGAATAATATTATAATTTTAAAATTCATATTCAATAAATTAATTACGCTACCCTCAACACCATCCCTCCGAGAAGGAAACAAAACACAATTACTGAATGTGTCGTCTTGGTACAAACGTCATTACTTATAGTCTGATAGAGGAACGAACATCTTAAAATTAAGTTCTATAAATGGTTACCATGACAACATGACTTTATATGTTCATTAATATCTTACTGTTTGCATCATGTTTGATGTCTTCAGACAATTGATTATATTTGTTGTCAGTATAAGATGTTAGAACTGACTGCCGTATAACCCCTATAGCGATCAACTATCTGATGATAACGTTGATAATTAAACCATAAACACATGGGGATAAAGACATAACTACGGCATGCTACTAAACGTAAACAAATTCAATATGGCGTCGTCTCTCGTGAAATATCGTGGTGTATTCGTATTTGGTTCGGCGACAGCTATATATATAACAAACTTTATAACTGTTATAATAAACACATTGCTGTTCCCAAAACGATATTTGATTAATAGATTAATTTGCATATAGCAATATTTCATTTAACATGTCTGTCTATACGTATTTGTGGACGCGATTGTATGGTAGTTGTATTTATAACTAACTACCTGTGCATATCACCACTATAAAGTTCGAATCCTGCTGATGACGAGGTGTACTCGATACAAGATTATGGTATAAAGTTGTCAGTGACTTTTGGCAGGTCGCATTGTAATATTTCATTAAACATGTTTACACATTGTCGACAAACACTCTTATATATTTTAATTAAGTACGCTGGTATGCAAATAATCTTTAATCGTTGAAAATAGAAACTAGCTTGCCAGAACAAACCATATAAATAAAAACAAATTCAATTATTATTTTCTACTACAGTTAAAACTCAGGAGACCCGCATTATCAGGATTGATAATATTACTTCATGCTGTCAAGTTGTAATTTGACATGCTGATAAAGTACAGAGAGTTCACAATAAGTCTGGTAGTCAAGATAAAAATGAACAATAGTTGAAAATGACAATAAACACCAACAAACTCAACCATCCATTGGACAAATCAACGCATGTGATATATAGTAAGTCATAGAGGACATCCTAATTGTCCTCACAAATCGTCCATGTTTCGATAAGAAGAGTTTGAAGACACTAAAGGGACAATCAGCATCCGTCTAAGGAGTAATGGAAAACAAAGGGACAATCAGCATCCGTCTAAGAAGTAATGGAAAACAAAGGGACAATCAGCTTCCGTCTAAGGAGTAATGGAAAACAAAGGGACAATCAACATCCATCTAAGGAGTAATGGAAAACAAAGGGACAATCAGCATCCGTCTAAGGAGTAATGGAAAACAAAGGGACAATCTGCATCCGTCTAAGGAGTAATGGAAAACAAAGGGACAATCAGCATCAGTCTAAGGAGTAATGGAAAACAAAGGGACAATCAGCATCCGTCTAAGGAGTAATGGAAAACAAAGGGACAATCTGCATCCGTCTAAGGAGTAATGGAAAACAAAGGGACAATCAACATCCGTCTAAGGAGTAATGGAAAACAAAGGGACAATCAGCATCCGTCTAAGGAGTAATGGAAAACAAAGGGAAAATCTGCATCCGTCTAAGGAGTAATGGAAAACAAAGGGACAATCAGCATCAGTCTAAGGAGTAATGGAAAACAAAGGGACAATCAGCATCCGTCTAAGGAGTAATGGAAAACAAAGGGACAATCAACATCCGTCTAACGAGTAATGGAAAACAAAGGGATAATCACTATCCGTCTAAGGAGTAATGGAAAACAAAGAGACTATCAACATCCGTCTAAGGAGTAATGGAAAACAAAGGGACAATCAACATCCGTCTAAGGAGTAATGGAAAACAAAGGGACAATCAGCATCCGTCTAAGGAGTAATGGAAAACAAAGAGACAATCAACATCCGTCTAAGGAGTAATGGAAAACAAAGGGACAATCTGCATCCGTCTAAGGAGTAATGGAAAACAAAGAGACAATCAACATCCGTCTAAGGAGTAATGGAAAACAAAGGGATAATCAGCATCCGTCTAAGGAGCAATGGAAAACAAAGGGACAATCTGCATCCGTCTAGGGAGTAATGGAAAACAAAGGGACAATCAGCATCCGTCTAAGGAGTAATGGAAAACAAAGGGACAATCAGCATCCGTCTAAGGAGTAATGGAAAACGAACAATTCAAAGAAACAGGAAACACTGGACACAAGACACATAACGAAAACAAACAAAGCAAATACCAAAGACTCATCCCCCAAAAAACACGGGGGTGAAGCCAGGTTTCCGCGAAGGATTAGAAGTTCCTGTTTCTTATAAGGCATCCATTTGTGATACCGTCCCGACATGCATTAGGATGGAGTTCTTGAACTATCATATACAATCATATAGATATGTAATCGTCGTAGTACATGTCCATGTGTCCCGTGCCTTCTCCATTGTCCATTCTTGATTTCACATTCGGTTTTCTCTAACGTATATTATTGTATGGTGCTAAATGAGAGAAAATTCAGGATTTATAAATACAGTTTAATTGAAATATCAATATCATTATGAGAAATGATTTTAAACCATTTGTGATATAGAATATTTGCAAATCATAGAGATTCCTTGTAGAATATTTGCACCAATCAGATCACACAAATTACAAAAATAGATTACCCTCCATTTATGTCCTGTACACAATTAATGTACTTCCTTTAACGGTAAATGTAATATTTTTTTTCGACAAAATACGGTTATGTGTAACTAATGACAACTGCAGACAGAATGGTGCCATTTTTATATCCCTAGGGGATTCAGTCTAATATTGTCTTACATCTTGTTAACACCAAAGTTGGTGTGTATGGAGACGCATTAAATAAGAGTTCATACCAAGGTTATTTTCTATTTCTTTATGATCGTCTAATCACAATACTGCATATATAACTGAATACATTGTTCTGATAGACCAGTGTTTCTAATGCTGCAAATTCTGGGAAATCAGGAACAAAACTTTCGCACAATGCGGTAAAAAAAGTTCTAAAATGTCATGAAAACGTAGATTTCTATCTTAGTGCATGCGACGCGTTTCTGGAATAACATTCACTCAATAGTATATGTGTTAAATTTCATATTTTATGATAAACACGTATATATTTAATTTAGTGAGTGCAACAATAATATTCACTCATTCAGTCATTGGTATAGCATTGATTCGCCATTTCACAATGCTCATTCGTGCAAAATACAATTTATATTCATGGTTTTTAAGACGATTTTGTTCTAATTTTCCTTGTTGCAGCCTACCTGGTTTTTAAGACGATTTTGTTCTAATTTTCCTTGTTGCAGCCTACCTGGTTTTTAAGACGATTTTGTTCTAATTTTCCTTGTTGCAGCCTACCTGGTTTTTAAGACGATTTTGTTCTAATTTTCCTTGTGCAGCCTACCTGGTTTTTAAGACGATTTTGTTCTTATTTTCCTTGTTGCAGCCTACCTGGATTATAAGACGATTTTGTTCTAATTTTCCTTGTTGCAGCCTACCTGGTTTTTAAGACGATTTTGTTCTAATTTTTCTTGTTGCAGCCTACCTGGATTTTAAGACGATGTTGTTCTAATTTTCCTTGTTGCAGCCTACCTGGTTTTTAAGACGATTTTGTTCTAATTTTCCTTGTTGCAGCCTACCTGGTTTTTAAGACGACGCTGTTCTAATTTTCCTTGTTGCAGCCTACCTGGTTTTTAAGACGACGCTGTTCTAATTTTCCTTGTTGCAGCCTACCTGGTTTTTAGGACGACGCTGTTCTAATTTTCCTTGTTGCAGCCTACCTGGTTTTTAAGACGACGCTGTTCTAATTTTCCTTGTTGCAGCCTACCTGGTATTTAAGACGACGCTGTTCTAATTTTCCTTGTTGCAGCCTACCTGGTTTTTAAGACGACGCTGTTCTAATTTTCCTTGTTGCAGCCTACCTGGTTTTTAAGACGATGTTGTTCTAATTTTCCTTGTTGCAGCCTACCTGGTTTTTAAGACGATGTTGTTCTAATTTTCCTTGTTGCAGCCTACCTGGTTTTTAAGACGATGTTGTTCTAATTTTCCTTGTTGCAGCCTACCTGGTTTTTAAGACGATGTTGTTCTAATTTTCCTTGTTGCAGCCTACCTGGTTTTTAAGACGATGTTGTTCTAATTGTCCTTGTTGCAGCCTACCTGGTTTTTAAGACGATTTTGTTCTAATTTTCCTTGTTGCAGCCTACCTGGTTTTTAAGACGATTTTGTTCTAATTTTCCTTGTTGCAGCCTACCTGGTTTTTAAGACGATGTTGTTCTAATTTTCCTTGTTGCAGCCTACCTGGTTTTTAAGACGATGTTGCTCTAATTTTCCTTGTTGCAGCCTACCTGGTTTTTAAGACGATTTTGTTCTAATTTTCCTTGTTGCAGCCTACCTGGTTTTTAAGACGATTTTGTTCTAATTTTCCTTGTTGCAGCCTACCTGGTTTTTAAGACGATGTTGTTCTAATTTTCCTTGTTGCAGCCTACCTGGTTTTTAAGACGATGTTGTTCTAATTTTCCCTGTTGCAGCCTACCTGGTTTTTAAGACGATTTTGTTCTAATTTTCCTTGTTGCAGCCTACCTGGTTTTTAAGACGATGTTGTTCTAATTTTTCTTGTTGCAGCCTACCTGGTTTTTAAGACGATGTTGTTCTAATTTTCCGTGTGGCAGCCTACCTCAAGCTTTGGAATTGAATGTCTTTGAAACTCTAAATCATGGAACATACATTTCTACAAACTGGAATCACATTGATTCATGTTTGTTTTTATCTTTTCTCCATAGGAATCTATGTTTATCTTATGACCTGAGGAATTGGATCATACATACTCTTTTTCATTAGCTATGAATATAAAATGTTAAACAGATGGTCAACAATTCCACCAATATCAATAAAAACAAAGCAGGATTGAATTTGCGTATCACAATGATGAAACAATAGTATTTCCATAGATGGTTCTCAGGAAAATGATTTATTTCACATGTTCCCTATTACGGTATATGTTTTGGACCTCAAGGGCTTGAACTCCATCGATTCTGGGGGTCGATATTTGCATAAGATTGAATCTTCATAGGAATCTATATTGTCTTTATTTATTACATTTCTGCAAGCTTGAATCACAATGATTCATGTTTTATTTTACTTTTTCTCCATATGAATCTATATTTATCTTATAACTTGATGACTTGGACCATGCAGACCCTTTTTCGTTCGTTTTGAAAATATATTTTTTATAAAGTTTGAATCTGGATACCACAATGATGATACGATAGTATTTTAATATAAGAAAAGTTTGAAGATACCAAAGGGTAATCAGAATCCGTAAACTGAAGAAGAACAATGGCCAAAAGAAAAAGTACAAAAGATTCTCAGGAAAATCATTTATTTAGCATGCTCCCTATTACGGTGTATGGTTTGGATCTCAAGGTCTTGAACTCCATATAACATGAGGTCTTTATTAGTATGATACTGAATCACCATTTCACAATAATAAAAACATAGATATTAAATTTAGTGTGCATGACGCGTTTCTGGAATAACCTTCATGTACGCTCAAAATCGAAAGATTGGAAAGCCAAGTAATTTTAAGCTTTGCGAGTAATAAAACCAAAGGGCCTAAATAGGATAGCATAAAATCGGTTAAGAACACCTATGCCTGAGGGAGGATAACTTTAGTTTTATTGATACTGACATTATTTAGGAACTGTTAATTCCAGTAATTCATGCCAAATACAATCTTCTTTCTATAAATGGTTCTTTAGAATAATGTTTTTTTTTCTTCAAATGTTATGTTAATCTTTGGATAAACGGAGTCTGTATTAACTTTCTTGTTGCGTTGAGTGAGTTTACTGAGTTTTCCTTTGGCGAATTATGAAAATTATATAGCGTAATATGTTGATTATAGGACACTATATTATCTCCCCTGAAACATTTGGAATTTATCCAGAGCTGAGTAAACACATAGTCCCTGCATCAAAACAGGAAAGTAAGATTTTGGAATTGTTCCGACAATGTGGTATGTTTTTGTTTTTTTATTTTGTTGTTCGTTGTTATTTCAATATTTGTTTGTTTCCATCCAATAATATTGTCTGATGTTTAAGCAGAACCCATGTGAAACAGTGGCGTGTGTTACATCATTACAACAGACCTTATCTGTTTTCTTTGACTTGAGGAATTACCAATATATCTTTTACTTCAAGTTCAAATCAAAGACCACCATACGATACAGGTGTGCTCACAGAATGTAATTAACAGTTGTCTGGAGTGAATAATTATATTTAAACCGGTTTATACATGTTTTTTTATAAATTGATTATTAACCAGAAGTGAATCATGCTATTAAACACGTGACATCATGTTATAAACCACGTGACATCGTACTGGTTTAATAAAAGAGTTACTTATTGCTTTGATTGATTAAGCGCTGTAGGTATTTTTCAATATATATTGAATTATACAAGTACAAATTTCTTACAAGTATTATCTATTATGCAAAATGTAAGTAAAGTATGTTAAGATTAAAACATTTCAACGCAACGATATAGCTGAAATATTGCTAAAGTTGGCGTTAAACACCAATCAATCAATCAATCAATCAATCAATCAATCAATCAATCAATCAATCAATCAATCAATCAATCAATCAATCAATCAATCAATCAATCAATCAATCAATCAATCAATCAATCAATCAATCAATCAATCAATCAATCAATCAATCAATCAATCAATCAATCAATCAATCAATCAATCAATCAATCAATCAATCAATCAATCAATTCATATCAACACAAACGCAAGCTTAACACAGAGGCTCATCAAATGTAAAAAAAAATGCATTAGGTCAACAGCAATGTTGGTGAGACCGACAATAATGCCATTCAAGATGTCGACACCAGCGAGTTTGAGACAACGAGGTTCGATTGTAAGTAAATAATGTCTATATTAAAACAGATCAACACGAACGAAAGCTGAACCAAGAGGCTCACCAGGACCTTGATAACTCATCTAATGGAATCATAAATTGAATTGTCTGATTTTGTTATTGATGTATTAATTTTCAAAGTGTAAAAATTAGTCCTGTGGTTGGTTTTTTATTAACCTACGATAAGTGTGTTGTTGTTGCCCAACAAGACCTATTATTGAATTATGTCCTTCAATAAACAGTGTCTGTCTTAGATTTCTTATCATTACAATGAACATTCAAGTGTAGCTTAAGTTCAATAAGTTGACTAATAGGGCTTTTTGACTTACGTATTGTGGGGGTCATCTTCGGTTTCTGATTAATTTTTATTATTAAGAAAGGTTTGAAGATATTAAAGGGTTAATCAGAAAAAAATCGAAAGTCAGACAATACAATGGCCGAAAGGAGAAGGACAGACAATACAATGGCCGAAAGGAGAAGGACAGACAATACAATGGCCGAAAGGAGAAGGACAGACAATACAATGGCCGAAAGGAGAAGGACAGACAATACAATGGCCGAAAGGAGGACAGACAATACAATGTCCAAAAGAAGAAGGACAGACAATACAATGGCCGAAAGGAGAAGGACAGACAATGCAATGGCCGAAAGGAGAAGGACAGAAAATACAATGGCCGAAAGGAGGACAGACAATACAATGGCCGAAAGGAGGACAGAAAATACAATGGCCTAAAGAAGGATAGACAATGCAATGGCCGAAAGGAGGACAGAAAATACAATGGCCGAAAGGAGAAGGACAGACAATAAAATGGCAGAAAGGAGAAGGAGAGACAATACAATGGCCGAAAGGAGAAGGACAGACAATACAATGGTCGAAAGGAGAAGGACATACAATACAATGGCCGAAAGGAGAAGGACAGACAATACAAAGGCCGAACGGAGAGGGACAGATAATACAATGGCCGAAAGGAGAAGGACAGACAATACAATGACCTAAAGGAGAGGGACAAACAATACAATGGCCGAAAGCAGACGGACAGACAATACAATGGCCGACAGGGGGACAGACAATACAAATGGCCGAAAGGAGAAGGGCAGACAATACAATGGCTGAAAGGGGAAGGACAGACAATACAATGGCCGAAAGGAGAAGGAAAGACAATACAATGGCCGAAAGGAGAAGGACAGAAAATACAATGACCAAAAGGAGAAGGAGAAAAATACAATGGCCGAAAGGAGCAGGACAGACAATACAATGGACAAAAGGAGGACAGACAATACAATGGCCGAAAGGAGAAGGACAGACAATACAATGGCCTAAATGAGAAGGACAGACAATACAATGGCCGAAAGGATGACAGACAATACAATGGCCGAAAGGAGAAGGACAGACAATACAATGGCCGAAAGGAGGACAGACAATACAATGGCCGAAAGGAGAAGGATAGACAATACAATGGCCTAAAGAAGGATAGACAATGCAATGGCCGAAAGGAGAAGGACAGAAAATACAATGGCCGAAATGAGAAGGACAGACAATACAATGGCCGAATGGAGAAGGACAGACAATACAATGGCCGAAAGGAGGACAGACAATACAATGGCCGAAAGGAGAAGGACAGACAATAAAATGGCAGAAAGGAGAAGGAGAGACAATACAACGGCCGAAATGAGAAGGACAGACAATACAATGGTCGAAAGGAGAAGGACAGACAATACAATGGCCGAAAGGAGCAGGACAGACAATACAAAGGCCGAAAGGAGAGGGACAGACAATACAATGGCCGAAAGGAGGACAAACAATACAATGGCCGAAAGGAGAAGGACAGACAATACAATGGCCGAAAGGAGAAGGACAAACAATACAATGGCCGAAAGCAGAAGGACAGACAATACAATGGCCGAAAGGAGGACAGACAATACAAATGGCCGAAAGGAGAAGGACAGACAATACAATGGCTGAAAGGGGAAGGACAGACAATACAATGGCCGAAAGGAGAAGGACAGAAAATACAATGGCCAAAAGGAGGAGAGACAATACAATGGCCGAAAGGAGCAGGACAGACAATACAATGGACAAAAGGAGGACATACAATACAATGACCGATAGGAGAAAAACAGACAATACAATGGCCGAAAGGAGCAGGACAGACAATACAATGGCCGAAAGGAGACGGGAAGACAATACCATGGCCGAAAGGAGAAGGGAAGACAATACAATGGCCGAAAGGAGAAGGACAAGAGGACAAACAATGATCTATAACCACTATACAGAACATTTAAGATTGAACTACACCAACCCCACTAAAAACGGGGATAAATGCAGGTGCTTCGGAAAGGTAAGTTATTCCTGCCCCACTAGTGGAACCCGAATTACGACTTCCTATTATCCGGTATCTTCAAATTGTTGCATACTATCCATGACGTCATTGCTATGTTTATTATAGAAACGTACGAAATGTATTTTACTGAGTATTTCATGTCTCTATATAGGATTCAAAGGAACGAACATAATTTAATATGCAGATATACTACATGATCACCAGAACAGGAAACTGAAATATATATATATAATTAGAAGAGTCAAGGACAGGTTTACTACTTATTATTTATACAGTAATTGTGGACAACCATTCCACTAAACACTGTAATGGCGATAAATACTTCTGGAGATAAGACAAAGGCTATAAGAAACAATATTTATATTAAAAGTTAACTATACTGCCTTAGGGTAGGTAATTAATTGTTTATTCGGTAATTGCAATCATATTTTTAAATATTCAAAGGTTATCTCCCTTAAGCATAGGTACATACACGTTAAAGAAAACCGAAGGGGCAGTTACGAATGGAAAATCTAGAGAAACTGGCTACATTAATTAGGTACACAAGACACAAACAAAGCAAAATAACACAACACAGAAAACTAAAAAGAGGAGCAACACGGACCCCCTCAACCTCCTAAAAATAAAACACAAAAAAACACAACACAGAAAACTAAAAAGAGGAGCAACACGGACCCCCTCAACCCCCTAAAAATAAAACACAAAAAAACCAACAACAAACAAATTAAGCAAAAAAGTAAGACGTAAGTATATATACCATAGCCCATTTTATAACCTTTGGATTACATACTTTTAAATTAGTTAATGAAGCTACCAGTTGAAGATATTCTAGATCGGAAAAACCGAACCATTAAGGTGGTACCATACACTTCAGGTAGAATTTGATCTGCTCGTTTAATTTTCTTATTTTTTTTTTAATATATCCACTGTAATAAATATCAAAATTTTAACAAATTCCAACCTATAAATTCACTAGCCACATAGAGATGCTTGAAATCTGCATACAAACATCATATGATCAAATCGTTCAACTGATGTTAAAGAGTTATCTCCCTGCAGTCTTTGGTAGAATGAAAACCAAACCGCCAGGATATTCAATATCAGCGAATGTTATCTATGCAAAATGGGTATTTTAAGTTGTTGTAATGTTCCACTGCTAAGTGAGCTAGCTCTATAGAGATCAAATTTAGCGTGTTGGTCTAGTACAAAGAGGGCATCAGTATCATCTTATTGAAAAGTAACTTGTTCACGTCATGATATAGTTGAACAATTGCTGAGTTGGCATTAAACACTAAGTATCACTCAATTACTCTAACTTTAAGGGACGATGAGATTATCAATGATACAGGACAGATTATTATTGATTATAATATATTATCCAGAAACAAACATTCCTTTGACATTTTAGCAAATCAGTAAGTTCAAATCAATAGTGTTAATTATTTTGTTTTGATACAAATGGATGTTTATTATATCATAACTGTGGTCGTACAATTGTCTGTTATGTAGCTTTATGTCAACAAATTATTGATCAAACACTACTATATGTGTCTAGATTGCCAGGATAGAAGAATATGTGTATAAACGTTCGAAGATAATAAAGGCGTACTAGTAAATCAGATGCCGGAAATCAAAAGACAAATGGACAACTACAATGGTAAAAAGAAAGAAAAAAGAAAAAAGAATATGTTTACATGTATAATAGACTTCAAGTCTCTACCTTGGTAAACTAGAATGTACATAGATATAAGGCAAATAAACTTAAGTCTCTAGAAAGGCAAATAAACTGTAGATAATAACAAAAGGGGCAATCAAAAATTGACAATCCAGAGAAACTTACAACATAGGGTACACAAGACGAAGGGACAATCCAGAGAAACAGGCAACATAGGGTACACAAGACGAAGGGACAATCCAGAGAAACTTACAACATAGGGTACATAAGACGAAGGGAAAATCCAGAGAAACAGACAACATAGGGTACACAAGACGAAGGGACAATCCAGAGAAACAGGCAGCATAGGGTACACAAGACGAAGGGACAATCCAGAGAAACAGACAACATAGGGTACACAAGACGAAGGGACAATCCAGAGAAACAGACAACATAGGGTACACAAGACGAAGGGACAATCCAGAGAAACAGGCAACATAGGGTACACAAGACAAAGGGACAATCCAGAGAAACAGGCAACATAGGGTACACAAGACGAAGGATCAATCCAGAGAAACAGACAACATAGGGTACACAAGACGAAGGGACAATCCAGAGAAACAGGCAACATAGGGTACACAAGACGAAGCCTCCCTTCCTACGAAACTCACAACGTAAAGACACATAATAAGACAACACATTTTATGTATCACAGCCGTCTTTTATGATGTTATACTTCAACAGAAAAACAACGTACGGTTAAGTCTCTACTTTGGTAAACTGGAATGCACATAGATATAAAACAAATAATCCTAAGTCTCTAGAAAGGTAAATAAACTGTAGATAATAACAAAGTGGCAATCAAAAATGGACCATTCAGAGAAACAGGCAACATAGGATACACAAGAAGAAGAAACCCAAAGGAAAAACACAACACAATATGCGTTGGACACCACCACATGAAAACAAACACAAATAACGTAAATAAGACATGAGCCTCCCTCCCTACAAACAACTGGAGGTAAAGATGAACCGAACACTACTTTTATGGGGAAATCGTAACGGGCATCACAACACGAGACTCACAACGTAAAGACACATAATAAGACAACAACTTTTATGTATCACAGCCGTCTTTTATGATGTTATACTTCAACAGAAAAACAACGTACGGTTATTTTTGCACATCAATGTTTTGTTGTCGACATGAAAAAGTTAAAATCTGTAAAATAGGCGTTTGACATTTAATTGACTGTTATATATGTACTGGAGGTGTGTTATGTGTATACACATGTTGTTATCATTACATTAACACTGTCTAAATGTCAACGTACTGATTTGTATGGAATAAATATTAAAACAGACTACCTCAAACTATGCCCAGTGGTCATTCTCCATTTGATTTCCTGAATGTAAAGAAAAATCGTTACTTCACAGAATGATATCAACGATTACAGGAAAACGTATCGAATGTCGAAATACAGAGTACTTACGAACTTCCTTCCAATTTAACAGATCGTTAACATTTCAAATAGATATACAATTAATAGTAAAATAATCTACCAATACATTCATATGATTTGTACTCAGATAAAACAGAAACAGTGCAAAATAACTTTAATTTTTAATTTTCATTTCCAAAAATAACGATTTCAATACTAAATATGCTGTGCTTTTGTTTTGTTTTTCTTCGTCTTGTGTACCCTATATTGCCAGTTTCTCTGGATTGTTCTTTTTAATTACCCTTTCGGTATTCTCTAACGTTAATGTTCTGTTTTGAATTTCAAAGTATCTTATTTTAAGTTGAGATGAATAAAATGCACCTAATACACTGATAGGACCTGGATCTCTAACGTCATATGTCGTGGTCTTTCTTGTGTTCAGTGAGTTCAGTTAAGATGAGAGGTGATTGTCGGTTTTGTTGATATTGGTGGAATTGATGACACTCACTGTTTAAACTTTCTTTACATAACAATTTAAAGGTAGGATGTTACAGTTATATTTTACACTGTTTTTCTGTGTTATTTGTCCCCTTCACCTTGTACAGTGGAACCTGTCTAAAGTCACATTCTAAAGAAACATCAAAATAGGATTATATAAGCCAGGTGGTCGCTAACTACAGGTTTAATTAATGTTTTATTTGAAATTCCAAGGGAACACTGGAATAGGATCATATAAGACAGGTGGTCGCTAACTACAGGTTTAATTAATGTATTATTTGAAACTCCAAGGGAACACTGGAATAGGATCATATAAGACAGGTGGTCGCTAACTACAGGTTTAATTAATGTCTTATTTGAAATTCCAAGGGAACACTGGAATAGGATCATATAAGACAGGTGGTCGATAACTACAGGTTTAATTAATGTCTTATTTGAAATTCCAAGGGAACACTTGAATAGGATCATATAAGACAGGTGGTCGCTAACTACAGGTTTAATTAATGTATTATTTGAAATTCCAAGGGAACACTGAAATAGGATCATATAAGACAGGTGGTCGCTAACTACAGGTTTAATTAATATGAAATGAGCTGTGAATAGAAATTACAATATTAATGTCACAAAACGGCAAAACTTATTACTCAATAGAGAGAGGGATCAAAAAGTTTGACTGTATTTACATGTACACCTCTAATAGGGATCAGCATGTTTGACTGTATTTACATGTACATCTCTAATAGGGATCAGCAGGTTTGACTGTATTTACATGTACACCTCTAATAGGGATCAGCAGGTTTGACTGTATTTACATGTACACCTCTAATAGGGATCAGCAGGTTTGACTGTATTTACATGTACACCTCTAATAGGGATCAGCAGGTTTGACTGTATTTACATGTACACCTCTAATAGGGATCAGAATGTTTGACTGTATTTACATGTACACCTCTAATAGGGATCAGCAGGTTTGACTGTATTTACATGTACACCTCTAATAGGGATCATAAGGTTTGACTGTATTTACATGTACACCTCTAATAGGGATCATAAGGTTTGACTGTATTTACATGTACACCTCTAATAGGGATCAGAAGGGTTGACTGTATTTACATGTACACCTCTAATAGGGATCAGCATCTTTGACTGTATTTACATGTACACCTCTAATAGGGATCAGTATGTTTGACTGTATTTACATGTACACCTCTAATAGGGATCAGCATGTTTGACTGTATTTACATATACACCTCTAATAGGGATCAGCATGTTTGACTGTATTTACATGTACACCTCGAATAGGGATCAGAAGGTTTGACTGTTTTTACATGTACACCTCTAATAGGGATCAGCAGGTTTGACTGTATTTACATGTACACGTCTAATAGGGATCAGAAGGGTTGACTGTATTTACATGTACACCTCTAATAGGGATCAACATGTTTGACTGTATTTACATGTACACCTCTAATAGGGATCAACATGTTTGACTGTATTTACATGTACACCTCTAATAGGGATCAGCAGATTTGACTGTATTTACATGTACACCTCTAATAGGGATAAGAAGGTTTGACTGTATTTACATGTACACCTCTAATAGGGATCAGCATGTTTGACTGTATTTATATGTACACCTCTAATAGGGATCAGCATGTTTGACTGTATTTACATGTACACCTCTAATAGGGATCAGCAGGTTTGACTGTATTTACATGTACACCTCTAATAGGGATCAGAAAATGTGACTGTATTTACATGTACACCTCTAATAGGGATCAACAGGTTTGACTGTATTTACATGTACACCTCTAATAGGGATCAGCATGTTTGACTGTATTTACATGTACACCTCTAATAGGGATCAACATGTTTGACTGTATTTACATGTACACCTCTAATAGGGATCAGAAGGTTTGACTGTATTTACATGTACACCTCTAATAGGGATCAGCAGGTTTGTCTGTATTTACATGTACACCTCTAATAGGGATCAGAAGGGTTTACTGTATTTACATGCACACCTCTAATAGGGATCAGCATGTTTGACTGTATTTACATGTACACCTCTAATAGGGATCAGCATGTTTGACTGTATTTTCATGTACACCTGTAATAGGGATTATCATGTTTGACTGTATTTATATGTACACCTCTAATAGGGATCATCATGTTTGACTGTAGTTACATGTACACCTCTAATAGGGATCAGCATGTTTGACTGTATTTACATGTACACCTCTAATAGGGATCAGCATGTTTGACTGTATTTACATGTACACCTCTAATAGGGATCAGAAGGTTTGACTGTATTTACATGTACATCTCTAATAGGGATCAACAGGTTTGACTGTATTTACATGTACACCTCTAATAGTGATCTGCAGGTTTGACTGTATTTACATGTACACCTCTAATAGGGATCAGCAGGTTTGACTGTATTTACATGTACACCTCTAATAGGGATCAGCAGGTTTGACTGTATTTACATGTACACCTCTAATAGCGATCAGAAGGTTTGACTGTATTTACATGTACACCTCTAATAGAGATCTGCAAGTTTGACTTTATTTACATGTACACCTCTAATAGGGATCAGCAGGTTTGACTGTATTTACATGTACACCTCTAATAGGGATCAGAAGGTTTGAATGTATTTACATGTACACCTCTAATAGGGATCAGCAGGTTTGACTGTATTTACATGTACACCTCTAATAGGGAAAAGAAGGTTTGACTGTATTTACATGTACACCTCTAATAGGGATCAGCAGGTTTGACTGTATTTACATTTACACCTCTAATAGGGATCAGAAGGTTTGACTGTATTTACATGTACACCTCTAATAGGGATCAGAAGGGTTGACTGTTTTTACATGTACACCTCTAATAGGGATCAGCATGTTTGACTGTATTTACATGTACACCTCGAATAGGGATCAGAAGGTTTGACTGTATTTACATGTACACCTCTAATAGGGATCAGCAGGTTTGACTGTATTTACATGTACACGTCTAATAGGGATCAGAAGGTTTGACTGTATTTACATGTACACCTCTAATAGGGATCAACATGTTTGACTGTATTTACATGTACACCTCTAATAGGGATCAACATGTTTGACTGTATTTACATGTACACCTCTAATAGGGATCGGCAGGTTTGACTGTATTTACATGTACACCTCTAATAGGGATAAGAAGGTTTGACTGTATTTACATGTACACCTCTAATAGGGATCATCATGTTTGACTGTATTTACATGTACACCTCTAATACGGATCAGCATGTTTGACTGTATTTACATGTACACCTCTAATAGGGATCAGCAGGTTTGACTGTATTTACATGTACACCTCTAATAGGGATCAGCATGTTTGACTGTATTTACATGTACACCTCTAATAGGGATCAACATGTTTGACTGTATTTACATGTACACCTCTAATAGGGATCAGAAGGTTTGACTGTATTTACATGTACACCTCTAATAGGGATCAGCAGGTTTGACTGTATTTACATGTACACCTCTAATAGGGATCAGCATGTTTGACTGTATTTATATGTACACCTCTAATAGGGATCAGCATGTTTGACTGTATTTACATGTACACCTCGAATAGGGATCAGAAGGTTTGACTGTTTTTACATGTACACCTCTAATAGGGATCAGCAGGTTTGACTGTATTTACATGTACACCTCTAATAGGGATCATAAGGTTTGACTGTATTTACATGTATACCTCTAATAGGGATCATAAGGTTTGACTGTATTTACATGTACACCTCTAATAGGGATCAGAAGGGTTGACTGTATTTACATGTACACCTCTAATAGGGATCAGCATCTTTGACTGTATTTACATGTACACCTCTAATAGGGATCAGTATGTTTGACTGTATTTACATGTACACCTCTAATAGGGATCAGCATGTTTGACTGTATTTACATGTACACCTCTAATAGGGATCAGCATGTTTGACTGTATTTACATGTACACCTCGAATAGGGATCAGAAGGTTTGACTGTTTTTACATGTACACCTCTAATAGGGATCAGCAGGTTTGACTGTATTTACATGTACACGTCTAATAGGGATCAGAAGGGTTGACTGTATTTACATGTACACCTCTAATAGGGATCAACATGTTTGACTGTATTTACATGTACACCTCTAATAGGGATCAACATGTTTGACTGTATTTACATGTACACCTCTAATAGGGATCAGCAGATTTGACTGTATTTACATGTACACCTCTAATAGGGATAAGAAGGTTTGACTGTATTTACATGTACACCTCTAATAGGGATCAGCATGTTTGACTGTATTTACATGTACACCTCTAATAGGGATCAGCATGTTTGACTGTATTTACATGTACACCTCTAATAGGGATCAGCAGGTTTGACTGTATTTACATGTACACCTCTAATAGGGATCAGAAAATGTGACTGTATTTACATGTACACCTCTAATAGGGATCAACAGGTTTGACTGTATTTACATGTACACCTCTAATAGGGATCAGCATGTTTGACTGTATTTACATGTACACCTCTAATAGGGATCAACATGTTTGACTGTATTTACATGTACACCTCTAATAGGGATCAGAAGGTTTGACTGTATTTACATGTACACCTCTAATAGGGATCAGCAGGTTTGACTGTATTTACATGTACACCTCTAATAGGGATCAGAAGGGTTTACTGTATTTACATGTACACCTCTAATAGGGATCAGCATGTTTGACTGTATTTACATGTACACCTCTAATAGGGATCAGCATGTTTGACTGTATTTTCATGTACACCTGTAATAGGGATTATCATGTTTGACTGTATTTATATGTACACCTCTAATAGGGATCATCATGTTTGACTGTAGTTACATGTACACCTCTAATAGGGATCAGCATGTTTGACTGTATTTACATGTACACCTCTAATAGGGATCAGAAGGTTTGACTGTATTTACATGTACATCTCTAATAGGGATCAACAGGTTTGACTGTATTTACATGTACACCTCTAATAGTGATCTGCAGGTTTGACTGTATTTACATGTACACCTCTAATAGGGATCAGCAGGTTTGACTGTATTTACATGTACACCTCTAATAGGGATCAGCAGGTTTGACTGTATTTACATGTACACCTCTAATAGCGATCAGAAGGTTTGACTGTATTTACATGTACACCTCTAATAGAGATCTGCAGGTTTGACTGTATTTACATGTACACCTCTAATAGGGATCAGCAGGTTTGACTGTATTTACATGTACACCTCTAATAGGGATCAGAAGGTTTGAATGTATTTACATGTACACCTCTAATAGGGATCAGCAGGTTTGACTGTATTTACATGTACACCTCTAATAGGGATCAGAAGGTTTGACTGTATTTACATGTACACCTCTAATAGGGATCAGTAGGTTTGACTGTATTTACATTTACACCTCTAATAGGGATCAGAAGGTTTGACTGTATTTACATGTACACCTCTAATAGGGATCAGAAGGGTTGACTGTTTTTACATGTACACCTCTAATAGGGATCAGCATGCTTGACTGTATTTACATGTACACCTCGAATAGGGATCAGAAGGTTTGACTGTATTTACATGTACACCTCTAATAGGGATCAGCAGGTTTGACTGTATTTACATGTACACGTCTAATATGGATCAGAAGGTTTGACTGTATTTACATGTACACCTCTAATAGGGATCAACATGTTTGACTGTATTTACATGTACACCTCTAATAGGGATCAACATGTTTGACTGTATTTACATGTACACCTCTAATAGGGATCGGCAGGTTTGACTGTATTTACATGTACACCTCTAATACGGATCAGCATGTTTGACTGTATTTACATGTACACCTCTAATAGGGTTCAGCAGGTTTGACTGTATTTACATGTACACCTCTAATAGGGATCAGAAGTTTTGACTGTATTTACATGTACACCTCTAATAGGGATCAACAGGTTTGACTGTATTTACATGTACACCTCTAATAGGGATCAGCATGTT
Organism: Bathymodiolus brooksi; assembly: GCA_963680875.1. Taxonomy (NCBI): domain Eukaryota; kingdom Metazoa; phylum Mollusca; class Bivalvia; order Mytilida; family Modiolidae; genus Bathymodiolus; species Bathymodiolus brooksi. The sequence continues at coordinate 13,236,406 of OY804583.1, read as the reverse complement.
TGACTGTATTTACATGTACACCTCTAATAGGGATCAACATGTTTGACTGTATTTACATGTACACCTCTAATAGGGATCAGAAGGTTTGACTGTATTTACATGTACACCTCTAATAGGGATCAGCAGGTTTGACTGTATTTACATGTACACCTCTAATAGGGATCAGAAGGGTTTACTGTATTTACATGTACACCTCTAATATGGATCAGCATGTTTGACTGTATTTACATGTACACCTGTAATAGGGATCAGAAGGGTTGACTGTATTTACATGTACACCTCTAATAGGGATCAGCATGTTTGACTGTATTTACATGTACACCTCTAATAGGGATCAGGATGTTTGACTGTATTTACATGTACACCTCTAATAGAGATCAGAAGGTTTGACTGTATTTACATGTACATCTCTAATAGGGATCAGCAGGTTTGACTGTATTTACATGTACACCTCTAATAGGGATCAGAAGGGTTGACTGTATTTACATGTACACCTCTAATAGGGATCAGAAGGTTTGACTGTATTTACATGTACACCTCTAATAGGGATCAGCAGGTTTGACTGTATTTACATGTACACCTCTAATAGGGATCAGAAGGGTTTACTGTATTTACATGTACACCTCTAATAGGGATCAGCATGTTTGACTGTATTTACATGTACACCTCTAATAGGGATCAGCATGTTTGACTGTATTTTCATGTACACCTGTAATAGGGATTATCATGTTTGACTGTATTTATATGTACACCTCTAATAGGGATCATCATGTTTGACTGTAGTTACATGTACACCTCTAATAGGGATCAGCATGTTTGACTGTATTTACATGTACACCTCTAATAGGGATCAGAAGGTTTGACTGTATTTACATGTACATCTCTAATAGGGATCAACAGGTTTGACTGTATTTACATGTACACCTCTAATAGTGATCTGCAGGTTTGACTGTATTTACATGTACACCTCTAATAGGGATCAGCAGGTTTGACTGTATTTACATGTACACCTCTAATAGGGATCAGCAGGTTTGACTGTATTTACATGTACACCTCTAATAGCGATCAGAAGGTTTGACTGTATTTACATGTACACCTCTAATAGAGATCTGCAGGTTTGACTGTATTTACATGTACACCTCTAATAGGGATCAGCAGGTTTGACTGTAATTACATGTACACCTCTAATAGGGATCAGAAGGTTTGAATGTATTTACATGTACACCTCTAATAGGGATCAGCAGGTTTGACTGTATTTACATGTACACCTCTAATAGGGATCAGCCGGTTTGACTGTATTTACATGTACACCTCTAATAGGGATCAGAAGGTTTGACTGTATTTACATGTACACCTCTAATAGGGATCAGAAGGTTTGACTGTATTTACATGTACACCTCTAATAGGGATCAGCATTTTTGACTGCATTTACATGTACACCTCTAATAGGGATCAGAAGGTTTGACTGTATTTACGTGTACACCTCTAATAGGGATCAGCAGGTTTGACTTTATTTACATGTACACCTCTAATAGGGATCAGAAAGTTTGATTGTATTTACATGTACACCTCTAATAGGGATCAGCAGGTTTGACTGTATTTACATGTACACCTCTAATAGGGATCAGCAGGTTTGACTGTATTTACATGTACACCTCTAATAGGGATCAGCAGGTTTGACTGTATTTACATGTACACCTCTAATAGTGATCAGAAGGTTTGACTGTATTTACATGTACACCTCTAATAGGGATCAGAAGGTTTGACTGTATTTACATGTACACCTCTAATAGGGATCAGCAGATTTGACTGTATTTATATGTACACCTCTTATAGGATCAGAAGGTTTGACTGTATTTACATGTTCACCTCTAATAGGGATCAGCAGGTTTGACTGTATTTACATGTACACCTCTAATAGGGATCATCATGTTTGACTGTATTTACATGTACACCTCTAATAGGGATCAGAAGGTTTGACTGTATTTACATGTACACCTCTAATAGGGATCTGCAGGTTTGACTGTATTTACATGTACACCTCTAATAGGGATCAGAAGGTTTGACTGTATTTACATGTACACCTCTAATAGGGATCTGCAGGTTTGACTGTATTTACATGTACACCTCTAATAGGGACCAGAAGGTTTGACTGTATTTACATGTACACCTCTAATAGGGATCAGAAGGTTTGACTGTATTTACATGTACATCTCAAATAGGGATCAGCAGCTTTGACTGTATTTACATGTACACCTCTAATAGGGATCAGAAGGTTTGACTGTATTTACATGTACACCTCTAATAGCGATCAGAAGGTTTGACTGTATTTACATGTACACCTCTAATAGGGATCAGAAGGTTTGACTGTATTTACATGTACACCTCTAATAGGGATCAGCAGGTTTGACTGTATTTACATGTACACCTCTAATAGGGATCAGAAGGTTTGACTGTATTTACATGTACACCTCTAATAGGGATCAGCCGGTTTGACTGTATTTACATGTACACCTCTAATATTTTGTTTGTTTCGTGTGTGTATATTTAGGGAAAACAAATTCAGCGTTCTTATCTCTTGAAAGCATACACGATATCATCTGTATGTTCACATGTGGTTGTAAATTAATAATTGAATTAGATAAAAACACATCTATCACAACGTATTTGTATCCACTTTACAATTAATGATAACATGCCAAATAACCAATTAAAGCGTACTGTTATATTCTCTGCGGGGCTACTTTTTTCTGCCGATTACGACGTGTAAAAGCATGCTGGGAAGACAAAATTGCAAAATTTATGTGTTTAATATTTTATCGATAGAAAATATGTTTAAGCATTGTCAAATAAACTTCTAACACTGAAACACGACGGTTAATTCTATAAAACATTAATTTATTAAAGTATGCTTTGGTGGTTAAGATGAGTTATGCCTTCCGTTGGCCTTGTATACCCTCTAATATTTAAATGATAGTTAAGACCATCGATTCTATTTATAGAACTAGTATCATATAGGAGACAACGACGAATAAATATATCATTCATAAAGTTCAAGATGAAAAGCTACCGGCGCCATTATGAAAGATAATCAAAGTAATATTTCCGGTTAAACAATCGAACGTTAAGCGAATCTTGAGATTGTTTAACCGTTTAACTCGGAAAACCGTGGCATAAATGATTTGTAACATGTAGCCATGCAGTATCACATCTAGGTCGTTGACTACAGCACGGCTCTCTGGGAGAAATAAAACTACAGCCCAGATTTAAAGTGTGCAATGTCTCGTATCTGCGTGTATTATTTCATAGTTCTTAGCTGTTGGTTACATTGTGGTATATAAAACATAAAAAGATCAAAGAAAAAGAATGCTTTCATATTACAAGAAGTTGTATTGGTCAATATTAAGGATTGACCAACTTTCTGTTGAGGAAATAGATTCTACGATCTGGAACACATGTGTCGCCCTCTAGTGTCTATGGTTGTTGAGGAAATAGATTCTACGATCTGGAACACATGTGTCACCCTCTAGTGTCTATGGTTGTTGAGGAAATAGATTCTACGATCTGGAACACATGTGTCACCCCCTAGTGTCTATGGTTGTTGAGGAAATAGATTCTACGATCTGGAACACATGTGTCACCCTCTAGTGTCTATGGTTGTTGAGGAAACAGATTCTACGATCTGGAACACATGTGTCGCCCTCTAGAGTATATATGGTTGTTGAGGAAATATATTCTACGATCTGGAAAACATGTGGCGCCCTCTAGTGTCTATGGTTGTTGAGGAAATAAATTCTACGATCTGGAACACATGTGTCGCCCTCTAGTGTCTATGGTTGTTTAGGAAATAGATTCTACGATCTGGAACACATGTGTCGCCCTCTAGTGTCTATAGTTGTTCAATCTTTTATGATTTGTCTTTATAGTAGTATGCTTAATATGCGTTGTGTTCTTCTATCTGTGTTGTAATAGTCTGTATTAATATGCGCTGTGTTCTTCTATCTATGTTGTAATAGTCTGTATTAATATGCGCTGTGTTCTTCTATCTGTGTTGTAATAGTCTGTATTAATATGCCTTGTGTTCTTCTATCTGTGTTGTAATAGTCTGTATTAATATGCTCTGTGTTCTTCTATCTGTGTTGTAATAGTCTGTATTAATATGCTCTGTGTTCTTCTATCAGTGTTGTAATAGTCTGTATTAATATGCCTTGTGTTCTTCTATCTGTGTTGTAATAGTCTGTATTAACATGCCTTGTGTTCTTCTATCTGTGTTGTAATAGTCTGTATTAATATGCGCTGTGTTCTTCTATCTGTGTTGTAATAGTCTGTATTAACATGCCTTGTGTTCTTCTATCTGTGTTGTAATAGTCTGTATTAATATGCGTTGTGTTCTTCTATCTGTGTTGTAATAGTCTGTATTAATATGCCTTGTGTTCTTCTATCTATGTTGTAATAGTCTGTATTAATATACGCTGTGTTCTTCTATCTGTGTTGTAATAGTCTGTATTAATATGCCTTGTGTTCTTCTATCTGTGTTGTAATAGTCTGTATTAATATGCGCTGTGTTCTTCTATCTGTGTTGTAATAGTCTGTATTAATATGCCTTGTGTTCTTCTATCTGTGTTGTAATAGTCTGTATTAATATGCCTTGTGTTCTTCTATCTGTGTTGTAATAGTCTGTATTAATATGCCTTGTGTTCTTCTATCTGTATTGTAATAGTCTGTATTAATATGCCTTGTGTTCTTCTATCAGTGTTGTAATAGTCTGTATTAATATGCCTTGTGTTCTTCTATCTGTGTTGTAATAGTCTGTATTAATATGCCTTGTGTTCTTCTATCTGTGTTGTAATAGTCTGTATTAATATGCGCTGTGTTCTTCTATCCGTGTTGTAATAGTCTGTATTAATATGCCTTGTGTTCTTCTATCTGTGTTGTAATAGTCTGTATTAATATGCGCTGTGTTCTTCTATCTGTGTTGTAATAGTCTGTATTAATATGCGCTGTGTTCTTCTATCTGTGTTGTAATAGTCTGTATTAATATGCCTTGTGTTCTTCTATCTGTGTTGTAATAGTCTGTATTAATATGCGCTGTGTTCTTCTATCTGTGTTGTAATAGTCTGTATTAATATGCGCTGTGTTCTTCTATCTGTGTTGTAATAGTCTGTATTAATATGCTTTGTGTTCTTCTATCTGTGTTGTAATAGTCTGTATTAATATGCGCTGTGTTCTTCTATCTGTGTTGTAATAGTCTGTATTAATATGCCTTGTGTTCTTCTATCTGTGTTGTAATAGTCTGTATTAATATGCCTTGTGTTCTTCTATCTGTGTTGTAATAGTCTGTATTGATATGCGCTGTGTTCTTCTATCTGTGTTGTAATAGTCTGTATTAATATGCCTTGTGTTCTTCTATCTGTGTTGTAATAGTCTGTATTAATATGCGTTGTGTTCTTCTATCTGTGTTGTAATAGTCTGTATTAATATGCCTTGTGTTCTTCTATCTGTGTTGTAATAGTCTGTATTAATATGCCTTGTGTTCTTCTATCTGTGTTGTAATAGTCTGTATTAGTATGCGTTGTGTTCTTCTATCTGTGTTGTAATAGTCTGTATTAATATGCCTTGTGTTCTTCTATCAGTGTTGTAATAGTCTGTATTAATATGCGTTGTGTTCTTCTATCTGTGTTGTAATAGTCTGTATTAATATGCTCTGTGTTCTTCTATCTGTGTTGTAATAGTCTGTATTAATATGCCTTGTGTTCTTCTATCTGTGTTGTAATAGTCTGTATTAATATGCCTTGTGTTCTTCTATCTGTGTTGTAATAGTCTGTATTAATATGCGTTGTGTTCTTCTATCTGTGTTGTAATAGTCTGTATTAACATGCCTTGTGTTCTTCTATCTGTGTTGTAATAGTCTGTTTTAATATGCCTTGTGTTCTTCTATCTGTGTTGTAATAGTCTGTATTAACATGCCTTGTGTTCTTCTATCTGTGTTGTAATAGTCTGTTTTAATATGCCTTGTGTTCTTCTATCTGTGTTGTAATAGTCTGTATTAATATGCCTTGTGTTCTTCTATCAGTGTTGTAATAGTCTGTATTAATATGCCATGTGTTCTTCTATCTGTGTTGTAATAGTCTGTATTAATATGCTTGTGTTCTTCTATCTGTGTTGTAACAGTCTGTATTAATATGCTCTGTGTTCTTCTATCTGTGTTGTAATAGTCTGTATTAATATGCGCTGTGTTCTTCTATCTGTATTGTACTAGTCTGTATTAATATGCCTTGTGTTCTTCTATCTGTGTTGTAATAGTCTGTATTAATATGCCTTGTGTTCTTCTATCTGTGTTGTAATAATCTGTATTAATATGCGCTGTGTTCTTCTATCTGTGTTGTAATAGTCTGTATTAATATGCCTTGTGTTCTTCTATCTGTGTTGTAATAGTCTGTATTAATATGCCTTTTGTTCTTCTATCTGTGTTGTAATAGTCTGTATTAATATGCGTTGTGTTCTTCTATCTGTGTTGTAATAGTCTGTATTAATATGCCTTGTGTTCTTCTATCTGTGTTGTAATAGTCTGTATTAATATGCCTTGTGTTCTGCTATCTGTGTTGTAATAGTCTGTATTAATATGCGTTGTGTTCTTCTATCTGTGTTGTAATAGTCTGTATTAACATGCCTTGTGTTCTTCTATCTGTGTTGTAATAGTCTGTTTTAATATGCCTTGTGTTCTTCTATCTGTGTTGTAATAGTCTGTATTAATATGCCTTGTGTTCTTCTATCAGTGTTGTAATAGTCTGTATTAATATGCCATGTGTTCTTCTATCTGTGTTGTAATAGTCTGTATTAATATGCTTGTGTTCTTCTATCTGTGTTGTAACAGTCTGTATTAATATGCTCTGTGTTCTTCTATCTGTGTTGTAATAGTCTGTATTAATATGCGCTGTGTTCTTCTATCTGTATTGTACTAGTCTGTATTAATATGCCTTGTGTTCTTCTATCTGTGTTGTAATAGTCTGTATTAATATGCCTTGTGTTCTTCTATCTGTGTTGTAATAATCTGTATTAATATGCGCTGTGTTCTTCTATCTGTGTTGTAATAGTCTGTATTAATATGCCTTGTGTTCTTCTATCTGTGTTGTAATAGTCTGTATTAATATGCCTTGTGTTCTTCTATCTGTGTTGTAATAGTCTGTATTAATATGCTCTGTGTTCTTCTATCTGTGTTGTAATAGTCTGTATTAATATGCCTTGTGTTCTTCTATCAGTGTTGTAATAATCTGTATTAATATGCGTTGTGTTCTTCTATCTGTGTTGTAATAGTCTGTATTAATATGCGCTGTGTTCTTCTATCTGTGTTGTAATAGTCTGTATTAATATGCCTTGTGTTCTTCTATCTGTGTTGTAATAGTCTGTATTAATATGCCTTGTGTTCTTCTATCTGTGTTGTAATAGTCTGTATTAACATGCCTTGTGTTCTTCTATCTGTGTTGTAATAGTCTGTATTAATATGCCTTGTGTTCTTATATCTGTGTTGTAATAGTCTGTATTAATATGCGTTGTGTTCTTATATCTGTATTGTAATAGTCTGTATAGTTCCAATAAAACTGGTTTAACCCGCCACTTTTTATTGAAGTGTCTGTTCCAACCATGACAAGTGAGCTGTCATGTATGTGTTTGCTAAGGTTATCGATGTTGCCTCTCTCTATGATTTGTCTATTAGACTTTAGAACTGTTCCAACAGTGTGGTATTGCTTGTTTTACATTTCATCACTTTCCTTTACACTGAGTATTTTTATATTAAAACTCCCAGGACAAACACGACTGATTTTGGATACCCTGCTTAGGCTTTTTAAATTACTTCACCATCCAATTTTGTTGTCTTTATCGCCAAGTAAAGATGCATTTGCGACCATCAAATCACCTATTGACGCCGGCAACTCTTCAAATACATACAGTTAATCCTAAATTCCATAAACGCATCATGTGTTTTAAATTAGATATCAACGTCTTTATTATCTGAATAAAACATTCGTATTACAAAGGAGAAAGTTGCTACATGTGGGAGTAAATAATAGTAGCTTTGTTTTATAAATCTTTTACAAATATAGGAAATGTAGTGTCTACAAATTCTGCACTATGTAATTTCTATCATACAATATTAACTGATATTACATAATATACATCATGCAATATTATATGTTATTCAGCTATCAGACAGGGTATATAATGTGACATTCCCGGCTTAGGATCTATATTCCCTGAGGCGCAGCCGAAGGGAATATATATCATAAGCCGTGCGCCTCAGGGAATATAGATCCTAAGCCGGGAATGTCACATTATATACCCTGTCTGATAGCTGAATAACAGATATATTATGGATTTAATCATTGTTTAAATACAACATCCAACTGTATTAAATAAATTTGCCTCTTTTATTTTCATTTTTCGTATCTCTAGATGTAGGTTTCCGTACCTTTGACGTCATTCTTCAATGACGTCAAAATATGTGTCGCGTCATATTTCATGTATGGGGTGTCTCATGAAGGAAAATACTGTACTAAATTTCTAAATCAATACAGTTTCATATGTAGTAAATTTTATAAACTTTATAAATATAACATTAATATATCACATAACAAAACAACGAGTTTGCGAAACAGTTTCAATAATCTAAATGTTAACAACATGTAAATAAAACCTTGGTGTGGCCCCATGACGTCGAAAGTTTTCAAGGCTCAACGTTTTGTTTATTTGTTATGGTACAGCCGTGGAACATGGGAGTTTGCTGAATCGATCAGGTATTTGTGACGGAATTAACCGTTGTAATATTTTTTTGTTCATGCAGCCGTTTTGAGTATAAACAGCATTTAATTTGGTAAAAATACATTTATTATTCGGTATTATACCATTGATTCAGTGAAGCGTAATGTTTTGTCGTCCATGTTTTAATCGTTTTTGGGGACTGAAATAAATACCCCGTCTGTTTTCCGAATATATGCTCACATTCAGGGTTGAAGAACCAATGAAAATATGTGTAGCAAACTAAATCCGTAATATAAACTGATATTACATAATTTCCATCATACAATATTATACAAATACAGCCTTTCTATGAAGTCGATACAAGTTTATATCGACCGAGGTCGATATACAACTTTTATCGACTGAATAGAAAAGCTGTATTTTTCATCTTATTAATTGATAATTTTACTGTCATTTGATTTGTTCAATGCCCATCACATATTTTTTATATTATTAATTGCCACGCAAAACATGAAACAGAAGATCTACAAATGGAAATGCATCCGGGACTAGGTGTACTTGCTACTGGAAACTAGAACTAAAGTAAGACAACGGAAACAAAATGTGCACAGACGACGACGACTGCGCCATACCATAATACGACCACAAATTTTTTGCGGTCGTATAAAAATAATACAAGACCCAAAACTTTAACAACAAACAATCTATTCAACAGGAATAACAATAAAACAAAAATGTATGTAGTGACATGAATGATAATCATTTCCTAGGGAAAATGTTATAGTTTATGGTGATATTTTGACAATTAGTAATCATTGGTACTGGAAATTGACACACCGACTTAGCAATGGGTACATTACTACATGTTTCTTGTGCAGGAATATCAAGATATTTAAGAAAGTCATCTACACCATCATTGTCAGGTAACAGATCATTAAATACGGTCTCCTGTCTGCGAACTTGACAGTGCTTGAAGTTCAAATGAGTTGCCAAATGCAGTACCAGAATCATGTTCAATCGTTAAACGTCATGTTAGTTAAACGTCATGTTCGTTAAACGTCATGAAAATATTGGAATTTTTTAATCTATTTTTAGTAACCGTGCAATCCGCAAAAGTCAACCTGCCAAAATACAGAACACCACGTGATGGGCATTGAATAAATCAAATGACCGTAAAATTATCAATTAACAATATAAACTGATATTACATAAATATAGTCTCTAATATTGTTTCCCGTTTATTACGATAATTTCTCAAATCAAGATAGTTTAAATGTGAAAATTTAACTATCGAGATTTGAGAAATTATCGTATAAACGGGAAACAATGTTAGAGATTGTTTCTCTAATGAACCACTAAAAAATATTTGTTTGATTCTTTTTCTCATTAATTTAACAAAATATATGGCCGTTTTTCACTTTCTCAAATCGACGTCCAATGACGTCACTGACGTATACTTCAATTGACGTCACACCCGTTAAGGAATGTTTTTGAAGCAATGATGGAGAAGGGACAAGATTCCAGATGAGGGGTTCTTGATGACGGTACGGTTAGTTACGGTTAATTAAACGATTTTATTGATACAATGACATTTTCAGATTTTGCGAAACGTAACATTTTTACGGGAAAAGTAGCGTGAAATTCTTATCTCACCCACTGGTTGAGACATAGTTGCGTAAAATTGACCAATCAGCGACTGAGAACAAAGTGATCCACACGTTGATTATCGATTTCTTCTCACACGGGTTGAGAAGTGTGAAAATTGAACAAGAATTAGAGAATTTACACATCAAGATTCTAGATATATAAATTGGAGTAAGTTAACTGGTACAAATGTAATATATTTCGAAATAAATTGGAAAACAAAATAAAGAACCACAGATAAAAATTTCAAAACTCCAATCGAAACTTTGTAGATAAGGGTAATAACAAAGTTACCGAACTCCGAACAATCTTACAAAGGGAAAGTCAAAACTCATAAGTATATAAACAGACAAAATCAGTCAACAACCGGAAAACTGTGAAAACCGTAATGACCCTGACTTGGTACAGGCATTTCTAAAGAAATGGTGGATTGAATCAGATTTTAAAGCGCCAAACCTCCCGCTTTCAATACGGCTCAAAGGTCCCGACTGTCGCTATAACAGTATTTATAACAATACTGGAACAAAATAGGTAAAATAGTTGTCAAATCAGCGCCAAACCTCCCGCTTTCATTACGGCTCAAAGGTTCCGGCTGTCACTATAACAGTATTTATAACAATATTGGAACAAAATAGGTAAAATAGTTGTCAAATCAGCGCCAAACCTCCCGCTTTCATTACGGCTCAAAGGTTCCGGCTGTCACTATAACAGTATTTATAACAATACTGGAACAAAATAGATAAAATAGTTGCCAAAGAAGTACCAAACCAAACAGAGACAAAATTAAAAGCAAAAATATTCCACATTGTCGAAACAATTCCACATTCCAATCGACAAATCGTAGAAAAAGAGTAGAAATCAATACCCCCAACTCACATATACAACATATATAAATGACCACTCACTTTCATGGATTGACACAGGCATTTCAATAAAGAAAGTGGTTGGGATAGACTAGTCTTGTGGCTCTGTTTGATGTGAATACATAGGATTGTATACGACTATACTGTTTTATACGCAAAATATCTGCCTTAGACATGAAACACTCTGGCATCAAGTACTATCGTATTTAAATGCATTATGTATTATATAGTTAATTAATTTCAATTTAGCTGAACACCTATATCCACATGCTTGACTAGATTCACGTCGAGTGTAAGTACAAAAGGCTTGAAATCTATAACGACTTTCAATTTAAAATTAGGCACATTCACAAATATTCTGTGAATTCCTGTTATATTAATTATGATGAAAGGAATGGAAGTCATTATATCAAGATCCTAATGCCACTTTATTACCTACAAGTGATAAAGATATACCATTGCGCACGCAGCATTAAGGAGAAAGAGCAAATACTGTTTGGTTCGAATCAGGATAATGTGTCCGAGTAGGGCGAGATGTCTATCCGCAGGCTGTTGTTTCAGTGAGTTAGCACTATAAAAATCCAGTTAAGCGTGTTGGTCTAGTACAAAGCGAACCGCATCGTCATTTCATTGAAAATTAACTTGCTCTCGCCATAGCATAACACGTACTCACTTACATTATTGTGAACGTTTTCTCATCATGAACATAGCTAAAATATCGCTCACATTCTGTTAAATATTATTAAACAACAAATGTTAAAGATACCAAAGAGGCAATCAGAAGCCGTGAACCGAAGGACAGGCAATGTGATGGACAAAAAAGACAAAATACAAAAAAAACAATGACCCACAAAATTGTTCAATCATTTATTTTGTATGTATAAAGTTTAAAATTAGGACACCGCGTTCTTTTCAATAACGCTGCACATCAAGGTATGTGTAAGTGTTGAAATTTTACACGTGGGAAATACTGCATCATTTCACTAAGAAAGGGGTGTGGTCTCATAAACTGATTTTACCCGCCACGTTTTATTGAAATGGATGCACCAAACAAGGAAAGTGTACCCCATTTAACACCCCCAGCTCCAACGCCCTTCATATATGGAGAAAAACCTTATACAATGGCAATTTTTTCATATAGCAAGTATTTAATATTTAAATAAAACATTACATTCTGGGTTTCATTAACCGGTTTAACTCTGCCACACATTGTGTACCTGTCCAAAACGTAGATAGATTTCTATCATCTTCTGTCATTTCCATTTCTATGTTTATTAGTTGTGACAGAGGAGTGGTTAGTATTGTTGTTGTTAGTTATATTGTTGACCAATACTATGTTTAACATTTCATTTTCATTTTGGTTTATTTTTGTACCGTATTCCAACGGCGTGAGTGATGACAAGGTTGTTGATCGCTGTGTATTAATATATTACTTTTAACAAAAGTCAACATAAGAAACAGTAACACGCATCGGATTTAATTATTAAATTTTATATTTAGTCCGAGGATGACGTCAAGAAGAATATAATCCAGATTTTTAAATTAGAAAATATTTGTGTAAAGACGTCATAAATTAAAAAGAAACATCGATTCAATATGGTGTAAGCTGTAACAATAAACTGTAATAACATACATAACGTTAAGAGATGTACTGGGAAATGGTATTTGAGAAAATCATGAAAGTTATAAAAAGAGAGTTTAAACAGTGATAGTAATCAATTTCACCAATATCTACAAAACGAAAAAATCACCTCTCATCTGAAATGAACTCGTTGAACACAAAAAAGACCATGACATATGACGTTGGAAATCCAAGTCAAGAATGAGTTTGATTTGTAATCTGATATTAATACCACTAATTAAACAAATACATTATATATCTAAAATAAAATGTGAAATAGACACGTATACGGGTTAAATATCAAACTGATGAAATATCATCAGAAACCATTATTTTATGTATTGCTCAAATCGTCTAGAAATATATAATACCATATAACATACATACCTTCCGGTTTAGTAGGAGTACCATATAATATACACAACTTCCGGTTTAGTAGGAGTAAGAGCTGTCACGAGCAGAAAAGCATTATTATATACAGTGTTTATATCTTTTAGAAACAGACCACCTTATGACATAAATGTCCACATTTGCATGAGGTGGTGGATGGCAAAAGACAAAGAACCATTAGTATATAAAAAGCACGAATGTCCGGTTTTGGAACAGCTACTTACAGTGATGTCAAAAGCCCATCACTTATAGCTATTGTTCTTATCTTATATAAACGCAACACGAATGCCCGGTTATGTAGTCATGTCAAGAGCAGAAACCCATTATTTATAGGAATTGTTCATATATTTCAGGGACATAACACCTTACAACACGTATTCCTGGTTTTGTATAAGTTAATGATACTTTATGTCGTGCTCGGAATCAATGACCTTTTATAGATATTCTTCATTTGAAATATTTATATAAAACCACCATTAAAATGACACTTGATATATCTTGTCTTCGTTGCTATCGGCAACCATGACCACCATAGAATGAAGAAATGTCTAATCAAAGTTGAACTGAAGCTATAATCAAGAAACCATTAAATTTCTAGTTTTCAAGGAACCGACATAAAATAACATCGTAGCCATTTTTGAAATCTAATTTCGTATTTGAAGCAAACACCAATCGTTTAACAAAAGAGGACGGTTAATGGTATTTGTTTTATTTTGACGCCATCCTTAACGATGATATATATGTCATATCGTGGCACGAGACATTTAATTTCTAACACATTGAAATAGAATAAAGACGTATTATGCTAGCCATTACATATACATCAACAAATAAAAGGGTTGAATGAAAAGGAAGGTACCGTCTTGATAGTGATGGTATGGTAGTTAGATTTACAACTACCAATGCACTCAGTGCCTATCACCACTAACATTGTAAATAAACGTTAGAGAAATAGACAATCCAGAGAAAATGGCAACATAGGGTACACAAGACAAAGAAAACCAAAACAAAAAGACAACACACTATGTGTTGGATATCCCTATACACAAATAAATAGAAATAGCATAAATAAAACATGAGCCCCACTCCCCCCACTCCACATATCATTTTCTTATCAGACGGGGAAGGGGGTGGTATACCTTGATCAGACAGAATTTTGTCTTACCTAGCTTAGGGACCAACCATTTTCCTATCAGAGGCGCAAAGGGTTGTCATTCCTTGTTCGTACAGAATGTTGTCTTGCCTAGCTTAGGGACCAATCGTTTTCCTATCAGAGGCGCAAAGGGTTTCCATTCCTTGTTCGGACAGAATGTTGTCTTGCCTAGCTTAGGGACCAACCATTTTATTATGAAAGGGGAGAAAGATGGCATTTCGTGTTCTGAGGGAATTTTGTTTTCGCCTATTAGTCGACGAGTGATTGTTTATTCTTCAAAATTTTCAAACGACACAAATGGGTAAAAGGAGAATATTAAGGCATTATATTTTATTGTACAAGACAGGATATGTGTTAGTGTTGCGATGTACACTCGTGTTAATGTATTAGCATAAGGTCAAAGATAAGTCACTTAAGCCAACGTTGGCTATCCTGTTTAGGCTCTTTGGTTTACTTGCTCCCAAAGATGTTTCTTTTTGAACTGAGACTGGTCAAGATTATTTTAGCCAGACAGGAGACTTGATTTCTCTCCAGAAAATCCCAAATCCTCCCCTTGATAAACAATAATCGCTAGTGTCGCAGTCTATTTAATATACATAATCTGATGTCTATAGAGTATCCATTTCTATCATCTGTTGTCAGTTTCAGGAAGAGGGTCTTGGCTTTACTACGTCGACGTGATAACATCCACAAATTTGTCCAATCTGAACTGAAAGGATGTGTAATTGAGTTTTACAATAAGTGAATATATTTAGGAAAATACATTGCTGGTAATCACTAGTTTATGTTCTATCATATTGACTATTACTGATGTCTGATTTCGTTAACGTCGAGACGAATTCAATCAGGAAAATAAATTGAGCAAAAATAGCTCAAGCGTTGGCATTTTCACTAAGTCTTTTGGACGGTTGAAGACCAATGATCAAATAATTATTATTAAATGTGTTAAAAGATCGAAATATCCGACCAAACTACACTAAGAACATTTGTGTTAATTTATTGAAATTAAGGTCAATCTCCCCAAGCCATAAATAATAACAATGTAGATATCGAGCTTTGTGCGCACGACACACTTCTAGTATAATACCATTTATAAGGTACACTTGTAATGTATTAGCCGACACTGGCTATCATGTTTAGGCTCTTTGGTTTACTTACTTCAATATTAGCCGACACTGGCTATCATGTTTAGGCTCTTTGGTTTACTTACTCCAATATTAGCCGACACTGGCTATCATGTTTAGGCTCTTTGGTTTACTTACTCCAATATTAGCCGACACTGGCTATCATGTTTAGGCTCTTTGGTTTACTTACTCCAATATTAGCCGACACTGACTATCATGTTTAGGCTCTTTGGTTTACTTACTCCAATATTAGCCGACACTGGCTATCATGTTTAGGCCCTTTGGTTTACTTACTCCAATATTAGTCGACACTGGCTATCATGTTTAGGCTCTTTGGTTTACTTACTCCAATATTAGCCGACACTGGCTATCATGTTTAGGCTCTTTGGTTTACTTACTCCAATATTAGCCGACACTGGCTATCGTGTTTAGGCTCTTTGGTTTACTTACTTCAATATTAGCCGACACTGGCTATCCTGTTTAGGCTCTTTGGTTTACTTACTCCAATATTAGCCGACACTGGCTATCATGTTTAGGCCCTTTGGTTTACTTACTCCAATATTAGCCGACACTGGCTATCATGTTTAGGCCCTTTGGTTTACTTACTCCAATATTAGCCCACACTAGCTATCATGTTTAGGCTCTTTGGGTTACTTACTCCAATATTAGCCGACACTGGCTATCATGTTTAGGCTCTTTGGTTTACTTACTCCAATATTAGCCGACACTGGCTATCATGTTTAGGCTCTTTGGTTTACTTACTCCAATATTAGCCGACACTGGCTATCATGTTTAGGCTCTTTGGTTTACTTACTCCAATATTAGCCGACACTGACTATCATGTTTAGGCCCTTTGGTTTACTTACTCCAATATTAGTCGACACTGGCTATCATGTTTAGGCTCTTTGGTTTACTTACTCCAATATTAGCCGACACTGGCTATCATGTTTAGGCTCTTTGGTTTACTTACTCCAATATTAGCCGACACTGGCTATCATGTTTAGGCTCATTGGTTTACTTACTCCAATATTAGCCGACACTGGCTATCATGTTTAGGCTCTTTGGTTTACTTACTCCAATATTAGCCGACACTGGCTATCATGTTTAGGCTCTTTGGTTTACTTACTCCAATATTAGCCGACACTGGCTATCATGTTTAGGCTCTTTGGTTTACTTACTCCAATATTAGCCGACACTGACTATCATGTTTAGGCCCTTTGGTTTACTTACTCCAATATTAGTCGACACTGGCTATCATGTTTAGGCTCTTTGGTTTACTTACTCCAATATTAGCCGACACTGGCTATCATGTTTAGGCTCTTTGGTTTACTTACTCCAATATTAGCCGACACTGGCTATCATGTTTAGGCTCTTTGGTTTACTTACTTCAATATTAGCCGACACTGGCTATCGTGTTTAGGCTCTTTGGTTTACTTACTCCAATATTAGCCGACACTGGCTATCATGTTTAGGCCCTTTGGTTTACTTACTCCAATATTAGCCGACACTGGCTATCATGTTTAGGCCCTTTGGTTTACTTACTCCAATATTAGCCGACACTGGCTATCATGTTTAGGCTCTTTGGTTTACTTACTCCAATATTAGCCGACACTGGCTATCATGTTTAGGCTCTTTGGTTTACTTACTCCAATATTAGCCGACACTGGCTATCATGTTTAGGCTCTTTGGTTTACTTACTTCAATATTAGCCGACACTGGCTATCATGTTTAGGCTCTTTGGTTTACTTACTCCAATATTAGCCGACACTGGCTAACATGTTTAGGCTCTTTGGTTTACTTACTCCAATATTAGCCGACACTGGCTATCATGTTTAGGCTCTTTGGTTTACTTACTCCAATATTAGCCGACACTGGCTAACATGTTTAGGCTCTTTGGTTTACTTACTCCAATATTAGCCGACACTGGCTATCATGTTTAGGCTCTTTGGTTTACTTACTTCAATATTAGCCGACACTGGCTATCCTGTTTAGGCTCTTTGGATTACTTACCCCAATAGACTTTTACATTATTTGGCTTTCCCTTCTTTTGACAATGAACTTACCTGATGGGTATACTTCCAGAGACCAACTGTGCGCACTAAACCACATACATGTAGCTACGTTTTTATTGTCCGCTGTACTTCGATTAACAACTTCAGATCAATCTTTTGGTATCTTAAAACTTTTCTGAAGACTCGTGTCAACTGGAGCAGATTACCTCAACCCAAGTTTTTAGTAGGGTTCGTATTTCTCATTCTTTACTCTATGTAGTGCTTTGTGGACCATTGTTGGCCTTTTAGGGCTCTCATATGGTGGGAGTTTCTTCGATTTTTCCAATGCATCTTGATCTAACTTTTGATTACAGTCATAACTGCCGATGAAGTCACCTTAATAAAGCAATCACATGAATTAAGAGGTCACATTTTTCTCGCACTGTAATAGAAAATTTCATATGAATTGAACCTCTTTTAAGAGGTTGTCTGTCTTATAATAACACATTTTCTTTGTCCCAAATGTGACCTCTTACGACGTGTTTGAAGATACCAAAGGGGTAAACAGAATCCGTAAATCGGCTTGACTGTAAAATCTCGTATCAGTTAAAACATATGTCACTGATAAGAGCAGTTCAGTTTCTCATTTAATTTCATTAATATTTTTTCTATATTAATATTTCATTAGAAAATGCTCGAAATCATCAATAAATGTCATATCTGTGTAGTTACATAAATGTCCTTGAGAGAGAGCCATTCAATGCAAATTATTAATGATATTATTGTTGTATCTTAGCTGACACAAGCTTGTAAATTGTGTCATTACGTAATTCTATATCACAATCCATAATTGTTTAAACCTTCTACAAAATCTGACGGATTGTATGATACTTCATTAAAACGTATTCCTACTTCAAAAATAATTGCTTATTCAACCGAGGAATAAAAACATAGATATCAAATTTAGTGCGCACGACGCGATTCTCGAATAACCTTCATCAGATACGTTCAAAGTCGAAATGTTGGAAAGCCAAATAATTGTCAAAGTTTGGGGATTACGTAAATCAAAGGTCTAAACAGTTCACCTATGTCTAAGGGAGGAGAACATTAGTTTTAATAATAATTGCGTTATTTATAAACTGTAAACTTCAATAACAAATATATATAATAACCCTCTATACATCTATGATACCTCTACAGGTGAATTATTAGTCCTCGATGGTATCATCCGCTATGATACCTCTACAGGTGAACTATTAGTCCTCGATGGTATCATCCGCTATGATACCTCTACAGGTGGACCATTAATCCCCGATGGTATCATCAGTTATGATACCTCTACAGGTGGACTATTAGTCCTCGATGGTATCATCCTCTATGATACCTCTACAGGTGAACTATTAGTCCTCGATGGTATCATCCGTTATGATACCTCTACAGGTGGACTATTAGTCCTCGATGGTATCATCCGCTATGATACCTCTACAGGTGAACTATTAGTCCCCGATGGTATCATCAGTTATGATACCTCTACAGGTGGACTATTAGTCCTCGATGGTATCATCCGCTATGATACCTCTACAGGTGAACTATTAGTCCTCGATGTATCATCCTCTATGATACCTCTACAGGTGGACTATTAGTCCTCGATGGTATCATCCTCTATGATACCTCTACAGGTGAACTATTAGTCCTCGATGGTATCATCCGTTATGATACCTCTACAGGTGGACTATTAGTCCTCGATGGTATCATCCGCTATGATACTTCTACAGGTGAACTATTAGTCCCCGATGGTATCATCAGTTATGATACCTCTACAGGTGGACTATTAGTCCTCGATGGTATCATCCGCTATGATACCTCTACAGGTGAACTATTAGTCCTCGATGTATCATCCTCTATGATACCTCTACAGGTGGACTATTAGTCCTCGATGGTATCATCCTCTATGATACCTCTACAGGTGAACTATTAGTCCTCGATGGTATCATCCGCTATGATACCTCTACATGTGAACTATTAGTCCTCGATGGTATCATCCTCTATGATACCTCTACAGGTGAACTATTAGTCCTCGATGGTATCAACCGTTATGATACCTCTACAGGTGGACTATTAGTCCCCGATGGTATCATCCGCTATCATACCTCTACAGGTGGACTATTAGTCCTCGATGGTATCATCCTCTATGATACCTCTACAGGTGAACTATTAGTCCTCGATGGTATCATCCTCTATGATACCTCTACATGTGGATTATTAGTCCTCGATGGTATCATCCGCTATGATACCTCTACAGGTGGACTATTAGTCCTTGATGGTATCATCCGCTATGATACCTCTACAGGTGAACTATTAGTCCTCGATGGTATCATCCGCTATGATACCTCTACAGGTGGACTATTAGTCCCCGATGGTATCATCCGCTATGATACCTCTACAGGTGGACTATTGGTCCTCGATGGTATCATCAGCTATGATACCTCTACAGGTGGACTATTAGTCCTCGATGATATCATCCTCTATGATACCTCTACAGGTGAACTATATGTCCTCGATGGTATCATCCGTTATGATACCTCTACATGTGAACTATTAGTCCTCGATGGTACCATCCTCTATGATACCTCTACAGGTGAACTATTAGTCCTCGATGGTATCATCCGCTATGATACCTCTACAGGTGAACTATTAGTCCTCGATGGTATCATCCGCTATGATACCTCTACAGGTGGACTATTAGTCCTCGATGGTATCATTCTCTATGATACCCCTACAGGTGAACTATTAGTCCCCGATGGTATCATCCTCTATGATACCTCTACAGGTGAACTATTAGTTCTCGATGGTATCATCCTCTATGATACCTCTACAGGTGAACTGTTAGTCCCCGATGGTATCATCCTCTATGATACCTCTACAGGTGAACTATTAGTCCCCGATGGTATCATCCTCTATGATACCTCTACAGGTGAACTATTAGTCCCCGATGGTATCATCCGCTATGATACCTCTACAGGTGGACTATTAGTCCTCGATGGTATCATCCTCTATGATACCTCTACAGGTGGACAATTAGTCCTCGATGGTATCATCCTCTATGAAACCTCTACAGGTGAACTATTAGTCCCCGATGGTATCATCCTCTATGATACCTCTACAGGTGAACTATTAGTCCCCGATGGTATCATCCTCTATGATACCTCTACAGGTGAACTATTAGTCCCCGATGGTATCATCCTCTATGATACCTCTACAGGTGAACTATTAGTTCCCGATGGTATCATCCGCTATGATACCTCTACAGGTGAACTATTAGTCCTCGATGGTATCATCCTCTATGATACCTCTACAGGTGGACTATTAGTCCTCGATGGTATCATCCTCTATGATACCTCTACAGGTGAACTATTAGTCCCCGATGGTATCATCCTCTATGATACCTCTACAGGTGAACTATTATTCCCCGATGGTATCATCCTCTGATACCTCTACAGGTGAACTATTAGTCCCCGATGCTATCATCCGCTATGATACCTCTACAGGTGAACTATTAGTCCTCGATGGTATCATCCGCTATGATACCTCTACAGGTGAACTATTAGTCCTCGATGGTATCATCCTCTATGATACCTCTACAGGTGAACTATTAGTCCCCGATGGTATCATCCTCTATGATATCTCTACAGGTGAACTATTAGTCCCCGATGGTATCATCCTCTATGATACCTCTACAGGTGAACTATTAGTCCCCGATGGTATCATCCTCTATGATACCTCTACAGGTGAACTATTAGTCCCCGATGGTATCATCCTCTATGATACCTCTACAGGTGAACTATTAGTCCCCGATGGTATCATCCTCTATGATACCTCTACAGGTGAACTATTAGTCCCCGATGGTATCATCCTCTATGATACCTCTACAGGTGAACTATTAGTCCCCGATGGTATCATCCTCTATGATACCTCTACAGGTGAACTATTAGTCCCCGATGGTATCATCCGCTATGATACCTCTACAGGTGGACTATTAGTCCTCGATGGTATCATCCGCTATGATACCTCTACAGGTGGACTATTAGTCCTCGATGGTATCATCCGCTATGATACCTCTACAGGTGGACTATTAGTCCTCGATGGTATCATCCTCTATGATACCTCTACAGGTGGACTATTAGTCCCCGATGGTATCATCCTCTATGATACCTCTACAGGTGAACTATTAGTCCCCGATGGTATCATCCTCTATGATACCTCTACAGGTGAACTATTAGTCCCCGATGGTATCATCCGCTATGATACCTCTACAGGTGGACTATTAGTCCTCGATGGTATCATCCGCTATGATACCTCTACAGGTGGACTATTAGTCCTCGATGGTATCATCCGCTATGATACCTCTACAGGTGGACTATTAGTCCTCGATGGTATCATCCGCTATGATACCTCTACAGGTGGACTATTAGTCCCCGATGGTATCATCCTCTATGATACCTCTACAGGTGGACTATTAGTCCTCGATGGTATCATCCGCTATGATACCTCTACAGGTGGACTATTAGTCTCCGATGGTATCATCCGCCTAGTAGTCAGTGTTTCGGCACTGGCATGATACATTAGATATATTTATTAGGAAGAGGTGACCTCAACAGAATTCGGCTATCCTGTTTAGACCCTTTGGGTTTGATGGTCTTACAACTTTTAAGTTAATTAGCATCCCAATCATTTGACTTTGAGCGAATCTGATTGAATTTATTCCAGAGACGAGTCGTGTACACTAAATATGATGTCTATGTTGTTAATACCATTACTTGACTTATTTCAACATATATTGGTAAAATGTTACGTATTAATAGAAGCATAATTATTTTCGATAAAACGACACGCAAGTTTTTCTTACCAATAATTAACCAATTTTGAATTACATATCGTCCCAAAATTATATGATCTGCTTGATCAGACACGTCACCGTTACATTACGCTACACTGTAATTGACCTATTGTGATGTTAAAAACAGTAGATGTGTCAATGATCTAGAAATATTACACAAAAACTAACGATAGATCTACAAGAATAACAGTTTGCAGATACCAAAGTTGTAAGCAGAGTCTGTAAATCGAAGAAGGGCAGACAACACAATGGCAAGAAAAAAATGCCAAAAGAGCAAAAAACGATCTACAAAACATAAACATAAAACTAACAACACGAACGTTAATTAGTCTACACAGTAGTTGACGTTAATTAGTCTACACAGTAGTTGACGTTAATTAGTCTACACAGTAGTTGACCTCTGTTGAATACAGTAGATATATCAATGATCTAGAAACACTACACAAAAACTAATGATACATCAACAACAACCTCACTGACAACCGGGAGTAAACTCATGTGCTCCGGAAGGGTTAGCAGTTTCTGATCCACTGAAACTACTAATTAAAATACTAAACATTGATGGATTGGAACAAAGACAAACAAAACTATGAAGAATTTTCTATAAAAAAAAATGGAAAAGACAAAGTACCACACTGTCGAAACATTTCTAAGATCAAATTGAAATATAAGAGAAACGGAAACAAAATCGATACCCATAATACACATATACATGACCTCTCCCTTTCCTGGTTTGGCGATGCCACGTCGATTAAAGGTAGCGGGGTTAAGCTAGTTTTATGGGCCCACGCCTACTAAAACTACTAATTAAAATCAGAGTTTTTGTTTGACAGATTAATATCCAGGCGACCGTTTCACTAAAGGTCGTAAGTCGTAAACATAGACCTAAGTGTACTCTTAAGAATTACGACCGTTTCAATAATAGTTAGGATTTACGACTTCGATAAAAAGTGATCGCAAAGCTAAGAGTGATGGTAGGTACTCGTAAGTCCTAAATCGTAAACCTATTTTTGAAGAGAGGAATTGCTATCTGTATTTTTTTAATATGAACATTGATCAAATGAAGCGAGCAATACATATTAGATGCACGCAACAATTTTTATATTTCGAGAGCCATACAAAATCAATAAAACAGCTATGCACACATTATTGTTTGTTTCAGTGTACTTTCTATCAGTTCAGCATTTACAATATCAACATATTTTATTAACGAGGGTACTTAGAAGAAATTTCAAGAAATGAACGATATCGGGTACATGTACAAACAATGGCTCAAAAATAAAGTTAAGCACAAACAGAGGGCGCATTACATTTGCGTGGATTTGGGGATTAACAGGTATTACATTTGCACGGAGAAAGGGCATTACAATTGCCCGTAAAATTTACCTTTAGGACAGTTTTGTTTTTTTTTTACATTTGCGCGGATTGCCTGTTATATAGAATATATTGAATTTATTCATAACATTTTCTGCATTTTGCAGCACGACTGACGATGCAATCTGGATTATTCACCACTTTCGTCAGCCCTTAAAATGAAAACAAAAAATATAAGAATAACATACAAATAATTTAAAATAATATTAATTTGTAACATACATGTATAAAAAAAAACAAAAAAATCAACAATAATTTTGAAGGCAACAGTTTTCTCTGCAGTCCAAATGTTAAAATTTTTATTGTGATTATATAAAGCGTAACATGTTAAGGTTTAATATTGCAATATGTGTATTTTTGTTGTTTTATGTGTTGATGAAGCATATTATTTTATATGTGTGAATACAGTGATGCAATAAAACTACCCAAATCCTACTCACCCCCCCCCCCCCCCCCACCTCCGTGGTGGGCAGGGATTACAGATTAAGAAATTTCTGACTGGCAAAAGAGGTAAATATAGAGGTAAAAACGAAGTGGCAGCAACAGTGCTTATAAAAACCATAATATATTATGAAAATACGAAATATACTCTAAATAGAAAGGTGTAAACAAAAATCCGCACAATTGTCATGTGTTTAAGTTCTTCACGTAAATGTAAGATTTTTTTCTGAGCAATTGAAATGCACCGCAAACGGAATATCGGTGCAGAATGTGAATGTATTGCCAAATCAATGGTCACATTTTTGAAATTTCCCCTTACATATAGCATGAAATTTATTAAAATATATTCCATAAAATAAATTTCTTCTCAAATTTCGGTAAAATTTTACACTTAACAATTTTTTTTCTAATAGCTTTGGTTTATTCATTTCAAAAATCACTTTAGAGTTTTAGAATTAGTTAAATATTAAAAATGTATCTTAACACATTTAAAATGTGATTATTAATGTAATCAGCTTCCGAGCTGTTGGGTATTATTTATACAATGTATGATACAATATATCTTTTTACCTCCATTATAGGAGATGCTACTTGTCGCAAGTCGTAAGTCGTAAGTCGTAACCTTTAAGCTTAGGGCTAGTTTAGTGAAACGCACGTATACGTGCACGTAAGGAAATCTTAAGAGTGATATTAGACTTACGATTTACGATCACTTTAGTGAAACGGTCGCCAGATTATTTCGTTGGGGAATTAATTTCAATACATGAAATATTGAAGAAGTAAAAAATGTAGAGTAATTTTCTTTGGTTTAAGTGAAAGGCCGTTTACAGATATAACAATTTTAATACGAAACAAGGAATGCTCGACATTAAGAAGAATTTGAAGACACCAAAGAGGCAATCACAATCCGTATATCGACGAAAGACAGACAAAAGAAAAAAGCACAAAAAGAGAAACAACGATCTACAAAACATACACAGAAAACTAAAGATCGAGAAACGCACACCCCATTGAAAACCAGGGATGAACGCATGAAAATGAGAATTATTTAGGCATAGGTGTTTACCTAATACAGATGGTCTGTAAGGCAGGTTTGGATTGTACATAGGTGTTTACCTAATACAGATGGTCTGTAAGGCAGGTTTGGATTGTACATAGGTGTTTACCTAATACAGATGGTCTGTAAGGCAGGTTTGGATTGTACATAGGTGTTTACCTAATACAGATGGTCTGTAAGGCAGGTTTGGATTGTACATAGGTGTTTACCTAATACAGATGGTCTGTAAGGCAGGTTTGGATTGTACATAGGTGTTTACCTAATACAGATGGTCTGTAAGGCAGGTTTGGATTGTACATAGGTGTTTACCTAATACAGATGGTCTGTAAGGCAGGTTTGGATTGTACATAGGTGTTTACCTAATACAGATGGTCTGTAAGGCAGGTTTGGATTGTACATAGGTGTTTACCTAATACAGATGGTCTGTAAGGCAGGTTTGGATTGTACATAGGTGTTTACCTAATACAGATGGTCTGTAAGGCAGGTTTGGATTGTACATAGGTGTTTACCTAATACAGATGGTCTGTAAGGCAGGTTTGGATTGTACATAGGTGTTTACCTAATACAGATGGTCTGTAAGGCAGGTTTGGATTGTACATAGGTGTTTACCTAATACAGATGTTCTTTAAGGCAGGTTTGGATTGTACATAGGTGTTTACCTAATACAGATGGTCTGTAAGGCAGGTTTGGATTGTACATAGGTGTTTACCTAATACAGATGGTCTGTAAGGCAGGTTTGGATTGTACATAGGTGTTTACCTAATACAGATGGTCTTTAAGGCAGGTTTGGATTGTACATAGGTGTTTACCTAATACAGATGGTCTTTAAGGCAGGTTTGGATTGTACATAGGTGTTTACCTAATACAGATGGTCTGTAAGGCAGGTTTGGATTGTACATAGGTGTTTACCTAATACAGATGGTCTTTAAGGCAGGTTTGGATTGTACATAGGTGTTTACCTAATACAGATGGTCTGTAAGGCAGGTTTGGATTGTACATAGGTGTTTACCTAATACAGATGTTCTTTAAGGCAGGTTTGGATTGTACATAGGTGTTTACCTAATACAGATGGTCTGTAAGGCAGGTTTGGATTGTACATAGGTGTTTACCTAATACAGATGGTCTGTAAGGCAGGTTTGGATTGTACATAGGTGTTTACCTAATACAGATGGTCTTTAAGGCAGGTTTGGATTGTACATAGGTGTTTACCTAATACAGATGGTCTGTAAGGCAGGTTTGGATTGTACATAGGTGTTTACCTAATACAGATAGTCTTTAAGGCAGGTTTGGATTGTACATAGGTGTTTACATAATACAGATGGTCTTTAAGGCAGGTTTGGATTGTACATAGGTGTTTACCTAATACAGATGGTCTGTAAAGCAGGTTTGGATTGTACATAGGTGTTTACCTAATACAGATGGTCTGTAAGGCAGGTTTGGATTGTACATAGGTGTTTACATAATACAGATGGTCATTAAGGCAGGTTTGGATTGTACATAGGTGTTTACCTAATACAGATGGTCTTTAAGGCAGGTTTGGATTGTACATAGGTGTTTACCTAATACAGATGGTCTTTAAGGCAGGTTTGGATTGTACATAGGTGTTTACCTAATACAGATGGTCTTTAAGGCAGGTTTGAATTGTACATAGGTGTTTACCTAATACAGATGGTCTTTAAGGCAGGTGTGGATTGTACATAGGTGTTTACCTAATACAGATGGTCTTAAAGGCAGGTTTGGATTGTACATAGGTGTTTACCTAATACAGATGGTCTTTAAGGCAGGTTTGGATTGTACATAGGTGTTTACCTAATACAGATGGACTTTAAGGCAGGTTTGGATTGTACATATTGGCAGTTATGGGACAAGTAACTGACAAACTTTAACACAGGTTTTTTTTATCCTATTACTGGGGATCTCTAAAATAGGTTTGATGGTTTATCGTGACGATTATTTCGGCAGTATCTCACAAACTGTACACCTCCACAATATAACTGAAATATTGTTGAAAGTGGCGTTAAATACCATAATCCCTCCCATTAACCTTTAAAACATAAGGTTTTATGGATGCTTTTAAACTACAGATAAGAGAAAAACTTCGATCTACATTTAAACATATCCCAATTACATTGGCCATTACATTGCTTGGTCTTCATTTTATTACATGTATTTAATATAAGATCCATGTTCTGAGGTATGATAAGGATATATTACGATATTAGGTACTTTTTTAACTCATAAATGAATCATGATGATAGAGGATCAGACAGATTAATTCTAGTTATTACTACCACTATCTAATATCATAAATAACAAGGTGACAAGGATGTGTGTAGGAGGGGTCATGTCTTGTTTACGTTGTTTGTGATGTGTGTAGGAGGGGTCATGTCTTGTTTACGTTGTTTGTGATGTGTGTAGGAGGGGTCATGTCTTGTTTACGTTGTTTGTGATGTGTGTAGGAGGGGTCATGTCTTGTTTACGTTGTTTGTGATGTGTGTAGGAGGGGTCATGTCTTGTTTACGTTGTTTGTGATGTGTGTAGGAGGGGTCATGTCTTGTTTACGTTGTTTGTGATGTGCGTAGGAGGGGTCATGTCTTGTTTACGTTGTTTGTGATGTGTGTAGGAGGGGTCATGTCTTGTTTACGTTGTTTGTGATGTGTGTAGGAGGGGTCATGTCTTGTTTACGTTGTTTGTGATGTGTGTAGGAGGGGTCATGTCTTGTTTACGTTGTTTGTGTTTGTTTGCGCATAGTGGTGTCCAGTACATATTGTGTTGTGTTTTTGCTCTGTTTTTCTTCGTCTTGTGTGCCCTGTGTTTCTCTAGATTCGGTATTCTCTAACGGTTATGTATATAATAATTAAACGTTAGAGAAACTGAAGGGGCAATCAAGAATGGACATTCCAGAGACAGTGGCAACATCGGGCACACAAGATACAAGACGAAGACAAACAAAATCAATAAACGTTAGAGAAAACTGATGGGGCAATCAAGAATGGACAATTCAGACATACTGGCAACATTGTATACAAATCAAGACACATGAAGAAGACACAACAAGTTTAATGTTTACGACCAGTATCTGGATAAAAGCACAAATATCTAGTGTAATGCTTACACAACTAAAAACACAACACAGAAAGCTAATCAGATGAGCAACACGGACCCCACCAAAAAACCGAGGGTCAACCCAGGTACTCTCGAATGGTAAGTAGTTCCTGACTTCTATTCTACAAATAGACATCAAAGACACCGATCTTATGTACAGCATCATATGCGCATGTGTGTATTAAATGATTGGTTGATTGATTTGATTGATTGGTGAGTTTATTGATTGATTGATTGATTGGGTTTTACTGTCGCAAATAACATTTTACCTATCTACACTACGTATCGTTATAGCTAATTTACGACAGTTTAACATCGATTAAAATACAATAAAGGTATCTACTACACACGATTTATCCATCCATATCCTATCCGATCTTTATGATGTTATAATAATCTGAAAACATGGAAATGCCTTCACCATTTCTAAGTCCTGATTATATAATCCTACGCGCTATATAAAACTTAATTCATCCTCCATGACAACATAATCGTTTGAGCAGGTCATCTTGATTGCGATTATTAATTATATTAACATTACTTCGTAGGTTCTCATTTAATTGCATGAACAGAGAAAAAAACATGTAATGTCAACAGCAGCACTATTTTGGTGTGCGCATTTATGCAAAGTAGCACAAAGAGACCATATCACTGTCATTATCAATAAGATCCAAATATGTATCAATGATAGAAACATCACGAATTAAATATGATGGTTTTTTTCTTATCCGGGGCGACAATGATTAATCCCGTTCATCCAACAAAAAATAAAACTAGCGGTAACGTTAGAAGCTAAAAGTGCGTGCTACAACAACGCTGCATATCCAGTTATATGCGAGGGTTGCTATTTTATTCGCATGTGGAAAAAAATTGACTTGCGGTATCATTTTACTTAGAGGGGTGGCTGCTCACCTAGTTTTATGCGCTGGTTGACATTTTACTTAGAGGGGTGGCTGTTCACCCAGTTTTATGAGCGGGTTGGCATTTTATTCGCATGGGAGAAACATTTGCATGTCCACATTTCCCTTATAACGAAGGTTTTGGTCCATTAAATTAGTTTAATTTAGCTTAAACAAATTGTATTTGCTCAAATGTACAAAAAGGATAAGACACAAGCCAAGCAAACTTATGAAGTCTTCTCCTATATACAATAAGTTACAACATTATTTGATAGAGCATGCATGTATATAAATATTTCTTACATTAATGTGTAGATTGAACAAAAACAGAGAATGAAGAAAGGAATGAGAGAGAGGGTTAGTGATGATGGTGTGTGCGATTGTTCTTTTGGTGAACTACTAGACAACAAGAAACCTTTCTGACCTCTTTATATATTAAAACACGTGCTTAAAACTAATTTCGTTCTGTTCATATAAGAGTGTAAGGTCTAAAACACAATAATTAGGTAGCCAGTTGAAGTTTTGAAATAATGTATGTCTTATGTTTGAATAATGGGAACAATCGAAGAAGAAATGATAGGAGTCTTCGTGATTGGCACCACAACGACAAGACGGATCAGAGACTATTTACTTGGAACAAATCGTAATTCAAAAAAGAAGCAAAGCATCGAAGCCAGGTTAAAACAATATTAAGTTTTCGAGGTCCAATTTCGTAATGTTTAGGAACTTGGCTAATATTTTTCCGCTTTCTTAATTCAGTTTTAACTTTTGCAATAAAATCCACATTCCGAGCTTTAATCCAGCCACTTTTAATTGAAGTGCCTGAATCAAGGACAGTGAACGGTCCAGTATATGTAATAAAATAAACGTTAGATAATACCAAAGGGAAATCAAAATTGGACAATTCAAAGAAACTGGAAACATGGGGTACACAACACGAAGAAAAACAAAACAAAAAACACAACATAATATGTGCTTGACACCACTATGTGCAAGCAAACTCAATTAACGTAAATCAGACATGAGTCCTCCCTAGGGGTAGAGATTTTGTCTCTGGTTCTACTATTATTTGTTATTATTTCTTTTTCTTCATTTTATTACTAGTAAATCAGGTCATGCTTACAACATATGAATTATAAGTAGCTTTAAACAGTCATTGTAATGCTTTTTTGCAGATAAGGACGATGTTATTAGATGTCTTATCTGTAGGAACTAACACATATTTGTCGTGAATAATGAATAGGGTTTCTTAGGATCTTTGAATACAGATGTTGTTTTGTTCTTATTAACTTTTTGAGTTTTCTGATTAGAATTTGAATCAATGACCGAACAGCTTTGACCCATTCTGAAAGGGTATCAACCTCCTCTTTTTCTCGCAACACAATGACCAAAAGAAAGTGTTTTTGACATTTACTTCACTGCATTTGGTACTGCTTTGACAACTATTTTACCTATTTTGTTCCAGTATTGTTATACATACTGCTATAGTGACAGCCGGAACCTTTGAGACGTAATGAAAGCGGGAGGTTTGGCGCTTTAAAATCTGATTCAACCCACCATTTCTTTAGAAATGTCTGTATTAAGTCAGGGTCATTACGTTTTCACAGTTTTCCGGTTGTTGACTGATTTTGTCTGTTCATATACTTATGAGTTTTGACTTTCCCTTTGTAAGATTGTTCGGAGTTCGGTAATTTTGTTTTAACCTTATTTGGCCATTTTCTGGCATGATCCTCTATGGAGTCCATAATAAGGGTCCGTCGTTGCCATGATCGTATGGTAGTTGGATTTACATTTACACGAGGTGCACAACATTATGTGATCAAGTTTGTCAATGACTTGCGACATGTGGGTTGTTTTCACCGGGTATTCCGGTTTCATCCACCAATAAAACTGACCGCCACGATATAACTGAAATATTGTTGAAAGTGGCGTAAAACACCATCAAGCATCCATGATGAGTTTGAGTTGTATTTCCAATTCATGGACTGTGGCTCACGATATTTTACATATGAATTTGAAGTGGCATTAACTAACATTAGCATTCTTCTGGTGATGGTAAGGAGTGCAGATTTAAATGACGATCATCGTTACATTAAACAGCTCATGATTATAATCGACTATGGTAAAATTAAGCAGCAATACATTACACTACGAAACGCTATCGTAACATTAAATATCGATAGACTACAATACTTTTAAACTTAAGGTTATCTGGGTTGTGTGGGTTTTTTGGGGTTTTGTTTTTCTTCGTCCTGTGTATCCAATCTTGCCAGTTTCTCTGGAATGTCCATTCTTTGTTTCCCCTTCGGGTTTCTCTAACGTTTATTATCGATAATCGCATCATTAAACAGCGATCAATTGCGATAATATTAAGCTTCGCGATTATCGTAACACAAACAAGCGATTTATTACAATATTTTTAATCTAACGATTATTGCAGCATTAAGCAGCGATTCATTGCAATATATTTACACTTAACGATTATCGTAACATTCATCAGCGGGCGATTGCAATACCTTTCAAATTAAGTATTATATATACCATGAATCTTACGAATTAACTTATTTAAACCAACGAATTTTAGTTTATTATGATTTTATTTGTTAACAAAAGGGATAGGACACAAGTTTTACCAACTTATGAAGTTTTCTCCCAACGAATCCTAAGGATGAGTTGGTTTAAATAAGTTCATGAGTAAGATCCATGGTATATATGGTTTGTAACAGAAATTATATGATTGACAGATCTATGACGTCAAAATCATGGAATAACATCAAGATCTTCGGCTATCATTAGATTAAAGTCTTTTGTAACATAAATACGCATTTTTCCTTTGATGTTTTTATGCAGTAATCAACTTAAAAATAGTGAACTTTTACAAACCATGGTCTAACAGGAAGATCTTGATGTTATTCCATGATTTTGACGTCATCAATCTGTTATTCCATGATTTTGACGTCATAGATCTGTCAATCATGTAAGATCCATGGTATATATAATACATAGCCGGAAATCGAAGCAATACTTTTAAACTTAACTGTTAATTCGGGAGATTGCAACACTTTTAACGTTATACTAAGCAGAGATTAACTTCAACATTAGATACTTGTAAGGGTCATAGGTCATAGTGACATGAATTGAAGTACATATGATATTTATAATATTATTATAAATAGCACAAACAGAAACTCTATTAACCGATTACTACATAGACCAGATGTAAACAGCAATTCACAACAATGTAACTGTAAATATGAAGAATGTAAACACAACTGGCATGAAGCTGAAGCTATTGCAAGAAGAGTTTGAAGATATCAAAGGGGTAATCAGAATCCGTACATCGAAGAACAGACAACACAATGGCCAAAAGAAAAAGCACAAAAGGACAAACAACGATCTACAAAACATACACAGAAAACTAAAGATCGAGTAACACGAACCCCACTAAAAACCGGTGTGAACTCAGGTGCTCCGGAAGGGTAAGCAGTTCCTGTTCCACTAGTGGCACCCGTCGTGTTAATCTAGTTACAAACCCGGTAATAAGTCGTGAATGAGGAAAGGACCGGGAAGTGTTTACGACAAGTGGAACTTATCCGTAACCATTTGTGACACAGATATTCTATAACGGTCAACCAAGTCATGGTGGCGACCGTAAAATTTTCGAAGTGATGACTTCAACTTTACCAAAAGGAATCCTTGGTTTAGTAGCTTCCTTGTAAGCAGCAACCCTCTATCAAGGAAACCCTGATAGGAACCACATGCTCTGGAATTTCGTATCATCTGAGAGATATATATTCCATATGCAGGTGCTGCTGGAATGTTGCTAGATATAAATGGAAAGTTCAAAATGGGAAAATTGAAATCATCTCTTTTGTCGTAAAGTTTCGTTCTTAACCGACCTTCACTGTCGATTTCGAGGTGTAGGTCAAGGTATGAAGCAGACCTATCTGTATCTGTGGCAAAAACACAGAAGAACTATTATTTTCACAAATAAGCAATTACTAAATCGTGTCTTGTTGTAATTAGTTGTTTGTCTTTCCAGTAAACAGTAAAACGAGTCAGTATTACCTTTATTTTATTTTTAGATATTGTGTTCATGTTTTTTGTACCTTAAAACAGTAGTCAGATGACAAAACATCCCAGTCGGGAAGCCAGTGACGCAGGAGAGTTCCATCTAAAAACAAAGTCACGTGACTTTCGCGTCATTTTTGATGAAAAATGACGTTCAACCCTTCGGTTAAAATACGTCGGTTTACAATAAATACGTACGCTTGAAATCAATTAAAATATACGGAATATGTCTATGGATAAATAGAAATTTATTGCATCACTTCAGTTTTTATTTATATAGTGCACAAACATCGAATGTTGCTACTTGAAGTGGACACAATTTCAAAACAAATGTCGAGGTGGTTCTATTTAAGTCAGAAAATTTAATTAAAACAATATGATGCCTTTTTGTAACATCCATTGCCTGAGGAAATCATCTAGGATCATTGTCATACCGACAACTAGTGTCAATGTCTTGTGGGATACAATTGTGTCACTTCGTGCTACACCCACCTTGATCGATCGACCATTTGCCAAACATCGAAATTCATTGTCTTTCGGAACACATCGGTGGTGTTTCTTAACATCAACAATAAACGACACCTAAGCGTACATCCGAAAGAGGCTATTTCATTTGGGAAAGGGGTGTCTATTTTTTTGTCTTTTTTTAATTTTCTTGTATTAATACCGTATTTTTCAGTTTATTTTTATTGCAATATTGTTTTAGACATTGTGCATTTTGTAATTTAGACTGGGGAATTACTATTTATCATCACTTTAAATAAAAAAAAAAATCATCTATGATACTAGATTTGCACAGGGAATGTACAACAATTAATAATTTCAATTTAATTTAATTTCAATACAACAGGTACAAGATAAATAGAAAGAAACAAATGTGTGGAAAAAATAAAAGCATGTAAACAAAAATATGAAAATATGATAAAAAAAACATGCCAGTAAAACAATTAATAAATTTTTAAAAATCTAAAAAAAATGAAACCTTGAGACAAAAAGGGGCATAAAAAATTGTATTCAGATATCTTAACCCTTCATATTATATCAAGGCAAATTAAAAAAAAAATCAGTGCAAGCAAATATTTTTTCTTGAAATTAGGAAATTTGGAATATTCATGTGTTTGACACAACTACAAACTAGCTTCTATAACATATAGGGGCGGTTAAGTTGTAATAATTCTTTCCCCTTGACATTCACAAAATGACCAGCATTTACAAATATGGATACTTAGTTTGCAATAATTCTTTCTCTAGGACATTCACAAAATTACCAGCATTTACAAATATAGGTACTTATAAGTTGCAATATTTTTTTCTCCATGACATTCACAAACAGAATGACTAGCATTCACATAAAAGACACACACAAACTGACTAGCATTCACATAAAAGACACACACAAACTGACTAGCATTCACATAAAAGACACATATTGAATGACTACCATTCACATAATTTTAAGACACATACAGAAGGACTTGCATTCACATGAATGACAAACCAGATTTCCAAATTCCACTAAGTAAATAAAATGACTAGAATGAATATGTTTTCTGCTGGCAAAATAAGCAAGTATTGGTAAATATTGTTTAAATTGAAGTTAAAAAACTATTTTATTTGATCCAATGACTGGAAAAAGTTAATTAAAGGGCAAATTTTGAAAAATTCTTTTCTGTAAAATAAAATTTATAAAATTCAGCATTAAAATTCATAGATAATAAAAGATAATTATATTTCTCATAAACAACAGGCAACAGAAGTACCTTTTCATCTAAAAAAAAAGCATGAATAACAAATTCAACAACATGTTGGAGTGTACACAGGTCTAAATGTCTGTAGAAACTTGTTCAACAACTTGGTTCTGGTTCAAAATATCTAAAAGAAATTGAAAAGTTTGAGATCTTGTTTCAGCTCCACTTTCTGACCTAGAAAATGTGTTACAACTGTTATAACAATATGTACCACAATATAATTTATCTTCTGAGCCAAATTCTTTACAGAAATTTAATTCATTCTTGAAATATTTAAGAACAACTTTAACAAGTCCTGGTTTTCAATTGAAATTGAAATAAACCTTTAGACTTTCAGTTTCAGATGAAGTTTCACAAATTACACAATCAAAAAGTTCTTTTCTGAATGACTAAATATATTATAATGTTTATGACACAAGGTGTCTTGAAAACTCTGATCCTTGTCTAAATATTTGTCATTTATCCAAACATTTATACTTTATATGTTGTACTTAGTTTTATTATTGAATATTGTGTAGTTTTAGTTTTAGTTATGCTTAGCTTTCATGTAAACTTATTATTTTTAATTCTGTTTAGCTATAATATCTGCTTTTAAATTGCTTTTAATTTCATGTTTTAGTTATTTCAGATTTCTTACCAACTTATAAGTTATATGTCTGTGCTTTTCTTGTAGTGCTAACTTTGTTTTTCTTTGTTTTTAATTTATTTTTGCATGCCTTAATTATTGTTATTTATGTTGTATGTCGGTCAAAGGCTCATTAGAGCTTATATTTGTATGCTTGTTGTTTTTAACCATGCCGACTTTAGATAAAACTTATTTATTTATTCAGCGTCTTCTTTATCAAAAATGGTGGCTGACAGCGTCCTAAGTTACAAACCTCGTTTTGCAAATTAAAGGCGGAATGATGGCTATTTTTATATTTCGTTACACATTTGAATGATGGGTAAACCTATTTTTGACCATAGATTTTACTGACAACCAATGGGATGCGTTTGTGTCAGTTATTCTTAGCCTCGAGAATTTCCGGCCATATATTCTTAGCTACAACAACAAAAACAAATACCTCGGGAAATACCTTGTTTTATACCGATATTATGTCTAATAAACACTTTCTTGGGTTTTTTTCTGCAACTTATATATTTAACCATGATAATTCACGTTTTTTGGGAACGTATTTATTTATATTTATCTCTCATATAAGGTTTATTCTGTAATCGTCATGGTAAACAAACGTCAATACATATTACGATTATGGGCGACACCTGGTGGGTTATTATTATCTGCCCTTGCGTAAATGTTTTTAGCCTTATGGGAGGAGTTACGGAAGCTGACGTTGGCTTCCCGACTGTCCGGCTTAAGCAAATAATTTATTGTACAATACCTAAATATTTTGGCATGTAAAGACGATATATACTTTGACATATGTATACAAATAAACTACAAATGTCATATTGGCGAGGTGTGATAAAGGTTGTCAGTGACATACGACAGGGCGGTGGTTTTCTCGAGGTAAAACACCATAAACCAACGAACCAACCATTGACCAGCAAATAATTTTCTTTTTTAGATAATAAAAGCATTTTTGTCAATCTTAAATCGTGCATGCATGTCTAAGGAGCATATCAGCCATTGAGAGTTCATTTAGAAATCAGATATTGTTCCACTACAAATGGTAACGATAGAAACCCTACAATTTAATTCTAATCACCATGTACACTACACAATAACTTATTTAAAAAAGATTGAAAATTTGAAAATCTATATTACTACCGAGATAATTGGAATTCTAAATCCATGGTGTTGGCACGTCAATTATAAAGATTCCTGTGATGTAATATACTATTAGCGTATCTAACATGGAGCTTATTACATGTTCTAGTCAGTAAGGAATATTGATTTTAAATTTAGATAAATATCATATCGTCGGTGTTCTGAAGAGTTTGAAGATACCAAAGGGGTAATCAGAACCCGTAAATCGTAGAAGAACAGATAATATCACAACATTGTAACTAAATATAAAGAATGTAAACATCTTACGATCACACACAACTAGCAGAGAACTGAAGCTATTGCAAAAACATTGAAAAACTAATATTTTCACAAATAATCAATTGTCAAATTGTGTCATGTTGCAATTATTTGTTTTTCTTTCCAGTAATCAGTAAGACGAGTCTTTATTACATTTTTTTACTCATACATTTTGTGTTCATGTTTTTACCTTAAAACAGTAGTCAGATCACAAAACATCCGGCTTAAGCAAATAATTGATTGTACAATACCTAAATATTTTGGCATATAAAGACATTCCTTGAATATCGATATATAGTCTGACATATGTATACAAATAAACTACAAATTCCATATTGGCGAGGTGTACTCGATACAACATTATGGGAACAAGTTTGTCAGTGAATTGCGACAGGTCGGTGGTTTTCTCCGGGTCCCCCGGTGTCGTCCACCAATAAAACTGATCGTCACGATATAACTGAAATATTGTTGAAACAATACTATAACCCAACCAACCAACCATATTAGCCAGCCAAATTATTCTTGTTTGAATAATAAAGACGTTTGTTGTCAATCTAAAAGCATGCATACATGTCTAAGGAGCATTTCAATCATTGAGAGTTCATGTAAAAATCAGATGTTGTTCCACTACAAATGGCATAACGTTGGAAACCTTACAATTTAATTCTAATAACCATGTACACTACACAGTAACTTATTAAAAAAAAAATTGAAAATTTGAAAATCTATATTTCTACCGAGATAATTGGAATTGTAAATCCATGGGGTTGGCACGTCAATTATAAAGATTCCTGTGATGTACTATACTATTAGTGTATCAAACATGGAGCTTATTACATGTTCTAGTCAGTAAGCAATATTGATTTTAAATTTAAATAAGTATCATATCGGCGGCGTTTTGAAGAGTTTGAAGATACCAAAGGGGTAATCAGAATCCGTAAATCGAAGAAAAAGTACAAAAAGGACAAATAACGATCTACAAAACCTACACATTCACAGATTCTCTGTTTACATGTCATTTAAGCTTAATGTTCATTTTAATGGAATGTTCTTAACTTCGATTCAATTAATACGAAACAGGCTAATCCAATTAATTGTTTATTAATTAATTAATTAATTAAAAAGTTGTTTTTGCTGAATATTCATGATTTCGTTTTGCGTACTAATGATTATGAAGTCATCGTAAGTTGTGTGGAAAAATATTAGGGACCCACTATTTAATATTTAGGGTTGGGTGGGTCATGTTTTTCAACTAAGCCCATTTTTCTCACATGACAGAAAAATGATTTTGCGATGTAATCTTAATTATAGTATAATCACAATGCCTAGCGAAATTTATAGAATCATTGCATTGGACAACCCCCCCCCCCCCCCCCCCCTCCCCCCCCCCATATTAAACTCAGGTGATATCAGATTTTTTTTTAAATTGTACGTTGCATCCTTCTGTTGCCTCGTGCTTTACACAATCTTCACGAAGGTCAATATTGGGAACGATTTACCTCATTTATGATTCAAGCTTCATGCCTGCAATGGGTTGCAAGTGATTGACCCACGGCATCTATAATGTTGAAAGCTTCAAACAAAAATATATCTCTTTTTTTTATCTGTTTGTATTGATGAGAATGTTTTACATGCTCATTCAGAAACAACTTCATTCATCAGTCTGACAATCTATTTTGTATGGGATTGGTGATTTATTGTCTTGTTCATTCAAAAGAAAATCATCTTCTTTAGCTTTCGACAACCATGTTTACGTAATTATGGATTTTGGTCGAGTGACTGTAGCTAGGAAATTCTTTAAATAAAAACCACAAAACACAAACCGCTGACAAAACTACAAAGCACAAACCGCTGACAAAACTACAAAGCACAAACAGCTGACAAAACTACAAAACGCAAACCTCTGACAAAACCAATAAAGACAAATCGCCATATTAAAATGCTATATTAAAGTAATCATCACTCATGCGTGAACTAACAACATTTCCTTAAATCGTGCTGAATTGAATAAAAATAAGATTTGACACGCTTTACTGTGGTAACGAACGGATATCGCTGACTTCAAATAATAAAAATGCAATAGATTTACCGGATAAAATTCATAAAATCTTGGCTTAAAACCATGATTCTGACAATAAGAGTTTTATTGATCCAGATTGTCACAATAAGAGTTTTATTGATCTAGATTGTCACAATAGTATTCAAATGAGTTAACATCATTGTATATATTTATATTAGTTATGTCGTGTCCACGTTGATTGTACATAATTTACTTGCATCAGTTGCTGTGAGTTGAAATTTTTATTGGGACAGATATATTAAGGACAAGTAATATAAATTATTGGTTTCTTGTTTGTTCCGTGTTTTATAAGCGTTTGAAGTTACCAAAGAGGTAAGGGACCAACCAAATAACTTGAAGAGGGGGGGTTATGGTTTTTTGATTCGTTCAGAAAAATTTTTTGAACAACACAAGAGTTGGAATATTTTTTTTTGTCCCGCGAAGCACGAATTTTTTTTCCAGAAAATAACATTAGGTTATATGACAAAAACTCTGAATCAGATTTTTTTTTTTTCTCCACCAAAATCAGAATATTTTTTTAAGCAACATTGGGAATCAGAATATTTTTTTAGAAAAAAACCATACCCCCCCACTCCCTTTCAAGTTAAATGGTCGTTCCCTAATCATAATACGTAAATCGAAGAAGAACAGACAACACAAATGAAACAAATAATGGAAAACCATTACATAACCGCATCATTCCATAAAGGTTAGGGCCCATAGCACTAATTTAATCACACCATTTCTTTATGGAAGGAACTGTACTAAGCCAGGGAATTGAGCTGTCATGTATTTGTGCTAAGTGTAGCGAGAACCTGTACTAAGCCAGGGAATTGAGCGGTCATGTATTTGTGCTAAGTGTAGCGAGAACCTGTACTAAGCCAGGGAATTGAGCGGTCATGTATTTGTGCTAAGTGTAGCGAGAACCTGTACTAAGCCAGGGAATTGAGCGGTCATGTATTTGTGCTAAGTGTAGCGAGAACCTGTACTAAGCCAGGAAATTGAGCGGTCATGTATTTGTGCTAAGTGTAGCGAGAACCTGTACTAAGCCAGGGAATTGAGCGGTCATGTATTTGTGCTAAGTGTAGCGAGGACATGTACAAAGCCAGGGAATTGAGCTGTCATGTATTTTTGCTAAGTGTAGCGATTTTGCCCCTTTCTATCGTTTTTTCTATTGGTCTTCGGAACTGTTCCGACATTTCAACATTTTTTTTTAATTTTTCATCTTATATTTGTCAGCAAAGCAGACAATGTCAATAATATATAAATCTCTGATCGAAAAACAGTAATAA
Organism: Bathymodiolus brooksi; assembly: GCA_963680875.1. Taxonomy (NCBI): domain Eukaryota; kingdom Metazoa; phylum Mollusca; class Bivalvia; order Mytilida; family Modiolidae; genus Bathymodiolus; species Bathymodiolus brooksi. The sequence goes on along the minus strand of OY804583.1, from coordinate 13,195,891 downwards.
ATCTTTGCTTTAATGTAGGAGGCCTTCAGCAAGTTTCTAATCACTACGTAAAGAAGAGTTTGAAGATACCAAAGGTGTAATCAGAATACGTAGAACGAAGGAGAGACCACACAATGGCCGAAAGAAAAAGGACAAACAACGATCTACAAAACATTACTCATAAAAGTAAAGATCCAGTAACACAAACCCCACTAAAAACCGGGAGTGAACTCAGGTGCTTCGGAAGGGTATGATATTCGCTTGTGTAGAAAGTGGCCTCAAAAGGTTATTAATAAAACGTCCAATCACTACGTATAGTGTAAACAAGGTAAAACATAGTAATTGATTCATAAATATGCATGAAAATCATAATATAATATAATATAATATAAATTCAGAGAGAGAGAAAATAACAGCGGTATGTCGGTCGTTTTACTCCTAGTAATTCGATCTCTTTCACCGCTAAAACTAACTGCCATATTATTATTTAAATGATATTGAAACTTGCTTAAACACATAACATCAATCACAATACGACGGTGATAGAAGATGATTTTTTTAACTTTCAGTGTCTTTCTACTACAAAATTTCAGATAGACGTTGATCATAAGGGTGTATTAGGTTTACCGAAAAGGAAATTTGACCATTCGCAAAGAACTAAATAACAAATAAGCATTCGCAAATAATAGTTGATTTACTTCCTGGTGGCTTACTGAGAAGGTAATCTTTACTTAAAAAGTATCTAAAACTCTAAAGTAATAAACTAAATGAAATTATGATTGATGTAGACGTTTACTTGTAAACAATTTTTTATGAATATAAAATTGTCAGTGGAGGCCAATGATTATAGCATTAGAGCCATGGTGTTTACCTCCACTTTCAACAATATTTCAGTCATATCGTGGAGGTGCCAAGAATATAATATAGAAATAAGTCATAATGAAAACGGAGATATCTAATTTGATCAGCATGACTCGTTTCTGGAATAACCGTCATCAGGTACGCTAAAAATAACCTTCATCAGGTACGCTCAAAGCCAAAATATTAGAAAGCGAAATAATTCAAGCCTTTGAAAGCAAGAAAACCACACGGTCTAAAACAGTAGAGAACAATCAGCTAAGGATCTCTTACACCTGATGACAGAGAGCTAAAATATTAATATTAATTACATTATTCAGGAACTGTAAGGTTGAAATGATAACTATGTCAGAGCCGAAGCACTTCTCCAAAATTTGACCTCTTGGTATAAGAGGCAACCACTGCTTGCATTTGATGCACAGCATTTACAACTCGTCCTATGACAAGTAAATAGGGACCCCGACGGCTGTTTATACAGTTCCATACTGTGACTTCACATGGTAATACAAAACAGGAAAACAGACAATCAAGTACAAAACACTACACAAAAAACTAAAGGCTAAGCAATATGAACACCACTAAAACCCAACTGAACCTGGGTACTCCGAAAGGGTTAACAGTTTTGGCTCAACCAGCCGCCCTCGTTTTGTGGTCATACCTAATTTATGTCTTATTTCAATTTTGTTGGGGGTCTAGTTAAATAGTGTTGCGCCTCTACAATTAAAAATTGTTCAATGATGTCACACATTAATCGTTTACCGAAGTTATTAAGCATGCTTATTTCAAACATGAATATATTATCTATTGATTAACTTAGAACATTAAAATGAGGCAGTATGGCACCACACAGCAAAAGAAATTAATAAAATTCATCATAAGATGCATTGAAATTTTCTAATAAAACATTCAAATGAAGAAGAATCATAATCTTCTAATCAAACGTCTAACTGACACGGACAGATGTTGTTTAAGCGATCAATACGACATCTGGTGTTGTTATTAAAATCGATAGATAATTATTGTACCTGTTATTTATCGTATTATGTTACAATATATACGATAAGCCCCGAGGAAATCGCATTTTCTGATCATATGGCAAATTGTCTCCGATCATGATAATGCATTGTTATTCATGTAAAGATTCTTACAATCTGATTTTGCTTTATCTATCAAAACAGTAGACTCTTAGTCGGATTTGATGATTGTTTTGATTTTTGGTGTTTAACGCCACTTTCAGCAATATTTCAGCTATATCATGGCGACCAGTTTTAGTGGTGGAAGAAGCCGGACTACCCGGAGAGAACCACCGAACATGGGCAAGCAGCTGGTAAACTTTATCACTTGGGGCTGCGAGTCGAGTGCACCCTTTTTTATAATTTACAAAGCCAGGCGCGAACCCACACCGTATTGGTGATAGACTTGTATGAGTTGTTAGGTAATCCAACTACCTAACTCATTGAGCCACCCGGGCCCTCTATACATGTGAAGATTCTTACAATCTGATTTATTTTATCTATTAACACAGTAGACTCTTAGTCGGATAAAACACAATGTTTAAATGTTTTACAAAATGCACAAATCATTGAACTGTTGGGAATAATCTTAATGTAGTACAACTATCATTCATTTACATAGTAGTTAATAAACTTGCTCTATATCTGTGGATTCATAAAATATAAACCGTCGCCATTTCTGTGAAAGTGTCTGTTGTTCAGTTACATGTTATTATTTTTTATATCTGTTTGACAACTGGAGATCTAGAGATCTATTAACAGAAGGGTTGGGATACAATTAACCGATTTAATCTAGATGTCTATTAACAGAAGGGTTGGGATACAATTAACCGATTTAATCTAGAGATCTATTAACAGAAGGGTTGGGATACAATTAACCGATTTAATCTAGATGTCTATTAACAGGAGGGTTGGGATACAATTAACCGATTTAATCTAGAGATCTATTAACAGAAGGATTGGTATACAATTAACCGATTTAATCTAGAGATCTATTAACAGAAGGGTTGGGATACAATTAACTGATTTAATCTAGATGTCTATTAACAGGAGGGTTGGGATACAAGTAACCGATTTAATCTAGAGATCTATTAACAGAAGGGTTGGGATACAATTAACCGATTTAATCTAGAGATCTATTAACAGAAGGATTGGGATACAATTAACCGATTTAATCTAGATGTCTATTAACAGAAGGGTTGGGATACAATTAACCGATTTAATCTAGAGATCTATTAACAGAAGGATTGGGATACAATTAACCGATTTAATCTAGAGATCTATTAACAGAAGGGTTGGGATACAATTAACCGATTTAATCTAGAGATCTATTAACAGAAGGGTTGGGATATAATTAACCGATTTAATCTAGAGATCTATTAACAGAAGGATTGGGATACAATTAACCGATTTAATCTAGAGATCTATTAACAGAAGAATTGGGATACAATTAACCGATTTAATCTAGAGATCTATTAACAGAAGGGTTGGGATACAATTAACCGATTTAATCTAGAGATCTATTAACAGGAGGGTTGGGATACAATTAACCGATTTAACCTAGAGATCAATTAACAGGAGGGTTGGGATACAATTAACCGATTTAATCTAGAGATCTATTAACAGAAGGGTTGGGATACAATTAACCGATTTAATCTAGAGATCTATTAACAGGAGGGTTGGGATACAATTAACCGATTTAATCTAGAGATCTATTAACAGAAGGGTTGGAATACAATTAACCGATTTAATCTAGAGATCTATTAACAGGAGGGTTGGGATACAATTAACCGATTTAATCTAGAGATCTATTAACAGAAGGGTTGGAATACAATTAACCGATTTAATCCCGCCACATTTGTTTGTCTATCTATTATCAACAACGTCCTTTTTTATTTAATATCTATATATTTAGAAAATAAGTCCAAAAGTAAAACAAATACAAAATATAATGATCTTTCTTTAAATTTCAAAATTATGTCGGTCAAAAGCTGATTAGAATTTGCGTTGTATTTGTTGTTTTAATATGCCGACTTTAAATAAAACTTATCTTAACTTAAAATCCCATTTCTTCCTTTTTCCTAACTTTAAAGTACATATGGCAATATGATGTTTATCTACTAAACTATTTAATTATTAACTAAAAAATGTCTCATACTTTGTAGAATATTTTCTAACCACTATGTTAGCACAGGAACGGCCTTATAATTAATTTTATGTGCATTCGATAGACAGTTTAATAAGTTAAAAACAACAAAGATGAACTTAAAATTTAATTACTGCCTGAATGGGCGGTGAATTATTAAAAAATAAAATTATTACCGCCTGATTTAGTGTGATAAACAAACTTTTAAATTTAATTACCGCCTGATTTAGTGGTAAACAAACTTTTAAATTTAATTACCGCCTGATTTAGTGGTAAACAAACTTTTAAATTTAATTACCGCCTGATTTAGTGGTAAACAAACTTTTAAATTTAATTACCGCCTGATTTAGTGGTAAACAAACTTTTAAATTTAATTACCGCCTGATTTAGAGGTAAACAAACTTTTAAATTTAATTACCGCCTGATTTAGAGGTAAACAAACTTTTAAATTTAATTACCGCCTGATTTAGAGGTAAACAAACTTTTAAATTTAATTACCGCCTGATTTAGAGGTAAACAAACTTTTAAATTCAATTAACGCCTGATTGGGTAAAATAAAAAAAACTTTTAAATATAATTAGCGCGTAATTGAGTGGTACATCTTCAAGGCTCAAAATATATAAAATATGCACACAAAAAAGAAACGCACACACAGACTTGGAATGATGATGGAGCGTGATAAATGGTCAAGGTTCTCAGTATAATACACACACAAATACACATGAAAACATTCGTTTTTGGGAATTAATTATGGCGGAATACAAATTATTCAATTAATTTTCAATGGCTGGTATGCAAACAAATACATTGAAATCTCCTTCTGTTCGTTCAACAAATCTCCAGTAATTTTAACATTGAATTTCAATTTTCAAATAGACAGGGATTTGACACTCTATTTTCTCTATCGATCGGAACTTTAAAAGATCAATATTTAAACTGTTGAATTAATTGAGTTACGAGTCCGATAGCATTTCTTGTGAATTTAATAGGAACAGAGAATAACGAGTTCGCTTAACAATTGGAATGAAATAAATCCATGTTTTCAATAGAACGGTATTTTGTGTGTCTGGGTTTTGAATATTTTATGCGATATTGCTAGCATTTTAATTGATTTCGTTCAATTTTAAAAGTTATACATTGTAGTAAGATTTTGGTACACCACACACTAATGATTGCTCCAGGGAGTATGGTATTTATGGGGGGGGGGGGGGGGGTCCCTTCCTACATACGGATATATACAAACAAGCTGCTGGAAGGGCTTCATTTGTTCAAATTCCAACATATGATTAGATCGTAACTTTTTCACTTCAATATACAAACGGGTTGGGATTTTTAAGCAATGATATATCAATAGGTTATGTTTCTACAAGGTCACAGCTTTATTGCCAAGCCAATATTTCTGTAATCCCATGGATATGGTATAATCCAAGAAGGTACAAAATTGCTATACGACTATTATTGTGTATGGTGTCTTAATTTTAAACTTTATTTCTTTAATCCAGTATACATATGGTATGACTGTAAAATTCAAAAGCGAATATATGATTGGATAGTGTTTTCATACTGCTATGACATATATGAATGAGGTGGGTTTCCTAGCAGCACCTCTGTATGCAATTCTACAAAAAAATGACCTCACGAATATATTAAGACTAGACGTGGTTGTCTGGGTTGTGAACCCACGTCATTGGTGTCTTGTTTGTGATAAGAAGTCGACAACCCTGAACTGTTCGATCTCCCAGGACTTTATTACCATATACATAACCATATTACATAAGAAATACATATGAAATAATTCCACATTGGTATGCAGAGGAGGACGGGACATAAGGCATTTTGACAATGCCCGGCGGGCCGCTCAGATCAGTAACATATTAATGAACAATGGGCCGATCGGTAGTTGGTGGATACCCGGGCCGGTTATAAAACCCATCCCACAGAGGTATGAGGCACCAGATACACATATATTTATCCTTTTCAGTGGTGATTGACCTCAAAACAATTGAAAAATAAAAATAATAAACTCCAACATTGAAGAGCAGAACAAACATAATTGTTTGACTGATTGATTGTTATGAAGAGGCAGTTTAAATAGTGATGGTCAACAATTCCACCAGTTATTTGTTTATGAAGAGGTAGTTTAAATAGTGATGGTCAACGATTCCACCAGTTATTTGTTTAACGTCCAGCTGCAAATATGTCATGCATCTTCTGGACGTAAACAAGTTAATCAATGTTCCAAACTAAGCAGAAAAGATGGAGGGGTTGACAACTGGGGCAACGGAATTTGGAACAGTACGCAGTGTTGCATAGGGGTGAACAATTTAGCCTTTTGTACAAGGCGCCTACTCATTTCCAGAATCAACAAAATAGGTCTATGACGTGCAAGGAGTGTGGTACTCTCCAAACACGTTACCCCCTATGGACCACTGACAGGCTTTCAACAGGAATGCAAGAGGATACCACCTATCCGCAACCCGTTGACACACTGGGAAGCTCTGACATCTATTTGACGACCCAACATAATTAAATTTCTGAATTCTGTTTAGATTTGTTTTGATTTATGTACATGACATGTTCTATGTTCAGATAAATCTATTCTATTTCAAATTTCTCTGTAACTGGAAGACATAATTATATACAAATTTCGGTACTTATGAAATGAGCATACCGTCATTTGGGCAATGCCCGATGTTTCTCACAGACAAACAACATATTATTTAACAATGGGCTAACCTGTTAGGGGACGGATGTCCGGGTCGGTTTTACAACCCAGCCCGTTTCTACATTTTGGGCCATAATACTAAATGCCCGGTGTTCCTCACAGATAAAACAACACATTAATATACAATGTGTTAACCTGTTAGGGGATGGTTTTAAGATCCCATCCGCTTCTAAAGTTTGCGTCATAATTCTAAACTAAATAAACATGTATTAAAAATGGTACATTACCTATCGTTGTAATAACTGTTAAAGAGAAATAGAAAGCACCGGGGAATTTCCACTGTCGAGCAGATTTGTAAGGCATGGATTTCCATATATTTATCCGTAGTTTGTCATATTCTTCGTTTGTTATGTTGTACAAATCTTTGAAGAACATCTCTCGGTCTAGATATTTCCTCTTGTATTCACTTTCGTATCCAGATTCCAAAGCATCGAAAACAGCTGCTCCTATGAGTAAGTAGGTGAACGTGCACACAATTAGAGATAATGTTCGTACGTTCTGCTTCTTCATAGCCTGAATTCCGTATCCATTACCGGAACAGGTTCTACAACTAGTATTATCCTTCCGGTGTCTTTGAACTCTATATTTAAATAATTTCCATCTGTTTCTATATGAAGAAGATCTATGCTAATACACATGTATTCTTTTGAGCAAAAACTCGATTTCTCACATTAAGAAATAATAATGCTTGTTACACAAATTAATTAAATGCTTAGCTTTATGAAAAACTATAAAAAATGAATAATTTCAAAACAGATATAGATGAACTAACATGGCTTGATAAAACCATACTATAATGCTACATCCGGTTTTTAATATTGAGCAATAGTAAATTAACACTATTATTGATTGATTATCATATTTAGATTCATTAAATAACACGATGTGACGTGAAATTCAAAATCATGTAAACGTTTGTGATCATTGATTAAAGCGCTCATCTGACGTAGTAAAATGTTCTCTATCTTTCTCTTGTTTGATATTAACAGCTCGACTCCATTGTTTCATGAACTCCTAATTTGAAAATCAAATTAAATAGTGAATTTATTCTTACTCCAATTTATAACACGAATACTGATTAGAATATATTTGATCTCCGGTAGTTAATGAGTTTGTGTGTAACTGTCAATAACATTATTAGGATCCGAATCAGTTATAATCTTAACAACAACGTGGTATTCCATTCAGGTATTAAACTTGAATATTAATTTGATTTGTAGTACGTCCATTGGATATATATATCATCAACGCCATCTTGGTCCTGGAATAATCTAAAAAAAAAAAAAAAAAAAAAAGAAAAAGATGATAGCATTTATTAAATTAAAACTGTATTACAATATTAGAGAACAAGGAAGTTGGTAAATATATATGGCAAGGTCGTTGGTAATTATTATGTCAAGGTCGTATGCATGTACATGTGACGTGAAGATGCACTGGAAGAAAAGAGCTTTTACGGAACGGATGACACAATGTCTCTATAGAACTATAGATTGCGTCATTTGTGGGACTCACCTGACATAGGTGAAGAATTTCATTACATCAATCAATGTCATGTAATTACAAAATATATTTAGAACAAGGAAGGAATTTTTTTAAATTAAATAGTTAATGTCAATGACTTCAAAAATTAATCAGGTTATTTTCTTCATGGTATGGTACTGTATATTATAAAATCTTTCAATCTACACAGATCATTAAAAGAAGATAAGTCATGGTTAGGGTGATTGTAAGTCTTGCCGCACATGTAAAAACCAACGATCCAAGCTGCATGTTTCTGTTAACTATATATACAGAGCTATATATACAGACAAACTTGCCCATGAAGTCATCTCTATTAAACAGTCGCTTTTATTAAAAAGTTACATTTTCTTGTCATGTCGTAGACAATTTCAAATGAACTGAACCTTTTAAAGAGCTCACCGTTTTTTTTCTTTGACCCAAAGGTGATCTCTTAATACAGATTTGTCTGTATGTACTTGGTTTTATGAGAATACATTTCAGTCATGTTTACCATCCATTGAAATACATATATGGAATAGGGACCATCGTGCTCGTGATCGTATGGTAGTTGGATTTATAACTACTTATGCAACCAATGCCTATCACCAGTAACATTGTGAGTTCGAATGCCGCTAAGGCGAGGTGTACTCGATAAAACATTATGTGATAAAGTTTGTCAGTGACTTGCGGCGGTTTTGTGGTTTTCTCCTGGTACTCCGGTTTCCTCCATCAATAAAACAAAACTGACCGCCATAATATAACTGAAAAATTGCTGTAGGTGTCCTGAATTTTATCAGCAAAATAAATTTCATTCACTCATGTTTACCATCGTTTTGAATAGATATATGGAATAATCGTTTTATTTCCTTATCTGTAATTATCGTAATACCATAAGTTGATTGTACGTTGTTTGTGTAAGCAGACGAATGAAGACATCCGTTTGAGGGTGGAGATCTTAAATATCAAGCTTAATCTAATTTTAATTAATCTTGATAAATAATTAAATACCAAGAAAGTATTATTAGGTTTTAATTAACCGGTTTAAGCCTGGTACACGTTTGTCCCTGACCCAGATGTCTGCCACACGTTTGTCCCCGACTCAGATGTCAATCGTTATTTCCGTCTTTAGGATAATGAAGAGAAAGCTTAAACAGAATTGGAGAGGAATTCTATACTTCACTCTAGGTGTGTTCTATATACTAGTCCAATTATTGTAAAGGTCTGTTCGATTTGTCATTTGGCAAATATCAAAATGTGTTGCACTCGTATATTTCATGTTTTTTTTTCGTTTTGTTTTCTTCAAATTATTAATGAAGACTGTAGCTTTTGTGTATTTATGGCCAACTGTATCTGTAGTGTTTATATAAAGAAGATGTTCTAAGTTGAAAAACTTGTATCTGATGCTATTGTCATGTTTTGGGACAATACAATATGTTTAAACTGCAATTCTACCAACATAACAAAACACGGAACAAAATCCCCGAGAACACGTACATGTACCTGTCACGGAACAAGATCCCCGAGAACACGTACATGTACTAGACACGGAACAAGATCCCCGAGAACACGTACATGTACTAGACACGGAACAAAATCCCCGAGAACACGTACATGTACTAGACACGGAACAAGATCCCCGAGAACACGTACATGTACTAGACACGGAACAAAATCCCCGAGAACAGGTACATGTACTAGTCACGAAACAAGATCCCCGAGAACACGTACATGTACTAGACACGGAACAAGATCCCCGAGAACACGTACATGTACTAGACACGGAACAAAATCCCCGAGAACACGTACATGTACTAGACACGGAACAAGATCCCCGAGAACACGTACATGTACTAGACACGGAACAAGATCCCCGAGAACACGTACATGTACTAGACACGGAACAAGATCCCCGAGAAGATACAATAATTGTACTTAGGCAATGCAAAAATAATAACGGAATATTTTGACCCAATAACAAATTCAGATCGGTTTTTTTTAAGTGCCATTATAGATACACAAATATAAGCTTATTAATATGACAGGAGGAGGTCAAAAGTTCATTATTATATTTTCTTCTCGACATTCAATTAACTTAATACAATCTACTTGTTAGGATCAATAAAGGAGGAACCTCATGCAATAACAAACATTTTGACAAGATGTCAGAGAAATGTACTTTTGCTCTGAAATGTTCTTTATCTTGATAAATTAATTCTGATATATATACTGTCACGGTAGGTAAGTATATTAATAAGCTTTATTGGAATATTGCAGCTACTCGCCTCAAGCTGTCAAACGATTTCCTAGAAATGGAAGAAAATCTGTCATGGGACAAATAAAAGTCATCCAATACATTTATTGATATTGTGTCTTGGGCGTCTTTGGTTATGAACACAATCCTCAAGAAGAAATTGTATATTTATAAAACAGTGGCTTATAACATTGTTTATAACTTTCTTTTATTTATTTTTCAATAGTCAGGATTTTACAATCCCCTGTACATTGCCACCTGACTAGGGTATACAGGGGTATTAAAAAGAAATCAGTGAAAAAATAATGACTATTTCATTTTTTACAAATTAAATTTCAAGAGTTACAAAAAAAAATTAAATATTAAAGTGAAAAGGTAGACTCTCTCTCCATCTCTCATACACACACATTTACTCTCTACATTCTGTCTGTTACAACTTGTACATTTTCAAATATTTGCTAATACTGTAAAAAGTGTATTCTTGTTCCTATCATATACAATTGCTTTACAATACCTTTTTAATTCAGGATGATATATATAGGTGCCCAAAATCTTTCATAGGCTTGAACCGTATTATTTTTCTTTGCTATATACTGATCAAAAGATTGATACTTCTTAATCTTATTTTTTTAACTCAATTGTGTTAATTGTTTATAACTTATATATGTCAAGCTAGCGAGGTGTACTCGATACAAGATGATGTGATAAAGTTTATCAGTGACTTGCGGCAGATCACTGGTTTTATCCGGGTACTCCGGTTTTCTCCACTAATCAAATTTAACCGCCACTATATAACTGAAATATTGTTGAAAGTGGCCATAAACACCATCAATCTAACCCGAACACTAACTGTCATGCAACGTCAGCAGTTTAACGAACAAATACACATAGTTTCATCAAATCATCAATTTGGCCATGACTGGGTGCTTATAAAAGTGGAAATGTCATTTAAGAAGGGAAAGCTAAAGTCATGAAAACGGATCTATTCAGGTTTGATCATCGTTGTATATATGTGTATGGCCGTTGGAAAATCTGATTTTCAGGTGAGAAAACCCATTAACAGATGTAACTCCGCCACATGTTTTTGCCAGTTCCAACGACGTAAGTCGTGGTTTTTATATGTTTAATCACTTGAGGTGGGCGTGGTTGTACGGTTTGTTGAATTGTTAACCATCACTTTTTAAGCTTATCTGTTCATGATACAGACAGCATTTATTAATGTTTACAGCTGAATGCTATTGGCACATTGTAACATACACTACTTGAAGTCTGTCGAAGGAAAATATTGTAGTTTTCCTACAACTATTGTTAATAACCATAGTTTCTAGTTTCAGCCCACCACTATTTTTTACTGAAGTGCCTGTGCCAGGCCAGGAGTGTGGGTGGTCATACATGTATGTGTCAGGAGTATTAATTTTGAGCATGTCTTAACGTTTTTCCTATTGGATTTTTGAACTGTTCTGACAGGTGATATTTACCGTTTTTCATTTTATTATTTGAAAATAAATATTCACTGGCAAACTTTAATGGTTAACAATGTAATCAACCACATCAATGCGGCACCCTCTCTTGTCAAACGTCAAACAGTAGCGTCACACTCTCCTGGCAAACGTCAAACAGTAGTGGCACACTCTCCTGGCAAACGTCAAACAGTAGCGGCACACTCGCCTGGCAAACGTCAAACAGTAGCGGCACACTCTCCTGGCAAACGTCAAACAGTAGCGTCACACTCTCCTGGCAAACGTCAAACAGTAGCGGCACACTCTCCTGGCAAACGTCAAACAGTAGCGGCACACTCTACTGGCAAACGTCAAACAGTAGCGTTCGACAACTTAATCCAGTAGAACAATATGAAACACACATTTGACAAACCTTGAACAAAGACACAACAACGACAGAAGGCATTTTATATCATTCTACATTCATACGATTTAATAGAAAAGAAACAACTCTCGTTTATTTCTGTGTATTCAGGATTCAATAAAGATCAGCGTATACCTAACACCTTTAATTAAAAAGAAAACAATATTATATTACGTTATAATGATTATATACCGTTTTCACTTAACCGCACGCTGCCAAGACCTTATGAACTTCACGCAGAGGGATCGAAGTCGTGATACCTCTCCTATAAGAAACACTACTCTGAATTATTGTCAATTTTCTTCATAGAAAACTAATTTAGCGGTAAATCTACTGAGAATATCGTATATCTTACCCACTGTAGACATGCAATTATATTACTCTATCTCTTGTCAAAACATAATGATGTGTATTAAGATAAAGCTATTGGACGTCGATGAAGGACATATATTATAAAGAATGGCAACTCCAAGATATTCCCTATTCAATAGGAACTTCATTAGTATTTCGTTTCGTTATTTTCTAATAATCATTATTATTCCACTGTTTTAGTATTTCGTTTCGTTATTTTCTCAGAATCAATATTATTCCACTGTTTTAGTATTTCGTTTCGTTATTTTCTAAGAATCATTATTATTCCACTGTTTTAGTATTTCGTTTCATTATTTTCTACGGATTATTATTATTCCACTGTTTTAGTATTATTGTGTTTTGTATTTTTGACAGTAATTTGCTTTTATAGAACCTTTGTACTTTTCACAAGCTTAAAGTACACAGATAATCGGTTTAATTTTGAAATATTCGAGATCTTTTCTTGTTCGCTTTCAATCAACATTGTGCATATAATGCTTAATGAAACACTAGGATTAAGTTTGATTTAATATCAACATTGAAAATGGATTTTAACTTTATTATCCCTGATGAAGGTTATTCCAGAAAATGGATTTTAACTTTATTATCTCTGATGAAGGTTATTCCAGAAACGCGTCGTGCGCACTAAATTAGATATCTGCGGTTTTCCATAAAAAAATTAACACTGTACGTTTTAATACACGTTTCCACTGGTTGTTGGGAATGAATAAAATACTTTATTTTCGTATTTTGTTTTGTTGTTGATAACCCCACATATTAAACTAACCTCTACTGGTGGAGCAGGAACTGCGTACCTTCCCGTGCACATGAGTTCACCACGTTTTTCAGGGGGACTTCGGTTGTTTAGTTTTCTGTGTATTATTATGTAGACCATTGACTTTTTTGGCCATTGTATCTTCCCGTTTTGATTTTATTGATTATACTAAAGATTTTATTTGCTTTTATTACAATCCAATGACCAAAAAATACTACATTTGCACATTATATAATTAATAATTATGAAAAGCTTTATAATACCAAAGGAGTAATCAAAGTAATCAAAGCTTTATAATACCAAAGGAGTAATCAAAGTAATCAAACCTTTATAATACCAAAGGAGTAATCAAAGTAATCAAAGCTTTATAATACCAAAGGAGTAATCAAAGTAATCAGAGCTGTATAATACCAAAGGAGTAATCAAAGTATTCAAAGCTGTATAATACCAAAGGAGTAATCAAAGCTTTATAATACAAAAAGGAGTAATCAAAGCTTTATAATACCAAAGGAGTAATCAAAGTAATCAAAGCTTTATAATACCAAAGGAGTAATCAAAGTAATCAAAGCTTTATAATACCAAAGGAGTAATCAAAGTAATCAAAGCTTTATAATACCAAAGGAGTAATCAAAGTAATCAAAGCTTTATAATACCAAAGGAGTAATCAAAGCTTTATAATACCAAAGGAGTAATCAAAGCTTTATAATACCAAAGGAGTAATCAAAGCTTTATAATACCAAAGGAGTAATCAAAGCTTTATAATACCAAAGGAGTAATCAAAGCTTTATAATACCAAAGGAGTAATCAAAGCTTTATAATACCAAAGGAGTAATCAAAGCTTTATAATACCAAAGGAGTAATCAAAGCTTTATAATACCAAAGGAGTAATCAAAGCTTTATAATACTAAAGGAGTAATCAAAGCTTTATAATACCAAAGGAGTAATCAAAGCTTTATAATACCAAAGGAGTAATCAAAGCTTTATAATACCAAAGGAGTAATCAAAGCTTTATAATACCAAAGGAGTAATCAAAGTATTCAAAGCTGTATAATACCAAAGGAGTAATCAAAGCTTTATAATACCAAAGGAGTAATCAAAGCTTTATAATACCAAAGGAATAATCAAAGCTTTATAATACCAAAGGAGTAATCAAAGTAATCAAAGCTTTATAATACCGAAGGAGTAATCAAAGTAATCAAAGCTTTATAATACCAAAGGAGTAATCAAAGTAATCAAAGCTTTATAATACCAAAGGAGTAATCAAAGTAATCAAAGCTGTATAATACCAAAGGAGTAATCAAAGTAATCAAAGCTTTATAATACCAAAGGAGTAATCAAAGCTTTATAATACCAAAGGAGTAATCAAAGTAATCAAAGCTTTATAATACCAAACGAATAATCAAAGCTTTATAATACCAAAGGAGTAATCAAAGTAATCAAAGCTTTATAATACCAAAGGAGTAATCAAAGCCGCAATTCGAAAGACAAACAACGATCGACAAATTACAGTACACAGAAAATTATAGATTGAGCAAACCTAATGAATATTACCGTTCCTCGAAATTGGTATTTAATGCCACTTTCAACAATATTTCACTTATTTCGTTGCTGTCAGCTTCATTATTAGAGGATCTACCGCAAGTCACTGACAAATGTTATTGTGACATCAAGATGTATCAAGGTTGTAATATAACTCATAATTTTAGTGGCGATAGACATTAACTGCATAGGTATATTAAGTAATACGATCGTAGATATCCAACTTAGTGCGCATGACACAGGAAGAGTTTCTGAGATAACGTTCATCAGGTACACTCAATATAAATCCGTCTACCACGTGATCGTTCCCACGATGGCCACAAATACAGTCAAGATATTCAACAATTCCACTTTCGTATGTGTTTTTTTCAGTTTGAACACGAGCAGACAGGTTGTTCTTGCATGTACAATGTAGGTATGGGGAAATGTCTAGTGTACACTTCTAACTATTTCTTAATGATTTCAAAACTTCATTGACATAACAGATTGTTATTTTACACTTCACACAATGAACTAATTAAGATTAAGAAATTGCTATTGTATACAATATCTAATTTAATGCAAATGATGGGTTTCTGGAATAAGCTTCATCTAGTACGCCCAAAGTTAAACAAATGGAAATCGAAATAATTCAAAATATTCTAAACATTATAGTCAAAATCGTCTACTATTACTAGTACCCGAGGATTTGATTTGATTGTGTTTAACGTCACTTTCAGCAATATTTCAGCTATATCATGGCGACCAGTTGTAGTGGTGGAAGAAGCCAGGAGAGAACCACCGACCATGGGCAAGCAACTGGTAAGCTTAATCACTTGTTTCTGCGAGTCGAGTACACCCTTTTTTGTAATTTACAAAGCAGGGCGCGAACCTACGCCGTATTGGTGATAGGCTGAGTTGTTAGGTAATCCAAGTATAACATATGTATCACACAGAGGAATATTGACATTAGTTTTAATAAAGAACTGTTTTTAAATAATTATAAAGATCGTCATCTCGTGCAGATCCATGATTTCATAACAATATCATATTTGTTGTAAGAAAGATTAGAGGATACCAAAGGGAGGTAATCAGAAGTCGTAAATAGAGGATAACAAAGAGAGATAATCAGAAGTCGTAAATAGAGGATACCAAAGGGAGATAATCAGATGTCGTAAATAGAGGATACCAAAGGGAGGTAATCAGAAGTCGTAAATAGAGGATGCCAAAGAGAGGTAATCAGAAGTCGTACATAGAGGATAGCAAAGAGAGATAATCAGAAGTCGTAAATAGAGGATACCAAAGGGAGATAATCAGAAGTCGTACATAGAGGATACCAAAGAGAGGTAATCAGAAGCCGTACATAGAGGATACCACAGGGAGGTAATCAGAAGTCATACATAGAGGATACCAAAGAGAGGTAATCAGAAGTCGTACATAGAGGATACCAAAGAGAGGTAATCAGAAGTCGTAAATAGAGGATACCAAAGAGAGGTAATCAGAAGTCGTAAATAGAGGATACCACAGGGAGGTAATCAGAAGTCGTAAATAGAGGATACCAAAGAGAGGTAATCAGAGGTCGTACATAGAGGATACCAAAGAGAGGTAATCAGAAGTCGTAAATAGAGGATACCAAAGAGAGGTAACCAGAAGTCGTAAATAGAGGATACCACAGGGAGGTAATCAGAAGTCGTACATAGAGGATACCACAGGGAGGTAATCAGAAGTCGTACATAGAGGATACCAAAGAGGTAATCAGAAGTCGTAAATAGAGGATACCAAAGAGAGGTAATCAGAAGTCGTACATAGAGGATACCAAAGAGAGGTAATCAGAAGTCGTACATAGAGGATACCAAAGAGAGGTAATCAGAAGTCATACATAGAGGATACCAAAGAGAGGTAATCAGAAGTCATACATAGAGGATACCAAAGGGAGGTAATCAGAAGCCGTAAATAGAAGATACCAAAGAGAGGTAATCAGAAGTCGTACATAGAGGATACCAAAGAGAGGTAATCAGAAGTCGTAAATAGAGGATACCAAAGAGATGTAATCAGAAGTCATACATAGAGGATACCAAAGAGAGGTAATCAGAAGTCGTACATAGAGGATACCAAAGAGAGGTAATCAGAAGCAGTAAATAGAGGATACCACAGGGAGGTAATCAGAAGTCGTACATAGAGGATACCAAAGAGAGGTAATCAGAAGTCGTACATAGAGGATACCAAAGAGAGGTAATCAGAAGTCATACATAGAGGATACCAAAGAGAGGTAATCAGAAGTCATACATAGAGAGACCAAAGGGAGGTAATCAGAAGCCGTAAATAGAAGATACCAAAGAGAGGTAATCAGAAGTCGTACATAGAGGATACCAAAGAGAGGTAATCAGAAGTCGTACATAGAGGATACCAAAGAGAGGTAATCAGAAGTCATACATAGAGGATACCAAAGAGAGGTAATCAGAAGTCATACATAGAGGATACCAAAGAGAGGTAATCAGAAGCAGTAAATAGAGGATACCAAAGAGAGGTAATCAGAAGCAGTAAATAGAGGATACCACAGGGAGGTAATCAGAAGCCGTAAATAGAGGATACCAAAGGGGTAATCAGAAGTCGTACATAGAGGATACCAAAGAGAGGTAATCAGAAGTCGTACATAGAGGATACCAAAGAGAGGAAATCAGAAGTCGTACATAGAGGATACCAAAGAGAGGTAATCAGAAGTCGTACATAGAGGATACCAAAGAGAGGTAATCAGAAGTCATACATAGAGGATACCAAAGAGAGGTAATCAGAAGTCATACATAGAGGATACCAAAGAGAGGTAATCAGAAGCAGTAAATAGAGGATACCACAGGGAGGTAATCAGAAGCCGTAAATAGAGGATACCAAAGGGGTAATCAGAAGTCGTACATAGAGGATACCAAAGAGAGGTAATCAGAAGTCGTACATAGAGGATACCAAAGAGAGGTAATCAGAAGTCATACATAGAGGATACCAAAGAGAGGTAATCAGAAGTCATACATAGAGGATACCAAAGGGAGGTAATCAGAAGCCGTAAATAGAAGATACCAAAGAGAGGTAATCAGAAGTCGTACATAGAGGATACCAAAGAGAGGTAATCAGAAGTCGTACATAGAGGATACCAAAGAGAGGTAATCAGAAGTCATACATAGAGGATACCAAAGAGAGGTAATCAGAAGTCATACATAGAGGATACCAAAGAGAGGTAATCAGAAGCAGTAAATAGAGGATACCAAAGAGAGGTAATCAGAAGCAGTAAATAGAGGATACCACAGGGAGGTAATCAGAAGCCGTAAATAGAGGATACCAAAGGGGTAATCAGAAGTCGTACATAGAGGATACCAAAGAGAGGTAATCAGAAGTCGTACATAGAGGATACCAAAGAGAGGTAATCAGAAGTCGTACATAGAGGATACCAAAGAGAGGTAATCAGAAGTCGTATATAGAGGATACCAAAGAGAGGTAATCAGAAGTCATACATAGAGGATACCAAAGAGAGGTAATCAGAAGCAGTAAATAGAGGATACCAAAGAGAGGTAATCAGAAGCAGTAAATAGAGGATACCACAGGGAGGTAATCAGAAGCCGTAAATAGAGGATACCAAAGGGGTAATCAGAAGTCGTACATAGAGGATACCAAAGAGAGGTAATCAGAAGTCGTACATAGAGGATACCAAAGAGAGGTAATCAGAAGTCGTACATAGAGGATACCAAAGAGAGGTAATCAGAAGTCGTACATAGAGGATACCAAAGAGAGGTAATCAGAAGTCATACATAGAGGATACCAAAGAGAGGTAATCAGAAGTCATACATAGAGGATACCAAAGAGAGGTAATCAGAAGCAGTAAATAGAGGATACCACAGGGAGGTAATCAGAAGTCGTAAATAGAGGATACCAAAGGGGTAATCAGAAGTCGTACATAGAGGATACCAAAGAGAGGTAATCAGAAGTCGTACATAGAGGATACCAAAGAGAGGTAATCAGAAGTCATACATAGAGGATACCAAAGAGAGGTAATCAGAAGTCATACATAGAGGATACCAAAGGGAGGTAATCAGAAGCCGTAAATAGAAGATACCAAAGAGAGGTAATCAGAAGTCGTACATAGAGGATACTAAAGAGAGGTAATCAGAAGTCGTACATAGAGGATACCAAAGAGAGGTAATCAGAAGTCATACATAGAGGATACCAAAGAGAGGTAATCAGAAGTTATACATAGAGGATACCAAAGAGAGGTAATCAGAAGCAGTAAATAGAGGATACCAAAGAGAGGTAATCAGAAGCAGTAAATAGAGGATACCACAGGGAGGTAATCAGAAGCCGTAAATAGAGGATACCAAAGGGGTAATCAGAAGTCGTACATAGAGGATACCAAAGAAAGGTAATCAGAAGTCGTACATAGAGGATACCAAAGAGAGGTAATCAGAAGTCGTACATAGAGGATACCAAAGAGAGGTAATCAGAAGTCGTACATAGAGGATACCAAAGAGAGGTAATCAGAAGTCATACATAGAGGATACCAAAGAGAGGTAATCAGAAGTCATACATAGAGGATACCAAAGAGAGGTAATCAGAAGCAGTAAATAGAGGATACCACAGGGAGGTAATCAGAAGCCGTAAATAGAGGATACCAAAGGGGTAATCAGTAGTCGTACATAGAGGATACCAAAGAGAGATAATCAGAAGTCGTACATAGAGGATACCAAAGAGAGGTAATCAGAAGTCGTACATAGAGGATACCAAAGAGAGGTAATCAGAAGTCGTACATAGAGGATACCAAAGAGAGGTAATCAGAAGTCATACATAGAGGATACCAAAGAGAGGTAATCAGAAGCAGTAAATAGAGGATACCACAGGGAGGTAATCAGAAGCCGTAAATAGAAGATACCAAAGGGGTAATCAGAAGTCGTCAATAGAGGATACCAAGGGGGTAATCAGAAGTCGTAAATAGAAGATACCAAAGGGGTAATCAGAAGTCGTCAATAGAGGATACCAAGGGGGTAATCAGAAGTCGTAAATAGAAGATACCAAAGGGGTAATCAGAAGTCGTCAATAGAGGATACCAAGGGGGTAATCAGAAGTCGTAAATAAAGGATACCAAAGGGGTAATCAGAAGTCGTCAATAGAGGATACCAAGGGGGTAATCAGATGTCATCAATAGAGGATACAAAGGGGGTAATCAGAAGCCGTAAATAAAAGATACCAAAGGGGTAATCAGAAGTCGTCAATAGAGGATACCAAGGGGGTAATCAGAAGTCGTAAATAGAAGATACCAAAGAGGTAATCAGAAGTCGTAAATAGAAGATACCAAAGGGGTAATCAGAAGTCGTCAATAGAGGATACCAAGGGGGTAATCAGAAGTCGTAAATAGAGGATACCAAAGGGGTAATCAGAAGTCGTAAATAGAGGATACCAAAGGGGTAATCAGAAGTCGTAAATAGAAGATACCAAAGGGGTAATCAGAGGTCGTAAATAGAGGATACCAAAGGGGTAATCAGAAGTCGTAAATAAAGGATACCAAAGGGGTAATCAGAAGTCGTAAATAGAGTATACCAAAGGGGTAATCAGAAGTCGTAAATAGAGGATACCAAAGGGGTAATCAGAAGTCGTAAATAAAGGATACCAAAGGGGTAATCAGAATTCGTAAATAGAGGATACCAAAGGGGTAATCAGAAGTCGTAAATAGAAGATACCAAAGGGGTAATCAGAGGTCGTAAATAGAGGATACCAAAGGGGTAATCAGAAGTCGTAAATAGAGGATACCAAAGGGGTAATCACACGTCGTAAATAGAAGATACCAAAGGGGTAATAACACGTCGTAAATAGAAGATACCAAAGGGGTAATAAGAAGTCGTAAATAGAGGATACCAAAGGAGTAATCAGAAGTCGTAAATAGAAGATACCAAAGGGGTAACCAGAAGTCGTAAATAGGGGATACCAAAGGGGTAATCAGAAGTCGTAAATAGAGGATACCAAAGGGGTAATCAGAAGTCGTAAATAGAAGATACCAAAGGGGTAATCAGAAGTCGTAAATAGAGGATACCAAAGGGGTAATCAGAAGTCGTCAATAGAGGATACCAAAGGGATAATCAGAAGTCGTAAATAGAGGATACCAAAGGGGTAATCACACGTCGTAAATAGAAGATACCAAAGGGGTAATCACACGTCGTAAATAGAAGATACCAAAGGGGTAATAAGAAGTCGTATATAGAGGATACCAAAGGGGTAATCAGAAGTCGTAAATAGAGGATACCAAAGGGGTAATCAGAAGTCGTAAATAGAAGATACCAAAGGGGTAATCAGAAGTCGTAAATAGAGGATACCAAAGGGTAATCAGAAGTCGTAAATAAAAGAATCACAATGACCAAAATAAAAAGACAAACAACGATGTTTTTATTGTTGTTTTATTTTACTTTGAAGAACACCCTTTTGGCATTAATTAATCTCTCATATTTCACCATTTTCGCTAATTAATCAATTAACAAAAATAGTATTGTAATTAATGTTATTTCTGTTATTTCTAACCGTTAGTGTAACTAAAACCTAACGTTGTAATGGCTGGCTTAACTGATTAACTCCTGTACAGCTGGCTTGACTGATTAACGTCCTGTACAGCTGGCTTGACTGATTAACGTCCTGTACATTATCTGTCTTTACGTATGAGAATGTCAGTGAATGTTGATAAACAGATCTGTATCACTTGATTAAATCAGTTTCAGTGAATGAAAGATACATTCACAATTATTTAAACCATGCTCATTATTTGCCTCAAATTGAAGGTCAAGACATCTTTACACAGTGTTTGCAATTACCCCCCCCCCCCCCCCCCCCCTTCCCCCAACACATACACCCACCCCACCCCGATACAAATTAAAGTCAATATACTATAATTGGTCGACACAAACAGCTAAATTGTTAGCGTGAACGGTTCAAAATAAACGGAGGAGTAACCAGAATAATACAATGATGTATAGACACAGGCAACATTTGGAACAAGACACTAAGAAGGCAAACTAAGCATGAAACTGAACGCAAAAAAAACTAAAAAGAGGAGCAAGATATGGTAAACCCTGAGGTGAAATGAGTTTAAAAAGGTTACAGAAGGTGAGAAGCAGTTTATACTGGTAATAAGCAGAAGAGATTATATTATGAAATAACTATGTTTTCTTAATGAAGGAATTCATCATTATTTTGTCATTGTTAGAATACCCCTACCTTGAATCCTTAATAAACGTACTGTATGTACTACATTGAACCAGACTGTAAATTAAATCAATTAATAACATGAAAAAGATGTTTCTATAAATAATGAACATGAAACTCATCATGCTATTTTTAAACCTGTAGACAGTAGTTGTGATATATATCGTTATTTAGTTACTTTATCTTAATGATACACTCAGCAATCAAGCATTTGCGTTGCAGTTGAGATATATTCTATGACGTCATAGTGCAGGTTTTACAATTGTTTCATTGAGGTGATGCGTAACGATGTAATTTATAATTTAATGCATTAGTTTGTACTGTTATATGAGTGTAATGCGCTTCATACACAAATATATGTACAATGTTTGTCCCATGCGGACACTTATAAAATAGATCATGGTTATGGTGTTTAACGCCACTTTCAACAATATTTCAGCTATATCGTGTCGGTCAGTTTTATTGGTGGAGGAAACCTGAGTAACCGGAGAAAACCAGCGACCTGTCGCAAGTCACTGACAAACTTTATCACATAATGTGGTATCGAGTAAACCTCGTCTCAGCGGGATTGGAACTCACAACGTTAGTGGTGATAGGCACTGATTGCATAGGTAGTTATAAATCCAACCACCATACGTCTTATACAGACACTTATAATACAAGGAGTATAAAATATTACGATATACAATATGTAGAGTAAGAATGTAAATAAGAAGCACAGAGGGGTAAAACATCAGAAAATAGAACGAGATCTACCATATTGTTCTTACTGTTAATATATTTAAAGTTCAAACCCAAAGTCCCTGTAATAATAGAACAGAACGGAAGAAGGTGTGAAAATATTAAAGTCCATGTAGTAATAGAACAGAACGGAAGAAGGTTTGAAAATACCAAAGTCTCTGTAGTAATAGAACAGAACGGAAGAAGGTTTGAAAATACTAAAGTCCCTGTAGTAATAGAACAGAACGGAAGAAGGATTGAAAATACCAAAGTCCCTGTAGTAATAGAACAGAGCGGAAGAAGGTTTGAAAATACCAAAGTCCCTGTAATATTGAACAGAACGGAAGAAGGTGTGAAAATACCAAAGTCCCTGTAGTAATAGAACAGGACGAAGGTTTGCAAATACTAAAGTCCCTGTAGTAATAGAACAGAACGGAAGAAGGATTGAAAATACCAAAGTCCTTGTAGTAATAGAACAGAGCGGAAGAAGGTTTGAAAATACCAAAGTCCCTGTAATAATAGAACAGAACGGAAGAAGGTGTGAAAATACCAAAGTCCCTGTAGTAATAGAACAGGACGAAGGTTTGAAAATACCAAAGTCCCTGTAGTAATAGAACAGAGCGGAAGAAGGTTTGAAAATACCAAAGTCCCTATAATAATAGAACAGAACGGAAGGAGGTGTGAAAATTCCAAAGTCCCTGTAGTAATAGAACAGGACGAAGGTTTGCAAATACTAAAGTCCCTGTAGTAATAGAACAGAACGGAAGAAGGATTGCAAATACCAAAGTCCCTGTAGTAATAGAACAGAACGGAAGAAGGTGTGAAAATACCAAAGTCCCTGTAGTAATAGAACAGAACGGAAGAAGGTGTGAAAATACCAAAGTCCCTGTAGTTATAGAACAGAACGGAAGAAGGTTTGAAAATACCAAAGTCCCTGTAGTAATAGAACAGAACAGAAGACGGTTTGAAAATACCAAAGTCCCTGTAGTAATAGAACAGAACGGAAGAAGGTTTGAAAATACCAAAAGTCCCTGTAGTAATAGAACAGAACGGAAGATGGTTTGAAAATACCAAAGTTCCTGTAGTAATAGAACAGAACGGAAGAAGGTTTGAAAATACCAAAGTCCCTGTAGTAATAGAACAGAACGGAAGAAGGTTTGAAAATGCCAAAGTCCCTGTAATAATAGAACAGAACGGAAGAAGGTGTGAAAATACCAAAGTCCCTGTAGTAATAGAACAGGACGAAGGTTTGAAAATACCAAAGTCCCTGTAGTAATAGAACAGAGCGGAAGAAGGTTTGAAAATACCAAAGTCCCTGTAATAATAGAACAGAACGGAAGGAGGTGTGAAAATTCCAAAGTCCCTGTAGTAATAGAACAGGACGAAGGTTTGCAAATACTAAAGTCCCTGTAGTAATAGAACAGAACGGAAGAAGGATTGAAAATACCAAAGTCCTTGTAGTAATAGAACAGAACGGAAGAAGGATTGCAAATACCAAAGTCCCTGTAATAATAGAATAGAACGGAAGAAGGTGTGAAAATACCAAAGTCCCTGTAGTAATAGAACAGAACGGAAGAAGGTGTGAAAATACCAAAGTCCCTGTAGTAATAGAACAGAACGGAAGAAGATTTGAAAATACCAAAGTCCCTGTAGTAATAGAACAGAACAGAAGACGGTTTGAAAATACCAAAGTCCCTGTAGTAATAGAACAGAACGGAAGAAGGTTTGAAAATACCAAAGTCCCTGTAGTAATAGAACAGAACGGAAGATGGTTTGAAAATACCAAAGTTCCTGTAGTAATAGAACAGAACGGAAGAAGGTTTGAAAATACCAAAGTCCCTGTAGTAATAGAACAGAACGGAAGAAGGTTTGAAAATACCAAAGTCCCTGTAGTAATAGAACAGAACGGAAGAGGGTGTGAAAATACTAAAGTCCCTGTAGTAATAGAACAGAACGGAAGAAGGTTTGAAAATACCAAAGTCCCTGTGGTAATAGAACAGAACGGAAGAAGGTTTGAAAATACTAAAGGAGTAATGAGAAGCATAACATCGTAGAAGTAGAGAAAATACAATGGTCAAAAGAAAACGGACAACATGACAATGATTAACACAGAAAATAAAAGATCAAGCAACACGAACCCCACTATAAATCGGGAATAAACGCAAGTGCCCCGGAAGGATTGGCAGTTCCTGCTCCACTAGTGACACCCACCGTTTTGCTCTTATTACAAACGCGGTGATATGTTATGAATGAGGACAGAACTAGATTGTGAATACAACAAACGGAACTTGTCCGTGGTCATTTGTGACACAGATATTCCGTAACGGTTAACCAGATAATGTAGTGACCGTGACATTTGTGACACAGATATTCCGTAACGGTTAACCAGGTAATGTGGTGACCGTGACATGTGTGACACATATATTCCGTAACGGTTAACCAGGTAATGTGGTGACCGTGACATTTGTGACACAGATATTCCGTAGCGGTTAACCAGATAATGTGGTGACCGCGACATTTGTGTCACATATATTCCGTAACGGTTAACCAGGTAATGTGGTGATCGTGACATTTGTCAAACAGATATTCCGTAACGGTTAACCAGGTAATGTGGTGACCGTGACATGTGTGACACATATATTCCGTAACGGTTAACCAGGTAATGTGGTGACCGTGACATTTGTGACACAGATATTCCGTAACGGTTAACCAGGTAATGTGGTGACCGTGACATTTTCGAACTGATGACTTCAACATTAGAACCATTGGTTCAGGAACAGTTTCTTGATTAGCAGCAACCCTCTATCAAGGAAATCATGATAGGAACAACACGCTCTGATCGTCTCATATGCAGGCGATGTTGGAATGTTGGTACATATAAATTGAAAGTTCACAATGGGAAAATTGAAATCATCTATAGCAGAAATGGAATGCAAGACGAATAGAAAAAAATACACCAAAGAAACAAGTACACCCGCACCAGCACAGAGTGGGAACTTAAGAGGAGAATGATTGCAAAAGAAGCTGTCAATCGAAATATCATGTTTTCGTGGGTAGGATACTCCCATCACAACGAATATAATGGAAAACAAAGCATACCACAATGGCGGAACAGTTCCAAAATACAATCCAAAAATCGTAGAAAGAGACAAAATCAATACCTCTACCACGTATACCTTCCTGGTTGGTACAAGAACTTTAATAAAGTGGCGGGGTTGAGCTAGTTTTATGAGCCCAGACTTCTCCTTTTAGTGAATTAATGGGGTCATGTAAGTGCTTTCTACATGTGAGTAAGAAATGATATCATCCCAGTGTACCAAGGGTAAGTGTGTATCTTAATTAATGCTTGTTACTTTTATTTTTTTGACAAATAACAAAATGTAGTTACTCACTTTTAAATCAGGAATTCTGAATGAAACTGCATTTTCAGTAAATAATTTGCAATCTGTTACAATCGAATAATTGTGTGAAAATGCAAATTAACCCACGTTAAGGTAATCAAATCCTCGAAAATGGCACTTAAACTCATTCAACACCCATGTACAATAAAAGAATAATAGCTTGGTAATAGATGAAAGACTTAATTAGAATTCTACGGATAAAAGACATCAAAGAACACATATCTGTGTATGAATAAATCTACTTTTGTTAATATTGTAAAAATCGACCATTTTTTATTTTAACAATAGCTGTTTATTGGAGTATCTCAATGCTTTGAATCGCCTTTGAAAGTCCTGGAATCTTAATGACAGGAAACACATTACACCGACGTTTGTCAATGATGTATTACTTGAAATCTGCAACGTAATTCATGCAATATAGCACACACACTTAAAGATAGAATTATTTCAAGAACACCATAGGTCTCCCTAACCCTGTCATTTGTACTAGAATCTGATTCAACTCATCAATGAACATGTACTAAAATCGTAGAATGATATCATTTCTTCAGGATGGGGGTATCGTGTCCGCTATAGTATGGTACTTACATCTACCGGTACTTTCTATATATATGTTTTGTTGATCGTTGTTTGTCCTTTTGTACTTTTTCTTTTGGTCATTGTGTTGTCTGTTCTTCTTCGATATACGGATTCTGATTACACCTTTGGTATCTTCAAACTCCTCTTTTTGCCATCATTGAGTGTCACGACTAAAATTGTGAGATTGGTACTCACCCAATTCGATTTGTACCCGGTTCAACTTTACATGATGAAATTTTCCCGTTACATACGAAAGAGCTGTGCTTTTCTGTCTGGTAGTTCGGTTTCCCTCACTAATAAGAATGACCACCATTCAGGCATTGTAATAGTGTTAGGCACTGCTACGATAATCTATAATCCTAATCATTACCCTTCGCCTGAGTTCACCTCCGGTATTTTTGTGGGGTTCGAATTGCTCATCTTTGTAGTTTTTTGTGTTGTCATATTATGTGTCTTTACGTTCCGAGTTCTGTGTTGTGATGTCCGTTACGATTTCCGCATAAAAACGATGTTCGGTTCGTCTTTACCTCCAATTGTTTGTATGAGGAATCATGTCTTATTTACATTATTTGTGCTTGTTTGGGTATAGTGGTGTTCAACCAATATTGTGTTGTGTTTTTGTTTTGTGTGATTTCGTCTTGTGTCTTGTCTACCCTATATTGCCAGTTCCTCTTGATTGCCTATTTTTTTTATTGCCCCTTCGGTATTCTCTAACGTTTATTACATATACCTGCCTTTTAACCAAACATATCCCTACCTCCAATATAGCATTGTAATTTCTAAAAAAACCGTACACATGAAAATTATTTAGTATTTAATATCGCATTGCAACATAATATGTACACAATGTACCATATACCAAAAGTGAATGATAGTAGTTCTGAAAATAAATGTAGGTAAACAAGTGGCCTTTGAATGGATGTTTAAATGTGCACATGAAAAAAGGGGAAATGATGGATAGGAGAAAGGCCTGTTTTCCTCGTAACAGCGAACCAACGACAAGTTGTATTTGCAGTAAATTGACATTGATGAGCAAGTAGTGTTGTAATCTTCAGATATAAGACACTCGTCAGTTATATATGAACTATTATATATAATACTTATTATAACATAAATACGCATTTTTCCTTTGATGTTTTTATGCAATAATCAACTTAAAAATAGTGAACTTTTACAAGCATGGTCTAACATGAAGATCTTGATGTTATTCCATGATTTTGACGTCATAGGTCTGTTATTCCATGATTTAGACGTCATAGTATCTGTTATTCCATGATTTTGACGTAATATATCTGTCAATCGTGTATTTTCTGTTACAAACCATATATACCATGCACCTTACTCATGAACTTATTTAAACCAACTCATCCTTCGGATTCGTTGGTTTAAATAAGTTAATTCGTAGGATCCATGGTATATATAATACTTAACTAATAACGTGAAGCTTGTCTTCATACCTAACCTATGACAAGAAAGAGAGCTACAGTCAAACCTGCTTTAGGGACCACCTTTATAAAGCAGTGACTTGTATTATGTGATTTTCATTTTTATTCCCTTCACAGTGTATTTCATATCATTTAAACTTATATTAAGTGACCACCTGTCGTATGTGACCATATTTCATTGTTCCCTCGGAAGGTCACACAATACAGGTTTGACTGTAGATTGTGTCTGATGTACTACAGATATACAATACTGATGTTTCATAACACTGACATACGTTTAATTGATCGTCAGCAAGTACAAAAGATCGCTGATTAGAAAAAAAAAGGCCATCGGTAATTTAACGTGAGTTCACACCCGGATTTTAGTGGGTTCGTGTTACTCGATCTTTAGTTTTATGTGTATGTTTGGTAGATGGTTGTTTGTCCTTTTTGTACCTTTTCTTTTGGCCATTGTGTTGTCTGTACTTCTTTAATTTACTGATTCTGATTACCCCTTTTGGTATCTTCAAACTCTTCTTGTTTTCGTACTAAAGTCTATGGCACTTTAGAGAAAGAGAGATATATTGTGTCTGATGTACTACAGATATACAATACTGATGTTTTTTTAACACTGCCATACGTTTAATATCTGGTGTCTCATCATTAATCGTCAGTAAGTACAAAAGATCGTTGATTAGAAGGGAAAAATCCATTGGTAATTTACATAATGTTGAATGTGTTATTAATCTAGCTTAATATCACATCAAGATCAAAGCATATGGCAGTCCTATATAGGTATTAGTGCATATAATAGGTATTAATGCAGTCATAGTGTATATTATGCAAACTAATTGATGGAATGTGTGTATGAACTCAGAAAAGTTTAAATGGTAACATGGCGAATTAGTATCATTTGTGCCCTGCTTAAACAATTAAAAATATTTCGACTAAATCTGAAAATGTTGGTCAATTTTGATTATCCCTGTCAGACCCTTTGTTTTATTTTTTTTAATTTTAATTATTTGGCTTTCCATTCCTTTGACAATGTAAGTTATTAAAGAAACTCACTGTTAATAATTTGTCGTTATTCAAACAGAAAATTTAATGTCTGACACCACAGTTTACTTTACAATTATGGTAAATTATGACGTCAAATAGTTTTTTCTATTTTTTTTTTATATAAATTCTTGAAAAGCGTTAATTATATTTACAAGCTGTAAACTATTTTATATTTAGTGGCACAAGTTCCAGGAAAACAAGGCGCTAAATAAGCAGATGTATTTTTTTCAGTACCAATTATATAGTCTGTGGTTTAACCAAACCAGTGATTGAACTTTTGATCATTCTCATGCTAACCATTTTACCACAGTCGTGATGAAACCAGATGGACGGGAAGTACTCCTCTGGAATGTACTTAATACTATCTATATCGTGAAGATGGTAATGAAATAACTATTCGATCAAATAAGTTGGGAACACTTGTGTCTGATCCCTTTTTCTCTGTGAGCAAATACAATTATTATTTACTAAGCAGTAGCAGATATTTCGATGTTTTATAGATAGCAGTTCACAATGTATAGCAACACGTTTGAAGATATCAAAGAGGTAATAAGAAGCACTAATCAAAGACGGACAGACAACACAATGACCACAATAAAGAGGGCAATATACTACCCAGAACATAAACTGAAAATTGAGCAACATGAACCCCACTAAAAGCGGAAGTGAAATCAGATGCTCCGGAAGTTTAAGAATTCATTGTCCTTTTGCGTTCAATCACTTATGGTGATATGTTTGTTCACTGGAATTGTTGACAACCACTGTTTAAACTTTCTTTACACAAACGATATGAACCAGATCGAAAAAATGTTGTATCAGAAATTCAAAGATAGTAAATCAATCAAGCGTGTGATTATATGTGTAACTACTACCAATACACGTCAGAGAAAACAAAAGGGAAAATCAACAATGGACAATCTAAAGACAATGACAACACTGGGCACACAAGTCATAGCACGAAGACAATGACAACACTGTGCACCCAAGACTTAGAACGATGACAATGACAACACTGTGGACACAAGACTTAGAACGAAGACAATGACAACACTGTGCACACAAGACTTAGAACGATGACAATGACAACACTGCGTACACAAGACTTAGAACGATGACAATGACAACACTGGGCACCCAAGACTTAGAACGATAACAATGACAACACTGTACACACAAGACTTAGAACGATGACAATGACAACACTGTGTACACAAGACTTAGAACGATGACAATGACAACACTGTGCACACAAAACTTAGAACGATGACAATGACAACACTGGGCACACAAGACTTAGAACGAAGACAATGACAACACTGTGTACACAAGACTTAGAACGAAGACAATGGCAACACTGTGTACCCAAGACTAAGAACGAAGACAATGACAACACTGGGCACACAAGACTTAGAACGAAGACAATGACAACACTGTGCACACAAGACGTAGAACGAAGATAATGAGAACACTGTGTACACAAGACTTAGAACCGAAGACAATGACAACACTGGGCACACAAGACTTAGAACGAAGACAATGACAACACGGTGCACACAAGACTTCGAACGAAGACAATGACAACACTGTACACACAAGACTTAGAACGAGGACAATGACAACACTGTGTACACAAGACTTAGAACGATGACAATGACAACACTGTACACACAAGACTTAGAACGAAGACAATGACAACACTGTGCACACAAGACTTAGAACGAAGACAATGACAACACTGTGCACACAAGACTTAGAACGAAGACAATGACAACACTGTGTACACAGGACTTAGAACGAAGACAATGAGAACACTGTGTACACAAGACATAGAACGAAGACAATGACAACACTGTGTACACAAGACTTAGAACGAAGACAATGACAACACTGTGTACACAAGACTTAGAACGAAGACAATGACAACACTGTGTACACAAGACTTAGAACGAAGACAATGACAACACTGTGTACACAAGACTTAGAACGAAGACAATGACAACACTGTGTACACAAGACTTAGAACGAAGAAAATGACAACACTGTGTACACAAGACTTAGAACGAAGACAATGACAACACTGTATACACAAGACTTAGAACGATGACAATGACAACACTGTGTACACAAGACTTAGAACGAAAACAATGAGAACACTGTGTACACAAGACTTAGAACGAAGACAATGACAACACTGTGTACACAAGACTTAGAACGAAGACAATGACAACACTGTGTACACAAGACTTAGAACGAAGACAATGAGAACACTGTGTACACAAGACTTAGAACGAAGACAATGACAACACTGTGTACACAAGACTTAGAACGAAGACAATGACAACACTGTGTACACAAGACTTAGAACGAAGACAATGACAACACTGTGTACACAAGACTTAGACCGAAGACAATGACAACACTGCGTACACAAGACTTAGAACGATGACAATGACAACACTGGGCACCCAAGACTTAGAACGATAACAATGACAACACTGTACACACAAGACTTAGAACGATGACAATGACAACACTGTGTACACAAGACTTAGAACGATGACAATGACAACACTGTGCACACAAAACTTAGAACGATGACAATGACAACACTGGGCACACAAGACTTAGAACGAAGACAATGACAACACTGTGTACACAAGACTTAGAACGAAGACAATGGCAACACTGTGTACCCAAGACTTAGAACGAAGACAATGACAACACTGGGCACACAAGACTTAGAACGAAGACAATGACAACACTGTGCACACAAGACGTAGAACGAAGATAATGAGAACACTGTGTACACAAGACTTAGAACCGAAGACAATGACAACACTGGGCACACAAGACTTAGAACGAAGACAATGACAACACGGTGCACACAAGACTTCGAACGAAGACAATGACAACACTGTACACACAAGACTTAGAACGAGGACAATGACAACACTGTGTACACAAGACTTAGAACGACGACAATGACAACACTGTACACACAAGACTTAGAACGAAGACAATGACAACACTGTGCACACAAGACTTAGAACGAAGACAATGACAACACTGTGCACACAAGACTTAGAACGAAGACAATGACAACACTGTGTACACAGGACTTAGAACGAAGACAATGAGAACACTGTGTACACAAGACATAGAACGAAGACAATGACAACACTGTGTACACAAGACTTAGAACGAAGACAATGACAACACTGTGTACACAAGACTTAGAACGAAGACAATGACAACACTGTGTACACAAGACTTAGAACGAAGACAATGACAACACTGTGTACACAAGACTTAGAACGAAGACAATGACAACACTGTGTACACAAGACTTAGAACGAAGAAAATGACAACACTGTGTACACAAGACTTAGAACGAAGACAATGACAACACTGTATACACAAGACTTAGAACGATGACAATGACAACACTGTGTACACAAGACTTAGAACGAAAACAATGAGAACACTGTGTACACAAGACTTAGAACGAAGACAATGACAACACTGTGTACACAAGACTTAGAACGAAGACAATGACAACACTGTGTACACAAGACTTAGAACGAAGACAATGAGAACACTGTGTACACAAGACTTAGAACGAAGACAATGACAACACTGTGTACACAAGACTTAGAACGAAGACAATGACAACACTGTGTACACAAGACTTAGAACGAAGACAATGACAACACTGTGTACACAAGACTTAGACCGAAGACAATGACAACACTGTGTACACAAGACTTAGAACGAAGACAATGACAACACTGTGCACACAAGACTTAGAACGAAGACAATGACAACACTGTGTACACAAGACTTAGAACGAAGACAATGGCACACTGTGTACACAAGACTTAGAACGAAGACAATGGCAACACTGTGTACACAAGACTTAGAACGAAGACAATGGCAATACTGTGCACACAAGACTTAGAACGAAGACAATGACAACACTGTGTACACAAGACTTAGAACGAAGACAATGGCAACACTGTGTACACAAGACTTAGAACGAAGACAATGGCAACACTGTGTACACAAGACTTAGAACGAAGACAATGGCAATACTGTGCACACAAGACTTAGAACGAAGACAATGGCAACACTGTGCACACAAGACTTAGAACGAAGACAATGGCAATACTGTGCACACAAGACTTAGAACGAAGACAATGGCAACACTGTGCACACAAGACTTAGAACGAAGACAATGGCAATACTGTGCACACAAGACTTAGAACGAAGACAATGACAACACTGTGTACACAGGACTTAGAACGAAGACAATGGCAACACTGTGTACACAAGACTTAGAACGAAGACAATGGCAACACTGTGCACACAAGACTTAGAACGAAGACAATGGCAACACTGTGCACACAAGACTTAGAACGAAGACAATGACAACACTGTGTACACAAGACTTAGAACGAAGACAATGGCAACACTGTGCACACAAGACTTAGAACGAAGACAATGACAACACTGTATACACAAGACTTAGAACGATGACAATGACAACACTGTGTACACAAGACTTAGAACGAAGACAATGAGAACACTGTGTACACAAGACTTAGAACGAAGACAATGACAACACTGTGTACACAAGTCTTAGAACGAAGACAATGACAACACTGTGTACACAAGACTTAGAACGAAGACAATGAGAACACTGTGTACACAAGACTTAGAACGAAGACAATGACAACACTGTGTACACAAGACTTAGAACGAAGACAATGACAACACTGTGTACACAAGACTTAGAACGAAGACAATGACAACACTGTACACACAAGACTTAGAACGAAGACAATGACAACACTGTGTACACAAGACTTAGAACGAAGACAATGGCAACACTGTGTACACAAGACTTAGAACGAAGAAAATGGCAACAAAAACAACCACAACAAAAAAATAACCAACAAAATACAACACAGAAAACTAAAATACCAAAAACAAATGGGGGAACACAGGTGCTGGGGAAGGGTAAGCAGTTACTTCCTCTAACAGGACATCCACCCTAATATACTCATATAGTCAAGACGTGTGGGGCACCACTGTACGAAAACAAATACAAATAACAAATAAGACATCTGCCCTCCTACAAACAACTCATACCAAATAAGCCTATCTATATAACATCCTTAATAAGTCTAGTGATAGTGGGTTAGACACGTGATTTACAAGAAATTAAAATGTCACAATGCCATGCCTTAAAATGAGAAAATATAATCATCTCAGGATTATCTTTCAGATGTAAAACAAGAAAAAGTTATTATATCGATGAATTTTATGATAGTCAAGAAATATAATCAAGTTCTGCATATAACGTGAAATTACCATTCGCTCATATAAATGGCACAGAAATTGGTGACCTGATATAATATGTCTTGTTATCTATTGAATTATTTTTTAAGGGTATGAGTTTTGCTCATTGCTGAAGACCCTACTGTGACTGTGAATTGAGAACAACATTTGTTTTGTCACTAAGTGTAATGTTAGATAGTCTCTCATGTTCATTTACATACTCAACCTTTCTTGATAATTTGTTTCTGCAATTTATATTTGATATAGAAATCTAAAGCTTAGATTACACAATTTGTAACACAAATGATGCCACTAATGGTGCTGGAACTGCTTACCCTTTTGGAGCAGGCCCCGGGTGGCTCAATTGAGTTAGGTAGTTGGATTACCTAACAACTCATACAAGCATATCACCAATACGGCGTGGGTTCGCGCCCAGCTTTGTAAATGACTAAAAATGGTGCACTCGACTCGCAGCCGCAAGTGATAAAGTTTACCAGTTGCTTGCCCATGGTCGGTGGTTCTCTCCGGGCACTCCAGCTTCTACCACCACTAAAACTGGTCCCCATGATATAGCTGAAATATAGCTGAAAGTGGCGTTAAGCACAATAAATCCTAAATCCAAATCCCTTTTGGAGCACCTGCGTTCATCAAAGGTTTTTAGTTTTTAATTGCTCAATCGTTAATCTTCTGTGTAGTGCTTTGTAGATTAATGTTTGTCCTTGTTGTGTTTTTATTGTGTTGTCTGTCCTTCGATTTACGTGTTCAGCATAACCCTTTGGTATGTTCAAAGTTTTTCTTAGATTACAGAGTTTTTAAAGTAAACTAAAAACGACTTGTTAAAGTGATAAATCTGTATTCTACATCGTTATCGTAATACAATCTGACATAGAACAACAAGATTTTATTGTATTTTAATCAGTTATTTATCGATTAAATCGTGTGAACATTCCACTTTATTGTCTTATTACGTAATTTTATAGTTTCATCAGTTTGTTATTGTCAAATAAATATGGCTTCCGGTAACTACTGTTATAACAGATGATAATTTTTAAGATTCGTTTTGAGCTTGCATCAGCACGAGTCAGACACAATTATTTTAACATAAGAAGAGTTTAAAGATACCCAAGGGGTAATCAGAAGCCGTAAATCGAGGAAAGACAGGAACACAATGGTCAAAAGAAGAAATACAAAAGGACAAACATCGATCTACAAAACGTTACACAGAAAACCAAATATGTAGCAACTTCAGACTGAAAACTTGAAAATACGATTTTGTTTCCAGAGATCCAACACAAAATATATGCAAACGTTTACTTAATAATTATAAGTATTTCCGCATAACGACGATGTTCAGTTCGTCTTTACCTCCAGTTATTTGTAGGAGGGTTCATGTCTTATTTACGTTATTTATGTTTGGGTGAGCATAGTGGTGTCCAACACATATTGTGTTGTTTTTTTGTGTTGTTTGTCAATGATGACAGACGTCAATAGCCACCCCGTCAGACCATTTTACTTGATGACAGACGTCAATAGCCACCGTCAGACCATTTTACTTGATGACAGACGTCAATAGCCACCGTCAGACCATTTTACTTGGATGTGAAACACACTTGCATGACCGCATCATATTACTAAGAGGAGAACTTTGATCCATTAAACTAGTTTAACGCCGCCACCTTTTAAATGAAGTTCCATTACCAAGCCAGGAAAGTGGGTTGTCTTGACTACGAGTGTTAGGGGTATCGATTTTGCCTCTTTCTACGATTTTTTATTTGTTTTTGGAACTGTTCCAACATTGTGGTATTTTAGAACTGTTCCAACATTGTGGTATTTTAGAACTGTTCCAACATTGTGGTATTTTAGAACTGTTCCAACATTGTGGTATTTTAGAACTGTTCCAACATTGTGGTATTTTAGAACTGTTCCAACATTGTGGTATTTTAGAACTGTTCCAACATTGTGGTATTTTAGAACTGTTCCAACATTGTGGTATTTTAGAACTGTTCCAACATTGTGGTATTTTAGAACTGTTCCAACATTGTGGTATTTTAGAACTGTTCCAACATTGTGGTATTTTAGAACTGTTCCAACATTGTGGTATTTTAGAACTGTTCCAACATTGTGGTATTTTAGAACTGTTCCAACATTGTGGTATTTTAGAACTGTTCCAACATTGTGGTATTTTAGAACTGTTCCAACATTGTGGTATTTTAGAACTGTTCCAACATTGTGGTATTTTAGAACTGTTCCAACATTGTGGTATTTTAGAACTGTTCCAACATTGTGGTATTTTAGAACTGTTCCAACATTGTGGTATTTTAGAACTGTTCCAACATTGTGGTATTTTAGAACTGTTCCAACATTGTGGTATTTTAGAACTGTTCCAACATTGTGGTATTTTAGAACTGTTCCAACATTGTGGTATTTTAGAACTGTTCCAACATTGTGGTATTTTAGAACTGTTCCAACATTGTGGTATTTTAGAACTGTTCCAACATTGTGGTATTTTAGAACTGTTCCAACATTGTGGTATTTTAGAACTGTTCCAACATTGTGGTATTTTAGAACTGTTCCAACATTGTGGTATTTTAGAACTGTTCCAACATTGTGGTATTTTAGAACTGTTCCAACATTGTGGTATTTTAGAACTGTTCCAACATTGTGGTATTTATTTTTCTTCATTTTATGACAATAACATGGCACGGTCGTATAAAATGTAGTGTATTCTATAGAATGTGTGCCTTCAAGCAATTCCCGACAAGAAACAAATCCGAAATCCGAGTATAAATTTGTCAATGTCAATTTCAGATTGATGAAAATAGTCCAATCATATTCCTTTCCAAAATTCCCAATTCATATTTGTCAATTAGGCATTCACACTACTTAAAAAAACAATGATCAATTCCTCAAACATTTCAAAATGACAAATTACAACTTGTACTTTCACATTTATCAAATTTCTACTAAGTCCATTGTATCGTCTTCTTAGAATATTCCTTTGGCATTTTTCGACATTTTGAAATCAATAAGTATGTAGTAAACACGAAAATAAGATAAATTGAAAATCATGAACAAGACAGCCTCTAGTATAGGTCTATGTAAATGAGCTAAACCGTTACAATAAAGATCTAATTCTCTGAATAATATTATAAACATTCTCATGAAAAAGTACTAAATGTCCCATGGGTACGAATTATAAAAGGTAAATCAATAGAGAAGTTCGAAAGATCAAAGACGTGGCAATTATGAAACATGATGAGTGATATGAAATACCGTAATAACAGTCATGGTTGAACAGGAAAATCAGAGACCGTGATTAACCGATCAAATAATGATAAAAATAACCCAGACGTATTTCACACATTTTCCAGAAATCAGACAATATATCATAGGGTTAGGGTTATGGTGTTTAACGCCACTTTCAACAATATTAAACAATATAGCATAATCTATTCGCGTTCTAAGGGGAACACAGACAAAGTTAATATAGGGTGTTATATTGACTGATTAATCTGTCTCTCAAGCTGCGCTATCACTTCGAGCGAAGGAGAGTCACGCACGAGAGAGGGGACAGAACTCTTGTCTAGTTTACATGTAGACTGATTAATCTGTCTCAATCTGTGTAAGATAAGGAGAGTAACGAATGAGCCAGGGGGTAGAACTCGT
Source organism: Bathymodiolus brooksi (assembly GCA_963680875.1). Lineage (NCBI taxonomy): Eukaryota > Metazoa > Mollusca > Bivalvia > Mytilida > Modiolidae > Bathymodiolus > Bathymodiolus brooksi. The sequence goes on along the minus strand of OY804583.1, from coordinate 13,157,499 downwards.
CAGTCTAAGGCGCTATATTATTCAAAGTACTAAACTACATGTATATTGTCTCATGTAGACACTCTAGAGGAGCTCCGAAAGACTGAGAGTTCATTTCGGGCGTATATATCATGTTCTGCTGTCCGATTTCGGGAGAAATAAAGGTGTACAATACGTCTGTTTAGTGAGCAAGGTCAAATGTCAAATAGTGGTTATTTTATTGCAATTGATGAATGTAGAAGTCAACTGCGGGAAAAGTGAGATGGTAACAGAATCGAGTAAGTTATCGAGTCGGGTAAAAATAATTGACAACAATTTGAACATTGGCGATAAAATGATAAAAAAAAATCATGACTCATATGTTCTAAGTAGGAGTAATTCCAACTACCATATAATCGAAGTGGTTACGACGGCCCAGGTAGACACATGGTAGAACGCTAGAAGTATTATCAATGTTTTAACCTTCGTATGGTACCCAAAACCAAACATCAGTATAAACATGGTATTTAATTTTATCAAATTGAATCTGGCCTTGGTGAAATGTTTGTGTACATCATTTATTTGTTTGTCTGAATGGCGTTCAATGTTCTGTGTTATACCACTGTTGTTTCAATAACACTAATCAACACATATAATACCGGCATAGCGAGTGTTTTCCTCGGAACTGTTACATTTAATTGAAAATGATATATTACACTACGTCAAACGATAGCTTAATAGCTTATTATGTTCCGTCAAGCGATAGCTTAATAACTGATTATGTTCCGTCAAACGATAGCTTAATAGCTTATTATGTTCCGTCAAGCGATAGCTTAATAACTGATTATGTTCCGGCAAACGATAGCTTAATAACTGATTATGTTCCTTCAAACGATAGCTTAATAACTTATTATGATCTGTCAAACGATAGCTTAATAACTGATTATGATCTGTCAAACGATAGCTTAATAACTGATTATAGTATAGCTCACATAAAAAAAAATCCTTAAATCAGTAGGTTTATGCTGACATTCGGTATTTTGAAATATCTAATAGGGTTTATTTTTTATCTAACAGTGTGTGGATTAATTTGTATGTTACGTACATGTACATCCTTTTGACTGGTTCTCGGGGTTAGTGGTGTTACACCTTAATATAAAATGCATTTAAAACAATTAACATGTGTTTGTTAGGAATGGTATCTAACACATATATATATATATTAAGATGTGAAACAAAGCTTACTGCTATATATAAATACATGTTATGTTGCTATAATAACAATGTAGCTATATAATTTAAGTGTGTACTATTCGCTTATGGAATAAACTTCATCAGGTACGCTCAAAATCAAAAGCAAAATAATTTTACAATCTTTGAGAGCAAGAAAGCCAAAAGGCACCAACAATGATAGCGAAATTCTGGTAAGGTTACCTATACCTGAGGGAAATAAACCTTCATTTTAATGGCAATTACATTATTTCGGAAAAGTAAATGTCAGTAATTATTACATCTTTTTAACTATGAAAAAAACTAAAAAAAAAATAGATATCAAATTTAGTTTCTTGAATAACCTTCATCAGGTACGCTCAAAATAACCTTCATCAGGTACGCACAAAATAACCTTCATCAGGTACGCTCAAAATAACCTTCATCAGGTACGCACAAAATAACCTTCATCAGGTACGCTCAAAATAACCTTCATCAGGTACGCACAAAATAACCTTCATCAGGTACGCTCAAAATAACCTTCATCAGGTACGCACAAAATAACCTTCATCAGGTACGCTCAAAATAACCTTCATCAGGTACGCACAAAATAACCTTCATCAGGTACGCACAAAATAACCTTCATCAGATACGCACAAAATAACCTTCATCAGGTACGCACAAAATAATCTTCATCAGGTACGCACAAAATAACCTTCATCAGGTACGCACAAAATAACCTTCATCAGGTACGCACAAAATAACCTTCATCAGGTACGCACAAAATAACCTTCATCAGGTACGCACAAATAACCTTCATCAGGTACGCTCAAAATAACCTTCATCAGGTACGCTCAAAATAACCTTCATCAGGTACGCACAAAATAACCTTCATCAGGTACGCACAAAATAACCTTCATCAGGTACGCACAAAATAACCTTCAACAGGTACGCTCAAAATAACCTTCATCAGGTACGCACAAAATAACCTTCATCAGGTATGCACAAAATAACCTTCATCAGGTACGCACAAAATAACCTTCATCAGGTACGCACAAAATAAGCTTCATCAGGTATGCTCAAAATAACCTTCATCAGGTACGCACAAAATAACCTTCATCAGGCACGCACAAAATAACCTTCATCAGGTACGCACAAAATAACCTTCATCAGGTACGCACAAAATAACCTTCATCAGGTACGCTCAAAATAACCTTCATCAGGTACGCTCAAAATAACCTTCATCAGGTACGCTCAAAATAACCTTCATCGGGTACGCTCAAAATAACCTTCATCAGGTACACACAAAATAACCTCCATCAGGTACGCTCAAAATAACATTCATCAGGTACGCACAAAATAACCTTCATCAGGTACGCACAAAATAACCTTCATCAGGTACGCACAAAATAACCTTCATCAGGTACGCACAAAATAACCTTCATCAGGTACGCTCAAAATAACCTTCATCAGGTACGCACAAAATAACCTTCATCAGGTACGCACAAAATAATCTTCATTAGGTACGCACAAAATAACCTTCATCAGGTACGCACAAAATAGCATTCATCAGGTACGCACAAAATAACATTCATCAGGTACGCACAAAATAACCTGCATCAGGTACGCTCAAAATAACCTTCATCAGGTACGCACAAAATAACCTTCATCAGGTACGCACAAAATAACCTTCATCTGGTACGCACAAAATAACCTTCATCAGGTACGCACAAAATAACCTTCATCAGGTACGCTCAAAATAACCTTCATCAGGTACGCACAAAATAACCTTCATCAGGTACGCACAAAATAATCTTCATCAGGTACGCACAAAATAACATTCATTAGGTACGCACAAAATAACCTTCATCAGGTACGCTCAAAATAACCTTCATCAGGTACGCACAAAATAACCTTCATCAGGTACGCACAAAATAACCTTCATCTGGTACGCACAAAATAACCTTCATCAGGTACGCACAAAATAACCTTCATCAGGTACGCTCAAAATAACCTTCATCAGGTACGCACAAAATAACCTTCATCAGGTACGCACAAAATAATCTTCATCAGGTACGCACAAAATAACCTTCATCAGGTACGCACAAAATAACCTTCATCAGGTACGCACAAAATAACCTTCATCTGGTACGCACAAAATAGAAAGATTGGAAAGCTAAATAATTTAAAATTTTGGGAGCAATAAAACCCAAGGGCCTAAACATGATAGCCGAATCCGTCTACTGTTCCCTGTACCTGAGGGAGGAGAACCTTAATTTGATTAATAATTACATTATTTAGGAACTGTAAATGTCAATAATAACTATATCTAATGAACCATGTCGGTGCTGGATCACTGCCTGCTTGGCAGATTACGACATCTGTGACATATTCATCAATAATTTATTTATAATTTCATCATCAGCGTTAATTCACATTTAAAGTTCATTTACATTTATTATTAATTTATAGGAGGTTGGCATTTTACTCGCAAGAGGAATGCACTTGGATGAGAGCATCATGTTACTGATATGGAATTCTTAGGGCCATAAAACTAGCTTAACCCAGCCTTGTTTTATTGAAGTGCCTGTACCAAGATCTGAAAGTGAGCGGTCATTTATTTGTGTGTTAGAGGTATCGATATTACCTCTTTTTGCTATTTTGATATTTGATTTTGAAAATGTTCCGACAGTGTGGCATGTTTTGCCTCTTTCTGCCATTTTAATATTTCATGTTGGAACTGTTCCGACAGTGGGATTTTTTTTCTTCAATTTATTTCCACAGACGATATCCATTCATCGAGATTTATCTGAATATCTCTTAATACATTTCACTATAACATGCCATAAATTTGTCTGACGTGGTAAAAAATATCAAATTAACACTATTGAGTATACATTTAATATCTAATCTATGTTAATTATCTTTTAATATGCAACTAAAGCATGAAAGTAAAATATTAATTATAGAAAAAAAATCCATTGGCGCAAAATAGGATTTAATGCATTAAGAATATTAATTCGAGAATATTTTTTTTTCTCAGTTTTTCCTGATAGGAACAAAATACTAATCGGTTTTAGTTCAAACCGCTGATAAATTAGCATGCAACTGCATGCACTGCATTTAACACCCGTTGATCGATAACGAAAGCGCAAAACGTACTCAACAGATTCGCTTCAGATACATCTTCTTTATTAACGTGTGTATAAATGTACTTTCTCACGTCAATAGTAAAACTTACGATTGTGATTCAAAGAGTAAATTTTGGTTAACCATTGATGAAAAGATGTTAGCAACGTGGTGGTCCTGTTGATGGCAATTATAGTGGTTCAATATGGTGATCCTTATTTGTTCCTTATGACAATTTAAGCCCTGAACCGGGTTGAACAAACCTCAATCAAATTTAAGTCTCAATTAAACCTGAAATGTAAATTAATTTCATGTACATTCCAGGTAAATTTAAATTTATTTAAGGTTTGTGCTCCCCAGTCCTGATTTTCGACCTTATGTAACGAACGTTTCTATTATATTTATTTTCGACCTTATGTAACGAACGTTTCCATTTTATCTATTTTCGACATTATGTAACGAACGTTTCCATTTGATCTATTTTCGACCTTGTGTAACGAACGTTTCCATTTTATCTATTTTCGACATTATGTAACGAACGTTTCCATTTTAGTTATAGACGTCAAGAGCAATGGGAAGCTTATACAAATCCTCATGTATAATATCACACGTTGCAAAAATAAACTCGTGATTATATAATTTGTTCTGTAAAATTAAAAGTAGCAAAACGAACTGAAGTTTAATTCAAACACATACAATTAATATTATAGTAAGACTGGATATGGATGTAAATGAACATGAGATACCATTCAACATGATATATATTATATATAGAAACAAATTAAAGTGAAGGAGCAGTGTTTTTATTGCTATTCAACATGTCAAAGTAGGGTTTACACAATGAGCATAAAACATACCCTAAAATGAATGTGAAACACGGCACTTAACCTGCAGATTAGTGGTACATATTGCTTATGTCGATAAACGCTAGTTTTAATAAACGTTTGAAGATACCAAAGGGGTAATCAGAAGCCGTAAGTCGAAGGACAGGCAATACAATGGCCAACATATACCAAAGGGGTAATCTGAAGCCGTAAGTCGAAGGACAGGCAACACAACGGCCAAAAGATACCAAAGAGGTAATCAGAAGCCGTAAGTAGAAGGACAGGCAACACAATGGCCACAAGATACCAAAGGGGTAATCAGAAGCCGTAAGTCGAAGGACAGGCAATACAATGGCCACAAGATACCAAAGGGGTAATCAGAAGCCGTAAGTCGAAGGACATGCAATACAATGGCCAAAAGATGCCAAAAGGGGTAATCAGAAGCCGTAAGTCGAAGGATAGGCAATGCAATCACCAGAAGATACCAAAGTGGTAATCAGAAGCCGTAAGTCGAAGGACATGCAATACAATGGCCACAAGATACCAAAGGGGTAATCAGAAGCCGTAAGTCGAAGGACAGGCAATACAATGGCCAAAAGATACCAACGGGGTAATCAGAAGCCGTAAGTCGAAGGACATGCAATACAATGGCCACACGATACCAAAGGGGTAATCAGAAGCCGTAAGTCGAAGGACAGGCAATACAATGGCCACAAGATACCAAAGGGGTAATCAGAAGCCGTAAGTCGAAGGACAGGCAATACAATGGCCACAAGATACCAAAGGGGTAATCAGAAGCCGTAAGTCGAAGGACAGGCAATACAATGGCCAAAAGATACCAAAGGGGTAATCAGAAGCCGTAAGTCGAAGGACAGGCAATACAATGGCCACAAGAAAAACAATTCAAACAATAATCTATAAAACACTACGCAGAAACCAAAATATTGAGCAGCATCCACTCCCCCTAAAAAAACAACGGGATGAACGCATGTGCTCCGGAAGTGTCAGCATCTGATCATATCTGTTGTTTTTTTAATCTTTGGACTAAGTTAAAATGTCTCATTATTATCAAATAATCATGAATTAACAACCAGGTACATGCACGTGTATGTCAGGTATGTTATTATCTATAATACCCGAATCAATATATATAGTTTATGATAATAGCATGTAGACAAGTTATAAAACACCATTATATATTATATAGAAGAAGAGTTTGAAAATACCAAATGGTAATCAGAATCTGTATATAGAAGAAGAACAGACAACACAATGACTAAATGACAAAGTACAAAAGGACAAACAACGATCTACAAAACACTACACAGAAAACTAAAGATCGAGTAACACAAACCATATGACTTACAAGTACGTGATAGTGAGCTTTATGCATAAAATGGCAGAAATCCCATCACAGTAACTAATGTCCGAGGGCAATATCAAACATGACATTTTTATATAAAAATCATTTTTTTCTAGATTAACAAGAAATTAATTTGTTGCATGTGAACTTTTCACATTTGGTTATGATTGTTTTTATATGGGCAGGGTTTTTTTTATTCATGGGGATCAGCTTAATGGGGTGGTTTTCGTATTTTTGTTTTTATTTTTGTTTAATGGTTGTCTTTCTTCATTTGTTTGTTGTTGTTGTTGTTTTGGAAAAAGGGGGGGGGGGGGTGTGTGCGAGTGGATTTAATTGCAAAGAATATGAATAACGTTTGCCAACACAAAAAATGTAAAAAATTAGGACACAACGCCCCCACTACGTAGACAGTGCTCTTGAATCTGTAATGAACTAAAACACAGATCGTTCATCTGGTTATACTGTCTGGTTTTTTAAGTATTTTCAGGCAAAGTTCCATTGCGTTTTCTATGATGACACTTTCCAATTAATAGTCAGAATACAAAAAGTCAATATAGGTTTGCAGAATAACTATCTAGCGATACTTCATGTGGTATTATTTTTGAGAGGCCTACTATTATTTGACAATGAGCGTACTTCATGAAAGTGTTTCCAGAAAGGCGTTGTCCACACTTTATTGTATATCTATGTTTTTATTATATAATACTGTGTCTTACAGTGGCGGCAATCTTGGATTTCCTATCAATTAAATAACTGAGTAAATATCACCTTTAATTTATGAGTATTTCATGATATTTTTTTAGACATGTATTAAGTGTCTGTACCTAGCCGGGAAAGTGAGTGAGTGGTATTGTACATGTGTCTTTGGGGTATCGATCGTGCGGCTTTCTAAGATTTTTCGATCGGAGTTTGAAACTGTTCCGAAAATTGCTTTAACCATTAACACTAGAGAACCAATTATTAAACTTTCTTGTGTGATGGCAGTCGTCTTGGATTTCAAATCAGCGCAACCAACATGACTGACGACCATTCATACATTATGGTTTAGTACTTCATAAGAATATATACACCACGTGATATATTTATATATTCAACACTAGAGAATCAATTATGTTTTGCTATATGACGGCGGTCATCTTGGATTTCAGATTGGTTGTTAAACACGAACTTTGTAGAGGACAATTTAACGAGCATATTTACAGAATCTGTACATTATGTTCAAAAAATGAAATTGACGATGAATTCCATTATTTATTTTCATGTGATAATTGTAATAACCAAAGAACACTGTACATTAAAGAATTGTTTAGAAACAGACCTAATACTTTGAAATTCAAGAAAAATATGACATCTAAAAATAAATATGACCTTCAAAAACTATGTAGATTTGCTGCCATCATAAATAAAGGTGTGTGCCCTCCCAGTTAACTGAACTGCTGTCATATATTACATATTACATATATTATGTAAATATTGTAAATAGTATATTGTGTATCTCTATGCCATGCTGGTTTATGAGAAATAAAAATATATCTACTGTATAACAACTTCATGCAATCACAGAATGCATAATTAGATCGGTTTACCATGTTCAATTTCCGATCGGAACTATGTAGAGGATTACTTACGAAACATTTCTACAAAGATTGCTTCATTAGTTTCAGAGTGTATTTGAAAGGTTTACTGACGACGGACGATATAAAAGCACCGTAACTAATTCTGCCATTCGTGTCACGTAAGCTACTAATATCATTCCAATCATACCGAGCTCAACCCACAAAGCTTTCGAATGCGTCCCCAGGTGGCAGATAAAAGGTGTCCTCTCGATTCGGCGAGTGGTGGGTAATGGGTTTTGAGGGTGTCATGCTTCCTGCAAATGGTTTAGATGTCGAAAAATAGTTAGCGGATTGTAGCCGCTATAAAGGGCTATTTTTGTCTCGTCTCCGCTCTCCATGCTATTTCAGTTGTTAGATAATGTTGAACTTGTCCTCGAGCGTTAAACAACAAACAAACAAAATCAATCAACTAATTATAGTGGATTGTGGGTTTGATTATCGGTCGTTGAACTGGTATGATTTGCTTCAATGCTAAACATACAGAGTAAAATTAACGCGGTGTCATGATAATTTGTCCGAGTACACATGGACTGTTGTGTCACTGAGCTATTACAATATAACTCCCAGCTTAGCTGGTCTAGTAGAAAGCAGACAGCACTATCATTCCATAAAGAATTACGTTTTCTCACCATGATATAGCAGACAAATAAGCCACTTTGTACTACATAACACACAGTGATTCGATAACCTATTATGGTGTCCATTTTGTACCTATTTGACTCGTAACACAACGATCTACAAACTACTACACATCAATGTGAGGGCTAAATAAAAGTCAGTGATTCGCTAACGTAGCATGCTGTCCTTTTTGTACCTGTTTGACTCGTAACCTAGAATCAATGTCATAATGGACCACGTGTATAAATACTAGTTTATTTGATCAAAGACTTGAAATCTTTGAATATAAATGTTTCTTTGTTGACTTATCTGAACATTGATGTAATAAAATGTTTAAACATACGTAGGTAAGATAAACATTGATAAATATTATGTTTGATGCTGTCACTGGGAGCAGTGTTTTTACAACATATATGTTGATAGACAGAAATGAAAGTAGCAATATAACACGTTAGTTTAGCAAAAAAACATTGAAAGTGTATGTTATATCCGGTAACTGATAAACTAGGGCATATTTCTAAGCCCTGGGGTTTCCCCGGGGTTACAAATTAGTACATGATGCATAGTATTGAAGGCATACAGGTATATAGCACGTGACATACACGACATGTAGTGATAACTTTAATAAACATTCAAATCCATAATAGCCATTGTCTTTTCAGCATTAAGTTATTCTTATTCATACTTTTCATAATGTCTTAACTGTTTTTAACATTTTGAAAGGAATTCAATTTGATTTACAATCGAATATGAAATGACTTTCACCTTCAACATGCTTTGGGCAGAAACGATTGAAGTTACCAAAGGGGTAATCAGAAATCATTAATCAAATGCCAGAAAAAGCGATGGTCAGAAGAAAATGTGGGAAAAGAACAAACATGATTGATTTTTTTTGTGTGTTTTAACGCCACTTTCAGCAATATTTCAGCTATATCATGGCGACCAGTTTTAGTGGTGGAAGAAGCCAGAGTACCCGGAGAGAACCACCGACAATGGGCAATCAACTGGTAAACTTTATCACGTGCAGCTGCGAGTCGAGTGCACATTTTGTTGTAATTTACAAAGCCGGGCGCGAACCCACGCCGTATTGGTGATAGGCTTGTATGAGGTGTTAGGTAATCCAACTACCTAACTCACTGAGCCACCCGGGCCCTACAACTACCTAACTCATTGAGTCACTCGGGCCCTAAAAGAACAAACAATGATCTACTAAAGATTGAGCAACACGAACCCCTCTAAACACCATCAGTATATGTTGATGAATCAAAAACTGTAATCATGTATATTGATCTAACTGAATTAATTGCTCCCCTTTCCGCGATATATCAGAAAAAAGTGGAGCGCATTAAAGATTTAATGTTAAATAGATAGCATGTTTATTATTATATATGACTTTAATTATAGATTTCTGTTTGAATTAGATTCGCTTTGTTTGGTAATTCAGATATCAGATAAATATGCATGCAATCTTATTAATATTAATTATCATTAATGTTAAATATATCGACAGGGGGAGATAACATTGTTCTTTTGTGTTCATGTATTATTCCTCCGTTGTTCGGAGCACTCCACAACACAAGTCGATAGTGTCCCTATCTATGTATCATTGAATAAACGCAAGATAAATATGTCTAGTGCTGTATTTTCTGGTAAATGCTTAATGACATTGCATTGTATATAGGATTATGTGGTAAATGAGCTTACATGTACTACACATCATGATGTAGCATAGTAGAAGAGTAATATGTACGTTAGAGAATACCGATGGGGCAATCAAAAATGGACAATCACCGGCAACATGGGGTACACAAGACGAAGAAAAACAAAACAAAGCACATCACAATATGTGTTGGACACCACTATACGCAAACAAACACAAATAACGTAAATGAAACATGAGCTCTCCTATAAACAACTGGAGGTATTACTATGAATGCTAAAGGTATTTGCTGGGGAGATAATCAGCTCTTCACTTGCATTGAGTGGATATCAGAAAAATATTTCTACTACGGGGTTTCTGGTAAACGTACAAAGACATTACATTGTATTTGTTGATATGGTAAATTAGTTTATATGTAGCATATTAAGATGTTATTTATATATATTGGTAGGAATGTCCATACTGTACACACGTGTTTATGATAAAGGGGTAAATATTTGTAATATATGTAAGACTCAGATCTACATCCAGACTCTAATCGACGTCCAATCCTCAAATTGGCGTCCAATTCTCAAATATTTGGCCGTTTTTCACTTTCTCAAATCGACGTCCAAGTACGTCACACTGACGTATGCTTCAAATGACATCACAACCGTTAGGACATGGTTTTGAAACAATGATGGAGAAGGGACAAGTCCAGATTCAGAGTACATTGTACTTCTACTTTAGCGGACCCTAACCCTAATCATAACTTAACCTTACCCCTTACCCTAACCCTAACCTTAGCCCTAACCTTAACCCTAACCTTAACCCTAACCCTAACCCTAACCCTAACCCTAACCCCAACCTTAGCCCTAATCCTAACCCTAACCTTAACCTTAACCCTAATCCTAAACCTAACCATAACCCTAACCCTAATCCTAACCATAACCCTAACCCTAACCCCAACCTTAGCCCTAATCCTAACCCCAACCTTAACCCTAAACCTAACCCTAATCCTAACCCTAATCCTAACCATAACCATAGCCATAACCTTAACCCTAAATAATATTAATGAATGGGGAAATGCTTTAAAAACATACAAAACAAAAAACAACAACTTTAAGAAACAGATAAAAAAAGACACGCAAAACAAAACTGTCATTACAATTATTTTTGATGGCAAACTTTGATCGTGTAAATAGATAAGCGAGTTTGGAAAGGACGCCGATTTCAGAATATCCTAAAATTGGACCGTGATTTGAGATAATGACGTCAGTGGACGTCGACTTGAGGAGCGGACGTCGATTAGAGACTGCACGTCGATCTGAGTCTATCATATATATGTTAATACTAATATATACAAACATTGCATTATTCTGTTCTGTTCATGTATTATTCCTCCGTTGTTCGGAGCACTCCACAACACAAGACGATAGCGTCCCTATATACGTATCATTGAGTGAAAGCAAGATAAATATATCCAGTACGATGTGTTCTGGTAAATGTATAAAGACATGAATTGTATATGTGGTAAATTAATTTACATGTAACATTTTAGAGGTTTAATATTTATATCAATGCTAAGTGTATTGGCAGGGGAGATAAGCAGGGATTGACTTGCATTGAGTGGATGTTATATGAATATTTCTAGTACGGGGTTTCTGGTAAATGTTCAAAGACATTACATTGTATTTGTTGTTATTGTAAATTAGTTTATATGTAGCATATTAACATGTTGTCTATTTATCGTGGTATGATTTCTAAATGCATCGACAGAGGGAGATAATCAGCTTGATTTCCAGTACGGGGTTTCTGGTAAATGTACAAAAACATTTAATACATTGTATTTGTTGATATGGTATATTAGTTTATATGTAGTCTATTAAGAAGTTATTTATATATATTGGTAGGAACGTGACAGAATGTACACATGTGTTTATGATAAACGTGTAAATGTTTGTTGTTAATATTAATGTATATAAACATGTGTGTACTCTTATTGAACATGGACAGAAAATATATACAGGAAACATAATATATTAATTGATTAAGAAAGTAATTTGCCCTTTTTAAGAAAACAAATGACCCTTTGTCAATTATGAAGAAAACAATTTGCTTTAAAGATGTACTATAGAAATGTTTGGGTTTTTTCTTAATGTAAGATGAAAAAGGTTGGATCTTAAATGAAACGGGTGTTCTCGTGGGCTAGGGTTGTGGTGTTTAACGCCACTCCCATCAATATTTCAGTTATATCGTGGCGGTCAGTTATATTGGTGGATGTAACCGAAGTACATGAGGAAAACCACCGACTTGTCGCAAAATTTCACTAATTTGTATCGAGCACACCTCGCCATGAACGTGATTCGAAATGACAAATTTAGTGGCGATAGGCACTAATTGCAAAACGTACATACTCCAACTACCATACGATCATGTCTACGATGGTCCTGGTGTTCCCATGGGATATGACCAAGGGAGACAACATAACACCAGTCAAACATTAAATTACGAAGAAAGACAATAGAAAAATATAGGACAATCCCGCACACATACATTGTATTCCCATAGGAAACCAGGCATGCAAACCAGGCGAGTGGAAAACGTATGCGTATCCTTACCCTCAACATGTGTTTAGGATGAGGGGGAAGGGGCTACCCGTGAACAAAATTCATATGTAATGAAATAAGAAGAGTTTGAAGATACCAAAGGGGTAATCAGAATTCGTAATTCAAAGAAGGACAGACAACACAATGGACAAACGAAAAAGCATAAACGGACAAACAACGATCTACAAAACACTATGCTAAAAACTAAAGATCGAGTAACACGAACACCACTAAAAACCGGGATGAACTCAGGTGCTGCATAATGCCATATTTGATTAAAACTCAAAGTGGAACCTCATAATTCATAAATGTAACATAGGCTGAAAGGAGAAGGTCACTAATGGCAGGCTTAATTCGAAGTGAAGACAGAAGGCCACAGTTGTCAAGTTTGATTATACGTCATCGAGGTGAAGGGGTCATATCACTGATGTCAGTTCTCTTGAGTCAGCTTTGTTGTGAAATAAAACTGCGGGGGTGATGGTTTATTTTTAGATGCACTAGACACAATCTAAGACTTATACAATCTATTTTTATCTCTGACGTATAATGGTGTAATTACACCATCATGTCTCTATTTACTTTTTAAATAAAATACGTACTTTAACAATTTTATGATTTAAACATGAAATAACACGTTTTATTGCTACAAATAGTCTGTAGCGTATCAAAATTATAGTCTTCTTCTTTTTGTGTGTTCTTTGCTTTGGTATTTAGACATCTCAGCGTTAAATATTATTTAATGTTACGACTTCCTACCAACTGGGACATTGTTCCGTTAATTTAGGTTGAAATATAATATGATTTATCACCGATCTTAACGAACCAACCCTGGAACGTTGTATTATAATGAAATATATGTCTGTCTGGCACGTCATAACTGTCGGGCGGGCGCTGATCATAAAATAAATACAAATAAAAGACAAAATAAAATAGCATTGTGCGTGTTTGTACTTTCCTTTTGTGTGTGCGTATGTGTGTGTGTGTGTGTGTGTGTGTGTGTGTTTCTTTTCTATGTTTGTATGCATCATGTTAATTTCGTTCTTATTCTCCAATAGATATTGTGGTCTCGTTGTAATCCTTGTCACGTCCTCTTCCAAGCACAGTTCAACGAAAATATCAGATGTTTTTCACATTATCTGTTTAGAATTTTAATGTTGTAACAACTTGTGAATTTTCTATTTGCTAAGGTTCAAATATCTATAAATTATGAGAAAATTATATTTGGATGCGTTGTCTTTTTCTTTGCTCTTGCTAGACCGGGAACCATTTAGCCGTCGTAAGGGAAACAACTCGCATAAAAAATGTTTAAAGATGTATAATATTAGAATCAAATAAGGAATGTGGCTCTGATCTACCATAAATCCGGAATAAATTATTGGGTGTCTTCTAGGTTACACCATTCTTGTATAGAGGTATTGTTAAACTAGACGATGCACAAACAGAACAATAATATGCTACATTGGTCTACAGCACCGTTTCTTTCCAATGCAAAAGTCTGCTCGTTTATAACTGTTGCATGGGAATCTTTATACGTTAATTATTAGGTATTAACGTTAACGCACATTTCACGCTTGTAATATAAATATGTGATATTTTATTTTTTAGAAAAACATTTTCAAAAATACCACACTGTCAACAATTCCAAAATAAAATAAAAAAATGTAGATAAATTGTGCATAGAGACAAAACCGATAGATCTAACAAACACATACATGACCACTCACTTTCCTGGCTTGACACAGGCACTTCAATAAAAAGTGGCGGGATTAAGCAAGTTTTTCTTTCCTGGCTTGGTGCAGGCACTTCAATAAAAAAAATTAGTGGCTGGACTAATCTAATTCTATGGACCCAAATATTCTCTTAGTGAAATGATGCGGTCATACAAGTGTTTGCCACATGTGAGTGAGTACACATGCCCTCACGTGCATATAACCGACCGACTGTCAATGTAGCATTAGTAGAAAGAACGCTGTAATTTTATGAAAAGAAAATAAACACGTTCTCTGCCGTATCTATAAATAAATCATACAGGTTAGACACACCAGTGGTTTGCAGGGATAAATATATACATCTGTTATTTTTAATAATTTATATACGGGGCATGAATCATTTATTTAACATGTTTCGTATTAACATTTTATTTTGGATGTAAAGATGGTTCATATGTGAACATATCCAACAAGTTCAAAATACACGGACGACTGGTAAATGAATTAGTGGGGTTCGTGTTACTCGATCTTTAGTTTTATCCGTAATGTTTTTTCTTTTTTGTAGATCGTGGACATTGTGTTGTCTGTCCTTCGATTTACGGATTCTAAATACCCTTCCGGAGCACCTGCATTCAACCTCGGTTTTTATGGGGTTGATGTAACTCGATCTTTATTTTAGTGTGTAATATTTTGTAGATCGTTGTTTGTCCTTTTGTCTTTTTTTCTATTGGCCATTATGTTGTCTGTCCTTCTTCGATTTACGAATTCTGATTACCCCTTTGGTTTCTTCAAACTATTCTTGTTAAAAATGCATTCATATGAAATTGTTGTTTATGTTTAGACAATCGCGGTTCAGTTTAAGGGCATGACATTATTTTTAAACCAATATTATCGTTTTTGTCACATTTTCTTAACACATAAATCAAGTGTTTATTGTGACTGTTGCATGTTGCGCTGACAGTGCTTAAATTAATTACAAAATGTCATTTGATACAATGTGATGTTTTCTGGAGGAGGTCATGAATGGCGGTTGTCTCAAAGGCGGACTTGCCAGACCGATATTTGCACAATGCTCGGTGGCTGCTCAGATAAGCTTCATATTAATGAACAATGTGATATGTGATGGATGTTCGCGCCTGTTTTAAGACCCAGTCTACATTTGGTTAGTCTCCATTGTATGATACCTCTATGCATTTTTTTTTCACACATCAAAAAAAATCAAAAATGGAGAAAAGCTGATTGTCAAATACGACCCCTGAAATATTTTATATAAAATTTAAAATAGTGAATATTTTTTAATCCATATTCCTCAAATAACAAAATTATCAATTTAATTAAAATCTTATGTCAAGACTCAAGTACGTTGTTCATAATATTATGGAAGTTCATATCCTAAACCTGTCCCAACAATGATCCTTGTTCGTGTCAATGGCTCATTGATTTTTATTTCTTTCTTCTTTTTTTTCCTTTGTCGTTTTTCTATACATACAACAGGTTGATGATATGTTGCAGAAAACTGTTAGATTTGAATTCATTGTGTGAAGGATAAAAATCAGGCTACACCACAGAAATATCGCTCTATTTTTTTTACAACTTAGCTCATCGTGAGAGTAAAACAGAATGGGATAAAAATATTACTACACGACAGAAATATCGCTCTATTTTTATTTACAACTTATATTTAGCTCATCGTGAGAGTAAAACAGAATGGGATAACAAATATTACTACACTACAGAAATATCGCTCTATTTTGTTTTACTACTCAACACATCGTGAGAGTAAAACAGAATGGGATAAAAATATTACTACACTACAGAAATATCGCTCTATTTTGTTTTACTACTCAACACATCGTGAGAGTAAAACAGAATGAGATAAAAATATTACTACACTACAGAAATATCGCTCTATTTTGTTTTACTACTCAACACATCGTGAGAGTAAAACAGAATGGGATAAAAATATTACTACACTACAGAAATATCGCTCTATTTTGTTTTACTACTCAACACATCGTGAGAGTAAAACAGAATGGGATAAAAATATTACTACACTACAGAAATATCGCTCTATTTTGTTTTACTACTCAACACATCGTGAGAGTAAAACAGAATGGGATTAAAATATTACTACACTACAGAAATATCGCTCTATTTTGTTTTACTACTCAACACATCGTGAGAGTAAAACAGAATGGGATAAAAATATTACTACACGACAGAAATATCGCTCTATTTTGTTTTACTACTCAACACATCGTGAGAGTAAAACAGAATGGGATAAAAATATTACTACACGACAGAAATATCGCTCTATTTTGTTTTACTACTCAACACATCGTGAGAGTAAAACAGAATGGGATAAAAATATTACTACACTACAGAAATATCGCTCTATTTTTTTTTACTACTCAACACAACGTGAGAGTAAAACCGAAAAGGATAGGGTTAGGGTTATGATGTTTAACGCCACTTTCAACAATATTTCAGTTATATCATGTCGGTCAAAATAGTATAAAAATCTAGCCACACTACAGAAATGTCACTCTATTTTTGTACTACTATTAGTAATTTAACAGAATATATATACTATAGCAATATCACTCTATTCACAAAAACAAGAAATGATCTTGTGTAGATATAAATCTTTAACCTAAAAAAATTACTAGCTGTAAAAGCAAGTGATAAACATGATAAAGCACGATACACAAAGAAACAGAATTTATAACTTACCATGTTATAAGACAGGCACCACCACAGGATAACAATCCTTATGTTCTCTAATATCTTTACATCAGTCTGATACTGACTATCTGCCCTAATTAACGACTAATTACAAGCGACGTGGCTAATTGGATTTAGACAGTGGATCGAGAAATATTTTTCCTAGAGGTATAAATATCCCATATTATTCCCGGTTTTATTTAATATTGAATACCGGAGGTACATACGCACATGTTTTTAATTTGTAATACTGTTTTCCGCAAAAACTAAAATATTACATTTAATTGACTATGAAATTCGTCTGATTTTTGTTATCCATATTTTATCCTTTGTTGAATTAATATTTCCAAGAATGTTATGTGTTCTGTCTTTCAATTGTTTTTGATCATCATATTTAATTCAGTGATATTGATTTTTGCATTATTTACACAAAAATGTTTCCTCCGGTTGTCCATGATTGTAGAGACATTATTATTCCGATTGTCAGTCACACTTGCAGCCGACATTTATGAAAAGTGTCGTCTGCTACTTTTAAATAATACTTTTCTATGGATAAAGTCCGAGATTGAAAGATCGAGAATATTTTTGAAGGAAATTCCGGATTGAAATCAAACAGAGCGTCGACAGTGTGATCTCTTATCGATAAACAACATATTGTCACATGATTCTCTGTAAATTATGATTATTTATTGATGTTTCTAAATAACTAATAGTACTAAATATAATGACGGTCTTTAAACAAAAAAATATATCATTTATTGTGAACCTAATCGATCGAATTGAAAAATGTCCCACACTCATTACTCACAACATAAACAGCTGTGCGGCGTGTTTCTAGTATCGATCGTTTCCACGCATGTTTCCTTTATAGCCTGTCACACAAGTACGTTTGTTGAAAATTACTATGCAGTTTTATTCTATTTAAATTAATTTTATCTTGAAGATAATTGTAATGGTATTTTATTTAATTTAATTTATTGAATTTTATTTTTCCTGTTAATTGGATATTTGAATGTATTTCAGAAACTGAAAATCGGTCAATGGTCTGTAGAAGTACATTTGTTCGATCAAATATTAAGATGTCACCTGGGAGTATCTATCAAGTCTTACAAGGCTTTCTTTATACTGGAAAATAATTGAAACTGTTATTTAAAAATCTGTCTTTTAATTTGTAAAACCGTCAACATGGCGTCAATACTTTCATATCAAGAACGCTAAAAATAAAATCGTAGAAAAACTATTTCTAAACCTTTCTTTTACTAATAATAATTAGGAGAACCATTAAAGATGTATACAATAAAATGAAGGAAAAAATACCACACTGTCGGAACAGTTCCAAAAAATACTACACCGTCGGAAGAGTTCCAAAAAATACCACACTGTCGAAACAGTTCCAAAAAATACCACACTGTCGGAACAGTTCCAAAAAATACCACACTTTCGGAACAGTTCCAAAAAATACCACACTGTCGGAACAGTTCCAAAATAAAAATGCCACACAGTCGGAACAGTTCCAAAAAATACCACACTATCGGAACAGTTCCAAAAATATCACACTGTCGGAACAGTTCCAAAAAATACCACACAGTCGGAACAGTTCCAAAATAAAAAATACCACACTGTCGGAACAGTTCCAAAATAAAAATACTACACTGTCGGAACAGCTCCAAAAAATACCACTGTCGGAACAGTTCCCAAAAATACCACACTGTCGGAACAGTTCCAAAAATACCACACTGTTGAAACAGTTCCAAAAAATACCACACTGTCGGAACAGTTCCAAAAATATCACACTGTCGGAACAGTTCCAAAAAATACCACACAGTCGGAACAGTTCCAAAATAAAAATATCACACAGTCGGAACAGTTCCAAAATAAAAATATCACACAGTCGGAACAGTTCCAAAATAAAAATATCACACAGTCGGAACAGTTCCAAAAATTCCACACAGTCGGAACAGTTCCAAAAAATACCACACTGTCGGAACAGTTACAAAATCCAATGGAACAAAATCGTAGAAAGAAGCAAATTCGATTCCCCTAACACACAAATACACGACTGCTCACTTTACTTGCTTAATACAGGAACTTCAATGAAAAGTGGCGGGGTTAAGCTATTTTATATATAAATTTATATATCAGTATAGAGAATGCAATGTATTTTTATGAGTTTGAATCCCACTTATGGCGAGGTGTTCTCGATACAACTTTATGCGATAAAGTTTTCCATTGACTTGCGACATGTCGGTGGTTTTTTCCGGGTATTCCAGTTTCCTCCACCAATAAAACTGACTGCCACGATATAACTGAAATATTTTTGATAGTGATATTTAATACCATAGCACTAACCTTAATGTGTTTTTATACTATTCTTCCTCTCTAAATAACAGTCGTTAAATAGTTCATCGTGTCTAAATTACATCTAAACGTTAATTAAAATATTAACAGAGGAAGTTAACATTGTAATGTGATTACAGTATAAATATTCTTAATAGTCTACAAGCTCACTACATTTGTACCAGTGACATACATTTAAGCTTGTTTAAGGAGGTCAATGAGAAGCAGATGTCTACGACTGTTGTATAGGAGAGGTTTGGGCCAATAAAACTGGTTTAATCCCGCCACCTGTTCGTTAAATCTTTACAATGAGCACAACATACACACCCATTAACTCCTTTTTACCTGTATTAACATACACACCCATTAACTCCTTTTTACCTGTATTAACATACACACCCATTAACTCCTTTTTACCTGTATTAACATACACACCCATTAACTCCTTTTTACCTGTATTAACATACACACCCATTAACTCCTTTTTACCTGTATTAACATACACACCCATTAACTCCTTTTTACCTGTATTAACATACACACCCATTAACTCCTTTTTACCTGTATTAACATACACACCCATTAACTCCTTTTTACCTGTATTAACATACACACCCATTAACTCCTTTTTACCTGTATTAACATACACACCCATTAACTCCTTTTTACCTGTATTAACATACACACCCATTAACTCCTTTTTACCTGTATTAACATACACACCCATTAACTCCTTTTTACCTGTATTAACATACACACCCATTAACTCCTTTTTACCTGTATTAACATACACACCCATTAACTCCTTTTTACCTGTATTAACATACACACCCATTAACTCCTTTTTACCTGTATTAACATACACACCCATTAACTCCTTTTTACCTGTATTAACATACACACCCATTAACTCCTTTTTACCTGTATTAACATACACACCCATTAACTCCTTTTTACCTGTATTAACATACACACCCATTAACTCCTTTTTACCTGTATTAACATACACACCCATTAACTCCTTTTTACCTGTATTAACATACACACCCATTAACTCCTTTTTACCTGTATTAACATACACACCCATTAACTCCTTTTTACCTGTATTAACATACACACCCATTAACTCCTTTTTACCTGTATTAACATACACACCCATTAACTCCTTTTTACCTGTATTAACATACACACCCATTAACTCCTTTTTACCTGTATTAACATACACACCCATTAACTCCTTTTTACCTGTATTAACATACACACCCATTAACTCCTTTTTACCTGTATTAACATACACACCCATTAACTCCTTTTTACCTGTATTAACATACACACCCATTAACTCCTTTTTACCTGTATTAACATACACACCCATTAACTCCTTTTTACCTGTATTAACATACACACCCATTAACTCCTTTTTACCTGTATTAACATACACACCCATTAACTCCTTTTTACCTGTATTAACATACACACCCATTAACTCCTTTTTACCTGTATTAACATACACACCCATTAACTCCTTTTTACCTGTATTAACATACACACCCATTAACTCCTTTTTACCTGTATTAACATACACACCCATTAACTCCTTTTTACCTGTATTAACATACACACCCATTAACTCCTTTTTACCTGTATTAACATACACACCCATTAACTCCTTTTTACCTGTATTAACATACACACCCATTAACTCCTTTTTACCTGTATTAACATACACACCCATTAACTCCTTTTTACCTGTATTAACATACACACCCATTAACTCCTTTTTACCTGTATTAACATACACACCCATTAACTCCTTTTTACCTGTATTAACATACACACCCATTAACTCCTTTTTACCTGTATTAACATACACACCCATTAACTCCTTTTTACCTGTATTAACATACACACCCATTAACTCCTTTTTACCTGTATTAACATACACACCCATTAACTCCTTTTTACCTGTATTAACATACACACCCATTAACTCCTTTTTACCTGTATTAACATACACACCCATTAACTCCTTTTTACCTGTATTAACATACACACCCATTAACTCCTTTTTACCTGTATTAACATACACACCCATTAACTCCTTTTTACCTGTATTAACATACACACCCATTAACTCCTTTTTACCTGTATTAACATACACACCCATTAACTCCTTTTTACCTGTATTAACATACACACCCATTAACTCCTTTTTACCTGTATTAACATACACACCCATTAACTCCTTTTTACCTGTATTAACATACACACCCATTAACTCCTTTTTACCTGTATTAACATACACACCCATTAACTCCTTTTTACCTGTATTAACATACACACCCATTAACTCCTTTTTACCTGTATTAACATACACACCCATTAACTCCTTTTTACCTGTATTAACATACACACCCATTAACTCCTTTTTACCTGTATTAACATACACACCCATTAACTCCTTTTTACCTGTATTAACATACACACCCATTAACTCCTTTTTACCTGTATTAACATACACACCCATTAACTCCTTTTTACCTGTATTAACATACACACCCATTAACTCCTTTTTACCTGTATTAACATACACACCCATTAACTCCTTTTTACCTGTATTAACATACACACCCATTAACTCCTTTTTACCTGTATTAACATACACACCCATTAACTCCTTTTTACCTGTATTAACATACACACCCATTAACTCCTTTTTACCTGTATTAACATACACACCCATTAACTCCTTTTTACCTGTATTAACATACACACCCATTAACTCCTTTTTACCTGTATTAACATACACACCCATTAACTCCTTTTTACCTGTATTAACATACACACCCATTAACTCCTTTTTACCTGTATTAACATACACACCCATTAACTCCTTTTTACCTGTATTAACATACACACCCATTAACTCCTTTTTACCTGTATTAACATACACACCCATTAACTCCTTTTTACCTGTATTAACATACACACCCATTAACTCCTTTTTACCTGTATTAACATACACACCCATTAACTCCTTTTTACCTGTATTAACATACACACCCATTAACTCCTTTTTACCTGTATTAACATACACACCCATTAACTCCTTTTTACCTGTATTAACATACACACCCATTAACTCCTTTTTACCTGTATTAACATACACACCCATTAACTCCTTTTTACCTGTATTAACATACACACCCATTAACTCCTTTTTACCTGTATTAACATACACACCCATTAACTCCTTTTTACCTGTATTAACATACACACCCATTAACTCCTTTTTACCTGTATTAACATACACACCCATTAACTCCTTTTTACCTGTATTAACATACACACCCATTAACTCCTTTTTACCTGTATTAACATACACACCCATTAACTCCTTTTTACCTGTATTAACATACACACCCATTAACTCCTTTTTACCTGTATTAACATACACACCCATTAACTCCTTTTTACCTGTATTAACATACACACCCATTAACTCCTTTTTACCTGTATTAACATACACACCCATTAACTCCTTTTTACCTGTATTAACATACACACCCATTAACTCCTTTTTACCTGTATTAACATACACACCCATTAACTCCTTTTTACCTGTATTAACATACACACCCATTAACTCCTTTTTACCTGTATTAACATACACACCCATTAACTCCTTTTTACCTGTATTAACATACACACCCATTAACTCCTTTTTACCTGTATTAACATACACACCCATTAACTCCTTTTTACCTGTATTAACATACACACCCATTAACTCCTTTTTACCTGTATTAACATACACACCCATTAACTCCTTTTTACCTGTATTAACATACACACCCATTAACTCCTTTTTACCTGTATTAACATACACACCCATTAACTCCTTTTTACCTGTATTAACATACACACCCATTAACTCCTTTTTACCTGTATTAACATACACACCCATTAACTCCTTTTTACCTGTATTAACATACACACCCATTAACTCCTTTTTACCTGTATTAACATACACACCCATTAACTCCTTTTTACCTGTATTAACATACACACCCATTAACTCCTTTTTACCTGTATTAACATACACACCCATTAACTCCTTTTTACCTGTATTAACATACACACCCATTAACTCCTTTTTACCTGTATTAACATACACACCCATTAACTCCTTTTTACCTGTATTAACATACACACCCATTAACTCCTTTTTACCTGTATTAACATACACACCCATTAACTCCTTTTTACCTGTATTAACATACACACCCATTAACTCCTTTTTACCTGTATTAACATACACACCCATTAACTCCTTTTTACCTGTATTAACATACACACCCATTAACTCCTTTTTACCTGTATTAACATACACACCCATTAACTCCTTTTTACCTGTATTAACATACACACCCATTAACTCCTTTTTACCTGTATTAACATACACACCCATTAACTCCTTTTTACCTGTATTAACATACACACCCATTAACTCCTTTTTACCTGTATTAACATACACACCCATTAACTCCTTTTTACCTGTATTAACATACACACCCATTAACTCCTTTTTACCTGTATTAACATACACACCCATTAACTCCTTTTTACCTGTATTAACATACACACCCATTAACTCCTTTTTACCTGTATTAACATACACACCCATTAACTCCTTTTTACCTGTATTAACATACACACCCATTAACTCCTTTTTACCTGTATTAACATACACACCCATTAACTCCTTTTTACCTGTATTAACATACACACCCATTAACTCCTTTTTACCTGTATTAACATACACACCCATTAACTCCTTTTTACCTGTATTAACATACACACCCATTAACTCCTTTTTACCTGTATTAACATACACACCCATTAACTCCTTTTTACCTGTATTAACATACACACCCATTAACTCCTTTTTACCTGTATTAACATACACACCCATTAACTCCTTTTTACCTGTATTAACATACACACCCATTAACTCCTTTTTACCTGTATTAACATACACACCCATTAACTCCTTTTTACCTGTATTAACATACACACCCATTAACTCCTTTTTACCTGTATTAACATACACACCCATTAACTCCTTTTTACCTGTATTAACATACACACCCATTAACTCCTTTTTACCTGTATTAACATACACACCCATTAACTCCTTTTTACCTGTATTAACATACACACCCATTAACTCCTTTTTACCTGTATTAACATACACACCCATTAACTCCTTTTTACCTGTATTAACATACACACCCATTAACTCCTTTTTACCTGTATTAACATACACACCCATTAACTCCT
This sequence comes from Bathymodiolus brooksi, assembly GCA_963680875.1. NCBI lineage: Eukaryota > Metazoa > Mollusca > Bivalvia > Mytilida > Modiolidae > Bathymodiolus > Bathymodiolus brooksi. Next base: position 13,132,421 of record OY804583.1, on the reverse strand, counting down.
TTTTACCTGTATTAACATACACACCCATTAACTCCTTTTTACCTGTATTAACATACACACCCATTAACTCCTTTTTACCTGTATTAACATACACACCCATTAACTCCTTTTTACCTGTATTAACATACACACCCATTAACTCCTTTTTACCTGTATTAACATACACACCCATTAACTCCTTTTTACCTGTATTAACATACACACCCATTAACTCCTTTTTACCTGTATTAACATACACACCCATTAACTCCTTTTTACCTGTATTAACATACACACCCATTAACTCCTTTTTACCTGTATTAACATACACACCCATTAACTCCTTTTTACCTGTATTAACATACACACCCATTAACTCCTTTTTACCTGTATTAACATACACACCCATTAACTCCTTTTTACCTGTATTAACATACACACCCATTAACTCCTTTTTACCTGTATTAACATACACACCCATTAACTCCTTTTTACCTGTATTAACATACACACCCATTAACTCCTTTTTACCTGTATTAACATACACACCCATTAACTCCTTTTTACCTGTATTAACATACACACCCATTAACTCCTTTTTACCTGTATTAACATACACACCCATTAACTCCTTTTTACCTGTATTAACATACACACCCATTAACTCCTTTTTACCTGTATTAACATACACACCCATTAACTCCTTTTTACCTGTATTAACATACACACCCATTAACTCCTTTTTACCTGTATTAACATACACACCCATTAACTCCTTTTTACCTGTATTAACATACACACCCATTAACTCCTTTTTACCTGTATTAACATACACACCCATTAACTCCTTTTTACCTGTATTAACATACACACCCATTAACTCCTTTTTACCTGTATTAACATACACACCCATTAACTCCTTTTTACCTGTATTAACATACACACCCATTAACTCCTTTTTACCTGTATTAACATACACACCCATTAACTCCTTTTTACCTGTATTAACATACACACCCATTAACTCCTTTTTACCTGTATTAACATACACACCCATTAACTCCTTTTTACCTGTATTAACATACACACCCATTAACTCCTTTTTACCTGTATTAACATACACACCCATTAACTCCTTTTTACCTGTATTAACATACACACCCATTAACTCCTTTTTACCTGTATTAACATACACACCCATTAACTCCTTTTTACCTGTATTAACATACACACCCATTAACTCCTTTTTACCTGTATTAACATACACACCCATTAACTCCTTTTTACCTGTATTAACATACACACCCATTAACTCCTTTTTACCTGTATTAACATACACACCCATTAACTCCTTTTTACCTGTATTAACATACACACCCATTAACTCCTTTTTACCTGTATTAACATACACACCCATTAACTCCTTTTTACCTGTATTAACATACACACCCATTAACTCCTTTTTACCTGTATTAACATACACACCCATTAACTCCTTTTTACCTGTATTAACATACACACCCATTAACTCCTTTTTACCTGTATTAACATACACACCCATTAACTCCTTTTTACCTGTATTAACATACACACCCATTAACTCCTTTTTACCTGTATTAACATACACACCCATTAACTCCTTTTTACCTGTATTAACATACACACCCATTAACTCCTTTTTACCTGTATTAACATACACACCCATTAACTCCTTTTTACCTGTATTAACATACACACCCATTAACTCCTTTTTACCTGTATTAACATACACACCCATTAACTCCTTTTTACCTGTATTAACATACACACCCATTAACTCCTTTTTACCTGTATTAACATACACACCCATTAACTCCTTTTTACCTGTATTAACATACACACCCATTAACTCCTTTTTACCTGTATTAACATACACACCCATTAACTCCTTTTTACCTGTATTAACATACACACCCATTAACTCCTTTTTACCTGTATTAACATACACACCCATTAACTCCTTTTTACCTGTATTAACATACACACCCATTAACTCCTTTTTACCTGTATTAACATACACACCCATTAACTCCTTTTTACCTGTATTAACATACACACCCATTAACTCCTTTTTACCTGTATTAACATACACACCCATTAACTCCTTTTTACCTGTATTAACATACACACCCATTAACTCCTTTTTACCTGTATTAACATACACACCCATTAACTCCTTTTTACCTGTATTAACATACACACCCATTAACTCCTTTTTACCTGTATTAACATACACACCCATTAACTCCTTTTTACCTGTATTAACATACACACCCATTAACTCCTTTTTACCTGTATTAACATACACACCCATTAACTCCTTTTTACCTGTATTAACATACACACCCATTAACTCCTTTTTACCTGTATTAACATACACACCCATTAACTCCTTTTTACCTGTATTTATATACACACCCATTAACTCCTTTTTACCTGTATTAACATACACACCCATTAACTCCTTTTTACCTGTATTAACATACACACCCATTAACTCCTTTTTACCTGTATTAACATACACACCCATTAACTCCTTTTTACCTGTATTAACATACACACCCATTAACTCCTTTTTACCTGTATTAACATACACACCCATTAACTCCTTTTTACCTGTATTAACATACACACCCATTAACTCCTTTTTACCTGTATTAACATACACACCCATTAACTCCTTTTTACCTGTATTAACATACACACCCATTAACTCCTTTTTACCTGTATTAACATACACACCCATTAACTCCTTTTTACCTGTATTAACATACACACCCATTAACTCCTTTTTACCTGTATTAACATACACACCCATTAACTCCTTTTTACCTGTATTAACATACACACCCATTAACTCCTTTTTACCTGTATTAACATACACACCCATTAACTCCTTTTTACCTGTATTAACATACACACCCATTAACTCCTTTTTACCTGTATTAACATACACACCCATTAACTCCTTTTTACCTGTATTAACATACACACCCATTAACTCCTTTTTACCTGTATTAACATACACACCCATTAACTCCTTTTTACCTGTATTAACATACACACCCATTAACTCCTTTTTACCTGTATTAACATACACACCCATTAACTCCTTTTTACCTGTATTAACATACACACCCATTAACTCCTTTTTACCTGTATTAACATACACACCCATTAACTCCTTTTTACCTGTATTAACATACACACCCATTAACTCCTTTTTACCTGTATTAACATACACACCCATTAACTCCTTTTTACCTGTATTAACATACACACCCATTAACTCCTTTTTACCTGTATTAACATACACACCCATTAACTCCTTTTTACCTGTATTAACATACACACCCATTAACTCCTTTTTACCTGTATTAACATACACACCCATTAACTCCTTTTTACCTGTATTAACATACACACCCATTAACTCCTTTTTACCTGTATTAACATACACACCCATTAACTCCTTTTTACCTGTATTAACATACACACCCATTAACTCCTTTTTACCTGTATTAACATACACACCCATTAACTCCTTTTTACCTGTATTAACATACACACCCATTAACTCCTTTTTACCTGTATTAACATACACACCCATTAACTCCTTTTTACCTGTATTAACATACACACCCATTAACTCCTTTTTACCTGTATTAACATACACACCCATTAACTCCTTTTTACCTGTATTAACATACACACCCATTAACTCCTTTTTACCTGTATTAACATACACACCCATTAACTCCTTTTTACCTGTATTAACATACACACCCATTAACTCCTTTTTACCTGTATTAACATACACACCCATTAACTCCTTTTTACCTGTATTAACATACACACCCATTAACTCCTTTTTACCTGTATTAACATACACACCCATTAACTCCTTTTTACCTGTATTAACATACACACCCATTAACTCCTTTTTACCTGTATTAACATACACACCCATTAACTCCTTTTTACCTGTATTAACATACACACCCATTAACTCCTTTTTACCTGTATTAACATACACACCCATTAACTCCTTTTTACCTGTATTAACATACACACCCATTAACTCCTTTTTACCTGTATTAACATACACACCCATTAACTCCTTTTTACCTGTATTAACATACACACCCATTAACTCCTTTTTACCTGTATTAACATACACACCCATTAACTCCTTTTTACCTGTATTAACATACACACCCATTAACTCCTTTTTACCTGTATTAACATACACACCCATTAACTCCTTTTTACCTGTATTAACATACACACCCATTAACTCCTTTTTACCTGTATTAACATACACACCCATTAACTCCTTTTTACCTGTATTAACATACACACCCATTAACTCCTTTTTACCTGTATTAACATACACACCCATTAACTCCTTTTTACCTGTATTAACATACACACCCATTAACTCCTTTTTACCTGTATTAACATACACACCCATTAACTCCTTTTTACCTGTATTAACATACACACCCATTAACTCCTTTTTACCTGTATTAACATACACACCCATTAACTCCTTTTTACCTGTATTAACATACACACCCATTAACTCCTTTTTACCTGTATTAACATACACACCCATTAACTCCTTTTTACCTGTATTAACATACACACCCATTAACTCCTTTTTACCTGTATTAACATACACACCCATTAACTCCTTTTTACCTGTATTAACATACACACCCATTAACTCCTTTTTACCTGTATTAACATACACACCCATTAACTCCTTTTTACCTGTATTAACATACACACCCATTAACTCCTTTTTACCTGTATTAACATACACACCCATTAACTCCTTTTTACCTGTATTAACATACACACCCATTAACTCCTTTTTACCTGTATTAACATACACACCCATTAACTCCTTTTTACCTGTATTAACATACACACCCATTAACTCCTTTTTACCTGTATTAACATACACACCCATTAACTCCTTTTTACCTGTATTAACATACACACCCATTAACTCCTTTTTACCTGTATTAACATACACACCCATTAACTCCTTTTTACCTGTATTAACATACACACCCATTAACTCCTTTTTACCTGTATTAACATACACACCCATTAACTCCTTTTTACCTGTATTAACATACACACCCATTAACTCCTTTTTACCTGTATTAACATACACACCCATTAACTCCTTTTTACCTGTATTAACATACACACCCATTAACTCCTTTTTACCTGTATTAACATACACACCCATTAACTCCTTTTTACCTGTATTAACATACACACCCATTAACTCCTTTTTACCTGTATTAACATACACACCCATTAACTCCTTTTTACCTGTATTAACATACACACCCATTAACTCCTTTTTACCTGTATTAACATACACACCCATTAACTCCTTTTTACCTGTATTAACATACACACCCATTAACTCCTTTTTACCTGTATTAACATACACACCCATTAACTCCTTTTTACCTGTATTAACATACACACCCATTAACTCCTTTTTACCTGTATTAACATACACACCCATTAACTCCTTTTTACCTGTATTAACATACACACCCATTAACTCCTTTTTACCTGTATTAACATACACACCCATTAACTCCTTTTTACCTGTATTAACATACACACCCATTAACTCCTTTTTACCTGTATTAACATACACACCCATTAACTCCTTTTTACCTGTATTAACATACACACCCATTAACTCCTTTTTACCTGTATTAACATACACACCCATTAACTCCTTTTTACCTGTATTAACATACACACCCATTAACTCCTTTTTACCTGTATTAACATACACACCCATTAACTCCTTTTTACCTGTATTAACATACACACCCATTAACTCCTTTTTACCTGTATTAACATACACACCCATTAACTCCTTTTTACCTGTATTAACATACACACCCATTAACTCCTTTTTACCTGTATTAACATACACACCCATTAACTCCTTTTTACCTGTATTAACATACACACCCATTAACTCCTTTTTACCTGTATTAACATACACACCCATTAACTCCTTTTTACCTGTATTAACATACACACCCATTAACTCCTTTTTACCTGTATTAACATACACACCCATTAACTCCTTTTTACCTGTATTAACATACACACCCATTAACTCCTTTTTACCTGTATTAACATACACACCCATTAACTCCTTTTTACCTGTATTAACATACACACCCATTAACTCCTTTTTACCTGTATTAACATACACACCCATTAACTCCTTTTTACCTGTATTAACATACACACCCATTAACTCCTTTTTACCTGTATTAACATACACACCCATTAACTCCTTTTTACCTGTATTAACATACACACCCATTAACTCCTTTTTACCTGTATTAACATACACACCCATTAACTCCTTTTTACCTGTATTAACATACACACCCATTAACTCCTTTTTACCTGTATTAACATACACACCCATTAACTCCTTTTTACCTGTATTAACATACACACCCATTAACTCCTTTTTACCTGTATTAACATACACACCCATTAACTCCTTTTTACCTGTATTAACATACACACCCATTAACTCCTTTTTACCTGTATTAACATACACACCCATTAACTCCTTTTTACCTGTATTAACATACACACCCATTAACTCCTTTTTACCTGTATTAACATACACACCCATTAACTCCTTTTTACCTGTATTAACATACACACCCATTAACTCCTTTTTACCTGTATTAACATACACACCCATTAACTCCTTTTTACCTGTATTAACATACACACCCATTAACTCCTTTTTACCTGTATTAACATACACACCCATTAACTCCTTTTTACCTGTATTAACATACACACCCATTAACTCCTTTTTACCTGTATTAACATACACACCCATTAACTCCTTTTTACCTGTATTAACATACACACCCATTAACTCCTTTTTACCTGTATTAACATACACACCCATTAACTCCTTTTTACCTGTATTAACATACACACCCATTAACTCCTTTTTACCTGTATTAACATACACACCCATTAACTCCTTTTTACCTGTATTAACATACACACCCATTAACTCCTTTTTACCTGTATTAACATACACACCCATTAACTCCTTTTTACCTGTATTAACATACACACCCATTAACTCCTTTTTACCTGTATTAACATACACACCCATTAACTCCTTTTTACCTGTATTAACATACACACCCATTAACTCCTTTTTACCTGTATTAACATACACACCCATTAACTCCTTTTTACCTGTATTAACATACACACCCATTAACTCCTTTTTACCTGTATTAACATACACACCCATTAACTCCTTTTTACCTGTATTAACATACACACCCATTAACTCCTTTTTACCTGTATTAACATACACACCCATTAACTCCTTTTTACCTGTATTAACATACACACCCATTAACTCCTTTTTACCTGTATTAACATACACACCCATTAACTCCTTTTTACCTGTATTAACATACACACCCATTAACTCCTTTTTACCTGTATTAACATACACACCCATTAACTCCTTTTTACCTGTATTAACATACACACCCATTAACTCCTTTTTACCTGTATTAACATACACACCCATTAACTCCTTTTTACCTGTATTAACATACACACCCATTAACTCCTTTTTACCTGTATTAACATACACACCCATTAACTCCTTTTTACCTGTATTAACATACACACCCATTAACTCCTTTTTACCTGTATTAACATACACACCCATTAACTCCTTTTTACCTGTATTAACATACACACCCATTAACTCCTTTTTACCTGTATTAACATACACACCCATTAACTCCTTTTTACCTGTATTAACATACACACCCATTAACTCCTTTTTACCTGTATTAACATACACACCCATTAACTCCTTTTTACCTGTATTAACATACACACCCATTAACTCCTTTTTACCTGTATTAACATACACACCCATTAACTCCTTTTTACCTGTATTAACATACACACCCATTAACTCCTTTTTACCTGTATTAACATACACACCCATTAACTCCTTTTTACCTGTATTAACATACACACCCATTAACTCCTTTTTACCTGTATTAACATACACACCCATTAACTCCTTTTTACCTGTATTAACATACACACCCATTAACTCCTTTTTACCTGTATTAACATACACACCCATTAACTCCTTTTTACCTGTATTAACATACACACCCATTAACTCCTTTTTACCTGTATTAACATACACACCCATTAACTCCTTTTTACCTGTATTAACATACACACCCATTAACTCCTTTTTACCTGTATTAACATACACACCCATTAACTCCTTTTTACCTGTATTAACATACACACCCATTAACTCCTTTTTACCTGTATTAACATACACACCCATTAACTCCTTTTTACCTGTATTAACATACACACCCATTAACTCCTTTTTACCTGTATTAACATACACACCCATTAACTCCTTTTTACCTGTATTAACATACACACCCATTAACTCCTTTTTACCTGTATTAACATACACACCCATTAACTCCTTTTTACCTGTATTAACATACACACCCATTAACTCCTTTTTACCTGTATTAACATACACACCCATTAACTCCTTTTTACCTGTATTAACATACACACCCATTAACTCCTTTTTACCTGTATTAACATACACACCCATTAACTCCTTTTTACCTGTATTAACATACACACCCATTAACTCCTTTTTACCTGTATTAACATACACACCCATTAACTCCTTTTTACCTGTATTAACATACACACCCATTAACTCCTTTTTACCTGTATTAACATACACACCCATTAACTCCTTTTTACCTGTATTAACATACACACCCATTAACTCCTTTTTACCTGTATTAACATACACACCCATTAACTCCTTTTTACCTGTATTAACATACACACCCATTAACTCCTTTTTACCTGTATTAACATACACACCCATTAACTCCTTTTTACCTGTATTAACATACACACCCATTAACTCCTTTTTACCTGTATTAACATACACACCCATTAACTCCTTTTTACCTGTATTAACATACACACCCATTAACTCCTTTTTACCTGTATTAACATACACACCCATTAACTCCTTTTTACCTGTATTAACATACACACCCATTAACTCCTTTTTACCTGTATTAACATACACACCCATTAACTCCTTTTTACCTGTATTAACATACACACCCATTAACTCCTTTTTACCTGTATTAACATACACACCCATTAACTCCTTTTTACCTGTATTAACATACACACCCATTAACTCCTTTTTACCTGTATTAACATACACACCCATTAACTCCTTTTTACCTGTATTAACATACACACCCATTAACTCCTTTTTACCTGTATTAACATACACACCCATTAACTCCTTTTTACCTGTATTAACATACACACCCATTAACTCCTTTTTACCTGTATTAACATACACACCCATTAACTCCTTTTTACCTGTATTAACATACACACCCATTAACTCCTTTTTACCTGTATTAACATACACACCCATTAACTCCTTTTTACCTGTATTAACATACACACCCATTAACTCCTTTTTACCTGTATTAACATACACACCCATTAACTCCTTTTTACCTGTATTAACATACACACCCATTAACTCCTTTTTACCTGTATTAACATACACACCCATTAACTCCTTTTTACCTGTATTAACATACACACCCATTAACTCCTTTTTACCTGTATTAACATACACACCCATTAACTCCTTTTTACCTGTATTAACATACACACCCATTAACTCCTTTTTACCTGTATTAACATACACACCCATTAACTCCTTTTTACCTGTATTAACATACACACCCATTAACTCCTTTTTACCTGTATTAACATACACACCCATTAACTCCTTTTTACCTGTATTAACATACACACCCATTAACTCCTTTTTACCTGTATTAACATACACACCCATTAACTCCTTTTTACCTGTATTAACATACACACCCATTAACTCCTTTTTACCTGTATTAACATACACACCCATTAACTCCTTTTTACCTGTATTAACATACACACCCATTAACTCCTTTTTACCTGTATTAACATACACACCCATTAACTCCTTTTTACCTGTATTAACATACACACCCATTAACTCCTTTTTACCTGTATTAACATACACACCCATTAACTCCTTTTTACCTGTATTAACATACACACCCATTAACTCCTTTTTACCTGTATTAACATACACACCCATTAACTCCTTTTTACCTGTATTAACATACACACCCATTAACTCCTTTTTACCTGTATTAACATACACACCCATTAACTCCTTTTTACCTGTATTAACATACACACCCATTAACTCCTTTTTACCTGTATTAACATACACACCCATTAACTCCTTTTTACCTGTATTAACATACACACCCATTAACTCCTTTTTACCTGTATTAACATACACACCCATTAACTCCTTTTTACCTGTATTAACATACACACCCATTAACTCCTTTTTACCTGTATTAACATACACACCCATTAACTCCTTTTTACCTGTATTAACATACACACCCATTAACTCCTTTTTACCTGTATTAACATACACACCCATTAACTCCTTTTTACCTGTATTAACATACACACCCATTAACTCCTTTTTACCTGTATTAACATACACACCCATTAACTCCTTTTTACCTGTATTAACATACACACCCATTAACTCCTTTTTACCTGTATTAACATACACACCCATTAACTCCTTTTTACCTGTATTAACATACACACCCATTAACTCCTTTTTACCTGTATTAACATACACACCCATTAACTCCTTTTTACCTGTATTAACATACACACCCATTAACTCCTTTTTACCTGTATTAACATACACACCCATTAACTCCTTTTTACCTGTATTAACATACACACCCATTAACTCCTTTTTACCTGTATTAACATACACACCCATTAACTCCTTTTTACCTGTATTAACATACACACCCATTAACTCCTTTTTACCTGTATTAACATACACACCCATTAACTCCTTTTTACCTGTATTAACATACACACCCATTAACTCCTTTTTACCTGTATTAACATACACACCCATTAACTCCTTTTTACCTGTATTAACATACACACCC